>JAMKYM010000862.1:0-694712 GCA_026541065.1 Canavalia ensiformis | reverse complement strand
TTTTAATTTTGTATTTGTTTGTTTTAGATTTTATAGATATGTAAGTTTAAAAAAATATTTAAATATTATTATATCTTTTCCATTAACATTTTTAATTAAAATATCTTCAATTTAAAATTTATAAATAATATTTTAAATCTTCAAAATTTTAAATCTTATGTAACAAGTTTTTAACATAGATATATAGCATAAATTCTAATATAATTTTTGTTTGTTTTAAACTTTACATACACGTAGATTTAAAAAATTGTTTAAATATTACATTCTATCAATTAATATTTTAATTAAAATATCATAAACAACTTATTTTAAAAATAATATTTTAAAATTATAAATTTCACGCAACAAATTCTTAACAAAAATGTGTATCATTCCTTATTACATATTATTTTGAAAATTATACAGATCGCAGTGCAACTCTCGTTTATTCCATATCTTGTACATATATAAACTAAAATTTTTTGTTTAAATATCCAAAATATTTTTAAATATTCTCTTCAATTTTCAAAAGTTTTAATTTTGCAATATCTCCAAATAGGTAGAAGTTAACTCAAGTTCTATTAAACTATTTTGTACAAATATATTTATTTTTATTCTATTTATAAAAATCAATTAACTGTAAAAAAATATTAAAATTACATGTTCAAATTTAATTCGAAATGTACAAAATAGAATGATAACAACTTCTTTATTCATAACTAACTTTTAAACCTAAATTCTTTTTTTATTAAGATTTTATTTAATATTTTTTTAAAATAAAATTTGATAATAGCTAATTCTATAGATTTTCATTTATAAATTTTTTAAATTTATCATTTCGATTATAATAATATAACAATATTTTTTTAAAAAATTAATATAAAAAATATTATTTCATATCTATTATAATTTCAATTTAAGAAAAATTGATTTCAAAAATTTTATTAATAATTTGATTAAAAATAAAAAATTTATTTTAGACAAAATTATTTAAATAAAAATAACAATTAATATTTTAGAGTCACAATAGATGCATCCAACAAACAAATAAAACTGACCTAGTTATGCAGTGCAGGTGGCAAAACACCGCATGAAACATGTTTTCTATGATTTGAAAGGGATGGATTGGTGTCACACCGTATTTGTTTTGTTGTCTGTATCTCAGTTGTTAAGAAAAATATTAGTTTGTATATTTTAAAATAAATGGATGAAATAAGACGTAACTAAAATAGATATAAATGATAATAAAGAGAAAAAAAATATATAATATAATAATAAAAAAATAAAAAAGTTATTATAATGAAAAATTTGTATTGATTTTTTAACTCTTAAGTAACATTTAAACATATTTTTTATTCTTAAACTAATAATAAAAAATTAAAAATTAAATAAATTTACATAAAATTCTCAATTCAATCTTCATTATATTCTACAGGCATATTCTTTTCACTCTTATGTAACTTTTAAACGCATGGTTGAGTTTAGAGTGGTGGAATCAAGTCAAATAAAAGATAATGAAGTAAAATGATAAGTTATCCTAAATTATTATTACTTAAATAGAATAAAATAAGATGAAATAAAAGACAACTTCATGCAATTTTTTCATATTATTGTATCATTTATCTTAAGTTTTTTTATTCCATCTTTCTTGCTATTATTTTTATTATAGTCCTTCCAAACTTAATGTAAGGTATTATTCTATCTTTCTTAATATTATTTTTATTACATTCTTTTCAAATTTAATGTAAGATATCAACAATATTCTTATTAATTTAATATCTTTTAAACTCGAATTTTATAAAGGTGAATAAATGTAATAAGATTCATTTTAAATCGTAAATTCTTTTTTATATTTTTATTAAAAATTAAATTATTTTAGTGTTACATTAGCATAGTGTATGATATTAGATTAAAAGAGATAGAGTTTAGAAAAAATTATAAAAAAATATTTAATTTATAGAAATAATTTTAACTCACATAATTTTTTAATAACTTCTTTTAATATAATTTATTAGAATTGACTTTTTAAATTTTATTTTAATAAAATTTACGGTTAAATTTATGACACATTAACTTTTGATCTAATAAAAATTTATTAAAATAGGGCTACTACCAAATAACTAGCACCTAATTCAAGAGGTATGATCAATGCATGTCTAACTAGTAAGTCTGCGATATTATATTACTTCAAGTTTAATAAAAACATATGATGATTAAACATGCATACACACGAACTTTGATCGAATAGTTCCAGTTTAGATTGTGATGTATAATTCACAATTCAAAATCACAAGCGAAAAAAACTAATTCGTATGAAATTTACTGTTAGTTGAAAGTAATGAAATTTTATAATAAAATTATATAAATATTGATATTTATATTATTTTCACTTTTCTAATACTAAAACACATTTGTCATGTTGCATCTTCTTTAAAAATGCCTTATTTACTTTCTCTTTTGCAATTTGCAATGAATATGCACTTATCATAATTATAAAAGTGATTTTGTTAAACATCATCCTGCTAAAATGGGCAAGAGACTTTTTTTAACGTCAATAGAATTGATTTATGAATATTGTGTAAACAACGTTCTTTCTAAATATAATACATATCTAAGTACATAACTTAGAAATTAGGCTATATTTGTTGGTTTTCTACTACATGGGACACAGGATAAACATCCCCAATAACTAGCAAGTGGTTCAGTATAGTATATGGGCTTGGGTCATCACCACGAGGGAGTGCCCCATCTTCATTAGGCAACACACGTACAATCAAGTAATTTAGGTATAGCCATGTACGAGGCCATCTCCATCAGGTAATACAACCAAGGATGCCCCATCTTTAGAATGCGATACAAGTACGATATTTGTAGTGTAAAAATGTAAAAATGTGTCATAAGGATGTTAAAGTGGGGTAAAACTATGCATTAGTAGTGTAAATATTGTACCTTCCAAATTTGCATCAAAATTTTATTGTTCTATAAAATATTGCACCTTTCAACTTTTTTTTTCGTCCAACTTTTATAAAAATATTTTCATCAAAAGTTTTTATTTTATAGGTTTTACTGTTAAATTTAATTTGATTTTGGATTTAGTTTATAATAATTTGCATCAAAGCTTTGTATATAAGCATATGAATCTTGTTCTAAGAAGCAAATTTATTTTGTCAAAGTGGCATGTGAATGTCTCGTGAATAGTATTGTAGACGCTACACAGATTCCGTTTTTTTTTTTTTTTTTAATCAATCCAGATACTGATTAATTTCACGTTTTGTACAAACACAATTATTGTACTGATCATCAAGGGTTAAATGGGTTAATATTTTTGAATTTTATAGAAAATGTTAATATTAGTTTTTTATGAAATTTTAAATATTTAAAAGATTTATCATTTTATAAGTTTTAAATTAGATTTAAATATTAAAGTTAACAAAATTAATTTTCATTTATATTTTATATTTTTATAATTTTTGATTTGTAAAAATAATTTTTATTCTTTTTAGATTAATAAATTGGTTTTAAATCCTAAAATTTAATTAAAATATTTTAAAATTAAAAAGTAGTTTATATCATATTTTGAAACTTATTAATTTTTTCATTATATAAAAAAAATTTAAAATTTTTTTAAATTAAAAACTATTAAAATTGATCTAATAATAAAATATTTTAAAAATTTATATAAAATTTTAAATTTAAATATTATTAATTTTATCATTATAAAAAAATATAACCTTAAACTTAAAAAGTCATAAATATTAGATCAATATAATCCTATGAGAGAAGATTGAAGATTTTATACGATGGTTTTTATCACTAGATAATTTCTTATAAAAAAATATAACCTTAAACTTAAAAAATCACAAATATTAAATCATTATAATTGATCTAATGATGAGAGATTGAGGATTTTAAACGATGGTTGATGATTTTTATCACTAAATAATTCCTTATAAAAAAATATAACCTTAAACTTAAAAAGTCATAAATATTAGATCATTATAATTGATCTAATGATGAGAGATTAAGAATTTTAAACATGGTTTTTATCACTAGATAATTCTAATGTTTTAATATGCAGGTTGATGTATATAACTTTTTTTTTCGATACAATGTAAAAATTCTAATAGTATCTTATAATTTTATTTAATGATATTTTTAGTTTCTTAATAATTATGTTGATAACTTTTAATTATTTATTTTAGTTTTACTACTAGTCAATGATCATATAATAATAATTTTTTTTTATTAATTATCATTTTAAATGATTATGTAAGATAATTAGTTAACAATATTATAAATGATGAAAAGCTATTAATTAAATAATTGATTAAAAATTTAAAATTTTAGTTAATCCGTAAAATTTTTAAGTTTAATTTATTTTATAGGTTCATAAACCAAATAAAATTATAATTTTTTTTATCAGATTAACTAGAAATTATTAACTTTAATCAAATTTTAACAAATAAATATTAACGATGAAATAAACACAATTATACGGAGAACACAAATAAACAAAAACAAAATGATTTAAAGAATTATATCATAACTAAAACTTTTTGATAAAGGTCTAATTATATATAACAGGAAAAATAAATAAAAAATAATCTAACAATATAGTCCACAATCGTAATCTGAATGTTAAAAATAATAAAATTTGTAATATAATCCAATTTTATGAATAATTTTTAAGAAGAAATTATATGAAAAACAAGCATAGAAAGGAGAAGAAAAAATATGAGATGTTTTGTAATAAATAAAATATTTTTTCTATATATTTTTTCTTTATTTTTAAAATAAGAGATAAAATTTTATTTAATTTATACTTTTCTTTTTAATTATGCTTTTTAAATTTAAATTTTAAGTTAAGTTGTAATATATAATTGTACTTTAATCTACATGATTATATTAAAAAATATTATCTTTTCTTTTGATGGTGAGAAATTATGCATAATTATACTTATTATTTTAAATGATCATACTTAATATTATATTATATATGGTTGTGCTCTAAATTTACATAAAGTCATAAACATAATCATACTTTACATATACACAAATATGCTAAAATTTGTGAGTTCTTGCTTAGATCCAGGTAATTTTGGCAGTGTTGTGCAATATTATGCACAACTAAGTACGCCGAGTTTTTAAAGGGTCTACATCTAGTCTACGAGTGTCTTTTTTTTTTTTTTTCTTTTATTATAATATATTTGTTCATTTTAGAATTATTTTTACCTTCTTTTTAAATGATCTACTTTTTGTTATTATTTTTAAAAAATTAAAAAAAATTAAACCATTAATTATACAATAAATGAGTCTAAATTTTTTTTAAATAAATAGAAAATAATTATTATTAATAAATTAAAAATAATATATTTTTATTTTGAAAATATTAAAAGTAAGATATTTTATTTGATAATTAAACAATTATAAGAATTTAAAATTATTAAAATTTTTAATAAAAATAATTAAATTTTATATATTTTAAATTGTTTAAATTATTAAAATCATCCATCCAAATACAAATTTTAACTCTAACAGGAGAACCACTTAATTGAAGCTAGTCTCGATGGCAATGGGGATCCTTTGCGAAAAATTTCTAATAATGGTATTTAAAGGAAACATGGCAGTGTTTTTAGTATAATCTTTAAAAATTATATCACTTGATGGCATTGGTATTATTAAAAAATATTAAGAAAAATAACGTGAGGTGTTTGATTTCTATCAAGTAATGTTTTTTTTATTATGTAAAAAAAGTAAAATTAAAAAATTAAAACTTTTTTATTGAATAAAATTTTTATTTTATTTTATAAAATTGTATGTATTATTCATTTTAATTTTTAACATTATAAAACTTTCGATTTAATTCCTAATTTTATAAAATATAAGGTTTCATTCATTTAAATATTTAACATCATTAAAAAATTAAAGTAAATGAAAATTTTAAAATATTTTACAAAATTATTTATTAAAGTAAAAAAATTTTGTAATTAAAAATTAAAATAAAGAACACTTACAGAGTCACATATCAAAGTAGCTCTTTCCTCCTTTTTACTAGTTATTATAAATAATAAATAATTAAAATTTTTTATTCTAGTTTTAATTTTATGTTTTATAATTTTAATAATTCTAATTAAATACATTTTTTTTAAATTTTACAATTATTCAAATAAGTCTCACTTTAATTTTCGTCTAATAACTAATGGAATCTAATAGAAGTATGATGTGATACTAATTTTGTATATATTAACAAAGAAAATTAAAAATATATGTATATATAATTAAAAATAACTTTTATTTTGATTAATTTATTTTTTAATTTTATTTAAATATTTAAATATATATTTTTTTGGTAGTTCATACCAATTAATGCCACATATCTATTAATTATAACATGAATTTGGGGATGGGGACTTAATTTTGATTATTAAAAGATAAAAATAATACGAGTTATTAAAATTAGAGAGATTAAAATTGTACATAAGTTAAAAGTTAGAACTAAAAGTATAACTAAAAATCAAATAAATATAATTAATGTTTGATTTATTTGAAATAGAATTTAGCTGAATTACACTTATGATGAAATATTCTTTGCATCATCTTTTAATCATTAAAAGTTATTAATTTTATAAAATTAATTAAAAAATTATATTTATATTAATTTTTAATTATTTAACACTATAATTTTTTTATATTGATAATATATTAAAATAATGAAATTAAAACAATAAACTTATTACTCATACTGTTCCATCAAGTTACAATATTAAATTTTGATTAAGCAGCTATGTATATATCACGTCTTGTATAAGAGAATGTTAACAATAGAGATTTTCTCTTTTCTCACCTCTCTGCATACCTTAATATAGTTTTAGCAGGAATTTACTAATGCGCTCTTTGATCATTCCTTTTTTTTTTTTCTTTTCTTTTTTTATATGTGCAAGATTATTTTTTCCATGGAACATATTTGATGAATCTTGATCATCCTGCAAGTCATTTTTTTTTACATCCCGGTGATAGATCAAGATTATTTAGTGTTTCTCAACTTTTCCGTGGTGGGTATTACAACTAATGGAACGGATCCATGAAGCTTGTCTTGCATGCTGATAACAAAACGAGTTTTGTTGATGGTTTGATATATGCTCAAATGCTTCCAACACATCAATTCATCTATACGAATTTTGCTTTTGTTATTTGGTCTAATCTTCAAGGTTGATTCTAGCAACGGAGTGATCCTTACACCTATCAATTGAGGAAGGAGATTGCTTCTTTAGCTCAAGGTACTCTTACTGTTAATAAGTATTTAACAAAAATCAAATCCCTTTAGGAAGAGTTATCTGAATATCATCCACCATGTACTTGGCCTTGCGGATCTGTACGGTCCTTTTTTAGTACACTTATTAAGTGTATATGTTAAACTTTTTTATGGATTTGAATGATAATTTTTCTCAAGTAAGGAGTGAAATTCTCTTGATGGATCCTCTCCCCCACTCATTACTCGGCTCTTTTCATTAGTCTTGCAAGATGAAATACACAGGGAGAAAGGTATGGCTGAGGTTCATCTTAATTCTAATGTTGCTTTTATTATTAAGAAAATTATATTATAAAATAAGAATTGATATATTAAACTTTTTTTGAGTGAATTTATATATGTACTTATAGTGATAGCTAATTGAATTTTATTATAACTAATAGATAAGATAAAACAAAATATCAACTAACAGAAAATTTTCATAAAAAAACTTATTATACTTTCTTAATTATGTATTCTAACATTATCCTTTTAAATTTAAGTGAGTTAAAAAGTTTAGAAAAAATTAATCAACAAACTTTGATTTTGGGTTTAAGTAGAAAAAATCTTATAGTTTTCAAGGATTTGGTAAGAAGGTCAGCATCTAGTCATGGAATAGAATATTAGAGATTGTTAAACTTTCGTTAAAGATCTTTTCTTGAATAAAGTGTAAGCCCAACTCCATATGTTTAGAGCAAGAGTAAAGAATGGGGTTGTGAGCCAAAGATACAATGTTAAGGTTATCACAATAGATTATATTTGTGGTTGTAAGAATTTTAAATTGTTGATGTAGGGATTGAATTTACAAAATTTCAGTGATAGTGGAAATGAAGACTCAAGTATTACCTTGATGCTTGGATGAAACTAGTGTTTATTTTAGGTAAGCAGATACTAGATTAGGACCAAGATAAATGCATATAAAAGTGATATTATCATTATAGAATGTTGCTAAAATGGCATCCTGAAAGATCAAATAAATGGTGTCAGGTTTTAGAGATGCACGTTGTAATAAAGTAACGTAAAGATTTTTACTGTGTAAATATTGAAGAATCCACTTTTAAGTTTGTCAAACATCTTAAGAGGTTGAAAGAGAAATTGACCTGCATCATTTACACTATAACTGAGTTCAGGATTAGTAATGGTAGCATATTGTAAGACACTAATAATAGATCAGCATTTCGCTTGGGTTGAAATTCTGTTAAGTCTACATTTGATATTTTTGGTTATAGGAGTTGCTATCCTTTACAACTGTTAGTCGTATTTTCCGGTGGTATAAATGTAATGGATTGAATGTAAGAAGAGCCATTGAGAAGAGAGCCATTGTTGAGGTGTTTTACTTCAATTCCTAAAAAATAAGTCAACAGTGGCAAGGTCTTTTGGAGAAAAAAACTTTAAATTAAGCAATAAATTTTTGAATATATGTTGGAGAATTTCCAATGATTAGAATATCATCAACATATATAAGAGTATAGATAGTTATGGTATGTTTGGAAAGAATGAATAAGGAGGGATCACAATGACATGAATTAAAACTAAAACTATAAAGTATGATAATGAGTCTTTCAAACCAGGCCCTAGAGGTCTCTTTGAGGCCATAAAGTGCTTTATTTAACTTACACATAAGGGATGAATCTAAGATTGTGAATTCGGAGGTTATTTTCATATATCTTCCTAGTTATGTAATAACAAAAGGCATGATTAATAGCAACTATTGTATATCTTGATGATTTGTTCAATGATTTTGAATAATATGAATGGTACAACTAGTTTTAATAATTGGAGAAAAGATTTTAGTATAATCAAAACCAAACTTTTGGTAAAATTCACTTCCCAACAAGTGACCTTGTTAATTATTGTTTGTGCTAAGATTTTCCTTAACTTTCGAAAGACCAATTTGCATCACGATGTGATATGATAGTGGGAAACAAACAAAATCACGATTATTGTTAGCATGAAGAGTTAAGGACTCTTTTTACATTGTTGCATGCCAAGAGGGATTTGAAAATGATTTTTGAACAATTAGAGGTTCACCATGGGTTAAAAAATGGATTAAAATCTATATTGCATATTAGTAGATCTGATTTATAAGTGGTAAAGCTGGTTTATATGAAGATGGATTGACTATCAAGAATGCAAGAGGTAAGAGGCATTTTCTGTTGTGGCATTAAAGAGGATTATATGTTGTACTTTCAACAACTCTAAGTGAAATATCATCAAAAGTGGAGGGAAAATAGGAATAAGTGATTATGGCACCATGTTGGATAAAGAAAAGGAGGATGCATTTGGAGGAAATAAAGTGTGAGGGAAAACTTCATTCATTGAAGAGAACATCTTTAGAGATATAGATTCAACCAAAGGAAAGCAAACCATATCCTAAATGGAGTGATTTGATCGTACCGAAAGGTATCACTGAGAATGAAAGTTAAGTTTATGAGGATTATACAAGAGTATGAAAGGATAACAAGGACATTCGAATATGTGAAGGAAATGATAATTGGATTTTATCTTAAAAAGATTAGTATTAGGCATTTTTCTAGGAATAGATGCTGAAGGAAGATAATTGATAAGATGCACAACAATAAGAAATGCATAATCCTAAAAATTGTAAGGAAACGATGCACGAGCTAGAAGAGTAAGACCAATTTTAACTATATGTTAATTCTTTTCTTTTCAATAGAGCCATTTTGGTGGTGTGTGTATGGACAAATGATTCTATGAAAGATATGAAAATCATATAGCATTTTGGGAAAGGGAAAAATCTCATCTTTTATCTGTCTGTAAAGGTTTAATTAGTGTAAAGAATTAAACTTCAACCATGCTTTTAAAGTGTTTACATACATGAATAACTTCAAATTTTTATTTTAACAAATTAATCCAAGTATAGAATGTATGTGCATCAATAAGGGTAATATAGTAGGAAAAATCGGTAATAGACAACATGGGAGCTAGTCCCTATAAATCGTTGAAAATTAATTGCAATGGTTGATTTTAGAGAGAAATAGAAGGAGATAAGGCTAGTTGATGAACCCTTCCTATGCATCATTCATGGACAAAATCCAAATAATCTTTATTAGTAAAAACAATTTTATAATGTTGTAATACTATCTTAAATATAGTATGGTGTGGGTGACCTAGCTTGTTATGCCAAATAGTATAGGAGAGGAATGGTGGAGAAGTAGATACAATAAGAGTGGAAAATATACTAGAGGAAACAACATTTTCATAAACATTAGTTGAATGTAATTTATGTGGAAGTTACATTTGGTGAAACCTGTAAAGCTCATCAATTACCAAGGACACTTCAAGCAAAGTCTCATATGTGTCCTAACATTTAACATAACAATATTCAAGATAAAACTCAAAGTATACTTTATTGTCTTTGTAAAATATACCCATATTTACCAAGATCTTTGCAATGGAGGGAACCAAAAACATAATTTTAAGAGCTAATGTTATGTTTGGTTAAATAGGTGACAAAAAAAAAAAAGATTGAACAATGAAGGTAACATTCACCATTAGCAGTAAACACTTGGTCTAGACCTTGGAATAAGGGGCTATGTTGCAGATTGTCAGGGTAAGGAGTGACATGGTGAGTTTCTCTAGAATCAAGGAACCATTCTTGAGAATTTTGAGGATGAGACAATGTTAACAAGGCATGTGGATGAAATGAGCTTGTTATGGCGGGACTATGTGAGAAATTTCATAAAGAGCAGATTGTTATGACTATGAAAAATATGAAGTTTCTGGTTGCAAGATGTAAGGACTATGGAGGTCCAAGGTAGAAAAAAGTTGTGTATGCATGAATGAAGTGATGATAGCAGGAAAGAGCATCGTGCTTAGAATTATGGCATACTTGGTAGTTTATAGAATAGTGAGATTATGTATGATAACCTCATCTTCAATAGCAATTTCAGCCTCGATAACTATGATTGGATCCTCGAAACTAATTCTAAGAAGAATTTGAGTTATCAAAACCTAAGGTAGAGTTATGTGAAGGAAGGTGATTCATATTGGTGTTGTTGGTAGAAGGAGAAGAAATCAAAGAATTTTGATTTGAAACATTAGTAAGATTTATAAAAAGTTCATCAATCAAAAAGGCCTATAAACTTTTCTCAAGTCAAGCTTTATGTGAAAGAAGTAATGATTTAAGTTCATTTACACTGTAGTATTCAAGTATGGCTTTAATTGAGGTTACAAAAACATCATATTCATCAAGTAAGTCATCAAGAATGGTGTCGACATGGTTGTGTGGAAATTCTCGTTCACCAATAGAAATCAAGGAATTAATTAGAGATTTGATGCGAAGCAAATAACTAGAGATGGAGTAAGAAACTTTATTCATGCTGGGAAGTTCAGAATAGAACTAACAAACTTTTGCATGCAGGTATGAGCCAAAAATTTCATGAATTTCATCCCAAAGTTACAAAAAATGAGTTCATCCAATGACGTGAGTAATGATTGATTCAGAAAGAGAAAAGAGTGTTGGATTCTATGTAAATAGGATAATGATGTTGTAATACAATAAAGATGGAAACAAATAAATATGATAATTATAATAATATGGTAGTTATAGAAAATGTTGTAAATAGGAGAATTATATTATTGTAATTATGGTAATTAGGTAATCGAATATCTCTATAATTAACTTTTGTACCAATAATCCCTACTATGAATTCATATGCCACTGTGTGGTTGAGACATAAAAATTTATTCTATAATTTCTCACTTCTTTCTCTTAACATGTTATCTAGAGCCTAATGAGAAATAATCCTAATTTCTGACATACTCAGTGGATCCACTGTCCATTGACAAAATTTTTTTTGCTAACCATATTTTCTCTTTAGTTTTTGATCTTCCTCTTCCTTGCTAACCATGACTGCAACATTTTCTATTTTTGGAAACCAAGTTTTCTCTCTTGCTCCTGCTAAACCATCATCTATCTCTTATGATGACTTTTTGAAGTGGCGTGAGATACGTTAAACCTCAGGTTCCACTCTATCAACTGCATATACTAGTAAGTCCTTTGCTAGCCTATCTTATTCTTTCTCTAGAAGTCCTTGGATTCTTGATACTAGAGCCACCAATCACATCAGTGGTAATCAATTCCTTTTCTCTATTATTTTCTTTTCTGATTTTTTACATCCTATCATTATAGCTAATTGTTCCCAAACACGACCTCAAGATATTGACACCGTTCTCCTTCTTTCGTCTATATCCATTAACAATGTCCTTTTGTCTTGTCCTCCTTTTAATTTTTTATCTATTGGTTGTCTCACTCGCACTCTTGATTGCATTGTTTCCTTTACAAAAGATTCTTTTACTTTATAAGATTGGAGCTCGAGGAGGATGATTGGCATCATATGTGAGTCTCAAGGTCTCTACCATCTTAAAACTTCTCCTCAAATTGGCTCCATGATGAATTCTCCGCTCGTGATTCATGCTCAACTGGGTCACCCTCTTCTTTATCTTGTTAATTTTTTTAGTTAGGTAAACATGTTCATAGTTTCTATCATATTTGTGTAATTAGTTGCGCTTTATCCCTTTTTAGTTTAGTTTATTCAAATATTTGGGGTCCTAGTTATGTCATTTCTACTCTAGGATCTAAATACTTTATCACTTTTATTGATGATTTTTCCCGTTGTACTTAAATTTATTTAATGAAATAACGTTGTGAGTTATTTTCTATCTTGCAATTGTTTTATAATAAAATAAAAACTAACTTTGGTGTTCCTATTTGTCTCTTAAAAAGTGAGAATTCAAAAGAATATTTGTCTAACTCTCTTCGTAAAAATGAGCTTATTGAACGTAAAAATAAGTATATTCTTGAAACTACTTGTACAATCTTACTTCATGCTCATGTTTCTCCATGTTTTTTAGATGATGTTGTCCTTACAACTTGCTATCTTATCAACAGGATGCCTTCCTTTATTTTAGGTGGAAATATTCCACACCAGGTTGTATATCCATATTAGTACATCCCTCCATTACATCCTTAAGTTTTTTGATTTACTTGTTTTATCCATAATGTTAGTCTTGGGGTCAATAAATTCCCTAGTTATTTATATAAATATGTCTTTTTAGGTTACCTGTAATCACAAAAGGATATAAGTGTTATTCTCCTAGTCTTTGTTGTTATCTTATCTCTCGTGATGTTACCCTTTTTGAGTCTACCATGTTCTTTAATGTTTGCTCTATATTTATATCTTTTATTCCTTCAATGGAGCTCCGAGCACAATTAGCTCACCATTTCGAGATATATCCATATTGGTATCCATCTTTGACATCACCATCCATAAATGACAACACTCCTATTGACTTACCTTTGAAACCACCTTATTCGCCCTTCTCTGGTCTTGCCTCTTTCGATTGATCTTCCTATTACAACTCATAAAGGTATACGTTCTACTCGTAATCCTTTCCATCATTATGTCAATATCAATTACCATTGTTTATCTCCTTTCCATTACACTTGTCTCTTCTCTTTGTCTTCTATTTTTATTCCTAAGTTTGTAGGTGAGGCCTTTGCTCATTTTTGTTAGAAACAAGTTATGCTTCATGAGATGAGTGCTTTTCAATATAATGGTACCTAGAAATTGGTCCCTCTTTCTTCAGGTAAGTCAGTTGTGGGTTGTTGCTAAGTCTACACAGTCAAAATTGGTCCCGATGGCACAATGGACCAACTTAAGGCTTATCTCTTAGTTAAAGGTTACGCATAGATCTTTGGCTTAACTTATGGTGAAACTTTCTCTCTTGTGGTTGAGATGACCTTTGTCTGGCTACTTTCATCTATAGTTGTTATTCGTCATTAGCTCCTTCACTAGATAAACATTAAGAATGTATTCCTTCATAGTGATCTTAATGAAGCAATTTATATGGAGCAACCTTCTAGATTTGTTGCTCAAAGGGAGTCTTTGAGACTTATTTTTCATCTTCAAAAATCGTGATATGATCTTAAGTAATCTTTGAGATCTTGGTTTGATTGATTTAGTATTGTGATTCAACAGTTTGGCCTAATTCAGAGTGAAACTGACCACTCAGTTTTCTTTCATCATTCTGTCACACGATGCATTTACCTAATAATATACGTAGATGGCGTTGTTATTATAGGTAATGATCATTTAGGCATTGTAAAAATAAAATAACATCTTTGTCATCATTTTTAAATAAAAGACCTTGGAAAACATTGATACTTCTTGGGGATAGAGGTTGCATAGTCTAAGAATAGCATTGTGATTTTCTAAAGGAAATATGAAATGGACATTCTAGAAGAAATTGGATTGATGAGATTCAAACATGTTGTTACTCCTACGAATCCTAATATAAAACTTCTACTAGGATAGAGGATCCACTTTCAGATCCAGAAGATATAGAAGTTAGTTGGTAAGTTAAACTATCTCATTATCACTTGTCCAAATATTTTCTTTATTGTTAGTGTGATAACCTAGTTACTCAACTCTCCATGTGAAGAACATTGAGATGACATAATCTACATACTCAAGTATGTCAAAGAAAGTCCAAGAAAAGGTTTCTTATATAAAGATAAAGATCTTACCTGTGTTGAAGGATATTTAGATGCAGATTGGGCAAACTCTTCCATTGATAGGAAGTCCACTTCTGGTTATTGCATCCTTATTATGACAATTTAGTTTCTTGGAAAAGTAAAAAATAAAATATTTTTACAAGATCTAGTATAAGAGCAGAGTATTGAGCCATGACTTTAGCCACCTGTGATCTTATTTGGCTCAAGAAGTTGCTCAAAGAGATGAGGTTTGCTGAGATCATTCAAATGAAACTTATTAGTGATAATCAAGCAGCATTACATATTTCCTCAAATATTTTATTCCATGAGGGGACCAAACATATTGAAATAGATTGTCACTTCATAAAAATAAGATTCTATTTGGAGATATCATTACTAGTTTTATCAACTCCAATGATAAATTGATAGATGTTTTTACTAAATCTTTGAAAAATCCTAGAATTAGCAACATATGTAACAAACTTGATGAATATGATTTATATGTTCTAGCTTGAAAAAGAGTGTTGGATTCTATGTAAATAAGGTAATGATATTTTAATAAGATAAAGAAGGAGACAAATAAATAAGGTAAAAATTACAGTAATGTTGTAATTCTAGTAACGATGTAATTAGGGGAATTATATTGTTGTAATTATGGTAATTAGGTAACTAAATATCTCTGTAATAAACTCTTGTACTAATAATCCTTACTATAAATACATGTGTCATTGTTTGGTTGAAACACATGAATTCATTCTATGTTTTCTTATTTCTTTCTTTCAACAGAGAGTAACTAGGATAAGATAAATTGATCTTATTGTTCCCAGCGAAGATAAGCTTAATTGATATGTCCACAATTATGATCATCTTTAGAGAGAAAATGTGAGGGAATCTTTAGACTAATAACATTATAATGGAGATGATAAGCTTAGCTTCAACCTATTTTTTCCAAAAAAGATAGTTCTTATCATCTAGCTTTACAAAAATAGAGTGAGAGAATATGACTGCTGTGGTGATCGAAACCACTACTTTTGGCAGAATTTTAGGCAATGTAGCTATGAGTCAAGATTGAATATAAGCTCTTGATACCATGTTATGAAATGATAATTGATATATTGAATTTATTAAATGAAAGAAATATTGGAGTTTTGAATTTATACATGCACCTATAATGATAGCTAATGAATTCTGTTGTAACTAACAATAAGGTAAAACAAAAAACTAACACGAAACTATCTAACAAAAAATTAATCAGAGAACCTGAGTTGTAATTTCTTAACTATGTATTCTAACAATGCATAATGACAAGCCTAACTTTGAAAAATGAAAATCTATTAAATAGGATTGACCTCAATATACTTATTATGATCTTATTAGACAAACAATGGACAAATGTTACAAATATATAGGTACCCACCTAGATATCCTAAGAACAAGACCATGAACTGATAAGTTATTGTGAACTAAGTTTCAAGTATTGTACTAATTACATCAACTTATGCATGCCTCAATTACCTCTTGATCAATGCAGAATGTTTCTTTCCTTTCTTTCTTCTCATCTTTCTCAGGTTGCCATTCTAAATTATGAAATTGTTAATAAGATCAAGTTCTCTCTACTATGTCACAAATATACCAACTACATAGTTTATCTCCAACTAGGATGAGTAAGGACATCACCTATAAAGTTAGGAATAGAAGTAAAAGATAAAAATAAATAACAATTATAATAAAAAGAAAATAAAAATTGATAGTTTGAAGTTTATATAATAAGGAGATGAATCATAAGTAGAACACATACATTTAGAAAAATAAATAATAAAATTTAACTTAAAAGGCTTAATTGAAGGAGGTGAAAGAGGTGGTTCTAAAAATGAGTCAAAAGTAATGTTGGTGTTTGTTAGTGAAGAATTCAAGGAATGATGTTGACACTTATATACCTATAAAGGATGAGTTGGAGGTGAAGTTGACAATAATTGAGACTCTTTTGAATGATATAAGTGGATAAAAAATGAAGAAATTTCTAAAGACAAGTTAGACTCAAAGTAGATATGGAAGAAGTGGAACCAAATAATGGATTAAATAAAAAAATAAGATCAAATAAGACAAGATAATAAAAAAGTAGGAGAATAACATTTAAATCTTTTGTAAAACCTTGTGTCGCATAGGAAGACATTTGTAAGAGTGAGCAGAGAGTTTGTTTACCTTATGAGTATAATCATGGATAATAAAATAGAACAAAAGACTTAAGAAGGTAGTGAGTGAAGATATTGATATGGGTATGAAACATAGGGAGAAATCTTACCATTTAAAATAGAAAAGAAATAAAAATATAAAATAACATGTCATAAGAACTGCATCATCTTAAAAGTGGTAAGGTACGTGAGTGTGAAATAAGAGTGTGGGATCAATTTCAATAAAATGTCTATTTTTATATTCAACAACTTCATATTTTTTTTCAATAATATGAGGAGAGAATGATTGATGGAGAGTCATTGAAAGATATAAAAGTGAAAAATGGAGTAAATAACACTTTTATGTCATTTAGATTATTTGGAATAAGAAGCTACACACCTTTATATCAATTTTTGGACATAAGGCACTTCTTACTTTCGTACCTTATATAGGTTATATCTTGAGTTGTAATTAACAAAAAAAAATGTTATAATAATAGAAGTCTAAAAGAATTATTTAAAACATTCATCTTAATCTTAAAAGCCAAATCAACCTATACTTGAGTGAAAATGCAGATTTACAATAACCTTCTAACTCAAACTTTTTATTGATGCTTCTAAAGTATAAAGCCTATATACGAAGTTGTAGCATTGTAGGGATAATTGGGTTCTCTTCTATGTCACTAGGGCTACCAAGGCTTCTTATTTGGTGCTTCCCAGTCTTGGCAAGGTCATGCTCTTTCTACATAGGCATGCTACATCTAGTTGACATAGCTTTGCTCAAGTGTACATAGTCGTGTTAGATGCCTGGTCTGCTATAGGGCATGTTGAGGAGAATTTTTGTCCTTCTATTGCTCTTTTATCTTTTTATAACCATTTTGTTTTCTTTTTAGCATAAAATTCACCTATTTTTTAATTTTCAACTTGCGTAACCACTTCTATAAAAACAAGAGAAATTAAGTAGAATTATCAATAAATAATCATGAATTGTGTAATAATTATGCCCAAATTCCTGCAAATAAATTGAAAAAATTATAGTTTATCAATATTTTACAATCTAATAAAACAAAAAATTTAGAAAATACTAATTAGAATGTACCTTTTTCTTTCCTAAATAGAATGGTCCAATTCAAGTCTATTATTCTTTAGAATTAGAAAAGGAGATTTTGGATATTTAGGAAAGTAGAAATGAATATCCGACTTTTAAATGGCATCAAATTGATTTTAAACATGTAAAGTTTCTAAAGGAACTATGCAATCATAAGAGGAGATTCAAGGAAAATGATAATATTAGTATAGGACATAATGTTTATTCTTTAATTCATCCTAGTCTACCTAAAAATGCAAGAATCCTGGAACCTTCACCATTTCTTTCACTATAGGAAAAATTTATATTTAGAGATGTATTATTAAACTTAGGTACTTCGATAAGTTCCATATGTACATCATTTTACCTGTCTTTGAACCTTGAAGATTTAAAGCCAATTGGTGTAATGATTCAATTAGAAAATAAAAGCATGACACATCTAGCAATAATACTTAGAGGATGTGTTAGTTTAAGTAAATAAATTAATATTTGCAATTGCATTTTACATTCTAGATATGGAAGATGAGTCATCCATTAATCAAGTTACTTTGATCTTAGGAAGATCTTTTCCTAAAATTATCGATACAAAGATAGATGTACATAGAAGAATCCTCTTTACAGAATTTAGAGATGATATTGTGCAGTTCAATGTATTTTATGCTATGAAACATATTATAGAAAATCATTCAACCTTCCATCTTGGTTTCCTAAACCTTCTTATTAATGATTATTCTTATATTAATAAATTTTCTAATATTGATTTAAAGTTTTTAAATCATATCACTTTCACATGTGATGAATATGATTCATGTACTATTTGTACTAAAATTAGTGTCACCTTGCAAGATGCTTCTAACTAAGCTTCCTATGACTAAGATGCTACAAAAACTAGGAATGTTATGTCACTGATATAGTAGTGGTTGGTAGACCCTTTCCTTTCATCATATAAACCACCTTATTTAGAGGTACATGATATGCTTCTTATGATTGTAGTAAAGAACTTTAAGCTAAAACAAAAATAGAAGTTGTTGTATACCTTGAGAACCATAAAATAAAACCATAGTTTGGACTTTGGTTGACATTTCAAACATAAACCATTTCATTTGCATGCATAGAATCCTATTAGAAGAAGATACTAGACCTGCAAGATAACTCCAAAGATATTTAAACCAAACCATCCTAGATGTGGTAAAAAAGAAAGTAGAAAAACTTGTGGTATATTATCTATCCATCCCAAATAACAAATGAGTTAATCAAGTATAAGTAGTCCTTAAATAGATAACTATGATCAAGAACTAAAACAATGAATTGGTTCTTATCAAGGTGTATAATAATTGGAGAATCTATATAGACTATAAGAAGCTTAACTAATTCACTTGCAAATTAAGACCATTTTCTCTCCCATTTTATTGATTAGGTCTTGGAAAGATTGGTAGGAAAATCTTATTATTATTTCCTGGATAGATTTTTGGAACACTTTAATAATACATAATCCTAGAGGACCAACATCAAACCATATTCACCTATCCTTTTAGTATTTTTGTTTATAAGAGGACCAACACTCTTGGAACCTTCCATAAGCGCATGGTATACATTTCTTTTATCCTTTAGAACGTTGCATGAAAGTGTTTATGCATGAATTTACTATACATGGTTCTTCATTTAAAGTATTCCTAAAAACTCTCTTAAGAGTCTTAAATAGATACATTTGAAACTAACCTTGTTTTAAATTTTGAAAAATATCATTTCATGGTAAAAATAAGGTATAATCTCATAACACTTACTATTTAGAAAAGGATGAGAAGCCACGATAAATATTATTTCTCATGTACCTTACCTTGCTTCTATATAGAAAATGTGTTCTTTTCTTAGTCATGTAGGTTTTTATAAAAAGTTTTTTTAAGAATTTTAGTAAGATTGCATCACCCCTCTCCAATCTTCTTCAAAAGGAGGTTGACTTTATGTTTGATCATCCATGTACAAATTCTTTTCATGAATTAAAGAAGTGTCTTACCACTACTACTATCATCCAATCACCTGAATGAAAGCTTCCATTTCAGTTAATGTGTTATGCTTTCAATTTTTCTTTTAGTGCTTTACTTTCTCAATATGTTAGAAAAACTCTATCTCTGGTACATTAGATGCAACCTAAGCTAATTGCACCATCATTAAGAAGAAGCTTATGGATATTATATTTGCATTGCATAAATTTTTGTCTTATTTACTTGGTTCAAAAACTATCATTGTTTAACCATGCTACTTTGAAATTCTTTTTACAATAGCTTGATTTAGATATCAAAGATAAATGGTGTAGATAATTTGGTAGCAAAATATTGAAGTCAAATTCAATAATTACTAGAGGAATTTTTCATTCATGGTTCCTTTCCAAATAAGCATCTATACAATATGTTAAGGAAGGATCCTAGTTATGAAAACTTGGTGAACTATCTTGCAACTTGTGAGATCTCAAGATACTTCACCAAAACATAGGTTGTCAATCTAAAAAGTGATGTCAAATATTACGTATAGGATTATCCATACCTTTGAAAGACATGTAGTGACCGAATAATTGAATGGTATGTGTCAAACCATGAGTTTTAGTCTAGATACTTTGAACCACATCATGTAGCTAGAAAAGTTCTAGACTCTAGATTGTATTCGCCTTCCTTGTTTCATGATGCACACTGTCGCAACCGTAATCACGACGAGACGACGAACTCGCTAAAATTTTGAAAAGAATTTATTTGGTAATGTGGAGCCGCCACCAAATTTTTATTTAGGGGAAAAAGATTTGGAAAAACCTTAACTCGAGGATGAGATTTAAGTTCGAAGTCGGGTTACGAGTGGGGAAAGTGTTAGGCACCCCACTCGCCTTTTCTGAAGAACGGTACCCTTAAATTGAGTGTGTGATTTTTGAAAATTGTTTAATCCCTTTAATTAGTGTGAAGATAAATAGATTGATAGAGGTTAGTCTGACAGGACTTGATCTTGCTCCTACGTCTTCCCCGGTGCAATTGAAGACTCAAGGCTTACGTAGTTCTGGTTTGAAGGCTTGACCTTCGGGGAAGCTTGAAAAGGAGTATTTGAAAATGAATAGAGTGTTTTGAAAATATTTTAAGGAATAATCCTTAGTCCACATATGCATAGGATCCGAGGCAAAGGTAGGCTGCACTGGGATCTGTATGAACCTCTAAACATCGAACAGCAGTGAAACTGCCAGTTTCCCATTTAGAGCTCATTGCGTGAGACTTATAATTCCAAAAGTATTTTGAAAGATTTTATTTTTAAGAGGGAATTTTTAGTCCACATATGCACAAGGTCCGAGGCAACTAAAGCTGCACTGGGGCCTATATGAATCTCTAAATATCGAACAACAGTGAAACCGCTAGTTTCCCATTTAGAGTTCATCGCGTGAGACTTGCGATTCCCAAAAATATTTAATTTGAAAAATAATAAAGGGTTTGGTTGGAAAAATACATTTGATTTAAAACAAATTTGATTCAAAATTTGAAGAAAGGAATGAAATTTGATTTAAAATGAACTTGACTTGAATTTGGACGCTTGAATTTGGGTTGAAAGTAAGAATTAAACTTGATTTGGAAAAATGGATTTGATTTCGTTTGAAAGAGAGAATCAAACTTGATTTGAGAGAAAATGATTTGATTTCTATTTGAAAGAAAGAATTTGAACTTGGTTTGAGAGAAAAGGATTATTTTTATTTTTTATTTATTATTCCTTTTTTATTTTTAGGGCTTGGCCATTCACTTTCCTAATTTTATTTGTGGGTCCAATCCCTTTTAATTCCATATGATCCAGTTAAATGGGCACCCCTGAGTGGATGGCAAAGCTTGGGCTCGTTTTGATGCAAGCCCAATTCAATTGAAAGAGAAATTGGCTTTATTTTGGCCCAACATGAAGTGGGGCTCATTTTGAATCAGATTAACCCAGCAGCCAACTCATGGCTCATTTTGTGAGTGGGCAGCGATATTTTGACCTAAATAATATGGCCTGATTAATTTGCAGCATGGCCCAACAGTGTGGCCTCATTGGCCCAGTCCATTTTTGAATCGGCACCAAGAGTGGCTCCCTTGGCACGGTCTTATGCATCTTGCACAAGAGGCCCATTATGCAATTTAGTGTGAACTAGTGGCTGATTTAGTCCCTAGTGGCTCGCTTGAAGGACAAGGGTCGGCCTACCTTTGGTTGATTTTGGAGCGTCAATGCTTGGTCCATATGAAGAAAGACTTGGGCTGGTTTTGGGAGCAATAGCGTAGCCCATTTGAAGTGGCAAGAGTCAACTTACTTTTTTTGGTTTTGGGACAGCAACGCTTGGCCCATTTGAAGAAAGACTTGGGCTGCTCAGGAAAAAATAGAAATGTGCCGTGTAGAAGATTTGAACCAGGGACCTTGCCTTTGGGGGACGACAGGCGAGCCACTAGGCTGGGGTCTAAACTCGTTTTCAACACTTCTCATGAATAATTTTTAAAAACACATCAGTGGATAGTGTTAATGAGATTCAAATGAGTTGTACTAGACAACTGTTACGGAGGCCGTTCTTGATGTATCCATATGACTTTAGGATTAGCATGCATCCTGACTACGAATGCCTCATCAAAATCCTGGTTATCAAATAAGGACTTGCAACGCCTGAAGCACTAGAGATCCATGCAATGACTCCCATGCTTGAATAATCACGTCGATCATGCAGGATATTTCAGGCTTCCTGAACCGACATGCAGTTTGCATAAGCTACATAGTAATTAAACCCTCGGGCTACTGTTCCCCATATATTCAAGTAACTTGGTTGAACATGTATCTAATAAATTGGCTATTCTGCACGTTCGTTTTTGACATGTACATGTAGATGACAAACTATATAGTGCAAGAGAGGGCCCTTCTTTCAGAACCTTTACATTCTTATGAATAATTGATGGTAAGTAAACCCCATGTAGGTACTCTAAATCACATGCACACCCCCAAAATGATCTTGTGGATTCCGTACATAGGTGAAGGAAGTCATGCAATGATCCATGAAACTCAAAGACCTAGAGGTGTTTCTCTCTCTTTAATTCACAAATATGTACCCTTTCACTTACGATCCCCTACTGGCGCGGGGTGTGACCACTTGGGCTAGCCTTCTCACCTACTAAATATGTATAGGGGGGATATTCTCTACTTGCTTTCATCAACAGAGGAATTTTGTAGCTGCCACAGAGCCTATCTTCAACTAAATGATGGGGCTTCTAATATCCTTAAGTGATAGGGTCTCTCCTGCTCATGAGATTCCTCATTATCGACTATTATAAGCACGTGCTCGTAAGCAGGACAAAATACAGCAAGAGGCAACAATCCTTGAACGTATCTATTGCCAAAGAAATACCCTGCAAGCTAACCATCAAGAATACATTTCACATGTGCTATATTTCTGTTAATGCTGACAACAATGTAACATTCTCCAACTAGAGCTTCTGGAGCAGCCTTTACTACGATTCCATCATACTCCAAGCTCAGTATCATATTTGAACATCATCACCAACCAATCCAACCCAACTACAGATTCAGCCTATGAGCTTATAAAAGCTACATGGATCTCCAGGATGGACATCAGGAGCAACTACATGGATCTAGGATGGAGATAAGGAGCAATGAATTTTCTCTACCTTTCATATTGAGGTTTTAGTTTGGTTTACCTAAGATACAACTCTGTTCATAGTGACCACCAAGAAACATTCACAGTTACAGAGTAACACAGGGTTATATCTACTTATTTCAAACAAACTCCTGCACACATTCATATAAACATCCAATTCACTTCAAAAATTTTCGAGCATATTCTAAATTCACCATAAGGATTGTGACCTTTTATGCCTACATCTCTTGATTTAAAGCATGCAAAAAGACATCGACGATCATGCTGATTAAAACTTATTACTCAAACAATGACGCTTACCTGATTAAGATGAGCCTCAAGCAAATGCCAAAACCTTTTTCGCTGAAATTGGATTGGATCTGTCTTTCAATTTGCAGCTCTAGGTGGATTCTTGACCTCTTGGCAGAAGAAGGCGAAGTCCAATACAAATCTTAAAGATCTTCCCAAATCCTCCGTTCCCCCAGGTCTTCGAGGAGAATTCGAAGTTCCCCCTCCAAAAAAAAACTGAAACACCACTCAGACTCCTCTCTCCTTATGCTTCTTCAGAAGGCTAGGGCCTAAGCGAATCCCTTTCAGCCCCTGACGTCGTTCCTCACTCCCACTGAAAACCTCTAAGCTGCAGCCAAAATTCATCCCCCCTTTTTTTCTTTTTTGCCATTATCTTTTATTCGGTTTTTTCTATTACTTCATTTTGTTAAACCTGTTTAAAAGATTTTGTTTTCTGTTATTATTTTATTAATTCATTCATTTATTTATTATTTTTATTAATTCTTTTTTTTAATATATATACTTTTCTATTTTATACCCTTTCCAAAAATTTTATTTTTTTATTTTTCTCTCTTTTTTTTATTACTAATCTTTCAATTATTAATTTTGTACTTTTATATTTTCTGTTTTTATTATTATTATTAATTATTCTTCTTTTTTATTATTTATTTTATTTTTATAATTTTTTTCTTTTTCTTTTATTTATTCTTATTTCATGGTCTTCTGTTTATTTGTTTTTCTGCTTTTATTTGTTTCTTCACTTTCTGTTTATTCTGTTTTTTTTGTTTATTTATTTATTATGTTTATTATTTAAATTGTAGTTTATTTACTAATTAATTTTAAAATGGAATCTCGAACATAAATGAGTGTTTACACACACAAATTATGCATAACTTGTGAACACTGCTAAAAAAAGGAAAAATTTCATGCAAAAATAAAATGTTCAATACCCACTTCTCTTTTATGTGATATTTGATGTATGAGGTATAACTTTAAAATCCCTCCTCTATCTTTTTTGACTTTGCTTATATTTTTTTAATTATTAACTATGTTTCTAAATGGATGGAGTAAATTTCACTAATAAAAATGATGCTTAAGTTATAGTAAATTTTATCAAATCTAATATTTTATGTAGATTGGATTTTTTTAGAATTTTTGTAAAATGAAATTATTTATAGAATTTTCACTCTATACCATCCTTAAATGATCAATAAAGAGATAAGCAAATCCTAGAGAAAACAATCCAACCTAAAAAATTGGAATTTGAAATGTGGTAATGTTCTTTGGATTTATAAGTCATCTTGCAACTCATTCATAGGAATGTTTTCCATATTATGCTTATTTAATTAGAAAAAAATACTATCAATGAATACCATATATTGCTAATAATTTTAGCATGTGTTAGACTAGTAGGTAAAAATTATTTTGATAATTAATTTGTGAAATAATTTTGATATTTAAAAAAATTAATTTAAAAATATTCATAGTATAATTTTTTAAAATTATCATCCAATAATAAATTGTTGTTATATGATTAAAAAGTGTTCACTTCTATAAAAATCATCTCTAGAGTAATTTTTATTTAATTAACAATATAATTTTTTTTACAAATTAGCTGTAAAAATTAGATTGTTTCAACAATCGATTATATTTCTAATCAATTTAATAATAATTTATTATATCACCAAATTTTGTATTTGAATAGGTTAAAAGGAAAAATGAAAATTTTTAAATTGGTTAAAATCTGAGAACTCAAAGAAACCGACTAAAATTAGGAAGGTAGGTAAAATGTAACTATATGTCAATTTTTGTATTAAGGGAGATTTCTTTTGAATGCTATTGCAGGGACTACTCTATCACTATCATGCACTATGAAATAGAAGCTGGACTCATCATGTTTATTCACCTAACCCTGCATGCTGGTCCATTTTATTCAACTTATCTAATAAGCAGAATTTTTGCAAGTCCTGTTTAATAAAACTTTCTAGTGAATCGGTTGGAATGAGTTAGTTCAGACACTCAACTCAAGTGAGGTATCAGCAAAATATCAAACAATAACACTATCCACACCCACATAGTGTTTAAATAATTATTATATTTTATTTAATAGTTTTTTAATTAAAATATTATTATGGAAAAGAATTAATGTAACAGTTAATATGTGTTAGATCTTATTAAAAAATAAAATAAATTTTATTTTTTATAAAAATAAAAAATAATATTGTATACTTTCTTTTATAAGAATAAAAATATTGTTTTTATAAATATTTTATATAACAGTTTATATAAAAAAAAATTAGGATTGAAATAGAGAAGACTAATGAACATAATGATTTTTAAAACTAATTGTAAGTAATTTATTAATAGTTTGGATTTTAATTGTAAAATTTTAGATTTAATTAGGTGATTATGATTTTTTTATTGGCAGGATGTTAAATTTGTCAAGGAAGTTTAGTGAATTGGATTAAATATATTTTTATTTTTTTTATAACAGCTGATTTTGGTTTTTTATTTTTCAAAACATACAATTTAGTCTTTCATTATTGAGGTGCTAAAATATTAGTGTATGTCACATGATAAGCATTAATTACTTAAAGGATTAAAGTTAATTTAATTTAAAAAATAGAAATCAAATTCAATAATTTTAAAAATAAAAAACTAAAATCAAAATTTTAAATTTTTAAAAAATTAAAAATATATTTAACCCTAATAAATTTTAAGAAAATTTAGAACTCTTCAACTTTCTTTGCTATTCTGAATTCTTATTTTTTTCTAAGAAACTACCATAATTGAACTTACCTAAGAGTCATTGATTGTGTGCATCCATTTCTATAAATTTGTGCATATGTTATTTTGTTAATTATTTATTTTAAATCTATAAATTTATCTTATTTAGTAGATTTTTAACCTATGAATTTTGTAAATGTGAATTTTATAGATTTGTAGACTATTTTAATCCTAACCCACTTAACCAAAGTATTAAATTGGGTTGGGTGAAATAAATTCATATCTTATCAATTCCTATAAAGAAAGAGGGATCAGAATGTTAAGTCTGTTTCAACCAGCTGTGGAGCTCTATATCTACAACAAAAATCATTGCTTTACCATGAAAAGTGCTCCTCCACAGAATCCCAATAAATATAAACCTGCCCAAAAAATGGTATGGTCTTCAATAATCAAAACCTGAAGTGTGAAGTGTGTCTTTTGCAAAGTTAATGATGAATCAGCACAGCATTTGTCTTTTTTCTTATTCTGTTACATACAAGATATGGAAACTCTGTTATGCTTGGTTAGGATACTTTGGAACTCCCTTTGAATTGATGAAACACTTTCAATGCGTTTGAGATTTAATAAAAATAAGTACAGCAAGAACTTGTGGTCTATTTTTGGATGGCAGTAGTCTGGTCTATTTGGCTCAGCAGAAACAATACCATCTTCAATGAATCAATATCAATGAGAAGGAATTGCTTAAACTACCCCTTGAACTTCACATCAATATATTTTGCTTACCAAAAAAAAAAGCTAGATTCCTTATCTAAGTGTAATCCTTTTCTAGGCTGAAAGCTTTTGACATTATGGAAGAAAAGGAACTTCATTCTAATAGCTTGAAGCCCAATGAAGCGTATTTATGAACCCATAAAAGGAAAGGAAGTCGGTAGTGATTTGTAATGAGTAAGGACCAATGTCTATCTAGGACACAGAAACAAAAGCACTATACAAGCTGCATAATGTATACATAATAATTTAGATCTAACAAATCATGACATCACAAAACCATAAAACCAGTCCCCAACAAACTTCAAGTATGCAAAATCATAGGTAATCTATCAAAGACATTAGTATGCAAATCCAATAAAGGTAGCATATACTGAAGACAAGAACAACTCAAACCAACTGTATAATAAAATGGCACATAAGCATGCTACAATAGGAACTTAATAACGCAAATAACCATGATGATCTGATTTTGGTTCTGAATTTCGCATACAAGACCCATGTTGTTTTCCTATACTAAATTTTTCCACTTGAGTACTAACTGAGAAAGTGTCTTTGTAGAAGACCCATCTTGTTTGATTGCATCGGTGCCAGCTTCTTTTAATTCCTTCATTCTTTTGCGCATCTTCCCACCTTCTTCCCCTTCCATAAGACACTTTATAACCTCAGCAACTTCCACCCTTTCCACTAAGCCATTTTCATTAACTCTTGGCCTCAGTCCAACTTTGAGGCCCTCACATAGCAAAACGGCATTCATTCTTTGCTCAGCAAACAGAGGCCATGTGATTAGTGGCACACCTTGCAGCAAACTCTCAAGGGTTGAATTCCAACCACAATGAGTCAAGAATCCGCCAACTGAACTGTGACTAAGCACCTGAATCTGAGGTGCCCATGAAGGAATAACCATACCTTGGTCCTTGGTTCTCTCCAAGAACCCAGATGGTAAGAATTGCAATGGATCATCATTTTGAGCATGAAGGTATGCATCACTAGCTAAAGTACTAGGTGCTCTTACAACCCACAAGAACTTATGATCACTCAATTCCAAACCATAAGCAAGCTCATCCATTTGTTCTTGTGACAGTGTTCCACCACTCCCAAAAGAAACATACAAAACAGAACCAGGTTGTTGTTTGTCCAACCATGCAAGACACTCAAACCCTTTTGCATCATTACCATATCTTTTCCCCGTTTGGATAATGGGTCCTACAGGGTACACAGGAGGGTAGCCCCTTCCTTCCTCTTTCAATGCTGCAATAGGACCCCTTTCCAATTCTAAGGAGCTATTCACAAAAATTCCATCAACAAAAAGGAATCTTTGAACACGTTGGAGAAAGAGTTTATAAACTTGACTTGATCTATCTTGAGCTTGGTTATTGAGATCCTTGCCATGAATTGGTACACAACCCGGTATTACAATAGGCTCTTTCAAATCTTTGTACTCACATGATGTTTCCTTGTCCAATTTGGACACATAGAAATACCAAGAAAGTGTGGTTGCTGTTGTTGGAAAGTAAATATAGGACAACATGTTGAATTCCTGAGCAAAGTCTAATGCTTCAAAGGCAAAAGAATCAGTCACCAAGGCCACAAAGGGAGTTGTTGAAGTTAAGCACTTCAACACCTGGTGTATTGAAGGCAGAGAAAGAGTCACTGTGAACTGAAGTTGGGTTTCTATGGCAGCCCCTTGTGGTAGGTCCTCGGGTTTCACAGGTGGAAGAAAAGTGTAGGAGATGTTTGATTCAAGAGTTTCAAGAATGGTTTTTGAGGAAGTTGGAGGGGACCCAAAAGAGGGAATTACGCATTTGACATGAAAGTGTGGATGGAGCTGAACAAGTCTCTTGGAAAACTCAAGAATAGGGACTAAGTGGCTAAAGCCAGGACCAGGAACAACTGCTATGTGAACTGTTTTCTCCATGGAAACACTTCGGGAAAAATAATGAATTAGATTTTACCTACCTATGAAGGTATAATCATGGAAGATGGAAAAATGATGGCAAAATGATGGATAAGAGTGAACCGTATTGGAATGAGAAAGAATAAGAAGTTGAGAATTAACCACTAGTATTGTTTTGTTTGGTTGTTGAGTTTGACTTGGAAAGAAACTTTATGGAATTTAAAGGAAACTTTGGAATTTAGAACTTCGAGTAAAATAAGAGAGTGGGATTTATGGAACATACCAACAAAAAATACAAAGGGGCCGTCCCTTGGACTACATATTCCACATTTCCAAAGTAAGTGCATGCATCCTGCCTCTTCAATGGGATTAGCATACATTTGGACATGAAGAGAGACAAATATAAAGTAATGTTAATATTCCCTTTTACTTTTTGGATTTAAGAAAAATAAATGAAAGAGACACGTATGTTTTTGTCTTCCTTGATTGTATCCTTTTAATGTAAAGATAGGTAGATAAATAGTTAAAGTTTTTATTAGACTTGATTTTTTATTTTTTTTTACTTTTCTTTTTATCTTAATGTTTTGTTTAATGAGAAAAAAATGAAAATATAAAAGTATAAATAATTACATATGTTTGATTGAAAATTAAAAAAAAAACTATTTTAAAAATATAAATATAATTTTTTATTTTTTAATTTAATTTCCTTCCGTATTTTTTTTCTTTTTATTAAACAAAAAGATGATAAGAAAAAAAAAATCTTCTTTATTTTTATTTTTTTATTTTCTATTTTATCTCCACAAATTTGTTAAGATAATAATAATAATAATAATATAATCTTTTTTTAATTTTTCTCTAAAATTGTTTACTTTCTTTCTTTACTTTAATTTTATACTCCTCCAAATTAAGGTTTTAGATAAGCTAATGATATGATTTGAAAGTGATTAAAATTAATACAGTAACGAGATGTTAAAATAATTTATAAAAAATTTTAAGTTTAAATTTTATTATTTTTATAATATAAAAAATATATATGATTTGAAATAATTTTTATTTTTTTACTTGCCATTTTTTTTTTATTTTTTTTCAAATAATCTTCAATATAAAAATCATATTAACTAAGAATGCATTATATACATCTATTATATTACTTTTTTTTAATCAAAGGATTTTTTTTCAAGATTTAATTGATTAAAAGATTAAGTTCTTAAAATTTAATTAGATGCTCAAGTAATATAAACACCCATTTATGTCTGAGGTTCCCGACCTTTAAAATTAATCAAAAAATCCGCATTAAATTAAATCATAAAAATATATGAAAAAGATAAAAATATAACCAAAATCAAATTAAAAAGAAGGATAAAAGAAACTGAAAATTTTGAAAAATATAAAAAATAATAATAAAAATAAAATAAAATGAAAAATCCAAAAAAAATTAAAATCATTTAAAAGATTAAATAAAAATATAATAAACAAAACTTTTTGAAAAATAAAAAAAAAACAGATTTTAAAATTAAAAATCAAAATAAAAAAAAACAATAAAGATCAATAAAAATAAAAAACAGAAATAGAATTAGTTAAAATATAAAAAATAAAGAAACAAAAAATTTTAAAAACAGAAAAAGAAAGAAAAGAGAAAATAAAAGGAAACAAAAAAAATCTAAAAAAACAAAAACAGAAAAAGAAAGAAAAGAAAAAAAAATCAAAATGAAAACTAAAAATCAAAAATAAATAGAAATAACAAATTAAGAATTAAATCTAAAACTATTTTTTTTTTAAATATGAGGGTATAAAATCTGGGAATTAAAAATAGAAAGAAAAAATCAGAAATTTAATTAAAAACATAAAACAAACAAAAGATTAGAAAATTTGAGTAATAAGAAAATAAAAAAGCAGGGGGCTTTTCCTTTTTTTAAAAAGGTCTCTCTCATGCAAGGGGGAGGGGCATGAGCAATTGACATTCTTTAGGCTGGAGATTGGTGTGGCTAGAAGAGAAAAGGGAAGAGCTTGGCTGGATGATGATGGCGAGAAATTCGATTGAAGAAAAGAGGAGATACAGGTTCTTGGGGCATAGATAATTCTCTTCCCTGTGAGTGCAGAGTTTCCCTGTCTCAACGAAGGCGAAAAGGAGAATTAGATTGGCATCAATCTCTGCAACATTTCGACACATATTCTTCATATAGGTCAGCTAAAAACTTCCTTCCTTTAAGCACTTTACATGAATTCATCTGAAGGTTATCAAGAACTTAAGTTCTAGTATGAGTCTGGATTGTCAAAAGATCGATCTCATTTAGTCCTCGATTAGTTCTTGTGGATGAATCTTGGTTAATAATAAAAAAGGACGATAATTATCTATGAATCTTGATTAGCAATCAATATTAGGTGTTATCGAGTGATCACTTCTCTGGTTCTAATAAGAAATTCAGCACTAATAAAGTGGGACATTACCCCCAAAGGTAATGTATGACCAGCATGAGCTATTATGTTTTCTTCTCTTTCTGAATCCATTCTCGTTTGGTTGTTGGCTATTCTCACTCCTAGCAACCTTGGGATGAGATTTGGGAATTTTTTTATTCACACACTCGTGCTAAAGCATACCAACTGGGTACTGAGCTTCAAAATATCAAGAAAAGGTCAATCTTCATTCTGAGCATCTGCTTCATATCAAATCTACCATTGACTCTCATCTTTCAATTGGTGAGAATGTTCTTCCTCAGCATCACGCTGATACAATTCTTGATGGTCTTCCTGAAGATAATGATGTATATGTTACCATGATCTCTAACCGTCTTGAATCTTATACTGTACATGATCTCTAACTCATCGGATGCCTTTTTGTGTTCATAATGCATACTCACAACAGTTATCTAAATCCTATAGCCAAAACTATCGAGGCTGCATTAACTGCGACTATCATGGTGGTGTTAGAGGCAATTCACTATGGTTTAAGTCCCCCTATGCTCTTTCTGGACCTTACTCCTACTTCACTAGCACCACGATCACGACATTGACATGCTCTCAGCTAAATCTATTGTGGTCAGGTTTCTCCCCCCTTGTGAATTCTTCACTGAATCCTCATGCTTTTAAACAATCTGTCAATTGCTCTCAATTCTAGTCTCCATTACAACCACACATCTGCGTTTGAAAGTCTGTTACTTGTTCGAGACGTCATCAAGAATCGTGTTAGTGTTAGCAAATTTGCACATTACCATCATGTCTATTTTGAATTTATGTTATGTCAAATGTCAGGATTCCCACAAAGTTCTCTTGGTGGGAGTTATTAGCATTGATGGTCTTTACAAAGTTCAACAACATGCATTTACCGCATGAGTGTTCTCCTACCCTGTTTACTACCAGTATAGTTGGTGATAATATTCACATGCCACCCACTATAGCTACACTTCGTTAATGAGGCAAGTGGCTAGATCAATGTTCATGGCTTGGTGGGCAATTGCCTCAATTCAAAGGCCAGTTCCACTACCCTTAGACCAGAGCACGTTGCTACAGCTGACAGAAGCCACAGATTAAATAGGAAGTAAATGGTGCACCTGCATACATGGCGTTGTCGATCACATACCACTAGCCACGCATCAGGGGCTTAAATAAACAAGGGCCCTGAACCCAAGTTCGATCACATACCACTAGTACAGGATTATGACAAATGCTTAGGCGTAGCTGGGCGGTGAAACATGTTGTCCACATACCCCCTGAACCCAAGTTCGATCCCTGCAGGCTGCAATTCAAATTTCAAAATCTTTTTATGATTCAAACATGGTTTAAAATTAATTCGAAGCACTCAGTACACAACTAGGCACATAGCCCAGTGGTGGGATGCTCTGTTCACAACTCATAGGATGTGGGTTCGAAACCCGGCAGTTTTCCTTTTAGAACAAATAAAAACACTTTAGAGTCATGAGAAATTACCATACTGCCCCTTACCATTTCCAGAAATACCCAATATGCCCCAAGACCAGAAATTACCATACTGTCCCTTACCATTTCCACAAATTCCAAGTATATCCCAATTGCCTAATTACCAAAATGCCCCCAAATTTGTCACTTATTCCAATCCTCTCCTTAAACTTTCTACTCATTACAAATTAACCCCGAAATTCTTCAAAATTGCAAATTAACCTCTGAAATTTCCATAATTCCAAAACTAACCCCAAAAGAAATTTTTTATAATTCTAATTAATTCTTTCCTCAAATTCTCAAAACAAATCCAAATTCTTTCTTTCACATAAAATCAAATTCCCCTTTTAAAAATCAAGTCAAAATCCTTCCATTCAAGTTAAATCCCAAAAGTTCAAAACAAGCTCTTTTCAAGAGAACTTAAATCAATTTTTTTTTAAATTAATCAAGATCAATCCTTTTTTCTTCTTCTTTTAAATCAAGTTTTTTTTGGTTCTCGGTCTCACGCGATGAACCCTAGGAACGAACTGGTAGCTTTTCCTATTGTTCGCTTCCTAGGAATTCATATGGGTCCCAAGTGCAGCCGTAGTTGTCTTGGACCCTGTGCATAGGTGGGCTGAAAACCCTTCTGTAAATAATGTCAATAAAAAAACTTCATTTTAGAATTCCTAAGTCTCACGCGACGAATCCTAAGCACGATCTGGTAGCTTTTTCTGTTGTTCGGGATTTAGGAATTCGTATGGATCCCAGTGCAGCCATAGTTGTCTTGGATCCTGTGCATATGTGGACTAAGGATTCTCCTTAAAATATTTTCAAAACAATGAAGCCATTTTCAAATGTTACTTCCCAAGTAGCTCCGATTCCTTTAAACACTTTCGAAGGACAAGCTTTCGAATCAAAGCAGAACTACGTAAGCATTGAGTTTCCCATTGCGCCGGGGAATACGTAGGAGCAGGATCAAGTTCTGTCAGGCTAACCTCCATCAAGTAATTTATTTACATGTTAACTAAGGGATCAAACTATTTTCAAATAATCACACACTCGATTTAAGGGTACCGTCCCTCGGAACGGGCGAATAGGGTGCCTAACACCTTCCCTATTTGTAATCGACTCCCGAACTTCGAATCTCTTCCTCGATTCAGGGTTTTTCCAAATTTTTCCCTTAAATAAAAATTTGGTGGCGGCTCCACATCATAATCAAAATAATTCCACTTTCAAAATTTTAGCGAGTTCGTCGTCTCGTCGGAATTACGGTTGCGACAGATGGCAACTCCACTGGGGAATATTAGAGAGTCAAGCCCATTTCAATTGAGTGTGCATTATAATCGATCCCTTATCTGTTTATTTGCGTGATTTATTGCATGATTTACTTATTTGTTTGCTTATTTATATGTTTGCTCATTCTCCTTATAACCTTAGGATAGACGAACATTAAATTACTATATATAGCTGTACAATTTCCCCAATTGCAGGTATCCCAATTACTTGTGTGCCCTCATACATTGCATATGCATTTATCATGAGTGGGGCCCTATACCCGGGTCTGAGTGCAACCTAGGAATAGAGGGATCTAGTGGTGTCACTTTAGGGCTTACGTCTTGTTTGACTATCACGAAAATCCCGGCTAGAGTGCGTCCTATTTGTAATGCCCTACCACTGGTAGCTTTTTCTGTTGTTGTGGCGAACATTGCAGACTGGAACTTGTCTCTAGTGACCTCTACACCCCAGGATTACGAACCACCTTTGAGAGGTTCATATAAAAGGCCATAGATCCTTAGGATAGGTAACCCGCATAAGAAGAAAAAAGGGCACACACACCCCTTTCAAGATACAAGGTTCACCGCTCACAGGCACTTATTTGAACCAAACCATCCGAAGTGGCAAAATGGAGTTGAAAGCTAAAATTAATCAAGATAAAAATCAAGAAAATCAAAATAGAAGGAGAAAATTTCTAGATGATCATGTATATTTTAAAATGATATTTAATTATAGATGTGATAATTAATTTTTTATTTATATTTGTCGTAACTGTAATTACAACGAAATGATGAACTTGCTAGAATTTTAAAGAGAATGTTACTTGGTTGTGGAACCACCACCAAATTTTATTTTTAAAGGGGAAAAATATTTGGAAAAACTCTAACTTGAGGATGAGTTCTAGGTTCGGTAGTCGGTTACGAATAGGGTGTTAAGCACCTTACTCGCCCGTGTTCAAGAATGGTACCTTAAATTGAGTGTGTGATTTTGATATTTTTGAAGACTGTTTGATCCCTTTAAATAGAGTAGGAAAATGACAAGACTTGATCCTGCTCCTACGTATTCCTGGTACAATAGGAAATTCAAGGCTACGTAGTTCTAGTGGAGGACTTGATCCCCTGGAAAAAGAGAAAAGGTGTTCATTGGCGAAATTGATTTTTAAAACAAGGATTAAAATCACGTCCTTGCAAAACTCAAATCGTCGTAAGCCACGCTTGAGTTTGCACGAATTAAAATACGGAACAGTAAAGAAGGTTGTCTGCCCGTATTAGAATCTGTTTAAACGAATTTCCCAACAAAAATGGATGTTTGGAATGGAAAACAGAATTTTTTGGAAAGACATCTACGCAAAGTCCAAACCATCGTAAGCCACGTCTAAACTCGCACGAATTAAAATACGGAACAGCAGAGAAGGCTGTCTGCCCGTATTAGAATCCGTTTAGACAAATTTCAGAAAATTTAAAAACAGATGTTTGGAACAAACGTTTTTTAACAGAGTTAGTAAACAGTAATTTTCTAAAAGTATGTGCTTGCAAAATCCAAACCTTCGTAAGCTGCGTTTGAATCTAGACGAATTAAAACTCGGAACAGCAGAGAAGACTGCCTGCTCATATTACAATCCGTTGCACGAATTTTAAAAAATAAAAAATAGACATTTTTGAAATAAACGTTTTTTATTGGAGTTAGTAAACAGAGATTTTCTAAAATTACATGTTTGCAAAATCCAAACCGTCATAAATCGCGTTTGAACCTGCACGAATTAAAATACGGTACAATAGAGAAGGCTACCTGCTCCCATTGTAATCCATTGCATGAATTTCAAAAAATTTAAAAACATATGTGTTTTGACGAAATTAGTAAAAACAATAATCTTGACTTACAGAACCTATTGGAAATGGGCTTAACCCAACTTAATTACAAAAGGAATGAAATTTTGGCTTGATTTTATGATCATCCAATTAAAAGGCAACTTATCAGTCTTGGCCCAAATATGGCCCAATTGACAAGGCAAAAGCTTTTTGTACGAGAGGCCCAAATTGAGATGCGGTAGACTGAGGAATAGCTGGCCTAAATGAAAGACAGGGAGCAAGGGGAAGCTTTTTGGCCCAATTGCTGCCTAATAATTATAACAAAAGTTGTAACAAAAACTCCCACGAGCTAGGATCTGCATGGCTTTGCTACCCAGAAATTGGAATAAAAACTCCCACGAGCCAGAATACACATAGCTTTGCTGCCCAACAATTAGAACGAAAGTTGGACATGCAACAAGCTCACCGCTCAATGACTCAACTAAAAGGTGGAGAAAATAGTATGATCCATGCATGTCAAGATTGGAAAGTTCTTCATGGTGTTTTATTTGCATGAACTACATTTTAGCCTTCATGGTTTACTATTCTTGTTGCTATCAAAACGTGTGTACTCCCTAAGCTTACTAGGCTGGCTCTTCATTCCCTTGTAGTCATAGCACGTCTTAGGCAGTTTAGTTTTATGATGCTGGAACATTCCTCTGTTGGAAATGGAAGGCTAAGGTTTAGAAATCAGAGTGGATGGGTCACTTGGGTAAGATACTTTAATCTGATTAGTAGACATCTCCCTTCCGCACCATTTAATGAGATAAGAAACCTTTCCACCCCTCCGCCCTTTTGGCAGCAAATAAACTCAATATTTGACTATTATATAGAGAGTTCGCCTAGCTTCGCAGTTTCAAAATCATGTCTTGAACTATCTCATGCAAATCGGTGCTGTTCTAGTACGGCCAGAGGGTGATAACTGAACCTCTCTATAGATTTCTAGAGCACCCTTTCTTTATGATACCTTAAACACTCAGAATCAACAACATCTGAATTCTTGCCTAGATTTTCCTTGCCATAAATTGATTCAGTATTAGAACCAGTGCAAGAATTCTTCTCCTCTCATGTTCTTACTTTCAAAGAGGACCCAAGATGCCTGTGACTTAGGATCTAATTGCATGATCTGAGGTAGAGAACTGGATAACCACGATGTAAGCTCCACTATGGCAAAGATGCATCAAGTGCACATCCAATGAAGCACAGGTTATCTATCGGGAGCTCTATAGGTAGAGTAAGGAGCTGTCCTGAAACAATCGAGCCAAGCCCGTGATTGCTTAAGGGAAAATAATTTGCTGTGAGTGTGCCTTGGGGCCTGCTTGACCGTATGCAAATATGCCATTATTATAACTATCAAGAACTAATCTAATGGTGGCTGCATGTCTAAGAAAACCTCAGCTTGGGGTCACAGATGGTCCAAAGATTTGGAATTAAAGGATCTGTGTTTCCCACCACTCTTTGGAGGAATATTAACTATGATAGTTCATACCCTATATTTTCCACAGTGCTCAAATGATTTGACTATTCAGGGAAGAAACTTGGCTTAATGAATACAGAACTTACTCCCGACCAGCTACTATGACCGACCCCATCTATCTCCTTCAACCCCTGTGACAATGGTGATGGTAGCAAGGCTAGGTTGGTCACAAATGTGCCACCAACTTAAGAGCTGCAGCGATTGCCAAAGCCTGTGCAGAGCCTAATCCAAAGACATGTATCTTCATTGAACTACACCTTTGAACAGAGAGCATCAGGCCAACATTGAATAGAAGGAACAAGTCCAGATTCATCTGCTGCCTTTTGTCTCATGAACACGACGAACGATAGAAAGACCACAAGGCCTGGACATTATTTCTGAGCTTTTGTTCTTATCGAAGTGCTTGCCAATGTTTCAGACACACTATTTGCACATCCAATGCATGGGACTTGAACAGGTCCAGGACCAATGACCTAACCACAGTATTTTGCCGCGTACGATCGACTCAGTCTTACTGAAATTTCATGCAAAGGAACATAAATCTTCCCAAGACTTTTTAGCGACTGAATTTCGTAGGTGAAGCTCAAATCACAAGATTCTTTTACACTGCCTATTATTCAACTCACTCTAGTTGTAAGAACACATATGATGTATTTAAACAAACTACATGAGCTAAATATTTCAATTCCAATCCAGAAGAATCTTGAAAGTCGTAGCATAGGCCACAATCAAAATTTCATTTCTCTACTCCTTCAACACCAATCTCACTTGATTTCAATTGAATAGAAAAACTTCTTGCAAACAAATAAGAAGGGATAAAACAATGGATTTGAAACCCAACTAATTCACCTAAGATTTTACATATCATTCAACAGAACTTGCTTTGACTCAGAACAATAACAGATCACCTGAAGTAGGTAAAGTTAAGCAGCAAAACACTTTACCTGACGATGGCGAGCGAGGCTAAGAAGGTTTTATTGGAGACCGAATTGCTGATGTTTCCTAAGGTCAGAGATGCAGAAAGGCTTCTTGAACTGAGTGGATCCTGGTTCTTTGAAAAGGTTGTGGTCCTCGAGAATAATGAGAGATTCCAAGATAACACAAGAAGCTTCAGGAATTAGAGAAACGGACGAAGAAAGAAGCTCCTTATTTGCAATCCATTTTTAAAAATTCTTGAAAAATCCATCTCCCCGCCAAATTTGCTTCTATTTTTATTTATAGGTCGAATTTAAGTAACTGTCTTCCAACTAACTTCTTGAAACAGTTTTTCCTTTTATTTCTTTTTCTTTTTCTTTTTTTACTTCATTTTTTATTTTTTTATTTTTTTCTATTATTATTTTAGACTTTCTATTTCCTATATTTTTTATTTATTATTTTTATTATCATCCTTTTATGTTTATTTATTTTATATTTTATTTTTATTATTATTATTTTTTATTTTCTAACTCTAATTAAATAAACAATAATTTAGTTTTGGACATAATTCAGTGTTGATAGTATTCTTAAATATTTTTTCATAAAAATATATAATTTAAATATGTAAGTTAAAAGTATTTAATAATTTAAAATTAATTTAATAAATTTTAAAAATCAAAGGACGCAATTTCAATCAATGATAATCGTTTTGAACCAAACAAGAGTTAAGAAAAATCAATCAAACAAGATACTTAGATAACTCAAACAATCAATGGTTATATTGCTTTATATCCTAACATGGTAATTTCATGCATGAAACATGACTTGTGATGCCTTTCTAAATGGTGTTACACTATTTGTTGATACTAATTGTATTGTCAACCTTCTTGCTTATGACACCTTCCTTGTGGATTCAAGGGTGCCACAGAATTTTTCCAATGTTAGATTTGATTTGTTGTGTCTTTTCAAGAGTTACAATGTTTGTGATGCGTTCCTTGATTGAGCCACAGGAGCCATCACACTCCTTTAAAGTTGACATCACACACTTGTTACAAAGTTTGGTACATCACGAGTAAACGTAAAACTGCATGTTTCAACCTTACTATGATAAAATCTTTTATAACATTTTTTATAATGAGATTATTTGGATAAAATAAAAATCCATCGGTTTCGTATAGATAAAAAAAAAGACTATTATACAGTTCGGGAAAAAAAATTAAAAGAGTTTATTATTAATATAATCAATTAAATTTTATATCCAATTTATATATATACATACATGTATAAATATGTTAATATTAAATAAATTATTTAAAATACCTCTAAAATTTTTAAAATATTTATTTAGTGTTTAAAACAACTTATTTATTATTAGTTTAATTATTATAAAAGTATAGTAGTTATAATATTTTATATTATAGTAATTACTAAATATATGTAATAATTTATTAACAAAATAAGTTATTCATAATACGAATTCTAATTTCATAATCAATTAAAAAAATACCAAATCTAATAAATATTTTAATAAGTAATATCTTATATAAAAAATTAGAACGCTTATAGGTAAATATTTTTTACTCTCTTCTATCAATAAATATTAAAATTTTAATTCAATAAATGTTTAATTATAATCATTTTTACTCTATTTACTAATTTGGTTATCAAAATAACTTTTTTTTATAAAATTGAAGTATTTAACATTTTTTAACTTATAACAATACAAATATTTGATGCATAAAATTATATTATTTTATTAATTAAATACAAAATATTAAAATAAAATTATTTTGTTATTATTTTTATTAGTACTTAGATATAAATATAAGATAAATTTATATCAATAAAAATATTAAATCCATATTATATCAATATTTTTCTTTTTAATATATATATATAATAATTTTTTACTTTAATAAAATTATTATACATTTTAAGAGTCTAAAATAAATTACATGCAAAATAATTCTTTTACTTTAATATTATTAAATTTATATCAATAAAAAATACATTTTTAAGAGTCTAAAATAAATTACCTGTAAAATAAATTGATATCAATAAAAAATTATTAAGTCCGTATTATATTTTTTACTTTAATTTTTTTGAAATAAAAAAATTAAAATAAAATAAAATAAATTACATGTAAATTTTCTAATTGAAAAAATGTAATATATAATTTTAGTAAATTGTATAGATATATTTGTCAATTTATTAATATTTTTAAATTCTTCTCTTATATTATTTATTATATAATATGTTTTACTTTTTTATTTATTTTTCTCTTATATTCTATAGTTTGTAGTACCTACTCATATTAGAATTTCTCTTGCCAGTGAAGCTTTTAGTTCTAGTCGTAACACGCTTTGCACGGATTTACCTGCATATGAAAAATAAACAAATATAATTTCAACCTTTAGTTTTTTATTATACATTGATTATCTTCAATTATTATAATAAATTAAAGTGGAATTATAATGATTTTAACTATAATAATTAATAATAATAAATAAATAATCAAATATTTATTTTTTGGTATATTTTGAAATTATATTTCATATTAATTTTAATTAATGCAATGAAATATAATTTTTATTTTTTCGAATACAATTTTACAGAAAAATTTATAACAAAATTATTAAAAATATGAGAATAATTAAAATACAATTTCATCGTTTATAAACATTATTTCATATTAATATCTGTTTTACATAATAATCCATTTTTATTTTTTAAAATTTTTACTATTGAAAGTTTTTTTAATATTATTTTTCATTTTTATCATATTGTAACAATATGATTTATGATTTTTATCTTGCTTCGGATCCTACTAAACTGACCTGAGATCCATCGATGTATGCGCATCTCTTTGTTAATGTTATCAACTAAGCATTTGAGTCAGCTTCCCTCGACACCCAAAGCGAAACCTATGGCAATAAAGAGTTAAAGACAAATTTTGCAAGCGAAACTATAAAAATAAAATAAAAAAATATTATGATAACATTATAAAGAGAAAAATTACAAATTAGGTATACGAAGATGACAATATTATTAATTAGGTTTTAAAGATTGAGATGAATAAATTAGTTATTAAAATATTTAAATTATTATCACGTTAATTTTTTAAAGATTTTTTAGTTAAATATGTTTTTATCTTTTTAATATTTTAAAGTTTTTATTCTAATTTTTTTATTTTAAAATAGTTAGTTTTAATTTTTTATTTTTAAAATAGATTATTTTAATTCCTTATTATCAAACATGGTATATGTTATGTATTAAATATGAATTATTTAAAAAAATAAAAATTATTTTATTTTAAAAAAAAAGATTAAAATTAAATATTTTAAAAATAGAGATTAAAAAACTAAAATTTTAAAAGGATAAAAATATATTTAATTCAAGATTTTTTATTAGATTAATTTTTAAAATTTTTTAATTTTCATCCAATTAATATTTAAAAGATTTAAATTATCATCAAATTAATTATTAAAAATATTAAAATAGTAAAAATAAATATTAAAAAAAATTAAAATTTCTTCAAATCAATCTTTTTTAAAAGTTTAAAATAGTAAATTTAGATATATGGTTCAAAAGTTGTCTTAGAATTGTAAAAATAAAAATGGAAAAATAAAATAAAATAAGAATGTAAGCATCTATGGACACAAGGATTTAGCATTTATTTGGAGAAGAAAAAGATCTAAGGATGAAGATGATAATTACGGTGTTTTACATTAACAAATCCTTGAAGCTGCTATAAGTTACAAAATAACGTGATTTTTTGTTCTATTTAATGTGTCAAATCAATATTCTATTCATAGAAAATAAGTCTAAAAATAAATTTGTAAGATGAAATAATAAATCAATAAATTAATAGAAACATTATTTTTAAATTAAAAATTTACTTATAAAATGAAAATAAATGAGACATATGTACTAATAAACTTTTTATTAATGTATCATATATTAAAATAAAATGCATCCATAGATTATATTTTGATTTTTGAACGATGTAAAACTCCATATACTTAATATATTATCTGAAAACTTTAAATTTAATAACTAAATTAATAAAAATTACTTTTATTAGAAAATTATTTACAATTACTAAGTTTGATGATCCTAAATGATATATACAGAGAGACGGGTGTATCCTGCGAGAAGACATGGTTATCGTGAAAATAAGAATGACACATCTAAACTATACAACCAATGCATATATACTTAAAATTATAACTTAATCATTATCATCTCTAATGTTAGAAAGGTCAGTTTATGAGAGAGAGAGAGAGAAAAATTAATATTTATACGAAGATATAATGTGTACGTAAGAAAAAGTGTGACCATAAGTGGTTACTGAGAAATAATTCAGTATAGTAAGTTTTCAAATTTTATCATAGAATAATAAATAACTATTATGTCTTTAGATCATATAAAACTTTCCATTTTATCTAAAAGATATTTGGGATTCATGCACACAGAAGAAAAAGTTATTTTTTATTTTTTTAATAATTATAAAAATTATTCTTTTATATTTTTATTTTAACTTTTTAAAATATATATGAAAAAATATTAAAAAACAAATAAAAACAGTGCAATGTTGATTGAATTATTAGTAAATAATATCTCCTTAAATTAAATAAATCCTAATTGATTTAGTGCATATTTATTTTAAGTTAATTTTTATAAAATTAATTTTGAACTGATAAATATTTTTGAGATATATCAAATAATTTAAATCATATATTAAAATGTATAAATTGACAATTTTTCTGCTGAATTAAATATTTCTTAAATAATTTAATCAATAAAAATATAAAAAAAAAAAGCAATGTATAGTAATTAGAATCTATCTCATGAAATTATGTGTTAGGAAAATAATCATGGACCTGAAATTTCAGTACAGATTTCGTAAGATACAATAAAAATAAAGTTCAGACATTGAAATCTTTTTTTTTCTAACATTTTAAATTCTTATATCATTTATTTTTTTGAAATTTCAAATTAGTGTCCAGTATATTTAAGCTGAACAACTAAATAATAGTTAGTTCATATGTATGTAAAAAATCTTTCTTAGAAAAAAATTAGTTTTATATATTTTACTTTCAAAAAAATCATTTTCTGTAAAAGATGTGTACCTTTAAGCGAACGAAAAAAAATTATATAAAGAGTAAATAATAATATTGATTCCGGAAAGATAAAAATTAGACATTCTAATTTTTTAAAATAAAAAAGAAAAAATTATCATTTTTATGTTGTGGTTTGAAAAAAATTAATAATTGGAATGCGTTGTATTGAGCATTAATTATACCACGAACACATAAGTTATTGAGTTATCTTTAAAAATTGGAATATTACATTTCTTAAAAAAGAGATGTTGATTAATGACTTCTATATACTAATGAGTATACTTAATAGTTTTAAAGTTTAAATATATTTATAAATCTTGTAAAAATATACAACGAGTTTTAATTTTAATTTTTCTACTTATTTTTTTATTTTTCAGTTTTTTAAAATTTTGTTTTTAATTTTCATCATTAATTTACTGTTAGATATTTACTTAGTTAATAAACAGATATTCAATTAAATTTTATTATGCTTATCAATTTATTGTATATATAATAAAAAGAAGTTATACAAATAATTAATTTAGATAAGATATATTAATATTTAAAAATTAAAATTAAATATAAGTAAGATTATAACAATTTTAACATTTAATTTATTTAAAAAATTTTAATTTCATATGATATATCATTACAAAAATAATTATTTTTAATCAAGATTATTTTTTATTTTATCAGGGGTTTAAACTCTTATCATATTGTTTACCTACGATTATTTAAACCGTTGAAAAATTATGTGTAGTAAATGAATTACCAACACTTTTAAGTAAGTTTGGATAAATACTACTTAAACTGTTGGTATTTATTAATGGTTTTTTATAATCTTTGTTAAATTTTAAATAATTCCTAATGGTGTAAACCCTTGTTAATTATATGTTTCATGTAAAACCCTACTACTTGTTTCATATTTTCCAACAATTTAAACCTTCATTATTTGCTTATAGTTTGGAAAATTTTTGCTAAATTATCAATAATTACATTAACTTTTACTAATATTTTTTATTTTCTCAACGGTCCTAAGTTTGGTTAATTTATTTATTTATTTTTATTTTATTGAAACAAATGAAAAAAATATAGAGCAATAATAAAAAAAATAACACACTAAATTGAAAAAATTATTTCAAAATATGTATTAACACTTTTTAAAATCTTAAATTATAATGTAATTATTTAAACTAAGATTATAATGTCTAACATCAACATTATAAATATAATTAAATATTAAAAGGAATACATCCAACATCCACTAAACATAGTATGAAAGAATATAAAAAAAATCAGGTCTTGGCTATTTGGTATTACACCACAACATGTTATTATATCCTAATCCACAAAAAGATTATTACAAAAAAAATACCTAAACTCAATATCCACTTAACATAATATGAAATAATACAAAAGAAATCAGATCTTGTTTGTGTGGTATTACACTACCATATAAAACAACATTGTCTGTGTGCTATTACACTATCTTATGAAACAACACATAAGAAATCACATCTTGACACTACCATATGTTATTATATCCTAATCCACATTCAACCAAAACCCTTTTAGCACCCCTGTAATAGAAAATATAATCAGTATTTTAGTCAAAGTTAAATAAGAATTTATTTAAACTTAATATTTAAACCCAATATGAACCAACTTAACCTACAAATTTTTCAACAAAGATAAACATGAACTATAGTTTTTTAAAGTAATTTTACCAAACTTGACAAATGAACTACTTCTTAGGTCCAGAATCTGTTGGAAAGTCACCAGTCAATTTAGTTGGATGTACTATTGTTTGATTCGATGACTAAAATACAAAGTAAGCTACAGTTAGAAACATTAAAATTATATATTATAAAATATAAATTTAATCCAACCTATCAATATTACCGGTGAAGTGTGAAACATAGCTAAGTCTAAAGGAACTTAACCCTGGAAGTTGTTGTAACCGTAATTACAACGACATGGCGAACTCGCTAAAAATTTTTAGAATTTGATTAATTCATGGAGTCGCCACCAAATTTTATTTTTAAAGGGAAAATATTTGGGAAAAGCCTAACTTGAGGATGAGTTCTAGGTTCAGGAGTCGGTTACGAATAGGAAAGGTGTTAGGTACCTTACTCATCCGTTCCGAAGAACAATACCCTTAAACTGAGTGTGTGATTTTAATATTTTTGAAAACTGTTTGATCCCTTTAAATAAAATAGAAATAAATAGGTTTGTGAAAAATAGTCTGACAGGAATTAATCTCACTCCTACGTATTTCCTGGTGTAATGGAAAATTCTAGGTTACGTGCTTCTAGTTTAAAGACTTGATCTTCAAAAGTAAAAAGTAAAGCTTAGTCCACCTATGCATAGGGTCCGAGGCAAACGAGGGCTGCACTAAGACCCATATGATTTCTAAATACCGAACAGTAGGGTATGTTACCAGTTCATATCTAGAGCTATCGCGTGAGACTAAGTGTTTGAAAATGTATTTTGAAATTTAATCTTGAGATTGGTAGGAAAGTAATATTTGGATGATTTCCCAGATTCACATATGCACAAGGTCTTAGACAAGCGAGGTTGCACTTGGACCCATATGATTTCTAAATATCAAATAGTAGGATATGCTACCAGTTCGTATTTAGAGCTCATTGCATGAAATCCGAGATTAAAATGCTTGATGTATTTTAAAATCTTGATTTTCAAATATTTACCCAGATCTACATATACACAGAGCTTAAGGCAAGTGGGGTTGCATTGAAACTCGTATGACTCTCTAAATGTCGAACAACAGGATATGCTACCAGTTCGCATTCAGAGTTCATCGTGTGAGATCTAGGATGATAAAAAAAAACTCAACATGTTTCGAAAATGTGATTGTTTGAGGGTAATAGAAGAATGAGGTGGTATTTATTTCTTTCGAATATTCTAAAAAATTTCTCAATCCACATATGTACAAGATCCGAGACAAACGAAGGTTATACTGGGATTCGTAGGATTTCCAAATATTGAACAGTATGGTATGCTACTAGTTCATACTTGAAGCTCCTTAGATTGAGAATTTTAAAATGTATCTTTTGAAATTTTATTCTTAATTATCATATTTTGCTTATTTTTATTTTTTTTTATTTTTATTATTCTTATTATCTTCTTTTCTTAAAAAAAACTAGTATTAAAAAAAGGCTAAGTAAATTTGAAGTGAATAGGTTGGGCTTGGCCCAAATTAAAGGAGGAATGAGCTTAACCCAAATTAAAAAAAGAAAACTTGATTTCACATTAAAAAAGAAAATTGGGCTTGTCTCCAAAATAAAAAATAGACTTTATTTTAAAAAAAGAATTGAGCTTGAACCAAATTGAAAAAAACTTGATTTCAAATTAAAAGGAGAATTGGATTTGACCCAAATTAAAAGGGAATTGAGCTTGATCCAAAAAAAAAAAGAAGGAATTCGGCTTGATCCAAATTGAGAAGAAAAGAAAATTCAAAGCCAAAAGCAATGGAAGAAGGCAGTAAGTTTGATGGCTCCAACATGGTCCATTTGAAAGGTCTTGTAGTATGGCCCATTTTGTATGAGGGGTCCAAATTGAGAAGCAACTAGCTTGGCTTTGGCCCAATTAGAGGTGTGCGACCTACTGCTATGCAACCTGGTCCAATTAAATAAACTTGCATTTGGGCCTATCATGGTGTGCAACTTTCATGTAAAAAGATTAAATTATATTGTGTAGAAGAAGTGTGAATATATTTTCCGGAAACACGTTTCCGTAATGCAAAATTTTAGATTCATTGTTCTATGATGTGCAGCCTAGCCCAATACCCATATGGTAATCGAACTCGAGGACTAGTAGTGGTGTGCAGCGAGCTAACCACCAAGCTAGGTTGTATTGCTTGATTAAAATCAGTACAAACATATTTAAATAACCGACAAAAGGTTTAATAGCCATGATGGTTTCACAATGTGTTGCTTGACGGTATAGCTTACAGCACCAAGCACTGCAAGAATTCCCTATAGGATTTACATAGGAATGAGAATAAATTTGGGATTAAGTCTTGAATTAATCAGAACACCTCTCTTAACTACTCTTCTACAGGTTGTCCTTACCCCTTTTTTATATTTATTATTATATTTTTTTTAAGCTCTTGGAATCCACTCAAAGTTATAACAAAAATGAAAGTGGATTTGAGATCACATAATGGACCACATACACCTTTCATGGCTGATGGGTTCCTCGTGTTTGACTATCGAAGCATGCTTTGTGCATTATATCAGACTTACCAACAGAACATTCGACCCTCATCAAGTGGATTAGTTTGGTTACTTAATCCTTTTTATTACAGTCCCTAATTCACAATTTTGATCTGTAAGTTAACTGCCATAATGGCTCGATAGGAAAGGTAATTAGCAGCTAAAGGATCAGTTTTGATTGGTTTTCATAGCCACTAACACAAGCGGAAAAAAAAAACGACTAGTCATGTAGTAGTTTAGTCGTTATATGTGGTTTATCCTAGACTTCGTTGATTTATGCACGTATTGCACCTGAATCCTTCTATCCTAAGGATAACTCTGCAGAATTATACAAATTCGGGTAGGCAGAGTACACTCTAATATGTTTTTCCCTTAAATATGATTGTCCCAAGCCACCAAACCAGTGCAGCAATTGGTTGGATTAAGACTCCCTCTCGAACCTGATTTTTATTTGACCAAGGGTTCTGCTAATTCACATCTTTCTGTCTGCAGCATACCTAGCCTACTTATCTTTTTAGTAGGTGTATTCAACTATTACTAATTTAATTCTATTGCCTCTACAGAGACAGGTTCTCAGACTTGAGTTCTGCTAGTTTACTTCCTATCTAGCCTAAGGTAAGGAGGCTAAAACTAGAGCTGATGTTGTGGCTGAGCTAAGGTTACCTCTACCTCTTACATGTGCCTCAGTTGATGCTGCTTAATCGAGAACTCCCTAGGACCTTGCAACGATTGAATTTCACAGATTCAAGTCAAGTTACAGGATTCTCTTACATAATCTTATGCCAATGGTAAAATTGAATCCAAGTTTTACTTAATCTGTCTATTATCCGATTAAGCATTTCGACTCATGGTTCAAGTGAAGATACAGAAGCACAGATGCTTAAATGAAGTGAAATGCACAAGAGAAAACAAACTTGGAAGTAGATGAAACAAAGTTTTTCTTTGCAAGATGGAGATATAACAAGTTTTGTAGGATTTAGCTTGAATCTGCGAATCTTCGTCCTCTTCTTAGTAAGAGGTTACCTTGGAACTTCTGGAAAGCGGAAGAGAGAAGCCTGGGAGAAGGTCTGAGAAGTGCAGCATGACAGATCTTCTTCCTTCTGCAGCAATGGAGTCACTTTGGGATGAAGAATAGGCCCCAAGAGTGAAGACAGTAGAAGCTGTGAGAAGCAGAGAAAAAATCCCCTTTTATACTATTATATTTTTTGAAATTTTCCACCTTAGGAAAGCCATTTTTTCTTTTTCTTTTTTATTTTCTTTTTATTTTATTTTTATTAACTAATTCTTAACTAACCTTAACTAACTTTTAACCACCTTAATTGAAATTTTTTATTTTACTTCTTTTTATTTTTGTTATTTTTATTTGTTTCAATATATTATTTTTACTCTTTTTCTCTTTTCTTAATTCTTTCTTTTTCTTACTATTATTATTTGTATTTGTTTTATTATTATTATTATTTATTTACTATTTTATTACAATAATTTGATATCAGACATAATTAGGTATTCATAGAAGTTATGCATAAAAAAGTTCATTATTGCATCAAACTTTTGATTCTGTTCAAGAAGCTTTTGATTCTGCTCATCAAGTTTTTCATTCTATTCATTCAATTGTGACTTCAATGCAAAAACTTGGTTTTCTAACTCCTTGTAAGAAGGTGTACATGAGGTCATCCCACTATATGAACGAGAGAAACTTTCAAAAACTTGGGATGGACAAGGACCTAATCTCAACCCTCGCACACAATCACGATGTTCTTGACTTCCTAGAACATGAGCCAATAAATCTTGTGTTGGTATATCTTGTGAAAGACATATGGAACTTGATTCGTATTCTTGAATTTTGTCCTGCAAAAATATCATAAAGCAAACATAATGATCATAAACACTTAGCCAACAAGGATCCATATTATCACAGGTTATGCTTCACTATACAAGTTCAACTTACACTAATTTCTCTAACCTTATCATTCACATATGTTCCATTTTTATGCTTATGTGTGGCTATCCAAACTTCTCCCCTACTAACTTTGCTACCACACTCTAGTTCTACAAAATCAAATAATAGTATGACATATTTGCTAATAGAAAAAGTACGCATTCATTATTCAAAGTTTAATATTACCATCTCTGCTCTCTTATGTGCAAAAGGCTCTAAGATCCACCCGTGTGAGGAATTTTTAACTTCTTTCTATTATCTTTATTTTTTTGGACAATTTGCTAATCATTGAAAAAGATTGAAAAAACATTACAATTTCAATTGAAAGACATTCAAAATCACAAATTAGATTTACCTGAGTTCTTGCATTACAACGGTAATCAACAAAGGCACCCCAATGATCTTTATCTACTCCTTTTGGGACCATTGCAATAAGTTCATCTTTAGTACATATTTTATCATCTCTTTTTTGCCACAACTCTTGCCTACCCTCTTTCCATCATGCGTTAAGTACTTTTAGGATGTAGCTTTTATGAAGATCCAACTTAACATCAAACTTGACCTTCAAATTAGAATATAATAGTTAGTAAACACCTATGATATAATTGAAATAAGGGTATAAATGAAAGACAAATCTTACTTGAATAGTATTCTTCATTATATATTTCTTATAATCGTTAGGCACTTTTCTCCAACTAGTATAACAAATAGGGAATAGTTTGAGATCTCTCCCAACAAGACCTAAGAACTTATTTAATAATGCTCCACTATTGGCAATAGTTTGACCTTCATTATTCTATTGCAAGACAATTCTTTCACAATAATGAAGTGGCCAAACATCATTAGCAGCAAGTTGTTTGATCTTTTTTGTGCCATGTTCATCTATAAGACAAATATCGCATGAACATATAAGAGTGTAAAATTCAAAAATATTATATAATCTTATAATTGAAATGTTCACCAATTACATCAACAAGCCAAGCCTTGTGTGTTGTATGTTGTAGTGGTGTTTACTAATTGCAAGTCAAGCCAAACATTATATAATTAAGTCTAAAGTTGGAAAGCAACAGTGTCCTATATAATAATTATTAGTGGCATGATTTTTAAATATGATTGACAATAATCGATCATAGATTCACGGTACTTGTTTTTGGTTTTCATCCAAAACCTGCTTGACTTACGATTATATATATATATATATATATATATATATATATATATATATATATATATATATATATATATATATATATATATATATCATCGAGTCTCTTTTAATCATTTTATCAAATACATTGTAATCAATCCAACACTCCTATATTTAATTTAGAAAATAGCATTAACAACTTTTGAATCTAAGTTAGCTCCAATATAAAAAATCAAAACCACACAAAATAATTATATTATAAAATAAAGCATACATCAAGATCTAAGTAGAAGAAAATGAGAAGCCAAATGCATAAAATATCAAACCACAATGTAAATGCATGAAGTTAAATAAAAAATTTCACACTAGTTAACTAAAAATTAGGAAGAGAAATGAATAATATTCAACTTACCTAAAAAAAACACAAAATGAATGAGATCCTTTACTTTGAGAAGAATCAAATGAAAGTTTGCTTGCTTACTCTTTGAATGGTGATATTACTTACTTTGGAGATTTTTCAAAAAAAATTAATTAAGAGAAGAAGAGATATAAGAAGTTTTCATATGGGAGTGACAATTTGGGGCATATGAAAGAAGAAGCACAATTTGAAGAAGTATAAGTGAGGAAGAATACACAAATACACATGGATAGAGAGGAAAAGCATACTGATAAAAGAGTAAACATTTTTTAAAAAGAAAAATTTGCTATGTATTTATTTACCTACAGTTAATTTAAAATATGAATAATTTTAAATATTCACCATGAGTTTAACAAATTATGACTATTATTAAATTTTCCTACACTTTTTTAAACCCCAACTAATAAACTATTACTAAAAATATATTTTTTTTCCGTAGTGTATTCAAATTAATCAACCCAATTTTATTTAAATTATATTAATAGTAATCATAAAAATTGAGCATATTTATTATTATTATTTCTTTAGCTGCGTTTAACACATATACAATAAAAATTTAATAATTAGATATACATACACAAATATGAATTTCCTCATCAATATATTGGATCACAAGGCGAGTCAGTAAGCCACGGTCAGATCAGAAACTATACGAGGGAAGGGTCGAAAATAAATCATTTTAATATACATAATTAAAATTTTTAATGTATGTTTAATTAATTATTTATAGAATAATTTTTTAAAATAGATATATTATCAAAATAAATATAATTATATAATATTTTACAATTATTTATAAAACACAAATAATTTTCAAAAAAGGATAATTTTGTAAATATTTATACTTTCCCAAATTATTTCAACCACCAAAATCAATATTTATTGTTAATGAATTCTTTTTTTTTTATTCTGAATTGTTTATTATTGTAGTTAATCGGACCAACAGATAATCTTTATCAATTTATACCCTTCATTATTATAATAATAACTCTATGGTTAAAAATTTGAACGTGCATGAATAATCACAAAATTTAGTAACTACTTAAGAAAAATCCGAAAGTTTTCCCCTTAATCGAAAGACAGACAGAATTCATAATGATACTACCTCATGGCCTTTGCAAAAATTAAAATAATCAAAATAAAATCTCATTTCCATGATTCTAATCCATCATAATTTTACACGCTGAAAATCAAGAAAAAGAAAAGTATCACTTGAATTCATACCTAATAAATCTCACATTGCCCAGAATATTTGTCCTGTATTTCCATCAAGGAGAGGCTGTCATGAAATTATTCTGTTCAATCCATACAACCAACGACTTTGAATCCTCCCAAAAAATTCCATACTTTGGCACAGCGGCAAGACCATTCAGGGTCTTTCCTTGATGTATGAATCGCTCTCTGGTTAATATATAACAGTGAGGACATTATGGAACGTATGGACCTCGGACTCCAGAATACGGAGGCTGGACAACAAGCGCAATAAAAACTTGAAACCTAAAAAGTAATCAAATTTCATCCAATATCCAGAGCCCAACTTTAGAGCTGAAAGTAAGAGGCATAAATTGTGAGCCTTAGAAGCCACTACTGGATGATGCAGTTCCAGATCTGAGACCAGAAGTGGATCCATTGCTTGTTTTGCTGATGATCCCTTTCCCAAAATATTCAGCAATGACAGAAAATCCATCTTTAGAGCTCTTCACCTGCTGAAAAAACCTGTCCTGGTCCTTAGAATTTTGCTCTAAATTTCTTTTCATTTCTAAGACAGACCTATATTCAGGAGCACACTCGGGGCATTCTTTTTCATTGTCGCCAAGGCAGCGCAAGTGGAATGAGTGCATGCACATGAAGTGCACAGCAGGCAGATCAAGGGTGAAGGTGCATGCAGTGCACTTGCTAAGCTGAAAAATTCTAGCATTTGTTCTAAGATCTTGAATCTCTTTTCTCATTGTCAATGTATCTTCCTGCACAAAAATACTTTATCGAAATCTTTCCATACTGATCACATAAAGAATAAGAATTAACTAAGAATATCACTACAGACTCACAAGAGGTAAAGAATTTTTTTATCTATATATGAACATCTGAGAATTATTTCTTAATAAATTCAATCTCAATATATTCAAAGAAATTATTTCTTATCAAAATCATCCTTCCTATTTACTAGGTTGTCATCATAATACACTAGTCTGCATCTTCAACAGGAACCAAAGTGTTCTAGGTGATGAAAATTCAATTTATATGAATAAATAAGCAAGAGACATGTTTTCTTATAACATGAAGATGCTGGCTATAACAGAGGACAGATGTTTGCTTCACATTGGAAAATCAAAATCACCCAACTTTTAATGCTCTACATTTCGAATAAATGTTTTAATTCCTTAGTTCAATAGTCACTTAGGTTAGGTGTTCATGCACGACAGATTTAAGTAACTCCATTTTTTCTGTTCAATTATCCAAAATCCTATCCATATTTAATTATCAATGCATTGATCCAGCAGTAATAGATCCGAAAGTACAGAAGAGACAAGAGAACAGAGGAAGAGAAAGAGACAGAGAAGAGAATACACAATTTTGAAACCTTACATTGACAAAAGTTTAAGGTATTAGCCATATTGTGGATTTTTTGAATCAGTCACATCAATTCTAATAAGCCATTCTGTAATTCATCTTGGCAATAACTTGTAACTTTCTTTCTACGGATCTAAATATTAGTGCTTCTTATAGCGTCATTTCAAGTATTGCTCCCACTAGACTTCAATCAGGATAAGTAATACATATTCCTGATATCCGTTTCTAACTAGTCTTTCCAAACAAAAAGAACTTTCAATGTTTCTCTATCATTAAAGCTTTGAAAACCATCATGTTATCGCTACCGGTGTCTTTTGTATAGAATCCATCTTACTTATGTCTAAATTGTTCACCTTAATAGGAAAACAAAAGGAATTAAAAGACCAATTAGGTACATGCAATAGACACAAGATGATGGACAGACAAACATATACACCTTCAAATAAAATTAAGGCCCCACCTTATATCCAAAAATAAATAAATAAAATTAAGACCCAACCTGATATTTCTCAATGGCTTGTCGGTCCTCCTCGATCATCTTTGATTCTTGCTCAAGTTTTCGAGCAATGTAATCCTTGATCACAGAAAGTGTGAGGCATGGATTTCTGGAAAGTGTTTGAAGGACAATTATAGGGGGCAAAATATCATCCCTCTCAATATAAGTTAAAACTTCTTTTACTTCTTTGGAACAATCTTCTCCTAGCTCACCAAAATATTTAAGTAGATCTGCCCAAAGAGATGGATCTCCCCCTTTAACTGAATCCCCCAGCCTTTTGCAGCATCCAATTAACCCCTCATGATCATGTGCTTGCATGTAGCATGCAATCACTTCTTTATAGAGTTTCATCTTTTCATACAAATACAAAAGCCCATCTTTGAATGCATTCATTTCACATAGTATAATAGCTAAATCAACATCATAAAGTGGATGTTCTGTCTCTGGTGGCCATGCACTCTTAAGCAAGCGTAGACCCTTTTCATGCCTTTCATGACGGTCCTTTTCCAGTTCAGAACTTTTCTGATTACCAATGCTTCCATTGGACTGAGCACTTGAAATCATAGTTTTTGCTGATGCTACATTAAGATAATCTCCACTCTCATTAACTTGCGACATTGAAGGAAAGTTCAAATCAATGGATATATACAACTCCAAGAGGGTATTGTGAATCTCAACTTGAGCAGGTGAGTCCTTGACCTTATTGGTATATTTTTCTAGAAAAGCCATAAGGGACTGCGGATGATGGATGAAAATGCTAAGAAAATCAACCGGAGATGGCAACATAGACATATACACTCCATTTGAGAGTCCTCTTTTGTCACCATCCTCCGTACAAAGCCTTATGAGAATCTGAATTGTCTCCACTGGCTTGTGCTCTATTAGAATTTTACCATACTCCTTTATTGTCATCCCTGCCTGACTTGGTTCAAGACTTGAAATGTATTCCAAGGCCTCTTCATAGCTACCAAGATCTTCAAGCAAGATCTTCAAGTACCATTCATGCCTTCCTGCCTTCTTTGCAACATACATTGCATGTTCGTGATAATTGGCAGCACGGCAAACCCTGATTGCTGTTTCCACATCAAACTTAAGTTCCCCAATGCTGTCATCACTTCTGATAAATAGATTCAACTTTTCAACATCTTTCAATTTGGTATAACAGTTTAAAAGAAGTGTGGTGTGATCTTTAGAAGCAAGACCCTTTTCGTGTAGCTTCTCCAAGTAATTTGTGAGATTGTAGATTCTTTGAGCATCCAGAAACTTCTGTATGACATAAGAAGGTTCAAGGTGACCAATAGTATGTATGTACTGGGCCATTGCCTCATCATAGTCTTGCTTGCTATATAGATGATCCGCATATTTTCTTAGCACTTCAGCAGTAGCTGCAGCATCTGCCTGTTGAGTCTGTACAAGGTTTATTGCTACAGTATATAGATTTTTCTTGAATAACATGTCTAACTTGCTTTCCATATCCTTTTCTCCAACACATAAAGCTGATTTGTCAGTCATTATGAGTATAATGTTACCCCATTCATAGAGCATATGAGAAACTTCTTTAACCAGCACACTGTGGGCTATCAATCGATTCTTCAGATCATAGATGTTGAATGTTTGCCTTCTGGTTCTTGGATCTGCAATAACACACAAAAGGTATCCCCGAAACCATCCTAGCAATTTCTTCTCTCCCTCAAAAGCCCAACAAGGACCACGTCCATCAACTTCATAAAAATATACTGCCTCCGGTCGACCGATTATCAACTCCTGTTCATGTTAACAAATAGAAACATTTAGTATTCAAAGAAAATATAATTATGATAACATGTAAAATTCATGGAGAACAAGGGGGGACAAAGATAGCATACAGAGCGGTCACTCATTGCAACACTGTTTACACCACATCCAATCTGATCAAGGGTTTGCCTTCTTGGTGGTTGATCATGCAATGAGAACAAGCTCACGGAACTTGGAGTCACAGCAAATAATTGTAGAGATTGACCATCCACCCTAAACCCAAGACCAGTTATGGAGGAAAGAGTTTTGTCTGAATGGTTTTCCACTTGAAGCTTGAAACGGTAATTCTCTCCCCGTGCAATGTCTCCTTTGATGCAGTAAATTGAACCGTTGTCTAAGCCAATAGCTATGAGTAGTATAGGTGGCACTTCTTCTAAGACTAAAAAAGATGTAATCTGCAGTGTATCATAGTTCCAAAATCATAAAAGATGGGGGATTGAAATAATCAAACCATGCTACTACCCAGTGTTGCTACATGCTATAACCGTATGGAGATCATTAATATGAAGATGAACAGTATCAAGCAAGGACAACGGAGCCATTACCTTTGCCATCGGAAACTGATTGGTGAATATTCGTAAGATCCCAACACAATCAGGACTTGTTGTGCTCGAACTTTCAGGTTGCATCTTATCGAGATCAAAAACCTTCAGGCACAAAGCTGATTGCTGTGGAGTGAGCTGTTCATCTTCCCCAATTGTTACCAGGAAATTCCGTTGCTGGTTAATCAGCAGGCAAAAGAGACCTCTTTTAAGTTCAGTTCAACACCCTTAGCATATTTGAATCTTTAAAAAATATATACATACATACCAAACCCAGTATTTCTTTCACCAAATTTCACAATACCAACAACTGAAAACGTCATTTCAGAAAATTCCAACACTGAAGCAACAAGCAATCAGACACAGATCATTTGCCAAAATGCACTTAACAATTTGCCAAAACCCACAAATTCCTACACTGAAGCAATCAAATTTTATCCATAGTGTCCTTAATTACTAAACCCCGGAATTTCTTTCCCAATTTTCACAAGACCAAAAACTAAAAATGTGATTTTATAAAATCACCACGATTTGGAAGCAACAATCAATCAAACACAAATCATTTGCCCAAAATTAACAAATTCCAACACCGAATCAATCAAATCCCATCTCCAAGATTTCCACTTTCAATACTTTCCCATCTCTCCCAAACCCATTTCCACCCTCAAATCCCCATCAAAAGATTCTCAACATAGCACAACCAAATTGCTAAACCCCCTAAAACAACAAACGGCAATAAAAGAAGCATGCAAGCACACAAATGATCCCATCTCATCTGACCTTGAGATGCTGAAGAAAGAGAACAGAAGAGGAGTGAGGTTGAAAAGCGTAATTGAACTTGAAGCCTCGATCGAAGAAGCAAACGACGCCGTCTTCGAAGCCAGTGACCACCTTGCCTCTCCCACTCGAACAGCACTCGATCTTCTTGTTCACGCTGTCACCATCATCATCAGGAATCGCACATTTCGCAGCGTACTTCTCCTCGAAGAACTCGAACTTCCTCCACTGATACATTCTACAACGATCGATCGGATTCCTATTCCTCGATTCTTCACCAAATTGGTTTTGCAGAAACCCTGTTTTTTCCTTACAAATATTTCAGAGCCATTACGTTACAATTATGAAATGTACAACGGCGTCGTTTGTGAATCAGTGCACGACGAATATGAGCCGTTGATGTAAAACTTATAAAAATCGAGTGGTTCTGATGATGTTATCTGTTACCTGCTAGATGACGGGGGATCAAAGTTTTGAAAATTGCATAACAGTGCTCGGAGAATGGTTGCTCTGAAGGTATCTCCGGTCAAGGTTGATGCGGAGAAGATCGCCTCGTCACGGGTTATGAAAAGCGGGTTCGGGTTTTTGGACCCGCAGTTCGGTTCGGATCTTTGGATCCGCAGTCCGGTCCGGTTCGGTTCTCGTCGCCGAAAATCACCTCCTGACTCAAGAAACTCCGGTTAGATTCAGTCTTGATGATTGCCATAACTATCTTCGCTTTTTTGTCATCTTCTATTTCTTTCACTTTTCGTTCTTGAAAAGTAAATTTTCTTTTGTTACCTCTCAATGGTAAATTGTCACTTAACGATTCTAGTATTAACTTTAAGCATATAAAAATAATAAAATATTATTAAAAAGAATGTGTTTACTATATTTTTACTTTTTATAAATAAATATTTTAAATAAAAATTACTTTTTACATATTTAAATCAACTTAAAAATAGCTATTGGCATTTTCTTTAATTTTATATTTTAATATTAGTTGGTTCATAGACTGTTTTATTTAGTTTAATTTTCAAAATTGAAATTTAATTATTTATTTTATAAAAGCTCTTTTAGAAAATTGACAAACTAAAAATTCTTTAAAAATAAGCTAAACCAAATTTATCTTTACTGTGTGTTTGAAAATAAGTATTTCACGTTTATTTAAAAAATGTGAAATATTATCCAATCTTGTTTAGTAACTATAAAAATTCAGCTTAAAAATTGTTATTATTTTTTAAAAATAAACTATATAAGATAAAAAATTTAGTTAACTTTTATTTTTATTTTACCTCAAATAATTAATTATTTAATATAAACTTAATTATTACAAATAACTTTTTATCCATTTTTATAATTTTATTATAAAAATATTCTTATATACAATCCTATAAAATCACCTTTTATTTAACATATTCAGTTATAAAATTTATTTTATATAATCAACTATAATAATAATAAATTTATAATTCATTATTAAAATAATCTTATTTTTACTTTTTTAATGCATATTTAGAAATTATTAATATTGATAATTATTTAAAAAGGATGTGAAAGCAGTCTTTAATTTTGTTTGATAATTATAAAAAAAATAGTTTATATTTTTTAATTATTTTTTATAAAAATAACTTATTTAAGATAAGTAAAATTTTAAAATTTATAATAAATATATGTTTGGATTAGATAGAATAAATTATTTAAATAATTGATTATATAAAAAAATTTATATTTAAATATGTTAGATAAAAAATAATTTATTTCATTTGAATTGTATAAAAGAATTATTTTTCTATAATAATTTATTAAAATAGTTAAAAAATATATTTGTAAGAGTTGATTCTATATTTAATACAATCTAGAATAAAATAAAAAAAATAATTAATAATTGTTAATTATAATATATTAAATAATTTTTTTATTAAAATTAATCACATATTATAAAACAATTTTCTAACAATTATTAAATAAAATTAAATAATAATTTTATATTTTTTTATAATTAAAAAATAACACTTTCTAAACACATGCTAATATTTTTCTTTTAACTAAGATCGAATGTAATGTTACAAAATTTAATTTTAATATAATTTGAAATAATAAATTAATGGATTGTTGATAAGATTGGTAAAGTTTTGATGATGTATATAAAAAATTTTAAATTTATATTTATACAAATTTAAAAACATAAATTATTATCTTTGATAAAGTTAAAATATTTTAAATTTAAAAATAAAAATAATTATTATCATATAAATATCTAATTAATAAATAACAAATAAATTTTTAATATTTAATACAAATTTAAATATAATAAAAATATCAATAAACTAAAATTTTACATTTTTAATATTTAAATAATTATTTTAATAAATAATAATATCAATTTTAAACATTAAGATAAAATTTAATTTTAATAAACTACAAATATATACATTAACTCCATGTTAAAAAATTAAAACGAACGTGACACTTTTTTAAAGTATTATTATAAAATTTAAATTATTTTAACAAATAATAATGGATAAATTATATTGACATTCTTTAAATTTTATTGAAAAAATATTTAATATTTTTTTATTTTTTATTTTTTATTCTTATACAAACTTTTTTTAATTTATATAAAGATATAATATTGTATACCTCTTTCAATTATATAATTCTATATAAATATTTTTTAATTTTTTATAATATTATATGTATAAAAAAATAAAAAAATGTTAAAAATAAAGAATATCAAGTATTTTTTCAATATATCTCAAAAGATATCAATATAATTTATCCAATAAAAATTAACTAAACTTTATATCTTATAATATTTTATTAATTACCATATAATATTTTATTAAAATTTATATAAATTTTATATAATTATGAAATGAGGTTCATAAATTTGATCAAAATTCCAAATCAAATTAAAAAACTCAAAGTTAATGAGCACCAATGAAAATAAGGCAACAAAGACATGTGAGTTGGGTTGCAACTTTTTGACTGTGATGAGAATAATAGAATTTATTAATTCTTGAATAGGATTATTTGTATATCTTAATGATACGATCTTATAGTATCGAGATAATTTTTACAAAATAAATGTAAGAGTTTAAAATAAATATTATTTGATATACTCAAATGTTATATATGCATTTCTTAGATAATATTATTTCTAATTTTAAAAGATAATAAATAAAATTAACTGATAAAAAAACTATCAATTTTGAGAAACTAACTAACTAAAAGATACGAAATAAAACTAATAGATAAAAGAAAATATCAACTTCAAAAAAGTAGGTAACTAACAAATAAATATAAAACTAAAAAATAAAGATAAATTACTCAAGTTATTAGTCTAATCCTTTTGAATGTCTATTGATGCTTGTTATGCATCACATCTATTATAGGTTTGACTAAATTAACTTTCATGTTACGCCATGAGATTCTATCGTTCCTTCCTCCCTTGAAAATACACGTTGTCCTCAAGGTGTAAGTTGAGAATAGGAACTCTGACATTATGTCTTACAATCTTCTCATTTCTCCCTCCTTGAAGGTACTCCTTGTCCTCAAGATGAATGTTAATATTGAGAACTTTGGTGTTCCAGCTTACAATCATATTATGTCTTCCTCTTTGAAGGTACACATTGTTCTCAAGGTATAAGTTGACATTGAAAACTTTGGTGTTGCATCTTAAGATTCTATCATTATTTCTCCCTTGAAATTGTACCTTATCTTTATGGTGTATGTAAGGATAATAATGTTGCAGAATGATCTCATCCTTCATTTTCCCTCGAAACTCCCACTTTGTCCTCAAGGAATACATTTAGATGATGGTATTGTAAAATGATCTCATCCTTCCTATTTCCTTGAAGCTGCACTTTGTCCTCAAGGTGTATGCTAGGATAATGGTATTACAAAATGATCTCATCATCTCTTATCCTATAAAGTTGCACCTTATCATCAAATGGTATGTTAGGATAATGATGTTGCACAACGATCCAATCTTTCCATTTTCCCTTGAAACTTCACTTTATCCTGTGTAATTGAGAATAATGTTGCATAAAGATCTCATCATTTATTCCTCCTTGAAGTTGCACCTTATCCTTAAAACATATGTCGTGATAATGGTGTTGAAGAACAATCTCATCATTCTTTATTCCTTAAAGTTTCACTATGTCCTCAAGGTGTAATTGGGGATAATGGTGTTGCACGATGATCTCATCGTTCCTTGTTCTATGAAATTGCACTTTATCTTTAAGATATACGTTGGAATAATGATGTTGAAGAACAATTTCATCGCTCCTTTTTCCCTTGAAGTCCCACGTTGTCCTCAAGGTTTATGTTGGGATAATAATGTTATAGAATGATCTCACCATTCCTTCCTCTTTGAAGCTTCACGTTATCCTCAAGGTGCATGTTAGGATAATGATGTTGCACAATGATCTCATCATTTCTTTTCCATTGAATTTGCATGTTATCTTCAAGGTTTATGTTAGGATAATAGTGTTACAGAACAATCTCATTAGTCTTTTCTCCTTAAAGTTACACCTTATCCTCAAAGCATATGTTGAAATAATGATGTTGACGATCGATCACATCATTCCTTTTCCCTTGGAGTTTCACCTTGTACTTAAGGCATATGTTGGGATAATGATGTTGTATAACGATCTCATCATTCCTTGCCCTATGAAACTGCACTTATCCTCAAGATGTATGTTAGAATAATGATGTTGTAAAATGATCTCATCATTTCTTTTCTCGTGAAGTTGCACGTTGTCCTCAAGGAATATGTTGGGATAATGGTGTTGAAGAACAATCTCATCATTCCTTATCCTTTAAAGCTGCACCTTGTCCTCAAGGTATGATTGGGGATAATGGTATTGCACGTTGATTTCATCATCCCTTCCTTCTTAAAGTTGCATCGTGTCCTTGCATAAAGTCCATATTGGATGTGAGATAGTGGTCATCTTGTCCAAAGCCTCATCCAAATTTAATTTTTTCGACAAACATTGTGATAATGTATCAACTGTTTTATGGATGATTCCTTGTTCAATCAAGTGACAAGTGATGTTCTTGTATGTTTGATGTGGTTTATTAATTGTCTCGTTTTCATCCTCGTGCTTAATTTTTCCAAAGTGTAGATTGGTCATAGTTATATTTGAATTTATTTGGCGAGCTGATGTGATGATAATGTATTAGCTACATTGTGGGTGATTCCTTGTTTAAGCAAGTGATGAAGGATCTTCTTGTCTATTTGATGTAGTTTACTAATCGTCTCATTTTCATCCCCGTACTTGGTTGTTTCAAAGCACAACTTGGGTATAGTCTCATCCGAATTTGATTTGGTCGGCAAATGTTGTGATAATGTATCAGTTTTTCTGTGGGTAATTCCTTGTTCAAGCAAGTGATAAGGGATCTTCACATTTATTTGATACAACTTACTAATTGTCTCATTTTTATCTTCATACTCGATGGTTCCAAAGCGCAGTAATAACCCCTCCATGAATAACTTCCATGTGATCTTTCTTTTATTGTTTACATGTGAGAACGAGCACCACCACTGGCTGACTTCATCGCCAAGGTAGAATAAGGCTAAAAATACCTTTCTTAAGCCATGAATGTCGTGGGAAAACAATATACTGTTGTGCTCAACCTAACCAAATCTGAGGATTTTCTCCAAGAGAGAATTCCAACCGATTAGGGTTCTTGGATTGATTTTTCTTTCCTTCATAATTTAATTTTGTCAATTTACTCTGGATCTACAAATCTAAATTCGAGCTTTTACTCCTATTGTTATAATTTGTAGATCTTAACGATGTTGATGATGATGAGTGATATCTATATTTTGATTTAGTGGGAATTCTCTTAAGAATCTCACCATGGACTCAAAGCAATTCTTCCATGGACTCACGTATTCCTTCCATAGAGATTTGTCAAGCATTAAGACATTCTTTGTTGGTTGACATGTTGATGAACGAAGTGTTGATATGATCACAATCTAGCTCGAGTGAAGCGTTGATATGATCGCAACTTAGCTCTGAATACCAATTGATACGATCTTGTGGTATTGAGATAATTCTCACGAAATAAACGTAAAAGTTTAAAACAAATATTATTTGATATACTTAAATGTTATACATTCATTCCTTGAATAATATCATTTCTAATTCTAAAACTAAAAGATAAAACTAAAAATAACAAATAGAGATAAACTATTTAAACTATTAGTCTAATCCCTTCGAATGTGCATCGATACTTGTCATGCATCATGTGTATTGTGGGTTTGACCATGCTAACTTTCATGCTACCCCGTGAGATCCTATTGAATAACTTTTTCCGGGGTGGTAAGAACATTTGTTATACTCTCTAGAATTGCAAAATAGATATTGCGTTTATTGGAAATATGAGACATCTATTACCAACGCTCGTCTCTGGCATGTTACCCCTAAGGGTGCTCGTCGGACGGCTTTAGATAGGTTTGGGTTAGAAAACCTTCAATGCTGAAAAATCGAGTTTCAAGATAATGTTTCCAATCCCGCCCATTTACATCGTCAGGTTAGTTGAGTATGGGTAAAATTAGAGATCGGTTTAGTCGAATAGCTAATGATGATTGGAAGTGGACGAAGAAAATGTTGAAATTTTATAGATTCCAGTTGTGATAGCCACGGAATATGGGAAATAGGAGTTTAGAAAAAATGCGGCCATGATAAAAACGAGAATGAACATTAGGATCTTGAGAGAACAAGAATGAATTTGAAAGTTTCAAAGAAAAAAAATTATAAAATTTGATGAAAAAACCATAAAATCTAACGAAAAAATTATAAAATATGACCAATCTTTACATCATCGATCGAGTTCGATTTTTAATCCTCAACTAATTAACCCATTGCTAATCTACCCCACTGTAATCCATTCGTCTTTTCTACCCATTTGTTCACATTGTTATTTATCGTTTTTGATGTTTTCGATCAACTACATATTAGAATTCACCCCTAAATGGAAGTACAACAATTAGCGTCTAGTCTCCTCTTGCACTACAGCAGACGTTAGGAAAGGAACATTTTTTTTTACCACCAAAAGAGAATTTATCCAAGTAACATTGATTTTTTTAGTAAAGAATAGTACTTTTTTTAAACGAAAAAAAATAGTTAAAATGTCATTTTAACTGTGTAATGTAAGAATATATTTTTGATTTGTCATCTATGTAAAAATCATCCGTAACTTATTTTACTGTATTTTCATCTCTTACCTAATGAGTATTTGAAGCATTTTGTAAAATTGGTAAAAGGGAAAGTTTTTTTTAAGATCATCTCTCATCAGTTGATTTGTTCATCTCAAAGAAGCAGTTAGTACTATTAAAAAAAAAGTAGTTTATTTAATTTTGTTTAAAATATTAGCATGAATAATTTTAAAAATTTTGAATTAATCAAAATAATATATAATATATTAAAAAATAATACAAAATTATTAAAATAAAATTATTTAAAGGTTTATATGTTAGTTAATATTTATGTAACTTTTTACGACTTAAAATATAATTTAAATGAAATAAATCATGATACTATTAAAATTGTTTAAATTTTTTAATATTGTTAAAAATTTATGGCTAGTTTTATTTTAAAATATATGTTAATAATAAAATAAATATTTGTACAATATAAATGTATAAATGTTATATTTGATGAAATTAAAAGTTTAAGTTTAGATAATAATTTATAATGAATTATAAAACGTATGTACATTATACATTTTAGAGTAATATTTAGGAGTTAGATAATGAATATATATTATAGAGTTTAATTAAGGAATAAAATTATTAAATTTATTGTTTTATTAATTTATGATTATTAACGTGTTATATTATTGGTATGAATAGTTTGTTGTTTCAATATTTTATGGATGGTTATATATTATTGGTTTTTCTTTTACTTTAGTCATTTTGTGGTTATTTTTAATTTTTGCATTATTTTTTAAATTTTTATAATTTTTTATTAATAATTAATAAATAAATTTAATTTAATTGATGCATAAATTTTAATATTTTTTAATTAATATATTTTTTTGTGCATTAAATATTTATGTTTATGAAATTATGATATTTATAAATAATTTTTTCTATTTTTTGATTGAAAATTATTTAAGAAATAGGTAAGTTTTATAATTACGTAATTTTTGTAATTTACTTTGATTATTGCATTATTTTTTAATGTTTTATAATTATTGTGTAATTTACTTATTATTTAATAAAAAAAATTTCTATGTAATTTTATATGTTTTTAATACATTTGTTAAAAAAATTTAATTTGTTATATTTTTAATAGTTTAATATGTAATGTTGATTATAATTTTCTTTTTTATTATTTTGTATGTGATGATTTTTTTAAGAATTTATGATTCTTAAATATATTTAATCTGTACATTAAATTTATTTATTGTAATCATTTAGAATTTGTTATTTACAATATTAAAAAATTGTGTCTAATTCCATTGTATACATATGTAATTTATTATTGATAAATAATTAGTAACCTATTTAATTTGGTATGATATTGTTAACTATTTATTAAATAAACTTTAGGATAATATTTAATTTGTTTAAAATATAAATTTAATTTAAAAATAATATTATAACATATTTCACATCCTATCATGTTCTTTATAAATTTTTAATATTAAAATATTTTATAATATTATAACAGAAATAGTATTATTTTATATTTTTGTTATAAACTGTAATTTATTGTGTAAATTATATAAAATATAATTTAATATATATAGGCTTTTTGTTTAGGTTTAAGATTCATATATTTTATTTATTTAAAATATTTGATTTTTTAAATATATATTTTTAAATATTATTTAACTATATATTTTGATATATATAAAAGTTTTAGTGATTGTGCTTTCTATCACATTGCATATCTTTTAGATCTCATATGTTTTACTAAGAAGACAGAGAGTAAACAATTCATCCATAATAGCATCCGTTATCCACATGTCAAATTTAGAGCTATACAAATGGGAATGGAGTAGGACTGATATACCACCGTATGGAGACATACTCAAAATTAACAAATTTTCAGGTTTCAGATCACAATCAAAAGTATCCATATTGGTGCATGTAAGCTAGACCTTAAAAACTCACATCAACAGAGCATGTATAAAAGTGTATCAATTTTGTGTTTTTTAAATATAATGTCCTTTGTAATTTGTAGATTATCTCATGTATCAAATAGTTTTGGACATATGATACATCATACTTCTATACTTCTATACTTTTATCTACATAATAGCTATAAAATACCATAAAAGTTTTTGAAATTTAGAATTTAATTCATATTCAAGACCTATATCTACACCTTTTTATGTCCACTATCTGAATTACATGGGTTATAACATTATGTACATATATTCTAATCCCGTTTATATAGTAAATATATGCAATAACAAACGGATTTACTAGTCATATTGGCTAGTTTCTTATTTAGTAACTAGGCCCTTTTAACTCAGTGATAGAGTAACGTCATGGTACTGCGTAAGTCGTCGGTTCAAATTCAATAAGGGTACTGCGTAAGTCGTCGGTTCAAATTCAATAAGGGGCTCTCCGACTTTTGTAATAAAAATAACATATCGAATGAAAAAAGAATCCTCACGTTCTTTTATTCACGATTTTACGTTCTCGTTGCTTCTTCCCTTCGTTCCTTTTTTCTTGGATATCTCACTGTAAATGCAATCATTCTTTTCGATCTATTTAGTAAGAGAAAGTCTCTCACGGATATCCTATTTGTAGATATGGGTTCGTAACTCAATTGTTGTATTATAATAGGGTGGTAATAGTTTCTATATTTGCCTATCGAACAACAAGTCTTAATGTGTCGACTTTACACTGCCTGCCAGCTTTGATACATGTACCGGATGAGGCGGAAACCCATACTAAAAATAAGAAAGGAAGAACCGTACTACTTGCCGTCGCCGGAGAAAATAGTGCTAGAGAGGATGTGAATTTGAAATAGAAAAAGGTGAAAAATCATTCCACGTCGTCGGAGGGGTTGTGAACTTGAAAAAAAAAACGGGAAATTTTTTTACCTATGAAACTCAAACGAGGGAGAATGTAAAAACGTAATTACCTATGAAACTCAAACAAGGGAGAATGTAAAAACGTAAAAGTAGGAATCTAAATTTTGCGACCGTATATACTTGGATATTTTCCCGTGGTGCATATTCTAACTTCAATTTCAGAAAAGCAACTTTTCCCCATTTTTCATAAGTTGGTAGAGGTTGCATTACATCCACTCATAAACAAGGAACAAAATGTCACTTTCTCCGATAACTTCCTTTAGCTTCAGAAATCACAATATTTAGATGTTTCATTCTTTGTTATGACTTGGCTTCTCTCATGTTTATACATTCTTCCCAAGAATAATATTTCATTTTTATTTTCTTGATTGGAAGAACTTCACACCACTTGAGACAACATACCATAGCCTGTCATTGGCCAAAATAAGAAACTCAAAGGAGCTGTCAAACTTTTCTTCCTGGATTTCTAGATCAGTAACAACATACTCAACATATTGCTCAGAATTGTATCATCAAATGAATAGGAAAACAACATGAACACCTCCAACTCTCCATGTTCCAGCCCACACGACAAAGCCTCCTATGTCTTCAATCTTTTGCCTCTCATCAGCTTGGTCGAACCTGTGATCTTGAGAAATAACAATGGCATTACCACCCTGCATATAACGACTTTGGAATCCAAGGACAGCATGAATGACGAAGAAGATGGCACCGTAGTTTCTTCTTTCAAAAAGTGTGATGGTTGGTGCAGATGAGTTAACGTTCATTCCAACTTCTTGATCTTTGGTTGTGTAATCATCGTCAAAAATAAAAAAAATGAGGGTGTGCTGATCATTTCAAGTTATTTGAAGATTTGATGTTTCCAATATACAGTGGATCAAACTTTTTTTTTGGACCAAATTTCAAAAAAAATAATGGAATGGATAAGTAAATAGGAAAGAGAATGAAAAATGAAACAAAAATGGTAAAAAAAATTCTAAAATGTGAAGTAAAAGAAGTTAAAAAAGGTGATAATGAGTTATATTGAAACTTTGATACCATCTTAAAATTGAGAGATGGTTGAACAAGAGAGTTAAAAAACATTAAGCCAGATGTATACAAAGTAAATTTATTATAAAAAATAATGAGACTAATAAATATTCTATTAACGAACTAATGCATTCACCAACAAAACTAATTAAGTAATTATATCTCTAACATTTGGATAATATGTTGCCTTCACAAGTTGGAACGCTTCAACATACAAATACAACAAATTTTTTTTCGCATATTCATATCTGAAACGAATATGATATGCATAGCTCAATCTTTTTCACATATTGGTACATCTAACTTGGTAGATATACAAAATTGAATCTTGAATAAAAATGTCCTTCAATAAAATATGTTATAAGTAGAAGATGAAAAAGAAAAATACAATTAATAACAGATATTTAATTTATTATACCAATTTTTTATTTTTAATCTTTTAACCTATATACAAGGTATATTATGATCATAAAAAACTAAAAAAATTCTCTAAATAGAGAGCTAATGAATTATTCTCAAAATAAGTTCCTGAATAATTGAAAAATGAGCTACTAATGTCATGGTATTGGGAATGGAATGAGTTACGAATGAACACTCATTATTAATAGTTGGAAAATGTATTGTTTTTCCAAAGAAATTACAATTACATAGTAGGACAGTTTCAAAATAGGATAAGATTTATTTTGGATAAATTTTAGTTTTTGATTTTAAAATTTTGAAAAATTAAATTTTTTTCTTGAGTTTTAAATTTTTAAAATTATTATAAAAATAAGTCAATTTTTTTTTATATTTTCATATAAATTTATTAAAATAAATAAATATTTAATAAATAAAAAATAAATAAAAATAAAAAATATTTTAAAATAATAAAAAAGTAAAATAAAATATTATTATTATTATTATTATTATTATAATAACAATGATTATTATAGTTATACTAATAATAATGATAGTAAATAATAATGATAATAATTAGATAAAAATAATAATAATTTGACAACAGTAAAAATTGATAATGATGATTATTAGAATAACAATAATTATAGTAAAGTAACAATATTTAAATTTTAATAGATAAATTTAGAGTTGAAAATAAATTTTTTTATAAATATATTAAAAATAAATTTAAAATTATTTTAATAAAAAAATTTATTTTTAAATTTAAGTTAATAATTTAAACTAAAAATTGCAACTATCCAAAAATGAACCTCAAAATTTTATTTTTAAAAGAGTTGTGTCGATGATTGGTTGTAGCGCAACTTGTTCCAATTTGCAATGCACTCCTCCTCGTCCACGACGCAATCCTCATCAGAGCATCTAGAAATTTTTTAGCACCAATTACGTATCTGGGTCCAAAGTTGAAGATTTCATGGAAAAGTTGAGAGAAAGTGAGAATGAGACGAGGGAGAAAAGAAAAAATGATAAGAACTTGTTTAAACAGTTAAAAATAAGAAAAAAATGATATGACAGTATAGGACTTACAAAAAAAATATTTAAATCAAAGTTAAAAAACATTTCTTTATTTTCTGAATTAGATTTGCTCTAAGGATGCAACAATATCCTATTTGTTCTAAATGCAATTATTCAAAACTTAACTTTAAAATGCTTACTAAAGTGATTCAATATATTTATGTTTATATAAGTATTTTTAAATAAATACAAATAATTTTTATTATTAATTTATTTTTATCAAAATTTTTAATGTATTTCTAACATAATTTCTTATAATTTATCAGTTTCTTAACTCACATTCTTAAGAAAAACTCAATCTACTGTGTTCCTTTTAAGAAGTATTTCAGAATATTTGATAAAAATTTAAAAATAAAAATAAAAATTCATTAAAAACTAACATTAAATATTTTAAAAATTTTAAAATTGTTGACTATGTATTAAAAGAAAAGACAATTCTCAAATTATTTCCTTTTATTTTTAAAATACCTCAAATTAATTGTTAAACTTTAAAAATAATAATAAAATTTTTAACTATTCTTTATTATTATATTAATTTTAAATTAACATTATCAATAAAATATTTAACAAGGAATTTAAAATATTGTGAAAGTGACACAAACTAAAAAAAAGTATGCAAATAAGAATATTGAAGTATATATTGAAGCAGTTTGTTACAGAAAGTCTTCGGCAAGTGAAAGATAAGGAAATGGAAGTCTCTGAAAGCAGTGAAGTTTCAGTGACAAGAAAGTTTGAGTATGATAGAGGAAGTGAACTCAAAGCTTTTGATGACACAAAAGATGGTGTTAAAGGACTTGTTGATGCTGGTGTCACAAACATCCCTCGGATATTCCACCTCTCCAACCCTCTTTATCAATCTGAGAGGGACTCAGATTCTTCAGGTAGCACCCAACTTAGTGTTCATTTAGTGGATCTTGTAGGTATTGGAGAAGATCCAGCTAGAAGGAAAGTGGTTGTTGAGAATATCAGAGAAGCATCAGAAACATGGGGTTTCTTTCAAGTTGTTAATCATGGGATACCGGTGAGTATTCTTGAGGAGATGAAGAAAGGAGTGCATGGTTTCTATGAACAAGACCCTGAGGTGAAAAGAGAACTATACACACGTGACCCTTTGAGGCCTTTTGTTTACAATAGCAATTATGATCTTTATAGTTCACTAGCAGCTAATTGGAGAGACACTTTTTACTGCTTTATGGCTCCTCATCCTCCAAACCCACAAGACTTGCCATCAGTCTGCAGGTATATATGTTGTTTTAGATAATATCTTAGTTTTAGAATAATCAGAAATGCCATTTGGTATATATCACTTTTCATCAAAATTGGAAAAACTTTTCACAGATCTGATTTATTTATTTTTATTCTTTTTTAAAAAAAATATGAGAGGCATAAATGGATGGATGATCTGTTCATAGGCAGAATCATTACTTTTAATCAAAAGTGTTACCAATGACCTTTTAACCAATCAGATGAGGACAGATATGAGCAGAAATGGAGAGCAAAAAGTCTGAGTAAAAAATCATTTAAACCTTTAAAAGATTTTGGTGGTTTACATTAGTTCTTGAAAGATGAAAATTATGTTTTATTCTTGAAAGATCAATGCAATTTTTTTAAACATTAGTTACCAAATTAATCAACTTTTTCATATTTCACAAACAAAAATGGTAATTTCCATCTTTCGAAGACTAATTTGGCAAACTCCAAAATTTTCAGGAAACAAAATAGTGTTTTACTCTTTAACTTTTAAAAGAGAGAAATGTTAAGAGAGAGAAATTTGAATTGATTGGCATATTTTAGCATTCACTTCTAGTATAATATCAAGAAATTCAAACCATGGGAAATTCAAAAACTTGGTATATACAATACAGATATTTATCTCAATTATAAAAAGCCAACTTGCTTTTTTGGATATAGTATATCTAAAGAATGTCAATAAATTAAGGAAAGAAAATCCATTCTTTTCAAGTTTAATAATCTATGCAGATTTTCAAAACAGCTGAGTCAAAAAAGCACTCATAAATTATTTGCATATGTTTGCAGAGATATACTGCTGGAATACTCAAAAGAAGTTATGAAACTGGGAAGTGTATTGTTTGAGTTATTATCCGAAGCCCTTGGGCTGAATCCAAACCATTTAAATGACATTGGTTGCAACGAGGGACTTGTACTTGTTGGCCATTGCTATCCTCCTTGTCCAGAACCAGAATTGACTATAGGTGCAACCAAGCACACTGATAATGACTTTATCACTGTGCTTCTGCAAGATCATATTGGTGGCCTCCAAATTCTTCATGAAAACAGGTGGGTGGATGTATCCCCTGTACCTGGTGCTCTAGTGATCAACATTGGTGATCTTTTACAGGTTAGTTTTCATGTTTTACATGTGTTTTTTATATGCATATATATTTCACATATACAGGGTACTTGTGTGATCTGGATTCGGTGTAGTAAAATATTATGAAATTAGTGTATACAAATATTCTGCATTTGGACAAATCAGATTACTTCAGTGAATCCGGATCTGTAGTTGTGTATTTTGTATGTTTTTTTATATACTTTCCAATTTCAGATCTATTTCCTAGGGGAGAGGTGGGGTCTTTGTTGGAAGGGAAAGTAAAGTCCTGCTTGCTGTTACTTGGACTCAAATGTGAATTGTAAATAAATTGATACTGAAAAGGAAACGTAATAAATACCTATACTTTTTAAACAATGGAATTATATTGGATAAATAAGATAACTACGTTTTTTCCTTGGTTCTTGATATGAAAGGCAATTTACTCTTTTTGATTGCATGGTTGAAAATTGGGTGCACAATATCAAAAAGAAGTACATGTTCCATAGGGAACAACATTTTACATGCCACATCTTCCAATAGCTGTTTTCATTTAGAACTGCTGTGATGCTTCAATTTTTCAATTTGTTTTTTTCATTTTACAGGACCCAAAAATTTTGAACAGAAATTTCACGTCCAGCATAATTTATTTTTTATTGATTATCTGTTTAACAATTTTCTTGCAAATAGCTTATAACAAACGACAAATTCAAAAGTGTTGAGCACAGAGTGGTGGCGAACCGTCTAGGTCCAAGAGTATCAGTTGCAAGCTTCTTTAGCACAAGCTTTCAGCCATCATCAAAGCTTTACGGTCCCATAAAGAATTTAGTATCTGAAGACAATCCTCCAAAGTACAGGGAAACTACAGTACAAGAATATGTTACCTATTCCATGGCAAGGGGCCTTGATGATACTTCTCCTCTACCACATTTCAGGATTAAAAATTTCTGATACATGTATGAGGGTACTTGAACATGTATGTATGTATGTATACATAATTCTGAGAATTTTGCAGTATATACTTTGAAACATCTGTATGTCAAATTACTATAACAATTCATACCCAGGAAATAAGAATGACCAAAGGGATTATTTGGTCCAAAACGAACTAAGCATAGCCATAGACCTATCTGTTTAACCCTTTTTAGTTAAGAGTCCATTTGTTTTATAGCATCAATCAATTTGCTACATGTCACATTGTTACACATTCTAATATAAAATAAGTGAGCTGACCAATACACATAACACACACGCGCCTGCGCATATATATAATATGATTGGTATTAATTTAAATATACAAATTATGTTCCAGAGTTTAAAATCAATATTACTAAACTCGAATTCAAATGGAGGAAACTGGGTTCAATGCAGACAACAATTCATGCAGTTGGTGCATTTAAAAATGCGAAGTATTTATATTTTGCAATCAATGATTCATATTGAATTACATCTGATTTATATAAATGTAAAGTACCGGTGCTTTACATTTGACTGCATTCATTACATGATTTTTTACTACACTAAATTTGGATCCCAAATGAACATGGTATCAATGTTAAAAAAAACACTGCAATGGCTGAGGCATGTTCCTGGAGACACAGAGGCAATGACTGAGTTTGGGTAGTTGTTCATGGTGTATGAGGTGAGGTTGTACATGGTGAATGAGGGTGGTGGTTCATTATTGATGGTGATGGAGTTTGGTCTGGTTCGAAGATAGAGCATTTCTGACATACCACCTTTTCCTTTGTCCTATTTTGATCTCAACTTGACTTCTCCATGCAGCTGCAAGTCCTCTTCCTGTTATCAAGTTGTGTTTGACCTTGTGCTTTATGTGGTCATGTATAGAAAGAAGATGCGAACCAGCAAGAGAAACTCAAGCACAGAATTTTTTCTGCACTCCTCCATCACATCCTGCTTTCATTATTTAAGTAGCATCTTCCCATTTTCTTCCCTGTTTTAAACTTTTTTAAATAAATAAAGATAAGAAAAAAATTGGAAAATTTAGGAAATTAATAACAAAGGAATATATATTTCAGAAGTACTGAAAATTTGATACATTTTACTTTTTCTTCTATTTTTTTATTGTTAAGGAATATGCAAAACATTTTTTTTAGACTTGGACATAACCTAAAATGTTTTTTAAAACATGAAACGCATCACTAAAATTACATAATTTTTTTTACATTCCAAGAGATGGATGAAGAATGAAGATTGAGACCATTACTGTTGCCGTTTGTTCAAATCATCCTCCATCATTCATTGCTTACTAAGCACATATAAACATAACAAATTAAGACTACTAGGATATCTTGTCCTTATTACATTATTTAAAAGGTAAGAGCAAATCTCTGGACTTGTTTCCACGACAGTATTGAATCTTATATTATTCTCATCTATGTAAGTCCCAATTATAAATGTCCCAATTGCAAACCATTTCTCTCCACCAATCCATATGATCTTTACCTTGATGTGTATAGCAGTTCTCAAGTTTGCTTCTGTACTTAAGTCTTTAGTTTTACATAATTCTTCCTTGGCTCTTCTATTCACTCTTTTACTAGCTAGTTTCAAGGCAATGACAACCAAACCTGACTTTGATTTTATATTAAGTGAACGCGAAGCATTTGATGAAACAAAAGCTGGTGTGGGCTTGTTGATGCTGGTGTTAAGAAGGTCCCTAGCTTATTCCATCATCAACATGACAAATTTGAAAAGGCCTCAAATTCATGCAACACATGTCATAATATTCCAGTCATAGACCTTGCAGATATTGAAAAAAGTCCAAGTAAGCGTCAAGGACTTATTGACATAGTCAAGGAAGCATGTGAAACAATGGGTTTCTTTCTAGTAGTAAATCATGGCATCCCTTTGAGTGTTCTTGAGGAGATGAAAGAAGGGGTGAGAAGGTTCTGTGAGCAGGACACTGAAGCCAAAAAAGAATTCTATTCACGAGATAGTTAAAGATCCTTTCAGTACAACAGCAATTTTGATCTATATAGTTCACCAGCACTCAATTGGAGGGATTCCTTTGATTGTTACTTGTATCCTGATACCCCTAAACCAGAAGATTTACCTATAGTATGCAGGTATGCATGTGATCAGTATGTGCTCCTTCAATTTAGGTTATTGAGGTTAAAATACTCAGGCTTGGAGGCTTATATTTATGTATTTGTTAGTGAATCACCATTTTGGTTTCTAAAAATTTTGGAGTCAGTCACATTAAACTCTAAACAAGAAAATTACTATTTTCGTTCCTGAAAGATAATAAATCTGTAAATTTTAACAAATGAATACTCCAAATCTTTTTGGAACCGAAATGATGGTTTACTTTATATTTGTTAATGAAAGATTATGCTAAACAGTGACTTAGGCTCATTTCGAAATAAAATCCAGAGGATGTGACAAACCATGACTTGGTGAGTAGGATTAAGGTATTTCGTATATTAATTATAATATGGTATAAAACCGTGTCTGTTTGTATGCACAATTTTTTCATTTACTTTTATTGAAAAAAAAAGAGAATTTATTAATTTCTTATCAGCTGTGTATAATTTAAATTCAGCAAAATGGATGTTTAGCAAATCAAACACTTACAATATCCAGCTGATGCAAATTGAAAAGGTCTTAAATTCAATTTCCTCAATTTTATTTCTGATTGACTTTGTATTCTTGCAGAGATATACTGCTGGAACATGGGAAACACATGATGAAATTGGGGACTTTACTATTTGAGTTGTTTTCAGAAGCTTTAGGTCTAAATCCAAACCATCTAAAAGATATGGGATGTGCTGAGGGGCTTGTTGCTGCTGGCCATTATTATCCTGCCTGTCCTGAACCACAGTTGACTCTGGGAACCACCAAGCATTCTGACAATGATTTCCTAACAGTGCTTCTTCAAGACCAAATTGGTGGCCTCCAAGTTCTTTATCAAGACAAGTGGATTGATATAAACCCTGTACCAGGTGCATTGATTGTTAATATTGGTGATCTTCTACAGGAAAGTTTAATGTTATTCTTCTGTGTAGTATATACTTCCTACATCTGTTACTAGTTTATGATTCAGATTTATCACATCTATAGCTTCCCTTTATATGGAAAGATGAGAAGAGAAGAAAACTTATATAAACAAATTACCAAGGCACTTATGAAGCAATTGGAATAAATATGCCCACCACTACGTACAACAGGCCATGGCTACTAAAATAGGATAAATCATGCAACCTGAAATAACTAGTCTAAGTTATCTTGGGGTGATTTTGTCACTATCTATAGTTTTACCCGTTAAATTCAGTTTCAAGCATTTAATGTGTTTTCTTTTTTCATCTTGCTTGAAGTATTAGATATTTAGATTGTTAGTTATCTGTGTTTTAGTTAGTTAGCCTTTATGTATTTCAGCTGGTTAGTTACTCCCTTAGCTATTAGTATTACTATAAATGTATGTTAAGAATTTTACACAACAAAACTCATCTCAAAATGAAAACAGGATGCCATTTTTGTAAATAAAAATGAAAACAAAAAACATTTTTGCAAAACAAACCTCACTTTATGTTTTTTCATTATATCTGAATGATGGAATCAGATCCTTTCATTTGATCCATGTTGCCAATTCCTTCTAGTGAGATAAAACTTAGTTGTTTTTACTTGTTATTTGAATCACCATTAATAGATATTGACATGTTTGTTTGCTTTGTAGCTTATTACAAATGATAGATTCAAAAGTGTGGAACACCAAGTACTTGCAAATTATGTTGGTCCCAGGATATCTGTAGCATGCTTTTTTAGCACAGGTGCAAGGGCATCCTCAAATCTCTATGGACCTATAAAGGAATTATCAAAAGATAATCCTCCCAAATACAGGGAAACCACAGTAGCTGACTATGTAGCCTACTTCAAAGCAAAAGGATTGGACGGTACCAGTGCTCTTACACGTTACAGGATCTGATATTGGAAATGTAGAAGAAAAAGCATTAGCAGAGATAAATAATTGAATGAACTTGATAAGTTATTGGTGTCCATTTTGAGATGCTTGAGCCTTCAAATCTAGTTTTGTTTTGATCAAATTACTGTGCTCATCCTTATTTGGCCAATAAGATATTTGAATGTTGAAATTTAGTTTTATTTTCACCAAATTACTGTATTCATTTTCATTTCGTCATAAGTTTGATAAGCATGGTGTTTTCCATGTATAACCCTCACTTGAAACTGTGAGAAGATAGCTAATACGAGTTTTCAATATAGAAATAGGAAAGAGAAGATTAGAAGATCCTTTATGTGAGAGTTAGAAGACTTGAATTGATTTGAAGATTCTTATTTACATGAGCACTCCATTTTATGCCTGTTTATAGAATTGTCACAAATCTCTAGAATTCCCTGTGTTTACAAGTATCCTTGGAAATCTAGAGTTTTTAAATTACAACTATCACTTATTTTATTTCAGAGAAAATTCTAAATTGATTTTCTAATATGAAAATTTGACCAAAAAATTTGTCAATATTTAATTCATCAAATTAATCCTTTAAATATTTAAATTATTATCATATTAGTTCATTAATTCATCAAAGCTTTTTGTCATTAAATTAATTCTTTAAAAGATTCAATTTATTATCAAATTAATTTTTTCAAGATCTCAATTATCATTAAGTTAATTTTTAAAAAAGTTAAAAATAAATAAAAATATTTAAAAAATTAATTTATTAATAAATTAATATTTTGAAAAAAAAAATAAAATTTTATCAAATTAATCCTTTTAAAAATAAAGTGGTAAAAAAAATAAATTTAATGAAAAAATTATAGGACCAACTCTAAATTTTTAAAAACTTAAAGAGTTAATTAGCAAGTTAATCCTCCATTTTATCTACATATTGTAAATTCTTTCTTAATTTTTAAAATTATGTAAATTAATCTTTCACTTTTAAAAATTTTATAAATTAATTCTTATATTTATTTAAAATAATTTAAATTAATTATTTTGCAAAAACGAATTTGCAAGATAAATTAATAAATGAAAAATTAACAAAAAAAAACTTTTAAAAAGTTAAGGACCAATTTGTAAGGTCATTAAAAAATGAAGGATGGATATTTCCTTTATTCAAAATTAAATTGATGATTAAAATCTTTTTAAAAACTACTTGGTGACAGTTTTATATTTGGAGCGTAAGGGTCACGTTCCTCTTGGTAACAGGTAGTGGTTTGTGTCGGGTTACTTTACCTTATCTCACCTTATCTTACCTTACCCTTTCTTATCTTATCCTGATTCTCGAGACGCCGCATTCGTTTCGCTCAAGTTCCGTTATCGCTTTCAGATTCCTATTCATCCGCCAGGGTGAATCATATCATTTTGCATCGAGTTTCCCTTTTTGGAATCGTGTCATCTATCCTTTGTTTTATTTTCTTGTGTTAAAGTTGTTACCTACTAAATATTACAAAAAAAAAAGGAAGTTTTGGATAAAAAAACATTTAAAAAAAAAAGAAGCAAAAAAAAAATTGTGATAGAAAAAAAAAATAAAAAATTCAAGACGTTACGTTATCGTTTCCGCATTCCGATTCATTCGCATAGGGTGAATCATATCATTTGGTATTAGAGCATATACCTTCTATCCAAATCTAGAAAACACCTTAAATATAATTTTATTATTACTTACAATTTTTACATGAAGAAAGTTACACATATTTTTTTAATATTTTAACTAACAAAATTGTAAATTCTCTCATAATATACAGTTATTTAAGTTCCAAGTACACCAAACTTGGATGATAATCATTTTGACCCCACATATTTTTCATTCATTCAAAGTCTTACACTTTTACATTCTGTCAAAAACTCAAGTTCCAAGTACACCAAACTTGGATGATAATCATTTTGACCCCACATATTCTCCATTCATTCAAAGTCTTACACTTTTACACCATGTTAAAAACTCACTTGTTTCTTACTATTGTGATATCCTTCTGTCGTAGAATTTATCAACTAACAAGATTTTTTACCAGTACTAATCTATCAACTAACAAGATTTTTTACCAGCACTTGTCATAACAATCTTCCTATCAAATGTGAGATCCTTTCACATAGTATGTTTCCCTCAAGTGAGAAATTCTCTCCATAAAAGGTTTCTCCTCATCTTATATAACAGTTGTTGAATAGCAAAAGGTCTTTACAAAAAAAAAAACATACAAATTTAATATCGTTTGATAGGATCTACCTATATTCATAAAACATCTTTAAAAAATTATTTTATTTTTGTATAGAGAAAATTGTAAATTTTCTTTTATAATTTTTGAACAAACAAAATTACAAATCTTTTCATAATATATAGCTACCTAAATTTTAAGTATATCCAAAATTACATTGTTATAATGATAAAATTTATATAAAATTTTTAATTTAAAATATTTTCTATTTTTTTTAATTTTTCAAGTTATTTAATATGAAACTTAGATGAATAGTCATTTTAATCTAACATAGAAAAGTTCTCAATTTCAAGTTTATCTCATATAAAAATAAAATGCATTAATATAGTTTTTCTTTAATATTTCATATCTAGAAAATAAATGTTCACATCAAAATAAAGAATTATGAAATTTTAAAAAACAATTATTTATCATACCATGAGTCAAAATGTTATATATAAACGTATTAATATCTATTATACATGAATAAATATTTATCTAATAAATAAATAGAATTTTTATATGAAATAAATTTACATTTTTGGATAAATATCTATATTATCTTAAACTTATTTCTTTCATACATATTATAGATTTGATTCATTGTTGCATCGTAATATTTCATAATTATTTTATTTTATCATAATTTTTATTTTAACTATAATTTTTATAATTATTTCATTTTAACATTATTATTATTATTATTTTATTTGTATTTTAAAATTTTATATATTTATATATTTAAAAGAGAGAGAAAAATCTTACTTCAAGAACCTTCATTCTCAAAGAACATTTTTGTTAGGAGGATAAAAATAACAATTTAACTCGTAACTCTCGCTTTACAATTCCATCAACCATGATTGACCTCACCAAACCAACAACCATATCTATAGAAAGATAATTTGCTACCGTTAACAAGAGAGAAGAACATGAGTATGAACTCTTATGAATGAAGAATAATGTTGTTTTCACACATAAAAAGCTTCTTTTCTTTAATAAACTTGTTCTATCTTAAAATTCTTCTTTGCTCTTGTACGCGAAGAGCATTCAGTAGCTCACCTAATAAGATTTTGCCAAGGTTTTTAAAATTTTCAACAAATATTTTTTTTGGATCCAAACCTTTCAAAGAGTTACAAAAATTTTATCTATAATATTTTTGTTGGAAAAATGTTTACCAAGCATTTTAATGTTATATACAATTAACATCCTTGTCAATTGTTTCATCCTTTCTTTATACATGTAGAGATTTAAATTTTATTTTTAGATCCTACACATGCATTTGACATGTTCTATCCTTGATTTCATATTCTTCTTTCAATCTATCTCGTAACCTTTCTTATTTTTTCACAGCTCATGGTTTTATAGGATATACAATCTATCACATAATTTACATAATTTTGGATAAAAAATTTTGCTTTGAATTTTTTTTATCTATTTTTTACTATTAAATTTGACTTGAATCAAGATAGAATTTGTTAGATAAAGTATTGATATGTCTTTAATTACAATTTCTTAAAAGTGAGAGAAGTTAAAAAAATCTTTCATCTTCATTAATTGAACATAATAATTATTACCATTAAAAATAAAAGATAAATTTTAAAAAATATTGTTAGATAATATTTAATTTTGCAAATTAAAAAACTTTGATCACATCAGTTCAACCACAATTATGACTTTAAATACACATTAAATAGCAAGAAATTGATAAATGGATAAAACCTTAGCTCATATTAATCATAGAAGCTTTAGGATTTATATAAGAAAGAATAAACTTCCATACCTTATTATCATTCTCAAAATGAACAAAATGAATAAAATTGAATGAAAAATATCTACCATCAGCCACTATAAACAATAACTAACGTCAAAAAATTAAACAACTAAATTTTACTCCATCTTTAAATGAAAACAGAAAATTTGTTTTCCTGCGGGTTTTGCTTTTAACACAAATGCTCCTGTGAAATTATCATCATGAAGTAACGGAATAGAAAGGTGATTAATATTCTTAGTTTTTGTCCTACAAGAACCAGTTCGATACAAAGAGCAATTAAATAATAATAATACTAATTTTGATATTGTAGATATCTTTTATAGGAATGATACTAATATAATCCCTGGTTTGCATAGTTTTGGCTGATCAAAATAAACATATACTTTTTACGAAAAGAAGAATTTTGTTAATTTATTGTGATAAACCTTGATATAATGAGTCTACTATTTATCAAACAGAGAAAACGAAAATGTTTGTTTGTAGTTATTTGATAGATTACATAAGTTATTTTAGTTTATGAACAATTATATTTAAAAAAATATAAAATTAATTATTTTGTAGAATTAAAATAATTTTTAATTTTTAAAATAAAAAATTTATTTGCTTTGTTTAATATTTTGTGATAAAAAAAATGGATGAAGATTAGGTTCCCCTACCGGTGTTTCTCATTCTAGTCTAATCATCTACATCAATAATTATCAAGCATGTATAAACTAACCTAATCCATGGTTTAATATATGTTTTAATAATTTTTAATCTACAAAAGAGAAAAAAAAAAGTTAGAAAAGGTGTGTTAAAATCTATGATTAACTTAATTCGATATCTATCACTTATCACTGTCAATAAATTGAATTTTCAATGATAATATTGTTAGTTTTTGTACTTCAAGAATTGATTTGAAAAAAAATGACATTGAAAGACTAATTTGTTATTATGATATAGATAGACATTAGCTTTTTGTAAAAAAAATAAATAATATTTTTTGGTGTAATAAACCATAACACGTGTCAGTAGTTCTGTTCTGTGTGCTTATGCTATTTTCTGCAGATCCAACTTTAAGATCAGTCAACCATTTTGTCCGCTAACGTGATATGATATAAACTTTAAATTAATAAAAAAGTCATTTTTTAACATTCTTTTACATATTTATGATATATTTTTCTTATATTAAAGCAAACTGTGCACCACACAATTGTGTATGTCTAGTTAGGCTTAACAGTGGTGGATCTCCACCGAACGTTCTAGAGTTGAAAATGGGAAGAACTAGTGAGCCTAACGTTGACTCTAAACTGAGTGAACGCAGAGCATTTGATGAAACAAAAGCTGGTGTTAAAGGGCTTGTTGATGCAGGTGTTAACAAGATCCCTACCTTATTCCATCATCAACATGACAAATTTGAGAAGGCATCAAATTTGGGGAACACATGCCATGTTATTCCAGTAATAGACCTTGCAGATATTGATAAAGATCCAAGTAAACGTCAAGGGCTTGTTGACATAGTGAAGAAAGCATCTGAAACATGGGGTTTCTTTCAGGTGGTGAATCATGACATCCCTGTGAGTGTTCTTGAGGAGATGAAAAATGGGGTCAAAAGGTTTCATGAGATGGATACTGAAGCCAAAAAGGAGTTCTATACAAGAGATAGGTTAATATCCTTTGCATACAATAGCAATTTTGATTTGTATAGTTCACCAGCACTCAATTGGAGGGATACTTTTAAGTGTTACCTGTATCCTCATTCCCCCAAACCAGATGAATTTCCTCAAGTATGCAGGTATGTATGTGTATCAAATATGTGCTCCTTTGCCATAGGTGTTATTGTAAGGTTATGTGAACATGTGACTTGTGCTCATTTCTACATAAAATCTTCAAAGGATATGGCATACCATAGATGGAGAGAAAGATTGGTATGTTGCTTGTGTTAATTAGAATGAGTCTCTATCAGTTTATAAGCAGAATGTTTTCACTGACTTTCAAATTAAAAAGTGGAAAGTTTATAAATAGCTTACCATGTGAACATAATTTAAGATCAAAGTTAGAAGATGGAAGTTTGAACATTTGTTATTGAAGCTAACTGACACAAATTGTAAAGGTCTGAAATTTGTTTCTGATTGACTGCACATGTTCCTGCAGGGATATACTGCTGCAGTATGGGGAACACATAATGAAATTGGGGACTTTGCTGTTTGAGTTGTTGTCAGAAGGTTTAGGTCTGAGTCCAAACCATCTAAAAGATATGGGCTGTGCTGAGGGGCTTGTTACTCTTGGCCATTATTATCCTGCATGTCCTGAACCACAATTGACTGTGGGAACCCCTAAGCATTCAGACAATGATTTCCTCACAGTGCTTCTTCAAGACCATATTGGTGGCCTCCAAGTTCTTTATCAGGACAAGTGGATTGATATACCCCCTGTGCCTGGTGCTTTGGTAGTTAATATTGGTGATCTTCTTCAGGCAGGTTTTCTATTTTTCTTTTGTTTTATATACAAAACTTAGATGCAGCACCATAGATGAAATTGAAGTTTTATCTCAGTAATTGATTTCTAACCTTCAATACTGAAGACAATAAAGGTGAGCATTAAAGACTAATATCAATTACAAATGTGAAACTCCAATTTTGATTGTAGAGCAACACCTATGGTACTGCACCTAAGTTTTATCCTTCCTGTTAATTTTTTTTTTTTATGAATACTAATACATCAAAAGCTTTGTTTTCTATGGGGAGATGGGAAAGATAAAAGTTAACATAAACAAATTAGTTTGCATTTTGCCATTTTCTCTTTTAATTGAATGATAGAGTCAGATCCACTGATTTGATCCAAATGCTGATCCCCAACAGTGAGATATGACTTGATTGATTTTCTCTCTAGTTATTTGAATGAGAATTAATAGAAGTAGTCATGTTGCTCATTATGTTCCTGTTTGGATTATATAGCTTATAACAAATGATATATACAAGAGTGGTCAACACAGAGTGCTTGCAAATCATGTTGGTCCCAGAATATCAGTTGCATGCTTTTTCGGCACAGGTGCAAAGACATCATCAAAGTTGTTTGGACCTATAAAGGAACTATTATCAGAAGAAAATCCTCCCATATACAGGGAAACTACAGTTTCTGACTTTGATGCCTTCTTTGTAGCAAAAGGACTGGATGGTACTAGTGCTCTTACACATTACAGGATCTAAACTATGAAAAGTAGAAAAAAAGGGATTTGTATTAATAAATAATTGAATACACTCATGGGCAGATATGAGAGGAAAGGGTTAGTGTGAGATTATCATGATTAAGTAACCTTGACCTTTACATTATTGTAATTTTGTCCTTTAAGCTTGACCTTCACATTATTGTAATTTTGTCCTTTAAGCTTTAAAAGTATGTAAGATGGATTTATTATATCTTTGAGTTGAAGTTGAGTAGAATTAATTTTGAATTATTGAATATCTTTTGTATGTATGTGCAAATTAATCTAAACCGCATATCTTCATTTAAATGTATTTTGTATTAGAAAGTATGAGAATATTCTCCAACTATAAAAAACAAGCCCTTAGACTTCTCATGTTGCGTGTTTGGTTAAAAACTAATACAAGTGGGAAAAGGTAAAATTTTAACACACTTGATGATTTTTGGTAGCATTTATAGGAAGATCTTCATTTTCCTCAAATCTTATTCACATTTCTTGATATTTAATATAAACAAGTTATGAAGTGGTCTTCCAAATTAGGGATTTAATGAATAAGATTTCGGTAGATCGTTAGTATTATCACATTTGAAATCATGACCGGTTAACAACCAAAAACGAGAATTTAAGAAGTTGCCATTAAATTCTGTTTAAATTAGATAAAAAAAAAACAAAAAAAAAACACAGGATTAGTCTAAAATTTAGAAACCACGTCAGGTTCTAATTAGGCAAAGGAAAATTAAAAACGTCTTTGTGTTCTCATATCCCATTTTACATTTAATATTTTATACTAGCATCACTCGGTTAACAAAATAAAATTAGAAACATATTTTTTCAAGATGGTGTGATAGGATTAATCGAGAAGTTTTTTTTTTAAAAAAATAAAAAGCATATTTGCAAAAATTTAATAAAATAGAAATGAATTTGTCAATAAACTCTTGATAAAAATTATATATCATAATTTTAATCATTTATTTTAAAATTTTAAAATTTTATCCTTTTAATTTATTATTGTATAATATAAAATTAATTATTAGTAATAAAGATATTATTATTATTTATATAATTTTATTTAAAATTTTATTTTAAATTTAAAAATATCCGTACAATACAAATAAAATACATGTTAAAAGGAAATAAGGAATACCAAGCTTCGTGAGAACTGCATGGGTATTTTTAATTTTAAGTAAATTTATGAGTAAAATAATAGTTTTAAATTATTAATAATAAATATTTTATTTCATAAAAAATAAATTTTAAAATTTTAAACATATAAAAAATTATATCAATCAAAATATATCATTTTTATATGATATGTCAAAATTTTAAAAATAAAATCAATTTAGAATTTATTAAAATTACAATAATATTAAAATCTAGTTTATTTAAAAAAAGTATTTTTATTGAATATAATTTATTCTTTTTTTAGATTTAAGTGATAATATTTTGAAAAATAATATTTTATAAATAAAAAATTGAATAATAAAAAGCCACATGACTTAATATAAAGAAAATATTTTTGTAAATATATTTCCTTCGAAATAGAGAGAGGATTCAAATTCATAATATAAGAATATATTACTAAAGTTCTTCTCCTAAAATGTCACATAACATCTTCTCTTAATTAGAAATTCAGCATGATATTTTTTTAATTTTTTTCAAAATTTATTAATTTATTAATTCATTTATTATTATTATTTCTATTTATTTCATCTATCTTTTATCTTTTGTATTTCAATATTTTAAATTTATCTTTCAACTTTTTAGTTTTTTAAATTGTAAAATATGAAAATAATAAGTTTTTTTTTATAAAAAAATTCTTATTATAATTATATATGTATTTATTGTCACATCACGAATATTTAAAAAATAATAATGATACCTAAACTTAAGAATCATGAAGCAATATACTTTTGCTCCACGTGTCGTATTGCATGAAAATGTTAAATTTTTTATATAAATAATTTAAAATTAACTTTTAGATAATAATAAAATAATATGCAAACAACAAATTATTATCGGATTAAAATGTACTTAGGTATAAATATATAACGTAACCAATTTGCAAACAAAATAGTTCTTCACAAAAGCTTATTATTATCATAAATGCTTAAAACTCTTTCATGATTACATTTATTAATTTTTTATTTTTAAAGATATGTGTTATAAGTTTCATTGGATACATAAAGTCTGTCTGATTATGTGATATTCTGGTATCCAACTTCAAGATGAGTCGACAATTTTGTCTGCTTATGTGATATTTTGCAATCATAGAGATGAGTGATGACTAGGCTTAGTACTGGTGGAGCTTGTTCTAATCATCCTTCATTATTGTCTATCATGAACATGTAAAGTAACAAATTCAGAACAAATTTCAACACTTGTGGGGGTTACTATTACTTAATTTCATCTTCCCATACTCTTCCTTGGTTCTTCACTCACTCTTCTGGTTCCACTTTTAGTTAAGAAGAACAATGGGAAGGACTTGTGAGCCTGATTTTGACATTAAATTGAGTGAACGCAGAGCGTTTGATGAAACAAAAGCTGGTGTGAAAGGGCTTGTTGATGGAGGTGTTAACAAGATCCCCTCTTTATTCCATCATCAACATGACAACTTTGAGAAGGCCTCAAATTCATGCAACACATGCCATGTTATTCCTGTCATAGACCTTGCAGATGTTGATAAAGATCCAAGTAAGCGCCAAGTGCTTGTTGACATAATCAAGGAAGCATCTGAAACATGGGGTTTCTTTCAGTTGGTGAATCATGGCATCCCATTGAGTGTTCTTGAGGAGATGAAAGATGGGGTGCTAAGGTTTCATGAGCAGGACACTGAAGCCAAAAAAGAACACTATTCACGAGATACTTCAAGATCCTTTCTGTACAACAGTAATTTTGATCTGTATAGTTCAGCAGCACCCTATTGGAGGGACACCTTTAATTGCTACTTGTATCCTGATACCCCCAAACCAGAAGATTTACCTATAGTATGCAGGCAAGTATGTGTTTCATCCGCATAGGTTATTGAGGTCAAATTACCCAGACTTTGAGGCTTATACCTATATGTTTGCTAATGAAAGGCTATCTTAACTCCGACTTGTGCGCATTTCTACTTATAATCCACAAAGGGTATGGCAAACCATGGCTTGGTGAGTAAGATTGAGTTGTTTTTTATAATAATTAAAATAAGATATAATTGTCTGGATTTGTTTGCATTTAGAGTGCTAAGCTATCTTATATTGGTTAGAATACTCCTTATAAGATTTGGTAATCATCATTGAACCAACTTTTGAAGGAGTTAGATCCTATTTTATAATATGGTATCAGGATCTATTCAGTCTTGATGTTAGTTACTCGTAAATGTCTAGTTCCACAAACTTAACGTATTATATATCTAGTTCTGAGAGTGAGGAGTGCCTTAAGATATCCCACGTTAGTTAAGAATGGTGAGAAAATTTCAAAGGTTTGGTTAATCTTTATCCTTGAGTTAACTTTTGAAAGTGAGTTAGGACTAGTTTTTTATGGAGTTTGTTCATTCATTTTTAAATTGAAAAAAGAAATTTTAACAATCTCTTAGAAGTTGTATATAATTTAAAATTAGAAAATGAAAGTTAATAGATGAGGTTTGGCAGATTAAACAATAATAAAAGCTAACTGATACAAATTGAAAATGTTTGAAATTAAATCTCATCAATTTTATTTCTGATCGATTATTGCAGAGATATATTGCTGGAATATGGGCAACACATAATGAAACTGGGGACTTTACTGTTTGAATTATTATCAGAAGGTTTAGGTCTGAATCCAAACCATCTAAAAGATATGGGTTGTGCTGAGGGGCTTATTACTCTTGGCCATTATTACCCTGCCTGTCCTGAACCACACTTGACTATGGGAACCACCAAGCATTCTGACAATGATTTCCTCACAGTGGTTCTTCAAGATCATATTGGTGGCCTCCAAGTTCTTTATGAAGACAAGTGGATTGATGTAAACCCTGTACCTGGGGCACTGGTTGTTAATATTGGTGATCTTCTACAGGCAAGTATCTGTTCTTCTTCTGTGTAGTGTATTCTTCCTGCATCTGTTATTAATTTGTGGTATAGACTTGTTACATCTACAACTTTCCTCTCTATGTTTAAATGGGAAAAAATGGAAACTAATATAAACATGAATTACAGTGACATTTGTGAAACAATCAGAATATGTTATACACAACTTACAAAAATGGCAAAGCTACCAAAATAGGAAAAACCATGCAACTTGAAACAACTAGTCAAAATTATATTGTGACTGTTTAGGCTAAATTTATCACATCTTTTACATGTTCAATTTGGTTTCATGAATGTAGGTTGCCTTATGTTTCATCTTGTTTGAGGTGCTATTTCTTTCTTGCATCTAATATTGCTTACTGTATCTAGTTCCAAATCCCTCAAACCCTCAACCAGCTCAGCCCTTAACAAGCATTGATAGGACAAAAGAAAAGGGCAAATTAGTTAGGAATACTTGGATCAGTTAGGTAATAAGAAGTGATTTGTTAGAAAAATAGGGGTATTCATGTAATAATAAAATTTGTAAGAAAGGTGAAACCATTTGTAAAGGGGAATTCAATTATTTATTTGTGTAAATCCTTTCTCTTTGGTCTTCTTTCTTTTCTTTTCTCAATTTTCTATTATGAGTTCCTAACAAACAGTAATAAGATTTTATCCTAATTAACAAATGCTTAAGAACAAATAATTTACATTTTCTCATATATAAATGATAGAATCGGATCTGGATGCACCCATTTGATCAATGTTATCTAAGTGATCATTCATAGATGTAGATATGTAGCTAATTTTTTTGCTTGTTTGGAATTGTAGCTAATAACAAACGATAGATTGAAGAGTGTGGAACACCAAGTAGTTGCAAATCATGTTGGTCCAAGAATATCTGTTGCATGCTTTTTTTGCACAGGTGCAAGGGCATCCTCAAAGCTATGTGGACCTATAAAGGAGCTATTATCAGAAGACAATCCTCCCAAATATAGGGAAACCTCAGTTGCTGACTATGTACTCTACTATAGAGCAAAAGGACTTGATGGCACCAGTGCTCTATCACATTATAGGATTTGAACTAGGAAATGTAGTAGTAAAAAGGATTGACACAAATAAATAATTGAATGAACTTTATAAGCTCTTGGTGCTTTAGTTATTTATCATATCTATGTTAATGTGATATTTTGCTAAAAATTTGGGGTCATGTCTATTTCATGCAAGAGGATGAGGCTTGGAGGTCACTGGTTTCAATCCGAGATAAGGTTATTACTAATTAACGTTAATTATCAGTAATTAACGTTATATTCTGCTTACTAATAATTATAAGTAATTAATGTTAAATTTGAATTAGTTTATTTAATTATTTTAAAATATATAATTAAATATCATTTATTTTTCAATCAATTTTATGTTACAAGATAAAACTTCTACTTCTATATATATATCACATATATGACTCTTTCTATTTGGAGCATGGAGAACACTTGTTACTTGTTATTTACTTCCTAGCTTGCCAAATTTTACAGGTCTTATTTTTTGTTTTATTATAGAAAAATAAAAAAACTACTAAATCTTAAAAAATCATATTATAAATGCATAAATATTTAAAAACAGTGCTATCACATATATTTATTTATAAGTGTATAAATATTTAAAGACAGTGTTATCACATTGATTTATAACATGGTATAAAAAAATTTCAACAATCTTCTTAATATCATTTATATAAAAGTGTGTACATTTTATTTCTTAAGATTTTTTTTTTATTTTTAACTAATATTAATCTTATTAAATTGATACAAATTTAAGTACACATTCTATTTAATTGAAATTGATTTAAGAAAATAATAATTAAACATGTTAATTACCTTTATAATGTGACTACAATGATTTGTATGTTTTATTTTCCTGTAAAAGTATAACGTTGTCGATAGGCATGGTAAGAGAGGTTTCATATAGATTTTGTTCTCACTGTTCTCATCCTACTTAAAATTAGGATAGATAGAGGTGCAAGTTCAAGAAACTAGAAATAAAAATTTAAAATTTAACTCCAATCTCATCTAATTTAGAATAAATTAGATATTTTAAATTTTCAAATAAATTATTATTATTTTAATTTTAAATATATTTAATATTTACTGATTACTTATTTTAAATTATTATTAATATTTAATTACTAATTTTAAAAAACTCTATATTATTGAGATTAAAATATGATTTTGTTAATTGTGATTACTAATTTTAAATCTTTATATTTATTGGCATATTTATAACTCTTTAATGATCTATTATAAATAAAGATGGAAGTGAACAAGGTCGTCTGACTGACAGAGGTCTATAGCTAAGCTCGTTTGGCTCATTCCAGTTTTATTAAAAAGCCTTTTAGATAAATAAGGACTTATAAAAAAGCCTATTTAACCTATTTATATATTATATATTATATATTTATATTTATTTTAATATATTATATTTGTATAATATTTATTTTATATTTTATTTACATAATGTTAATATATATATATGTTTTAGGCCTATTTAATGATCTTTTTATCTTGTAGGTTTTAAATTTGTAAGTCTTTTAATCAATTTTTTATATAGGTTTTAAGTTTATTTATTAATTTTTTTTTGTTATGTAGGCTTTTAAACGGGTTTAAAGCTTGTGGCTTTATGGTGAAGAACAAGCCTTTAACACTTAACAAGTAGACTTAGTCTCGAAAATTATTAAATGTACCGAGACTTAAATGTAAAATGCATTTCAAAACAATTTACTTGCACGGCATTCCTAATTATAATATTGATTATTACATATTATATTTTAATTATTAATATTTATTAGTATCTGAATTTTAAAAATTAATTTATTTAATTATTTTTATATATGTAATCAAATCACATTTAACATATAATTAATTTTCAATTAATTTTATATTATTTAAACTTCTATGTATACTCTTTTCATTTGGAATATAAAAAATAAAAATATTCTAAAGTATTGAGTTTGTTAATTTTTCTTATTACAGGTTGTTTCTTTTGTCAAAGAACTATCAAATCTTAGGATTATGCTATAAGTGTGTAGAGATTCTCACCGGACAGCGCTATCACATGTTTCAATTATGAGATGTAAAGTTATAGTAGAAAAAATCAACAAACCTAATATATAAATATTTAGAATGTCCTTTTTCTATTTTCAAATAAGAAAAGACATCTATGATGTATATTCATTTAACATAAAATTGATTAAAAGTAATTTTTTATATTTAATGTAATCTGATCATGCATTTTAAAAATAATTACATAAATTAATTCAAATTAATAACTTGAAAGTTAAAATTAAAATACTTATAAATATTAGTAATAAGAAATAATATATAATGAATAATAATTAACAATAGAAATGAATAATCAGAAAATTATTAAATGCATTAAAATCTATCAATAAGTATAAAAGTTAAAAATTGGTAATAAAATTAATGGATAAAAAATTAAAATTAATAATTATTAAATAATAAATATATCTAAAATTAAAATAATAATAATAATTAATTTTAATATTTAAAATTTTTTAACATATCCAAATTGTACAACATGAAGTTAGGAGAATTTTTTGATTATGTACGAGGGAAAATAGATTACGTATATCCAATTCATCTAAAAATTTTACTATGTTAATTCTTTTTTTTATATTTATTGTATTGAGATTTTTAATTTTTATGAATAAAATTTTAAATTTTTTAGAAAATATTTATGCAATAATTATCATATAAATTTCATTCTTATTCATAAATATAAAATAAATATTATGATAATTAACATCTTAAATTATAATAAAACTATAATAAAACAAGATTATTGGTTTGTTTGGATGATTTGATGAAGAAGGAAAGAAAATAGAAAAAAAAGTTATGAATTTTTTTCCCGCTTATTCATGCATGGAAACAGGATAACAGGATGAAAGAAAATATTTTTAATAAGGTTTACATAAAAATTAATCCTATCTTTTAGGTAAGAGAGTGATGGGGAAGATTTTATTTTTTTATTTTTTATTTGTTAAATTTTTTAAAAATTTATATATTTTAAATAAAATAAAAAATATAAAAAATATATTAATAAAAATTAATTTTTTAAAGTTAAATTTTAATTTTTAAATTTATACTATTAATGTATTTTTCTCCTCTCTTTTAATTCCATCCATCCAAAAAAGAGAAGATAATTTTTTTTCTTTCATTTCTTTCACATTTCTACTCATCCAAATAACTTTATTTTTTTTTCTAATTTTACTTTCTTTCTTTTCTTCATGTTTTTTACATCATACAAAAAATTTATAAAAGTTCAATCTTAATTTTATACGTTGTGTTAACTTTGGAGTAAACACATTCAGATTATACCTACTTGGTAGTAAGAGTGCTAGGTACGTGGGTTGAATCCTATCACATAATATTTAATTCTAATTCTGCCCAAGTTGAAAGCCGATTTAGACAGGTTACAAGTTACAAGGAGAAAGCTCCATCACTTGGATAAAGATTATAACAGTGTGTTTGGTTTGGTTAGGGGGTGAGAAGAGGAGGAGAAAGAAAAACAGGAGAGAAGAAAATATTTTTCGCAGAGTCCACCAAACTTTTAATCCCCTCTTTAGACCAGAAAGGTGGGGGAGATTTTTCGTTTTCTGTTTTATTTTAAATTGTTAAAATTATTATATATTTTAAAATTTTTAAAGAATTATAAAAATTAAAAATTATATTTATAAAAAAATATAGTAAAAAATTATTTGTTAAAAATTTATATAAAATAAAATTTATACTACTAGTATATTTTTTTTTTCTCTTCTCTTTTCCATCAATTCAAAGAGAAAAAGAAAAAAAAATTCTTTTATTTCCCTCTCATTTCTACTCATCCAAACAACTTATTTTTCCTTCTTAATTTCACTTTTTTTTTTCTTTCTCTTTCTTTTCTTTTCTTCCTATTTCTCTTGTAATCTAAACAAAGTATAAGAGATGATGCAAAAGGAAAGCGAAGAGAGGAGCAAGGGACCAAAAATGAAATGCAAAGGAAAGAGGGTGAGTAGATGTATCAATTTGCCCCATCCAACCCAATCCTAACTCACGTGAGCTAGGATCAAAATGGTCTACAAGTTCACAAAAGTCTACATTTGTAAAGTTCATAGCGCTAAAAACTCATTAATCCCTCTGAGTTAGGATCGGTACAAGAGCTTAATTTTTTCTCTTAATTTTTTTTGTATAAAAATTGGCCTATCTACTTTCTTTTCCTCTCTTTAAATAAAATAAGGATGAAAAATTAAAATGAGTAAGAAAATTTAGAGAGAGGAGAGGAAGAATGATGAGAAAAGATAATTTTAAAGATAGAGAGACAAATATTTTTAGAAAAATAAAAAAATATTAAAAATATAAAAGTATGAAAAAATTGAGAGAGAAAATTTTTTTAGAGGTAAATGAAAAAAATTTAGAGAAAGATAAAAAATCTAAAAAGCCAAATAAATTAAAAACTATTTTAGTACAATAAAAATATTAAAGAGAAAATTTTAAGAGAGAAAAAAATAATAAAAAAAGAAATAAGAGAAAAAAATTAAGAGAGAGGAAGAAATTTCAAAGAAAAATATATAAATATAAGATAACATTGTATGAGTTAATTCATATGCATCCCACTTAGTTTGAGAATTACATGGATTGACGTTTAAAAAATATTATTTTTAAATGAGTTACAAAATAGATGGATTACCCATATCCATTCCACTTAATTTGAAAGTTATGTAGGGTTTAAAAATCTCTAATTTTAAATTAACTAAAAAATAGAGGGTTATAAGATAATGTTAGATGGGTTAACTAATATTCATTTCACTTAATTTGAGTGTTACATGAATTAATATCTAAAAAATCTGATTTTTAAATGAGTTATAAAATAAAAGATTTATAGGATAGATTGGATGAGTTAACCATTAGACAAGTTACAAAAGAAAGAAAATAAAATAAGACTAGCTCACTTAAATTAATGGTTATATGAATTATGACTCAAACAAGTCCTACTTTTAAGTAAGTTACATAACTTAGGGCCAAACAAACTAGCCCATATGCCACGAGCCAATTTGACATCTCTAAATCTCTAAGAGGGAGGGATGTTGTGGTTAAGATGAGAGGTGAAGGATGCAGAAGGAGGAGAGGGTGAAAAATGATTGTGCATGCAATGAAGGTGGTGTTAGAGGATGTGACGTTGAGGTTGTTGTTAGAAAGATGGAGAAAGGAGAGGGAATGGAAGCAATACACAACCGTGGAAATGGAGATGAAAATATTATAATAATTTTTTTATTTTTCTGTATATTTCAATAAATAAATAGAAAATAGATTTTTTTTTTTGAAATGATTATAACTAAAAAAGAAAAAGAAAAAGAAAGAAGAATTTATATAAAAAAGAAGAAGATAAAAGTATAGTGATGTAGAACGAAGAAATAACCATATAAAAATGCAAAAGAAGTTGAAGTTAAATGTACCATGTGAAAAATTAATGACTTGATGGTGATGCGAAGGATTTCATTCCATTGAAAAATTTAAAAATACAAAATTAACAGGATAGGGGCTAACAAAGGGACATGGGTAATTAGTTATATAGGCGCTACAGATATAGGAACAGGAATTAACTTATTTTTTACACACGGACCTATTTTTATATTTTATATCTTCATTTAATACAAGTTAGAAAAAATACTTTTTTCTATCCATCTCCTCTTGATACTGATATTTTTTAAGCATAAGACACTTTCTTTTCTAACATAAACATATATTTTATCCAAATTTATAAAAAAAGGTATTATGCATAAAAAATTTATTATTGGTCTAACTACTCAAAATAGTATATTTATTTATTAAGATGAATAAAAATATTTTAATAATAATTACGCTTGATAGTTGTATATATTTATATATTTAACATTAGATTTCAAAGAAAATAGTCGATCAATCATAATTGATTTTTTAAATAATATATTAACCAATGTTTAAATAAATTTTTTAAAAAATAATGCTTAAAATAGAATTGAAAATATAAAATAAATATTTTAGTGTTTAAATAAAATTTTTAAAAAATAACGTTTAAAATAGAATTGAAAATATAAAATGAACATTTTAGATTTCGTTCAAAATGGTGGTGAGTTTTTAATTTTTAAAATAAAACTTGATCAGTGAAAATAATTATAATTAATTTTTAACACATTTATAAAAAATTTTTTATCCAATTCTTAAAAAAAAATATTTTGGTTGTTGTTTTAAATTTTGAAATATTATCATCTTAGCACTATAAGACCACATTACTATCATAGTTATAACGTTAACATTATCTTATTACAATTACCATCACCATCATCATTATTATCGCTACTATTATCATTATCACCATCATCATCATAATAATAATTTTATATTTTAAAAATTTAATTTTTATTATATAAGATAATTTAATAACTTTGTATTAATCTATTTTTATAAATTTTTAATAAAATAAATAATATTATTTGATATAATTTATAATATAAAATTATTTATCTTGTATATTAATAATTAAATAATATATAAAAAATTATTTTATTATCTAATAATAATCATCATTACAATTATTACTATCATCATAATAATAGTAATAATAATGATAATTTTTAAATTTTTATATTTTAAAAGATTTATTTTTTTACTAATTTTTTAATTAATAATTTTTTATAGATTTACAATAAATTGAATAATATTATTTGATATATAAATTATATTTAATTTATAATATTATAATATAATTTTATATAATATAAATAATGAATAATTTAAAAATATTATAAATAACATAAAATTATTTATTTTAAATATTAATTAAAAACTAATATATAATTTTTTTATATGATCATATAATATGTTTTATATTATAACCAGGATCATTATAATCACTAATTATTATCATCATCTCATCAACATTAACATCATTACTACCATCATCTTTATCACCATTATTATTATCATAATGATAATAATTTTTTTAATTTTTATTATGATAATTTAATTTTTTATTTATTTTTTTTTCATATTCATAAAAAATGATAAAATAAAATAAATTGAAATTTTACAAAAATTTTTAAAAATTAAAACTAGATTTAAATTTTAAAAATTTTTAAAAATTAAAATTAAAATGTATCCCAAAGATAATTTTAGTTGTCCAACCACAATCTTATACATAATAACAACTTTTGATGATCAATTTCTTTTTAATAAATATTTTTAGTTATATCTTTTATATTTATTTTTAATTTTAAAAATTTATCTTATTTTTATTTTATTTTAAGATAATATAATTTAATTTTTTATTTATTTTTTTACCTATTCATAATAAAATGAATTGAATAACTTTTACCACAACTCTTAAAACCTAAAATTAGATTTAATTTTTAAAAATTTAAAAATTAAAATTAAAATCTATTCGAAACATGATCTTAGTTGTCCAACCATAGCCTTGCACATTGATAACAACTTTTAAATGATTGATTTATTTTTAAAAAATATATTTTTATATTTTTTATATTTATTTTTAATTTTAAAATTTATTTTATTTTTATTTTATAATATTAAAGAGATGTATAAGTTTCTTTGATAATAATTAGAATGCTTATGTGATATTTTGTGATCCAATCATAAGATGTGACATGCATTTTGTTTGCTTATGTGATATTTTGCAATCAAAGATATGGTTCATAATTAAATAAATACTAGTGAAGCTTGTTCAAATCATTCTTCAACATTGCCTATATCATGCACATGTTGTGGGGTTACTTTAATTGAGAACCATCAAGCATTTTGACAATGATTTTCTCACAACGGTTCTTCAAAATCATATTGATGGCCTCCAAGTTCTTTGTCAAGACAACTGGATTGGTATAAACCCTGTACCTAGGACACTGTTTGTTAACATTGGTGATTTTCTACAGGCTAGTATCCTATTTTACTTGTGTGTAGTATTTTTCCTTCATTTGTTGTTAATTTGTGGTGGAGACTTGTTACATCTACAACTTTCCTCTCTATGTTTAAATGGAAAAAAAAAATGAAAACTAATATAAACATGAATTACAGTGACATTTGTGAAACAATCAGAATATATTATACATAACTTAAAAAAATGCTAAAGCTACCAAAATAGGATTAACCATGCAACTTTAAACAACAAATCAAAATTATATTGGGACCGTCTAGGCTAAATTTATCCTATCTTTTATTGAAAACAGAGGAGTTGATAATGTTTCTGTTAAAAAATAGACAAGTTGCAAAAGGTTTAACTTAAGGGATAGGAAAATAGAGAATAAATTAAAACTAAATTGTATTCTTAATTGTTAAAACAGCAGAGTTTAAATAGAGGAAACATAATGAACTTTTCCTATCTAAGTGTTACTTTCAAAATAGTTAAAACTGAATTCAAAATGAAATTACCACTAAGCCACTAAGCACAACTTTCAAAAGTGGTTCAAACTGAATGCAAAATAAAACTACCATTAAGTCATTAATAGCTAACTTTAAGCAACTAAGTTTAATTTCAAAAATAGAAAAAAATGGATTGGAATTGAAATGCCAACTCATCTAACACTCCTCCTTGACATTTAAGTGACAAACACCAATTCTTTATCTCAAATGAGTTGGCATTTCAGTTCCAATCCATTTTTTTTTTTCTGTTTTTTTAAAGTCAAACTTAGTTGCTTAAAGTTAGCTATTAGTGACTTAGTTGTAAATTTATTTTGCATTTAATTTTAACCACTTTTGAAAGTGATGCTTAGTGATAGTTTTGTTTTGAATTCAGTTTTAACCACTTTGAGAATGACACTTAGATAGGAAAAGTTCATTATTTTTCCTCTATTCAAACTTTGATTTTCAACATTTAAGAATACAATTCAGTTTAACTCATTCTCCATTTTCCTATCCCTTGAGTTAGACCTTTTTCAACTTGTCTATTTTTAAACAAAGACATTATCAACTCCTCTATTTTCAACAGTGATATCACAACCATAATTGATCTTACAGGATCAAAATTTTCCTTTCTTTTCAGTCCACAAACTAATGGCTTACAACAACCTTCCTTTAAACTCATCCTTTACCTTTCACTGTGAAAATTATCACATTTGATCAACGAAAGTGAAAGATTTTCTAAAATCCTACGATCTGTAGGAAACAGTACTTGAAGATAGCCCATTACCTTCCCAGCCAATAAATCCTACATTGACTCAAATAAAATCCCATAGTGAAGAAAAAGAAAAGAAATTCAAGGTTAAGTCCCTTATACAAAATTATGTGGTAGATTATGTGTTTTACAAGATCATGACCTGTAAAATAGTAAAGGAGGCTTGAGACAGATGGAAAGAAGAATATGAAGGTAGTGATAGAACACAATCAACAAGTACAACCTAAATGAATTCAATCTCACATGCATTTAGATGAAACAATTGGTAAGTATGCTAATCGAATCTCCTTAATTGTTAATAATATCATACTACTTGGTGAAGATTTTGTAGACAAAAGGATTGTGGGGAAAGTTTTGGTAACTTTTCTTTAGAGGCTTGAATTCAAAATTTTCTCTCTTGAAGAATTCAAGGACCTTAGCAAAATCTCATTAGGTGAACTAATGGGTGCTTTACAAGCACAAGAGCAAAGAAGGACCTTGAGAGAGCAGGTTTACTAAAGGAGCCTTTCCTGTTCAAAAGCAACATTCTAGTAAAGGAAAAAAATAACTTGACTAAAAGAATAATGGTAAGCATGATGGTGGAAGTAGTAACGATTCAAAACAGAGGCCGTTTCCTCCTTGCAAGCATTGTAAAAAGACAATGCATATGGAGAAATACTGTTGGTGGAAGCTTGATATTGTATGTGGAAAATGAAAATAATTGGGGCATGTAACCAAGGTTTTCAAATCTAAAAACAAATTCTCAAAACCTATAAAAGTACAACGAGCAGAAGTGATTAACGCACAGGAGGAGCAAGTCTTTGCAGTTTCTTGCTTCTCAACAAATTACTTGTCTGATGCTTGGCTTCTTGATAGTGCTAGCACAAAAACCTATGTAATAATGCTGAGATGTTCAATTTCTTTTATGGTACTTAAAAGTCTAGAGTAAAGGTGGGAAATGGAGAGTTTTTAGAAGTCAAAGATATTAGCCAAATTTTATTAAGTGTTGGACAGATGCTCAAAAAGAACTACTCAATGCACTTTAATTACTCAATCTCTCTACATATGCATTTCAATTCCAATGCATTTTTTATTTATTTTTTGAAGTCAAACTTAGTTGCTTAAAGTTAGCTATTAGTGACTTAGTGGTAATTTTATTTTGCATTCAGTTTTAACCATTTTTAGAAGGTGGTGCTTAGTGGCTTAATGATAGTTTTATTTTGAATTTAATTTTAACCACTTTAAGAATAACATTTAAATAGAAAAAGTTTATTATTTTTCCTCTATTTAAACTATGATATTTCAGCGATTAAAAATACAATTCAATTTTAATCCATTCTCCACTTTTCGATCCTTGAATTAGAGATTTTTCAACTTACTTATTTTTTAATAGAATCATTAACAACTTTTCTATTTTCAACATTTTTTACATGTTCTATTTGTTTCATGCATGTAGGTTGCTTTGTATTCCGTCTTGTTTTAGGTGCTATCTCAGAAGACAATCCTCCCAAATATAGGGAAACCTCAGCTGCTGACTAAATTATTGAATTAACTTGATAAGCTATTGGTGCTTTAGTTATTTATCGTATCTATGTTATTGTGATGTTGAGCTAAAAATTTGGGGTCATGTCTATCTGTGGAGATCATGTTGATCATAATGTCACAAGAACGTTTTCCTACCATAGCACAAATGCTCTCTAGACTTATCATCATGAGTTAAACAAAGGTAATGGAAAGAAAAGAAAAGAAAAGAAATTGGTGTCAGATAAAAGGCACAGTATAGGGTTTATTACCTTGAAATTTTTCTTAAGCATGCATATCCAAGAGCTGCACCTGCAACTCAACATAACAATTGATATGGTGAACACTCCAGCACAAGGTTATGGATATTACAACGGTAGTACTCAGAATAATAAAAAGCTAATTAATCCATTGGAACAGGAGAATATAAGAACTGTGGCAAAAAATAAATAAATTAACAACTCTTAGAATGAGCAAGTTCAATGCTCACAGTGTACTCTCTCACCTTCCTCTCCCCTCAACCCCAAAATTAGTTAGAGTTTTTTATTTTTTTTAATTAACAGCAGAAAGGGAGAAAAAGGTTTTATTTTTTCAACAACCAAAATGCATATAAAAATATTTTTTGAAGGCAGAGGAGACTAATAATTTCGATTATAGGGAGATTTGACTAGTTCAAATATAAAGTATATTAATCAAACTCAAAGCTCAATGATTATGTAATGTCATAAAATTGTCATGACGATGGTTGTCAAATGTATACCACATAAGAGATTGAAAGACAAATTTGATATTGAATATATCTTTAAAGAAATAATATGATGTCACGGATGGAGTTGGGTACCAAAATGAATCTATACCTTTTGCAATTAATAAATAGTTTTGTTATCCTAAGACCTTTTGCCAACATAAAAAATGAGATCATTCGAGTCTAGTTATTTGATATTTTGCACTCTAAGAGATGGGAGACAATTGATCCCATTGATGTTGCAGTTGGTTCAAATCAAGCTGATGTTGACCATCAAAAATATCATGCACAAAATCTTGAGATATCTAATCCATCGTGGCTTCTTCTATTTAATCTTATCTATTTTCTATCTATATAAATCCAAATTACAATATAGACAAGATGTACCAAGTCCCAATAATATAAAACCCCCGGTTGACTGTCTATCCTCTTTGGTGTCAATAAAACAGATTTCATCCTTGACTCTTCTGCTTAGACTTATAGTAGTTACAAGGTCACCACAAGAAAAAGAAGGAAAATGGGAACCATTAATGCAAATGAAATTCCAGGGACAACCAAGCCAAACTTTGATTCTATATTGAGTGAACGCAAAGCATTTGATGAAACAAAAGTTGGTGTGAAAGGCCTTGTTGATGCAGGAATTCAGGAGGTACCTAGCTTATTCCATCATCAACCAGACAAATTTGGGAAGGCCTCAAATTCATGCAACACAGACCTTAATATTCCAGTCGTAGACCTTGCAGATATTGATAAAGATCCAAGTAAGCATCAAGGACTTATTGACATAGTGAAGGAAGCATCAGAAACATGGGGTTTCTTTCAGGTGGTGAATCATGGCATCCCTGTGAGTATTCTTGAGGAGGTGAAAGATAGGGTACGAAGGTTTTTTGAGCAGGATACTGAAACCAAAAAAGAATTCTATACAAGAGATAAATCAAGACCCTTTGTGTATAATAGCAACTTTGATCTTTATAGCTCACCAGCACTCAATTGGAGAGACACCTTTATCTGTTACTTGTCTCCTGATGTCCTCAAACCAGAAGATTTTCCTTCAGTATGCAGGTATGTTTGTGTATCAAGTATATACTACTCCTTCAACATAGGGAAGTACTCATATTTGGAGGCTTAATGAATGTTTGGATTAGCTTTTTTTTGAACAAATAATTGTTTATTTTTCAAAAGTTTTTCAACTGGCAAAAATAAACGATTAATTCCTCAAAATAAGCTGAACCAAACATGCACTTAGATATTTCTATTTGTTAAATGAAAGGTTATTATGTTTAGCTAACTAGTTTGCCCATGATCTGTGTTAATTTCTACATAAAATCAGCAAAACATATGTTGGTTTGTCGTATCATATGACAAACCATGGCTTGATGAGTAAGATTGAGATGTTTCTTATATTAATTAGAAAAGACTATAAAATTGTCTCTTTTTGTTAATATGCAGTATTGTTTCATCAGTACCCAACGTTTCTCTGTTCTACCATACGAGTCTCTATAGTATACAAAATTACATATTAATCCCCAATATATATAAAAATTCATCAAGTTAATCCCTAATTGTTAAATAGCATATTAATCAGATTGATTTTTTAAAACTGTTGGGACTAATTTGATGGATTTTTAAGTATGCTGAGGACTAATATGTTATGGGTTCATGTGACAGAATGAGTGAACATTGGGGACTGATTTGGTAATTCATTAAAGAAAAATTTTAGGATACAAATCTCTTATCAAGAGTAATTAAGTCAAAATCAGCAAAACAAATAAAAGTTAAAAGATGATATTTAGCAAATTAGCAGTTATAAATGCATACTGATACAAATTGAAATGGTCTGAAACTGATGTTCCTCCTCAATTTTATTCCTTATTGATTGCATATTCTTGCAGAGATATATTGCTAGAATATGGAGAACACATGATGAAACTGGGGATTTTACTGTTTGAGCTGTTATCAGAAGCTTTAGGTTTGAATCCAAACCATCTAAAAGATATGGGATGTGCTGAAGGACTTGTAGCTCTTGGCCATTATTACCCTGCCTGTCCTGAACCACACTTGACTCTGGGAACTTCCAAGCATTCAGACAATGATTTCCTCACAGTGCTTCTCCAAGACCACATTGGTGGCCTCCAAATTCTTTATCAGGACAAGTGGATTGATATAGCACCTGTACCCGGGGCTCTAGTAGTTAATATTGGTGATCTTCTACAGGCAAGTTTTCTGTTATTCTTTTGTCTATACTTACAGCAACTACTATTAATAATGATGGATACTTGTGACATTATAGCTTCTTTTTCTATAGAGAGATGCCAATAATAATAATAATAATAAATTAACATAAACAAATTACTATGGCACCTATAAAGCAACCAGAATATGTCTTGCACTATACACAAATTACCATGCCCAAGCTAGTAAAATAGGAGAAACCATGCAACCTAAAATGACTAGTCTAAGTTATCTTGGGGCTGCTAGTAATTCATCAAATCTGTTGAATGTTTGGTTTCAAGTGTATAGCTTGTCTTATCTTCCATCTTGCTTGAGGTGCCAAATCTTTTGTGCCTTCTAGTGTTATTTACTATATAAGTAAATTGAATAATTGCACATGTACTAGGTCCCTCAAACCTTCATTGAACCCATCCCTAGGCAAATACAAATAAGAGTTCTCCTTTTAGGAAAAGGAATGCATGGAATCAAATACTTCACATATACTCATTATATTTCTTAATGATAGAATCAGATCTACTCATTTGATCCATGCTGTCAATCCCATATAAGACTTGGTAGCATTTATTTGTTCTTATTTGAATGAGCATTAATATATGTAATCTTGTAGCTAAGTATTTGCTTGTTTGATTTTATAGCTTATAACAAACGATAGATTCAAGAGTGTTGAACACCGAGTAGTCGCAAATCATGTTGGTCCAAGAATATCTATGGCATGCTTTTTCTGGACAGGTGTGAGGGCATCTTCAAAGATCTATGGACCTATAAAGGAATTGTTATCAGAAGACAATCCTTCCAAATACAGGGAAACCACAGTTGCTGACTATGTAGCCTACTTTGAAGCAAAAGGACTGGATGGCACCAGTGCTCTAACACATTACAGGATTTGAACTAAGAAGAGTAGAAGAAAAATATGAAAGGATTTGCACTTATAAATAATTACATTACTCTCATGGGCATGAAACATGACATGGTATAGGTAAGTTGTGTGTGTATGTATTATGACTAAGCCAAAGTCCACAAAATAGCTCTTTAGTCCTTTAAATATCAAATATATGAAATGTAAGATGGTTTTAGACTTTTTAAAATGTGTGTGATTGAGTCCTGGTTAAGATTTTAAGTAATGCATATAGGAATATACAAAGGAAGTTCTTTTTTTCCCCCTTTTAGTCAACTCTCATTGGCATTGATTGATACTGAAATGGCCCACCTAATTAGAGATCACAATGGGAAAGATATTAAAGGTTTGTCATGATTAAAATTGTAACAATGTTGGCAACTAAAATCATAATTCAAAGATTCACCAACAATTTTATATAAATTAGATTTTTTAGAAAAATCCAAAAGATTAGCCTAGGAGCATAACTGACTTTTGGGGTCTAAGTATGTAAATTAAAGAATAGAACCTTAATCCATCTATACTCGTAATATATAGTCCATAAGGTGGGTTATATTAAGATAATTGAGCAACTTCAGATAACCCAAGAGTACATATCTTACTTCTTTTTTCAAAGATAAATAAATGAATAAACAAACACAAAAAAAAAGTCAGAGTTTACATTTATTTTTAACTTGATAGATAGGACCGTTGCCAAGTATATTAATTATATTGATAATTCAAAATGATATAATTTTTTTAAAAAAAACTATCTAAGTTGACAAATTTCAAAATTCAATTAAAATGAAACCCATGATGGAAGAATTAATTACAATGACAACCAGGAAAATACTTTAAAACATGATAAAGTCGCAGTATATTAAAAATGTAAAAAAAAAACCTAATTAAGTCATTGAAAAGAATAATTCTTATACTTTTTATATTTATTTTATATTTATTTATCAAGAATATTAAAATTAAAGTTGAAATAATACAGGCACTTACAAAAATACGGTTAAATTGTGTGCTAAAGTTTTCTTTTAATTTTTTTTTCGAAAATGAATCAAAATAAAACTTTAACTTAAACATTTTTTATAGGAAGTATTTGAAAAATTTAAACACGGCTAAATATATATTTTTTAAACATTTTATATAAAAATAAAAAATAAATAATACAAACAATTTAGGTAGTAAAAAATAAAAAGATAAAAATAAAGAAAAAAACACAAAAATGTATATTAGTTCCTATTTATACTAAAGAGAAATTTTATTAAAAGAAAGATTTTTGTACTTGAAATAGCCTTGATAAGTATTTTCATACAAATTTTTTGAAGCTCATAATCAGAGATATCTTGAACAAGTTTCTTTAAGATTAAAAAAAATAAAAAAAAATATTATCAACAGATAATATAAATGAAAAAAATATTAATAAATAATTTTTTTATTAAAAAAAATTAAACTAAGTGTTCAACATATGTAAAAGAATAAAAAATATAGAATTAAAAACATTTTTTATGAATGAATATAATTATTTTTTATTATTTCTTTTAGTCATAACAATTGTAAGTAATACGATAGAAATATTTTATTTTATTTTTTTATGTTAGAAAGAGTGATCATATTTTATTGTTTGCTTATATAAAAGATAAATTTTGTTATAATGAGATGATATTTTTAATTAGTAATTTTTTTTTAATTCTATCTCTAATTTATTCAGCAAGTAATAGCCTATTAATTTGAAGTTTAATCAAAATTTGTAGAACAAAACAAAATTAGTAATACCTGCTGATGTTTAAAAATATATGATAAATTATTATTTTATTGATTTTTTTACTAAAATTATATATATAAATTTTATTTATTAATAATTTTATCTAATTTTTTTTATTTTTCTAAAAATGTAATATAAGTATAGAATATAACATAGGATACAAATTGGGTTAAAAAAGAGGAAAAAGATCATAAAATAAATAGGTATGGCGAAAATAATAAACTTAACCTTACAGAAGCCATCATATTCGTGTTGGAACATAGATATGATGGTTAAACATATTCTTTTATAATTGCCTTTAATTTGTTTGGTCCAATTTAGATACTAAGTAATACTTTAGAAGCAAGTAAATAGTTTCTAAACTTAATAAGCAAGTAAGTAGTTCCTAAACTTTAGGAGCAAGTCAGTTTTTGTTCTTTTTTCGTTATTTGATTGCTTTATGATTTTCCTAGTTTACTATAAATGTAATGTTGCTCATTAAATGAAATAAGAAAAATAATTCCAAGTTTTTTTCTTCTCCTTACAATCTCAATATCTTGTCTCTTTACTTTTGAATTTTATTTTTCTGCCATAAACCGACAAATTAGTATCAAGAGTTGTTTTTCTTAGACTTATGAAATGAATGCTAAATATGCTAAATCAAATTTCTCACAAGTTGCTCCACCTATTTTTTATGGAGAAAACTATGATGTTTGGATCGTTAAAATGAAGGCTTACTTGAGGCTTTGGATCTTTGGAAAGTTTTTGAAGAAGATTACAAAGTTCCTCTGCTGCCACACAATCCCACCATGGCCCAAATAAAACTTCACAAGAAGAGAAAAACTCAGAAGGTAAAGGAAAAATTACGTCTCTTTGTGGATGTTTTAATAACCATTTTCACTAGGATCATGACTTTAAAAACAAAAGAAATATGAGATTATTTGAGGGGAGAATATGCAGGAGATGAAAGGATTCAAGGTATGTAAGTGCTAAATTTGATGAGGGAATTCAGGCTCCAAAGAATGAAGGAGTCTAAGACAATTAAAATATACTTAGACAGGCTGCTTGTCATAGCCAACAAGGTAAGATTACTAAGCACTAATTTTCCTAATTCTAGAATTGTAGAAAAAATTCTAGTTATAGTACCTAATAGATATGAAACATCAATAACCACATTGGAGAATACAAAGAATTTGTCCAAGATCACTTTGACAGAAGTGTTACATGTCATGTAGGCCCAAGAACAATGAGAGCTTATAAAATAAGATCATGTGGTTGAAGGTACTTTACCAGTCAAGCGTCATGAAGCTGGAAACTATAGAAATAATAACTATAAGAAGAACCAACCAACAAGCAATAAAAACAATGCCCACAACCAAAGTAAGGACAAGGGTAAAAAGAAAAATTACCATCTTGTTAACATTATGGCAAAATGGGTCATCAACCATTCAAATGTTGGAAAAGGCCAAATGTAAAGTATAGTAAGTGAAATTAGCTTGGACATGAAGCATTTATATGTAGAAGCAAATTCCAACAACATGAAGTTGATGCCCAAGTTGTTGAGCAAGATGAAGAAGATCATACATTTGTTGCAATAATTTTTTTAGTAAGGAATAATTCAAAACGTTGGTTGGTTGATAGTGGTTGTATAAACCACATAACATATGACAAGACACTATTCAATGACTTGAATCCCATTAAAGTATCTAAGGTTAGAATAGGGAACGGTTGATTATATCTCTACAAAGATAAAATGAACCATTGTAGTTTCAATAGGTTTAGGTACAAAAATAGTCTTAAAGTTCTTTATGTTCTTGACATTGACCAAAATTTGTTAAGTGTAGGTTAATGAGTGAAAAAGGATTTAAAGTATCCTTTTAAGATCAACATTGTCTTATCTATGACATTGTTGGTCAAGAGACTCTGAGGATTAAAATGAGAGGTAAAAGCTTCTCATTTGATCCAACAAAAATGGAATAGGTAGCTTATTATATTCAAGTTAGTCCCATAGAACTTTGGCATAAAATGCTTAGTCATTGTCATCTTTAACGAATGTCGAACATGGAGAAGAAAAACATGGCAAAAGGTCTACCAAAATTTTTGATCATTTGCCAAATTGTAATGCTTGTCATTTGGTAAGAAAAATCGAAAATCATTTCCAAAATCATCTTGGAGAACCTCTCAAAAGCTACAAAGACGACAATCGCCAGTGATGACACCAATGATCTGTCAAATATTGATATTTCTCAAACTCCCTTATCATCAAGGGTATCTAGTATCAATGAAGAAAATGAAATTGATGATATACATGCTATTCGAGATGATCATCATGAAGGAATATGAGAAAATGTTACTACATGATACAAGTTAGTTATTTATTTGATTATATCATCATTTTATGTTTATTTTTTTAACTTATTTTAAAATGTTTATTACTTCTTTCATATTTAGTACAATTTTTAACATTATTTTCTCTACTTTTAATAGGTACATGGTTGACCTATCTAAGAACCCTCCTTATTTTAAAACTTTTAAAATTACAACATATTTAATGTAATTTTAAGTTATTTCATTTGTAAATTTAGATTTAATAATAAATAATGATGTATTTAGTTTAAATATATAAATTCTGTGATTTCTGTATTGTCTGCCTGGTCATTCTGTTTGTATATGCAGGTATTGTGAATAAATAATATGGTAGTATGCTTAAACAAAACAAATATTTAAAAAACAAAACTGGACTTTCTACATCGATTAATACTATAATCGATGTAAAATGTGGATTTCTACATTGGTTGTGACCTTAATCGATGTAGAAAGTAGGAATTTCTACAGTAGTTAGTACATGAATTGATGTAGAAAGTAGGACTTTCTACAACGGTTCAGCCTACAACCGATGTAGAAAGTTCTACTTTCTACATCGGTTCTGCCCACAACCGAAGTAGAAAGTAGACTTTCTACATCGGTTCTATAACCGATGTAAAAGGTCTTATTTTTTTATATCGCACGCTTTAATACCTTTCAAATAACCGATGTAAAAAATTCATAACAATCGATGTAAAAAGCTCATTTTCCACTAGTGTACCGCCAATAATTATGTAAGGTATATAATTAAGATAAGCACAAAGAACATTCAGACTTGTTAAATTAATGATCGTTTAAAAATCAAGGATTCTGATTGATCCTCAACAACCCCTAGATTCAGTTTACCTTATAGTTTCATTAATTAGGCAATGGTATGATCGTCCATTCCCCAATTAACTTAGAAATTAATAAGAGTAGCTAATTCTCACTCATTAATTAAGCATAATAAGGAAAACACAATTGAATAGAAACATATAATTCATCATGATTTGGGAATTAGTTACACATATATAAGATGAGACAAACCTGAGCATACTAATCCAATAAAACAATCCAAAATCATAATTCTAGAAAAAGAATTACAAAACTGTAGTACCGGCAAAACTAATAATAGGATGTTGCAACTCACACTGTGAAAGAGTTTTTACCTCCAAGATCCTGCAAGAGGATGAAGATGAGAATGGATGCTAGAGTGGTGTGTCTCTAGGATAGTGATAGGTTTGTGTCCTAGAGAGTGGTGTGGCCTTTAAGGCCTAGGGTGATGTTTAGAATGGTACGAAAAAGTGTCCCTTTTATAGATGTGGATTAGGATTTCACTGTTATGGATAGGGCTTGACCTCGCCGTCACGACCTTCTAAGTCATCTTACAACATCGTAGGGCTGACTAGGATGCCTCCTACATTGTTATGGCTAACATGGTATTATCGCACTAGATGTATCGTCCTTTTATGCTCCTTAGGGCTGACGTGACATTGTTGCACCATATGCCTTATCTTTTTATACTCTTTTTATTCTCTTTTTGGCCCATAACTTACCTATTTTCAGATTCTATGCTTGCGTAACTATTCCTGCAAAAATAAGGAAAATTAGGTAGAATTACAATTAAATAATAATAAATTATATCATAATTATAACTAATTTCTAGTAAACAAATCAATAGAATGGGGGTTTATCAAGTTTGCTTTTCATTTTTCTTAGTTTACTATGAATGTAACGTTGTCCATTAAATGAAATAAGCAAAATAATTCTTAGCTTTTTTCTTCTCCTTACAATTCAAATATCTTGTCCTTTTGCTTTTGTGTTATTTTTCGACCATAAACCAACAATGACCATGCAGACTTAAGCACAATAATGTTGGATATAAGCATAGCCATGTTAAACCTCAACACAACCATGTCACTTCTTTGAAGTTTTATGATACAATTGTGCAAACCTAAGCATGATTGTGTTATAACTAAAAGAAGAAAAATGAACCAAAAAGAAATTTTCGGTTCGGAAAAGGCCCAAAAAGATTATAAATGGAAGGAAAAGACTTGGAAAAGAAGATATTTTGACATCTTACGAACACCTTCACCATTACCACCTTCATCCACACATTCATCCTTCTTCCAAACCTTTCTCGTAGGATTTCTTAAGGTAGAAGATTCTTTGCAGTACAAGTTTCAGTGCCTTACTGCCAACCTAACTATATATAATTCTATTACTCTAATATTTCTAAATTAGGGTTATGGATACTTTTGTTGGATTAAAATTTTATTACTTATATTTTACCACTGTGTAACTAATCCCCTTGTTATTAAGCTTTGATAAAACTTATAATGTAATCAATTGAACCTTTTTTTTTTCACTTATGAATTCATATGTTTTCCTATTCAATTATGTATTTCTTATTATGCTTGATTAATTGATAATAATTGATAACTCTTGTTAATTTCTAAGTTGATTGGAGGAATATTCGATCGTATCATTTCTTAATTAACAAAACTATAAGATAAATTGGATATAGGGTTTTGGAGGATCAATCAAAATTTTTGATTTTTATTAAGTTATTAAATTAACAAACTTGAGTATTCTTTATACTTTTCTTTATTATTTACCTTGCATGATTATTGGGAATGAAAATTTAAGGAAAAGAACATTATTATTATGATTATTAGATAGTAATAGAATTAGAATGAGTGATTAACAATTGATTCTTATCATTCATAAAAGGATTAAGGGTGATATTAGGTAAAGTCATAAGGGGCAAAAGTCCTATACTTTTCCATAATCGAATTTGTATTTGTGGTTTCTTTTCTATCTTGAGATTTTCTTTTCTTGTTTTATATTTTATTTTTATTTTAAAATTTTACTCAACATAAAACATTTCTTAGTAAGCTTAAAATTTAGGATTCATTCATTCTTTTATACATTGGAATAGTCTCTATAAGATGATATTGAGGGTCTCAAATATTCCCTTTCTAACTTTGACGAGTGCACTTATGTATGGATAAAACTTATTATGCATAGTTTTGTAGCAATAAGTTTTTAACTCCATTGTTGAGGACTATCCCCAACAACATAGAAACATTAAATATAGATTACTTAATACCTTTACATATTTTATTTTGAATATATATATATATACATTTGAAAAATTAAAAGTAAAAATTAGATTATATTATTCTTATGTAGTTTTCTATTTGTTTATGCTAACTTGTTCTCGAGCTTTTAACTTACAGTTTGATTTTAGATTAGAAAGAATAATTAAATGATTAAGGCGAAAAACTAAAATTAGAAAGATGATAGGGATAGGTTAAAGAACATCGTGGCACTAAACAATGAAGGCTTAAGAAGTATTATAGTGATTCTAGCACTTGATGGAGTCTCTAACTTCAAATTGAAACCCACACTCATTAACATGATCCAGAGTATGCTTCAATTTAGAGGAACAGTCTCAGAGGATCTATACCTTTATCTTAAAAAGTTTGAGACCGACAGACACCACCAAGATCAATGGCGCCATTGTATACATCATTGGATCGAAGCTATTCCCTTTTTCCATCATTGAAAGGGTAAATGATTACTATTTGGTTGCAATTGCAATGTCACTTTACACAATACTTTCCATCATTGATGCAATTTAGTGTGAGGCCTGGAAGAGATTTTAGAATCTCCTTTAGAGGTTCCCACATCATGAGTACCAAGTGCCCCACCTTGTTCAAATATTCCATAATAGTCTCTTTTTTGTCAATAGAGCCATGGTTGGTGCATTTTGTAATTGAGGGCATTCTACATATACTCCCTAAGGATGCATGGATAATTATGGGAGATTTGGATGCTAAAAGCCACCAACGATGATTTACTAATAGATATGTGAAGAAGAAAGACCACCAACCTACTGAAATGTACCAAGTTGATCAGACTACTCTGTTAGCTGGCTAATTGGAGGCTTTGAACAAGAAGATGGAAGCACTCATATAAGCACACACTTAGGCTACCCTACTTGTTTAAACTTCTATTATCCTTAAACTTGTTCCCTATAAATTTTTTGGCTCTATAAGCCATGATGATGATGTCTGCATGGTAGAAATCCATGTGACTCAATAGAATGGGGAGACCAATTATTTGAAATACCTATAACCTCACTTTAAAGAATCACCTCAATCTCTCATAAGAAGGACGTTAAGGTAATAATAAAAAAGATAGTAATCATAATGTCTATGGCCCATCACATACAAAATTAAGAAGGCCAAACATAAAAGGAAGGAACCATCCTCTGTAGATTCACTGATCCAAAACATAGAGGCACATATTCAACACACACACACACACACACACACATATATATATATATATATATATATATATATATATATATATATATATATATATATATATCAGTTTCAAAATATAAAAAATCAATTAGGACAACGTACACTTGGGACATTATCTAACTAGGTCGAAGTGAATCCAAAGGAGCAGGTTAATGCGATAACCCTTAGAAGAGAAAAAGAGCTTGAGATGTCTATGATAAAAGAGAGGGAGAAAATGGTTAATGATGACCATAACAAGGTTACTAAAAGCCTCTTAGCCTTTATTGATGGAAGAAAAATTAAAAAAAAATACAAAATAAGTTTAAAACTCTAAAGAATCTTAGAATCTCTAAATCTAAGCCTAAAAATTTTATAAAAATAAAAAATTAAAGAACTAAGCCTACCATTATTTCTTTATAACTTGTAAACAAGATCATTACTTATCTTAGAGAAAAAATAGAGGATGTACTATAGTGAAAATGGACAAATTCATCTTTCTTACATATTTCATTGTGTTTGACATGGAAGAAGATAAAGAAATAACACAAATCTTAAAAATACCTTTTTTGATTACCTAAAAGACTATTGTTAATGTACATAAAAAAAATAAAAAAATTTCACTTTAAAACTAGATGATAAGAAAGTAATAATTAGAATTTTTGACTCATTAAAACATCCTAAAATATTTAATTCTTGTAATTTTGTTAATTCTTTAAAATTCTTTTTCTCTTTATATTTTCCTTTTATGCAGCATAAAATAATTAAAAATACCTTAAAAATACTTAAAATTAATATTATGAATAATTTTACAAAATAGATAAAAAAATCAATAACCTTAAAAACATGCATACTCAAAAAATTTGAAAATATAAAATAAATTTAAAACTCTAAAGAACCCTAAACTTCTAAACCTAAGTTTAAGAATTTTATAAAAACAGAAAATTAAAGAACTAAACCATAATAGTAAAAACAAAAAATTATAACTTTGTTATTTAATATTTTTACAATGTAAATACTATCAAAGCAGAATTCAGTTCAAACCAAGAATGTGTATTCCTAAATTATAGATTTCTAAATCAGACTCTACCCCAATCATTCCTATTATTGAACTTGGCCAACTTTTTACTTAAAAGGTGAATATAAATTTTTGTTTTGTCTAAATTCAACTAAACTTTTTTAAAAAATCTTAATATCTTTAAAATCCTAATAATAAAAATAAAAAAATATTTTTTGCACATGTTAAAAGGTTTGAGGACTCTATTGCATATTTTTAAAGTTTAAGAGATTAATTATGTTAAAAGATGAGTTTGTTTTCTTAATTTAAAGGGTTGCTTAGTTTAAAAATATTTAATTTTAATTTTAATAATAAAATTATTTTTATTTTCTATTTTTAAAATTTTATATAAGAAATTTAAAATACTAAAGAATTATTTTATTTAAAAATAAAAGTAAAAAGAAAATTTTATAATTAAAAAATAAAAAATTACGAATCTAACGGCTGCTATAAAATGGGGTAGTTTGTTTTGAGATATATAAACAAAGTGTGTGGATTCAAACTTAAAAATTTTACACTCTATTTTGAGCTTCTTTCCTCTCCTATACATAAAAAATTTAGATTTTTTTGTATTTTGTTCAATAATTGAATGTAGAAGGGACGAGAAGGGTTATATCAATGCATAAACAATTTTCTGTAGGCAAAAGACACTAGTAGTTCATACTGCTTGGACATCTGGCACGGCATCTTGAAATCCAAAGAATATTGGTTCTAGCTTATTACTGCTCTCAGTTTCTATCAAATCTATATCACAGTCATATTCATCCAATATTGATAACGACATTCCAAAAACAATATTATTAGTTAAAAAATGTGACATTGAAAAACTAACTTGATACTGTATATAAACTTTAAAGGTTTAATGAACTTTGAAATTTTTTATTTTAATTTTTTATGATTTGAATTTTTTATTTTATCAAAACTGTTAGTTTTAATTGTTATTATTTAAAATATAGAAAATTTTAATAAGAAATTAAAATTTATACAAAATAAAAACCAAAATTAAAAATAAAAATTAAATTAAATTATCTTTAAATAATCAATAAGATCTCATTTATAGCTTTATTTGAATGATAGACATTTACATATTACAAATCATTAATTTTGGTTGTAATAAGCTACGCGACGAGGCAGTTACGGTGTGATAAAGTGATATTTTGAAATCCAAACAAAATATGAGTCATTTATTTCGCCTTTGAAAGTGATATTTGAGCATTCCAACTAATGTGAGACAATAACATATGTGGTGGCTATTATTACTCAAGGTCACATTTTATATAGAGCCAAATTTTATTTTAGTTTCTAAAATTATAAATGTTCTTAATTTTAATTTTATAACATTATAAAATATTATTCCATTTTTAATTTTGTAAAAGTTATTTATATTTTAGTTTTTGCCATCTTTTTATATAGAAAGAACTAAAATAAATATTGTTTTATATAGTTAAATTAAAATGAAAATTTTTATAGTGTTAAAAAGTAAGTAAATAACAATTTTTTTCAACTTTTAAGGAGGTAAACTTTTGTGTTGATTTTTGTTTTTTTTTTTTTTGTTAAGATGGATGCTTCTCAAATTGAATTTTACTCATTCTATATATCTTCCTTGGCTCTTTTGTTCACTCTTCAAACTCTTCTTCTAGCTCCAAGGCCATTTATATACAGAAGGAAAATGGGAACAACAACTAAACCTGAGTTTGATTTTGTATTGAGTGAACGCAAAGCATTTGATGAAACAAGAGCTGGTGTTAAAGGGCTTGTTGATGCAGGAGTTAATAAGGTCCCTAGCTTATTCCATCATCAACATGACAAATTTGAGAAGGCATCAAAATCATGCAATACATGCTATGCTATTCCAGTCATAGACCTTGCAGGTATTGATAAAGATCCAAGGAAGCGCCAAGGGCTTGTTGACATAGTCAAGGAAGCATGTGAAACATGGGGTTTCTTTCAGGTGGTGAATCATGACATCCCTGTGAGTGTTCTTGAGGAGATGAAAAATGGGGTGAAAAGGTTTTATGAGATGGATATTGAAGCCAAAAGAGAATACTACACAAGAGATAGATTAAGACCCTTTTTGTATAATAGCAATTTTGATTTGTACAGCTCACCAGCACTCAATTGGAGGGATACTTTTAAGTGTTATTTGTATCCTAATGCCCCCAAACCAGAAGAAATTCCAGTAGTATGCAGGTATGTTGTGTATCCATTAGGTGCTCCTTCATCACAAGGTGTATTGAGGTCAAAGTTCACAAATTTGAAGGCTTATATTTATATATTTGTTTATGGAAAGTTAGACTTGTGTTCATTTCAACATAAAATCTACAAAGGATATGGGGAAACCATAATTGGTGGAAATGATAGAAATTTTATGTTGTTGTAGGCTATGAAATTGTACCTCCATGTGTTTATAAACAGAATTTTTTTCATTACCTTTCAAATTGAAAAAAAAAAAAGAAGAAAAACTTTTTATCATATGTAGATAGTTCTGAAAAATTAAACTGTTATAGAAGCTATGTGACACAAATTGGATAGGTCTAAAGTTGAATTTCCACCTCTATTTTATTTGTGATTGCTGCATATTTTTGCAGAGATATATTGCTAGAATATGGGAAGCACATAATGAAACTAGGGATTGTACTATGTGAGTTGTTATCAGAGGCTCTTGGACTGGATCCAAACCATCTAGAAGATATGGGTTGTGCTGAGGGGATTTTTGCTCTTTGCCATTATTATCCTGCCTGTCCTGAACCAAAAGCGACTATGGGAACCAGCAAACATGCTGACAGTGATTTCTTCACAGTGCTTCTCCAAGACAATATTGGTGGCCTCCAAGTTCTTTACCAGGACAAGTGGGTTGATATAACCCCTGTACCTGGTGCTTTGGTTATTAATATTGGTGATCTTCTTCAGGCAAGTTTCCTTTTTTTTTTTTGTTATATGGGTATTTTTTGAAGGTGTTATCAATTTATGATGGATACTAATTACATCTATAGCTTCATTTTATGTGGGGACATGGGAATAGATAAAAATTAACATTAAAAATTACCTGGTTTGACACTTGGAAAATAAGCAGAATATGTTGCACCAAGTACAATAGGCCAATGCTACTAAAATAGGACAAAACCATGCCACCTGATCTAAATGGAAACTCTATGTTATCTTTTGATTGTTTTGGTAATTTCAATTCATCAAATCTTAGATATGTCCAATTTGATTTGAAACATATTACATATCTATCTTCCATCATGCTTGAGATTTTTGTGTTTTGTGTCTTATATTGCTGCTTACTATATGAGGAAATTAAACAAACAATAATATTTCAACTTGTTATGCAAGGAATGCCAAGTAAAAAAGAGTTTGCATTTTTGCCATTTTTTCATTATAATTTAATGAGAGTGTCTGATCCAGTCATTTGATCCATGTTGTTAATACCATATAGTGAGATATGACTAGATTGTTTTTATGTTACAGTGGAAAGAAAGCTGTCTACATTTTTTATTTTTTGGATAATACATAAAACTATAAGGATATTGGTTACCAAAAGGAAAGGTTGTAGCCAAAAGAGGGTAATGAACATTGTGGTAAAACTTGAAAAAGAAAATGAACTGTTTCTAAAAGGAACCGTCATATCCACTTTTGTAGTATTTTCGGTGATAGTTTTAATTTTTCTAATGGTTAGTTGAATGGTAAAAGTTGGAGTAATTAGAGTAAATTCATCCATCCATATTTTAAATTTTAGTTTTGATAATCGATTATTAAAAGTGTATAATTGATTATTTACAGATACAATTACAAATCCGTTGGAATTACCTTTATATACTTTTATAGATTATTTTCAGCTAATTTTTTGCATGTTTGAATTCTAGCTTATAACAAACGATAGATTCAAGAGTTCTGAACACAGAGTGCTTGCAAATCATGTTGGTCCAAGAATATCTGTTGCATGCTTTTTCTGCCCAGATGCAAATTCATGCTCGAAGCTCTATGGACCTATAAAGGAACTATTATCAAAAGACGGTCCTCCCAAATACAGGGAAACTACAATTGCAGACTATGAAGCCCACTATATAGCAAAAGGATTGGATGGCACCAGTGCTCTTACACGTTACAGGATTTGAATTGGGAAATGTTGAAGAAAATTAGGATTTACACTCAAATAATTGGACTATTTTCATGATATTATGATTGGACTGTTAATAACATACCCTTGTAATAATAATAACTTTAATTAGTTAGTTATATTTTCGTTTATTTAGCTTCCTGTATCTGCTTTATACAAGGCTTCTTCTATGCATAATAGGATGACTTTCATTTTAGCCTATTCTATTATGGTTTCAGATTTCTTTATCAAAAACTTTGCTGGGTATTCTCTTCTCCTTGTTTCTTCTTCTCCCTTGATCTCATCGCCAATTTAGACCTAGATTCTGTTCTCTATATTCATCCAAATGAGAATCCATCATCCATTCTTGTCCATGTTAAACAGCAGAAGGTACTCCATAAAAGGCATGAACAAGTACAAAAGATCCACATTCTCTATTCCACGGAACACTCATAAAAGGGAGACAAAATCCTCTGTTCTTGGATGAAAAAACCCACAAGTTTAACATGGTTCAACACTCCGTGCTTAATGCCTAATTCACAAGTGGTTATGGTGCCTAATTCACAGTTGGTTGTGGTAATAAAATCAGACAAAATCTTTTTTTTTATAAGAGTTTTCTACCATTCATTATTCAAGTTAATAGAACTTGAATAAATAGTCTCACATCTTTTCATTTCATTTTAACAGAAATTATTTTATTTGAAAACTCTTGTTTCTTACACATACCTATCCAAGTTCTAAAGGATTACATTGTTTTAGTTATTATTATGGAAATAAAACACATACACAATTTTTTTATTTATAAGAATTTTCTATTTTTTTTTTCAAATTATTCGGTGCGGGACTTGAATGAAAGAAGGATATGATATCAAAGTTGTTCTATCAACTGTCATAGTTGTTCAAGAGCCAGAAAATGAGCCTCCTCACCCAAAACAAAACTGAATTTTTGGATGGTTTTGTACCTGAACTTGTCATGGATAATCCTATCTTTCTTTTTTGGCAGGGTTGTAACATTCTTATCCTCACATGGTTGATCAAGTCTATAAGTGCAAAAATTACACAATCTATTTCGTGGAGAAACAAAGCCTCACAAGTATGGAAAGAATTACAAAAGGGTACTGAGACTGCAGGGTTGTAACATTCTTATCCTCACATGGTTGATCAAGTCTATAAGTGCAAAAATTACACAATCTATTTCGTGGAGAAACAAAGCCTCACAAGTATGGAAAGAATTACAAAAGGGTACTGAGACTGATCTCTTCAGAATTTCTATACTTCAAGAAGAACTCTACAATGTCAAATAAGGAGACTTCTCACTCACTAAATCCTATATCTCCATGAAAGCCTTAAGAAATGATCTATATATCTTAAATATGGCCTTGTTTGTACCTATTAGTGCTCCTTGCCCTTGTGAGATCACATTTAAGATAAAAGAAGGTAGAACTCAGACTATGTTGTCAGGTTTCTTAGAGGTCTCAGTGACCAATATTTGGTGTTCGATCCCAAATAATGTTCAAGGATCCTCTACCCAATGTTAACAAGGTATTTGCCTTCATAGTACAACAAGAAAGACAACTTGCTATCGAAGTTGACTTCAACAGAAGATTCTTCTTAACAACATTCAGTCCAATTTTAATTTAAAGAAAGGCCAAATGTCGATAAACCTGCCAACATGAAGTTGTCGATAATTCCAGGAAACAAAACAAGAAGTTGTGTCCTTATTGTGGAAACATTGCCATACTATTGATGTCTGTTATAAAAAAAAACATGGTTTCCCAATTGGTTTTAAATTCAAGAACCCCAACATGGTTATGTAGAAATTGCAGACAGTGAATGACAACCAGTTGCTGATACTGGAACCAAATTTGGTTTCACAATTGATCAATACAACTTTCCTCTTGCCTTTCTTCCTAAACAAGACACAAGTGAAAGTGGTGTAGAAAGCTCGAATTAACTCTTGTTCAATACCAACTCATAATGGTAATTTATCAAAATCAAATGGATCCTTGACACTAGTGCAACAAATCACATCTCTGCTTCTCTTACACATTTTTCTTAAAAAAAATCTCTCCAATAAGAGCAAGTCTTCTTGATGATAACTCTATTTTTCTACTATACACTTAGGAACCATACATTTCTCATCCTTATTTGTGCTTAATGATGTTCTTAATTTGCTCAATTTTCAATTCAATTTGATCTCGGTTACCAAATCAACTTTCACTCTTGCTTCCAAACATTTTTTTATGAATGATACCTGTATTATTCAAGTATCAACTTAATGCAGCTAAAGTTGAAGGTGGATTATATGTCCTAACTAAGCCTATGACACCAGCACTATCTGTTCAAGATAGTTCAATTTTAGTTTCAAAGTGTAAAACTGTCAATAGTAAATTTCATCTTTGGCATTGCAAATTAGGATATCTTTCAGCAAATAGGTTTTGTTTTTTTAAACAACAATTTTCCTTTATTTCCTGTACTAAAAATTAAGTTTTTAATATTTGTCACCTAGCTAAATAAAAAAGGCTCTTCTTTCATCTTAGAAATACATGCTCATGTACAAAATTTTGAGTTAATCCATGCTGATATATGGGGTTTTGTGTCCATTTCTTCCTTCCATGTTACATGATCATTCTAGCCATACTTGGGTTTAGGTCCTAAAAACTAAGATAGAAGTTTGGTCCATTTTACAAGCTTTTTTTGTCTTTGATTGAAACTCTATTCAATATCAAGATTAAAACTATTTGCACAAACAATAGAAAAGTACTTGACATGACTAATTTTTATGATAAGAAAGATGTTACCCATCAAACCAGTTGTGTTGAGAGGAAAAATCAACACCTTATAAACATCATATGTGCTTTAATGTTTTAGGTTAATTTGTCCAAAACTTTCTAGTCCTTATGCGGTTGCTCACTCTGTTTCACTTTATCTATCTCAATTAAGAGTGTTTGGTATCTTGTGTTTTGCCTCTGTTGGGTGATATTTCAAAAGGAGACCAAGTCCCACATTGCTTGGCCAATAGTCCTTGGTAGGCTTTATATATGGGGGGACTCTTTGGGCTTGTAGACAAGCTAGTAAGGGAAATTTCCTCGCGCACATGACCTTGTGCCCACTTAGTTCAAAAACGGCGAAAAAACTGTCTCTCCTATAAATACAGACACTTCTTGCCTTTTCGAAATCATCTCTCACTTTACTGCTCTCTTTACATAGTTTAAAATATTTAAATGAGTTTTTCGTCTTATAAGATTTGAAGAAAGAAAGCTAAAGAAACTCATAAACAAACAAAGGCATACTATGGTCTTCCTATCACCACTCTGATGGCCTTACAAGACGAAGGCTTGACAAGTTTCCCAAAAATAAGTTGGGCAAATATTTCCTTTGAATAAGAAGAAAAATAATACTTGGACCTAGAAACCCTAATCCAAAACATTGTCAACAAACAAATTATAATCAATAACACAAGACAAAAGCAAAGCCCCAGATAGTGTGGCATCCAAACCACCAACCATATTTGTACTCAGGCACAAATTTCAAAGTATACTCCAATCAGAGCCTGAATACTTGGAAAAAAGCCCCACACAAATTCCTCAAAAAAAATTTCCAAAAGGGTTTCACTACAAACCCACATTCATCAACAAAACTAAACAATTTTATGAATTTATCTTGGTAGACTTAGATTCTGCATCAATCAAACATTATTAGGATCCAAAAGACCCTACAAACATTACCCACTCAACAATACAAATACTTAAAATCTTGACCCCAACCAATTTTGGGAAAAATCCAAACCAAATGACAAATTTTTCTCATAATTTTGACCCAATAGGTTATAATTGCTAGGATTATGTTGAAGCTTAGAGTAAAACCTTTTGTCTTCAATAGTTTATAATGCTAGGATTATGTTGAAGCCTGGACCAATAATAGATATTCTTCCCAAAGACGTAATGGATAGATATCAAACATTTGATAAAATGATTGAAAAACAAGACTGTTGGATTCTAACCAGCCTAAGATATTTTTCAATCTTCTCCTTAGCCTCGGTATTCTGATGGTAATACAAATTTGGAAGGCAAGATAATAAAAAACAACTACCTATGCTTCAAAGAAGTGTCTTTGTAAAATGGTGGCCACAATTTAATGGATCTAAGGCAAATAATGCACAAGTCCGATTATGGTTCCTATCCAATCTAACCCAACTAAAGGTAGCTAATCAAGAGGCATGCATTTTTCTGAATCAAAAGGCCAAGATCATAGCAATCTTAGCTGCTTTACAAACTAAAGAAAGTTTTGCAAAAAAATTGTAAGACATCTTAAAACTTTTACAAGAAGACAAGGCAGAACCCTCAAAAAATACAAACAGTCGTCGTTCCTTCTAGCTAAAGACTTAAAAAATGAAATCATTTTAGGAACTTCATTCATTAGAAAACTTTTTCCGTTAAGAATATCAAATGATGGCATCATAACATAATATATGGGTAAGGATATTACCTTTAGGTTTATTAGAAAGCTTGTTACAAAATGCATAATTGTTCTCCAAAACAAGACAAACCAAATAAATTTTTTAAAAGAAGAAATTTATTTCAAAACAACATAAACATTTTTTTAGATGAAATTCAAAAGATAATTTGCTCAAATCTACCATATATTTTTTGGGAAAGGAAAAAACATATAGTAAATCTCCCATAATAAAAATATTTTCAGAAAAAACAAATCTATACAAAAGCTAGACCAATCCAAATGAAGGAAGAACTTCTTCAATATTGTCAAAAAGAAATCCATGATTTGTTGTCCAAAAGGTTAATTAGGAAAAGTAAGAGCCCATGATCATGCTCTGTTTTTTATGTTAATAAATAAGTTAAGATTGAACAAGGTACTCCTTAATTACTCATTAACTATAAACCACTCAACCAAGACCTCCAATGGATTAGATATGGAATACAAAAGAAAAAAGACTTATTAAATAGACTTCATTCAGCAAAAATATTCTCAAAATTTGACATAAAATTAGGATACTAGCATATTCAAATTATAGAATCTAGTAGATATAAGACAGATTTTACAATCCCATCTGGTCAATACGAGTGGAATGTCATGTCATTAGGATTAAAGAATGCCCCTTTAAATTTCAGAGAATAATGAATGAAATCTTTAATCAATATTCAAAATTTGCAATTGTCTACATTGTCAATGTGCTTATCTTTTCACAATCCATTAAGCAACACTTTGAGCATATCAATATTTTTGCAGGAATCATAAAAAGAAATGGCCTAGTGGTCTCAAAAACAAAGATTAATCTTTTTCAAACCAATATTAGGTTCCCTGAGCACATGATCCACCAAAGAACAATTATACCAATAAATAGATCAATAGAATTTGCAGATAAATTCCCAAATCAAATTATTAACAAAAATCAATTAGAAAGATTTTTGGGATGTCTAAATTATGTAAGGGATTTCTTCCCCCCCCCAACCAAAAACAATACCATTAAACCATTACATGATCTATTAAAGAAAAATTCACCTCCTTGGATGAATGAACACATAAATATCATAAAACTAATAAAAACAAAGGTGAAGCATCTTCCATGTCTTCATGGGGTCTTGTTCAAGGTTTGGTTGTAGATGCTTCATCTATTTGTTGAGGAGTGCCAGGAACTGCTGTTGTTAATAGTTTAATTTGTTCATTTATTGTAGTTACAATTTCACTTAGGTTAGGTTCAATCTCTAGCCTTGATTTTTTCTTTAGAATTTCTAAGTTTCTTCTAACTTTACTACTCATCTTGAATTAATGGTTTAAAGATGGATCTTTCAATTATGTTTTCTGTTTTGAGAAGGTATGTTTATCTCATTTTTTGAAGAGATTCTTTCCCCCAAAATTTAAAGGAACTTGTTAGTGTAATTTGACTGTTTCATAAGACTTTTTATACCTTTTGAAGAAATTGACTTTCTTCATTTTTTATCTTAAATGGTGATTCCATGATAGGATTATTTTTTTCAACCCTAATGTTTGGAAGTTGAAATTGGTTGGATTGTGGTAGCTTAAATCTGACCATATTACCATCCTTGAGGTGCCATATTGTAATGACATTTGTAGATCTAAGACCTACTAATTTTGTTTAGAATGGATACTCTATTTTATTTTTGACTCTGTACACATATAACCAATAAAAAAAAAAAGAAATGTTCAATTTTAATTTTTTCAAAATTTTCTAAATTTTTCTTGCATTTGATTTCTTTTTTATTTATATTTTTTTCAAAAATAAATTTCTTTGAGGTTACCATTCCTTAAAATAATTTTTTTTCTAAAGGAATCTTTATTTATGTTGAATTCAAATAAGATCGTAATGATCATTAAAAGAGGAATAAATCGAAGATTGGATCAACATTTGGTCATCTTCTTCATTTTTTTGATAGGTTGTTTTAGGTACAATAATTGATATGTCAATTCCCTGTAAGTTGATAACCGAGGGAATAGTTTGGGATACTATTGAGAATGATCTTTTACCTTATCTAAAATCTTCTATTCTAACTATTTTAGATTTTGCTGAGCTAAAACAATTTTATCTATTAAATATTATTTCTATTTTTCCAGAATCATATTATCTAATTTCATAAAATTCAAAAGCTGATCTTAGCCGGATTGGGATGGCTCTCTCTACTATTCACTTTTGTGGAAGGATTATATCTTATGTATGTTTAGATATATATATATATATATATATATATATATATATATATATATATATATATATATATATATATATATATATATATATATATATATATATATATATATATATATATATATATATATATATATATATATATATATATATATATATATATATATATATATATATATGCACACGTGGAGGATACGGACAAAAATTATTATTTATTTACTAACAAACAAGAATTATCAAATATATAAATAATATATTATATTATTATATTTAATATATTCATAGTAATATTAATGTTTTATATTAATAAATTTATTAATATAAATTTATAATATTTATACTTAATATATATATATATATATATATATATATATATATATATATATATATATATATATATATATATGTATATATCACTACAAGAAAATAGAAATTTTCCTACGATCATTTCTCGACGTTTCAACCATAACCGCTGTCGTAGTAGTTATTCAACAGCTTAAAAAGCGGTTATCTTAGTTGCTACAGATTGGAGGAAGGAAGTTAGGGTGGTTTGTTGTTGTTCAGCAGCAATTTCATCCTTTGCAACTTTTTTATAGAAAAGTTTATTTTTCATTTTTTCCCTCTTCCTAATCTTGTGATCCAACCAAATATTATGCCTTAAACTTGTACAACCTTAACAAATCATCAAATCCAAAATTTCAAACTACAGTCAACGCTCCTTACACTATCCTTACACTATCGTATCACATTTTTTTAGCGAAGGCACGAGCTCTATTTACTGCTCTGAACCTTCTATGGTTCTGCGAGGTATGTCATTTGATTGTTCCATCTTCCTAATATATATGTTCGATAAACCCCTTCATTGTATGCTTTTTCTCCATCACATCTTATTCTAGTTTGATTGTTCATGATAATACTATTCAGTTCCTATTCATTTGGTTATGATTTTGTTTGGCATTTTATGTAAACTAAATATCATTTGGTTATGATTTTGTTTGGCATTTTATGTAAACTAAATATTTTACCGTTTCTTTGGTATGAAAACATATATCCAATCGAATCAAATTTTGATGGCAACAAAAAAAAGGATAAAGCAAAAGATTAAGTTATTGATTAGGATAGTTGAAAATCACTATTACATTATTACACTTTTTATATGTACTTTATGTATGACGTTGACTTTATATATGTTTTTTTTCTTTACAATGAGTTGAACTTACAATATCTTTACAATGACTTTGGGTGTTTTATTGGCTAGTTCTTTTTTTTTTTCATCTTCTTTAATATAAAGTAAAGAAATTAACCATTTATATGTATTATAGTTTTAGGAGTATGAAATAGCATGAGGCCATAACTACTTGAAGATTTTTTTGGGATCTTTAAATTTTGGTTGCCTACAGCTTAGTTTCAAAATTGACTTGGAAAATGTACAACCAGTTGGAAGAGGAAATAGGTCATATCTTGAATAATTATTAGTGTTTTATTTTGGCGCTTGTTGTGGTTTTTTCACCAAAATTATTGGTCTGATTTTGCTTTTTCGACTTGCCATATGATCTCAAGTCTCCCAAAACTATCATTTAGAAGGATTGATTTTCAATGAAACGCAAAAAATTAGAGACACATAGTGTCCATGAAATTTTGAGACTTTATATAATCTTATAGTTCCCAAAACATGGGGTAACGTTGTTTCTCTGGTAGGGTCCCAGGTTCTACACCAACACTTAGAGACACATATGACCTTTCTTTTCTGTTTGTTGTGGGTTCATCTAATAGGTTAGTAAGTGTTCCTGAACCAACCAAATTAGATCTGAGTGATCTAACTAGACCTTCCAGTAATAAATTTTTAGACATGGAAACTTCTTCCCTATTATCACCAATCAGCTTCTTGGTTTCAACATCTCTTCCAGGTGACTCAGATTTGATATTTGGATTCTCAGTATTCACATTGGATACCAAATCTTCTGGAGCTTCATTGACTATTTCATTAATTGGAGCCTCCTCATATTGGATGCTTATAATTTCAGTTGGCATATTTAAGGAACTTGATAGGCTATCTTTGATCTCTACAAGATAAATATTACTGTTGTCAGTTGATGTCTTCTCCGCATTGGGAGCATAATTTGTTGCGTCATAATCTAGATGTCATGCATGTTGAGAAGAATGTTTGCGGAAATATTATCTATACCTTATTGAATGATGGTTTAAAGTCAAAAGATCATATTTTTGGTCGATGAGACCTTCAAAGCATGGGTGTAAGACATGATCTTTGGCCAGATGAAAATGGAAAGTATCCATTGGCTATTTATACATTAACCAACCAAGGGAGGAATAATTTCTTAAAAATTTTAAGGAATGTCATTGTACCAGACGACTACTCAAGCAATATTTTTAGATGCATTGATACAAATAATATTCACTTAAATGGGATGTTAAAAATTCATGATTTTCACATATTGATGGAGAAACTCCTACCATTAGCCATGAGGGAAACATTACCCAATCAGATGACATCAATTTTGAATGAATTTTACTCCTTCTTTAGGCAATTGTGTGGTACAATTTTGAGTATGGTATCTTTAGAATAATTATAAAAAAAAACATTATGATCACTCTATATTATATGAAAAGGTTATTTCCTCCTTCATTTTTCACTATCATGGTTCATTTAACTACTAACCTTTTTGAAGAAGCTAAGCTTGAAGGTCTTGTATATTATCAATGGATGTATCCTATAGAGAGAGGTAAATAAATATGAATTTTTTCAATTATATTTTCTAGAATAATTATTAATCATATTTTTGTCATAATTTAATAGGTACTTAGGGTCATTAAAGTCATATGTACAAAATAAGGCACAACCAGAAGGATCTATAGCTAAAGGTTACCTAATGGAAGAGATCCTGACTTTTTGTTCAAGGTATCTAGATAACATTGAAACAAGATGGAATTGAACTCATCATGTTGATAATGAGCCGAATGATATAACAAACAAATATCAGAATGGTTTCCACCAATGGAGAAACCTATTGGCGGTCCTTCATATTTAAGACTTACATTCTTGAAAGGTTACAAGCACATCGACATGTTTTAACCAATTGTCCTCTTGTTGATTAATATCTTCAGTAAGTATATTTATGTAGAGACATGGAAAAATTATCCTTAATTATGTTTATTAACTTAATGCTATATAGGCACTATAGAGAAATTGTGCGAAGGCAACTAAAAAGACATACAAGGAATAAAAATGATATAGATAAGAAGGTTCATAGAGATTTGCTAGTTGGTTTTATACTCATGTAAGTCAAATTTTAATTAACGTGTCAATTATAAGAAATGAATATTGTTAATATTAGTATCACTAACTTTACAAATTTTTATTTAGATTTTTGAAAATGCAAACAACTTGAATAAGGTAGATAAAGTTGTTCTTCTCTATCTTGTTGAAGGTCTTGAAATGCAAGTTACAAGATTTACTACATACAACATTAATGGATACAAATTTTGAACTTTGGCATGAGATAAAGGCTTGAAAACTCAAAATAGTGAGTTTTTTTTGTACTTTTAGCACTAGAAGTTACTCAAGCAATAGTGATACTCAAATGAGATTTAGAGGGATGACTTACTATGAACAACTGGTAGACATAATTGAGCTTAGTTACAATGGCTTATTCAAGGTTACTTTATTTAAATGTGAATGGACCAATACCACTAATTCTAGAAGTATAAAAATAGGCAATTTGGGTTATACCTCAATTAACTTTGCAAGACTAATACATACCATAAAAAGTGAAGATGATTAGCCATATATAAAAGCTTTTGAAGCTCAAATGGTTTATTATGTTGATGATGAGAAGGATAAGGGTTGGAGTATACCAATTCATTTAAAGCCAAGAGACTTGTATGACATGGGTGAATAAGTTGAAGATATGGCGGTATCTAATGGATCTTTTCTATCATATAACTTGGATCACTTTTTTACTGATGATGCTGAATGTATATAATTGGCAAGATCTACCATAGATGATGACCCTCTAACTTTCATCATAAATGAAAATATTATTCATGATGATGATGATGATGATGATATGATTACATAATAGTAATAGGTAAAAGATAACTTTTTGTGTATTTTCATTTGTTGATTGTTATCTTATTAAATAACACTAACATTTTGGTTTTACAGGAATGCCTAAGACAAAGAGGTTTTCTCACAAGGCTCATTCTACACCAGCCATTGGTTCATCCATAAGTCAGCCTGCATCCCACTTATTAGCACAGAGTGAGTCTGTAGCTTAAGGTTTCTTGCAAAATTTTAACATTGAAAGTTTAAAATGTAAAACCTATACAAGATCAACCTCAAGATCAAATTTCTCAAACGATTACAAGGAGAAAGACATATAAGTATTGGATAATGGATGTGATGGATAAGTAACATTTTCTTTATGTTTGACTTTCTTATTACTCTAGTATTTTTTTATAATAAAAATATTTTTTATTTTAAAAAAAATAGATGCAAACAAGGTAATTAAAGAAACTTGTATTTGAGTTGTAGATTTAACTTTGAATCTTACTCAAGGTCAGAAATTAATATTGGAATGGAATGAGGATGGTCAAACAAATAGTGATAGTGATAGTTTTTTAGGAGTATATTTGGGAGAGCTTGCTACTAATCCCAATAAGTTTCCCATTGGTTATGAGTTTTGGCATAAAGTTCCTTCAACACACAAAGAACATATTTGAAATAGTGCTATAAAGGTATGAAATCGAATTGGATAAATATATTTCCTTGCGAACCATGTATATTATTTTTTAATTTTAAAATTTGTCTTTTGTAGAAAAAATTCCAAGTCAATGATAGAGAGCAAAAAGACCATATAATATCCAAATTTAGTAAATGTTTGAGAGACAACCGGTGCATATTATATAAGGAATTTGTTGTTGAAGGTGCTACTTGGGAACAAAATCTTGACTCACGTTCAAATAGCATCCCAATAGATTAATGGTCCTCATTTCTACAATGTCGACAAAGTCATAAAACTAAGATAGATATTAATACATTTGTTAAGAAAGTTCTTAATGTATGTATGATTAGCTATATTTTGTTAATATAGAAAATATGTGCAAAAAATAATGTAAATCGACAAAAGCAAACGATACCCCATACACTTGGGTCAAATTCAATTGTAAGAAAGAAACGTCAGCGGGTATAGTTTATCATTTTTATGACATTCATATTCTTAAATCCCAACTTATATTTTAATCATATAACTAATACCATGTTTTATACTAGAAAATTCAAATTGGACAAATATATAGTAGAGGAGAAATGTATTCTGTTGCACATAAGAGAAAGAAAGGTTCTTTTGTTAATAATGAAGCTAGAGAAAAGACTGTGAGTACTATAAATTACTTAATTGTAATATTAATTTTCTTTCTAAATCTTCCATTTGTTGGTGTTTTGATGACTTGGTAATTTTTTCTATAATTCACAACTATCATATCTTTACCAACGTTTTGTTGCTAAGGATTTTGTTATTTATTTTATTCGTTTGTGTGTTTGGTAATTTTCTGACTCAAGAACGTTTGAAATGTATTGTTTACACACTATATTCAATATATTATTTACGATCAATTGCCTGATCATAGCACCTAGTTGGTATGTATATGATGTTAAAAACATATAATTACCTTTAATATTTTCTCATGCCTTAGGATATAATTTTTTGAATTACCAATTGATAATATATTGTTAAATTCTATTTATTGGCACAACTAGATCTACAAAATAATGATACCACTTCTAAAGAAGATGCTTATGTCAAGATCTTTAGGAAAGAGCATCTAGGACGTGTGCAAGATATGGGATTTAGTGTTTGCGCTACCCAAATTCTTTGAAGCACCCACAATCAAGGGAACTATGGTATTTTCTCATGCTAGAGATGAGATAAAAATGGAATTGGAACAAAGTAAAGAAAGAATAGCAACTTTGGAAAAATAAGTAACTTTTTTTATGCAACAATTTGATAACCATCCGCAACATCAATATAATCAGGTAAAGACTTGTATGAGAGAAAATAATTTTTTGGTGTTAATTTTATATAAATAAGTTAATTTTTTGTTATTTTTAATAATTTTAGACTACAAATTTAAGTTTTTCGACAAAAAAAATCATATTTTTCAGCTAGTCAAGAACCTAGAATGTCTGAACCATCACTATATTTTTAGTCCAAGTTTTAGCTTTTAAAATACCTTAAATATTATTTAAATAAATTTTATATTAGATGTTACTTTAAGACATTGTATTTAATTTTAAAAATTATGAATAATTTTTATTTCATATTATTTTTTTATTTTAGTGTGATGTTGTAATATTTTAAAATTATATAAATAATTTTCTTCGTTAGTAACAATTTAAAAATTATTTTACTTGATTATTTCATACTTTAATGTTATAAAATTTGTTGTTGTTTCTATATTTTGAGATAGATATTGATATTATTTAATTTACAATGATTTTTAGTATTTTTAGACAATCTTAATACCAATTTAACAAATACTGTATGCTGATTTTTTGGTATTTTGTGGCTTTTTTTTTAGTAAAGGGTCAAATTAGTCCTTAACTTAGTTATAATCTTACAAATTGGTCCTCAACTTAAAAAAAATCATCATTTAGTCCTCAACTTTTTGTTCCGTCATGCAAATTAGTCCCTCCGTCAACTTTGATCTAACGACGTGCTGAGTTGGAACGTTAAGTGCTGATGTGGTTCGTTAAATACCACGTAAATGCCACGTAAGTTAATAAAACAACTTCGTTTTGTTATCTCCGTACCCTCATTTTCATTTACGTGTTTCTCCTGTGTTTTCCATTGGATAATCGCTCCCTATCCTGTGTTTTCCATTAAATAATCATTCCCTATTTATCAATTTTACATTCCAAGCATTGGATTGATGAAGGAGCATAAACGCTCCAGCATTTCTTGTTGATGCTGTATTTGGAACCATAACCACTAAACAACAAGCCCACAAATAAAATTTATCACCATCTATTTTCATCCATCTTCTTTCTCTCTCATTCGTGAAACAAAACCCCTTTTAAGCTTCATTTCCCAACCCAAATTCTCACCACAACCCTCTCATTTTCTCTCTAAAGTCAATCACCTCCATTCTCTATCTAAATCGTGACAACAAAGAAACCAACCATGTCCTTCACGCCTCCACTTGTCCTTCCCATTTCCAACGTCCAACTAGCCGCAGTCACCGCCACAACCGGAGCCGTAGTCAAAGCCCCTGCCAATAATCCCGTCTTTCGTGTCTTCATCAACCAACTCTCTGCCTCTCTCCTCCACGACTTTGACCAGTGCTGCCCTTGATCGGAGCTCATTGACCGCTCCGTCGTTGTTTTGATCATCCTTGCCGTTTTTCTTCTCATAAATCCAACTCGAAACATTCGTCGCACGCTTTCGACTTGGGTCCATCACGATCCAACTTAGTTTCAGATTCTCTTCCAACTCATTCATCCACTCCTTATCCTTGCGCAAGAACTTCACCGGCATCGGGACCAGCTCTTTCGATTTAAGCGCGTCCACCCACAGCGGTGAGGAGAGGAACTAGTTTTCTGCGTTTCGGTGCGTTTCACCCTTGACAACATGAGATTCCCCTTTAGTATATGTTCGACGGCAGAGGTGACGGATGGCGAGGGAAGGGAGAGAAATAGTGGAGGGAAGGGAAGACGTCGGAACAAACAAAGTGGTAACTGCTTGGGAACGTGAAGATGAAGCGGCAAGCGGTGGGGTTCAAGAGGGAGGGCCACGTGGTGGCTCAGATTTTACGCCAAAGATCCTTTTTGTGCAAAGGCGGTGCGTGAGAGATAATACAGATGCAGCAGGTGCCAATGTGGCACTGTCGAAGTGGGGTAGGATATGGGTGTAGATGATTTCAGGATGCACGATATGGAAGGTTATGGTGCTTGATAATCATTTCATGTATTCATTTGCATCTGGTGGTGGTGCTGAAGTTGCATTCATCACAATGGGACTAGGAAGTTGATGGTATAATGGATTAGTGATAATGTGTTTAATTACAACAGATGACGCAGTAGTTATATCGTAAGGGATTGACCCAATGGATCTCGCACAAACCAAGCGAATGTCCTTTTATAAAGGGCTCACGTAAAATGACGTCGTTTTACTGAGTTACGTGGCATTTAACGAGCCACATCAGCATTTAACGTTTCAACTCAGTACGTCGTCAAACCAAAGTTGACGGAGGGACTAATTTGCATTGACGGAACAAAAGTTGAGGATTAAATGATGACTTTTTTTAAGTTGAGAACCAATTTGCAAAGTCATAACTAAGTTAAGGACTAGTTTGACCCTTTACTCCTTTTTTTTTTTTACAGTTTTTACAGTTTAAACAATAATTTTTGCGCAGCAGTTCTTGTAACAGTTATTTGTAACCGCAGTAAAATACATTTCAATGGAAAAATCTGTAACGGTTTTCAACCGCTGTTTTAATATTTTTCGACAGTTTAAACTGTCGCTAAATATAATAATAACCACCGCATCATTTAATTTTTCTTGTTGTATACTAATAAGGATTATTTAACGCTTAAAAATTTACTAAATATTTTTTTTTAAGTAGGAGGAGGAGGATTGGTAGCAATGTTTGACTGAGGTTAAGTTTGAGAATTTTTTTAAATTTTCAATTGACTTAAAAAATTTTCAATTGACCTTAAGATAGAAACTATAGGTACAATTGCTAATAAAAACGAAGGATTTAATAGCGTTGTACATATGATTGATGGGTTAGCTAACCTTAACAGAGTGATTTGAAAGAAAAAAAAAATGTTTTTTAAGTGATATTAAAAGTAGATTTTAGCATAGTACATCTTAACTATATGCTCTAAATATTGTGTAAGTTGTGAAGAAAAAGTTACCTAATATTAGGTAGTGGCGACTCTTTGTCTGTTATCACTTAATACATTCAATAAATTTTGTAAAATATTTATCAATATACTTATTATTTTCATTTACAAATTCCCAATTTTTGAAACAAGACGTATTTTTGATATAATCACAACCTTTGATAACCTTCAATAGATATTAATTTTTATTAATCTAATTTTTAATTTTTGGAATAAATTAAGTTGAAATTTTTATATGATTAATTAAAATTGATATTTTATCATATTATTATATACATAAAATACGGTAAAACGATCCACACATATACACAATATTTATATTTGAATATATTTGGGCGTAAATTGTGTGATGGTCTCTATTTTTTTTTAAATAATCTTCTAGTCATTAATGGAGGAGGGAATGTAAGAATAAATATATTATTTATATGCTATGTATCAATCCCATAAAATATTATTAAAAGTATATATAGATATTAATAATAAATTATATATTTAATTAATAATTATATAAATTATTTAAAATTTAATAAAGAAGAAAGATATATTCACTATATTCAAAATATTATCCTATATCATTTGGTGTGGTGAAAAGTATTTTGAAAAAATATAAACAATAACATATAACCATAACTGATGATGACAATAAAGATAGAGATAGTTGGTAGTTCTTGCATGTCGTTCATGCATGTTGTCACTCCTACCTTTCATGCAGTTTTATAATTTCCATTGCCGTGATGAACTATCTTTCACAGATTAAGTTAACTACAAAAAAATTTGACCAATCAAAGACAAGTTCTAAGCGAATCAGTTAGGTGATCGAAGCACTTAACCTAGTCAATCGATCCAAAACAGCTGAATATAAGTAGAACTTTTTTGGGTTACCTTGTTCACCACAATCAAAGATAAGAATATAAGCAGTCACACCAAAAAAAAAAACAAAAATGATAAGAATATAAGCAATACAAAGACAAGATGGTATTGGATTCTCGTTTCATGTTCCAAGTCAACTATAGATTTCGTTTTGGTGAATGTTGTATATACTTTTCATTTTTTGCTTGACAATAGCTAAATGCTTTGTGTACATATATTTAATTGGTTCAAGTTTTTATACAGGTAGCAGAATTAAAATATAAATGTATAAAAAAATTAGATAAAAAATAGTTATTATAAATAATTAAAAATTAAAGTAATATTTGTATATGTAAATACAAGGAATGTTATATTATATAGTTCAAATGGTTGTACACTGCAGACGTATGCAAAAAATAAGAAAAGAAACAAAGGTAGATCTCATATTACTTGTGGGATTCATCAAAGTGCAACCCACTTAATGTATTTTTGCTCTGATTACCTGAATTAAACATTATTTAATTTATTGGGTTGGCAGCATTAATCTAATACATGTTGATCGTTTGAATGTTATAGTATAAGTATTAATTTTCAACAAAAAGGAGAGTTGGTGAGGAAGGGAAAGCAGATCTTGGTACCATATACTTTCATGGATCAGAATCCATCTTTTTTAACTTCTGAGTTTTGCATTTGGATGTCAGCTACGTTTGCTGTTTCATCAAGCAATCTCAGATTCCTAGACTATTCCAAAAGAAAAAGAAACAACTATTGGTTTCTCAAACCAGCTTGAAACATCATATCTAATCATATGAAAAACAATACTCACCTTTGATCCATTCTGAAAAAGAAAAGAAGAGAAAATATGATAATAAACTGTGTTATTTAAATTACTTTTATTCAACTAATTACAAAGAATTTGGATGTATATAGCACCAACACAACCATAAAATATTGCTTTATTTATTTTCAATTATATATATCTGCTAAATTTTCTTATATAGTTTCTTTTTCTCTATAATAAAAACTTACACCCTCTTTATTCTTTTTCTTGATAAGTTAGTTTTCCTTTGATTGGAAATACAATATAAAAAAAATACTCTAATTCACATAAAAAATAAGAAAAGATAAGATTGAAAAATATAATTTCTAGTTAAATAACAAACAGAACATCATCATGCGTATGAAAACAAACCGAAACAACCTTTTGTATTTATAATTTTCTTCATAAAATAATAAAAAAAAAGTTAATCTTAATCCTTAAGACTGATTTTAAATATTGACAAATTTTTATTAAAAAAATAAATATTTATTATATTAAAAATAAAATAAAAGTTTTAATAAAAAATTATTACTTTTATATGATTAAAATTAAGCTTAAAGGTTAATTTTGATAAAACGGTTAAAAAAAATACAGAATCTATATGTTATCATAAAAGGTAGAAAAAAATTCAGGTGTAATAATATAAGTATTATTTTTTATGTTGTTCTTTAATTAAAATTAAAATTTATTTCAATAATTAATGTTAATCTTTAATACAAGCTTTTATTATTTCGGTTATCAAAACAAAATAAAACTTTAATTAATTTTAATTAAAAATAACAATAAATATTTATAATATTACACCTAACTTTTGTCAAAAAAGGAATTATCATGTTATATGTGATCTTTATCTTGTTTCCCTTTCATTTATAAACATTAATAACTGTAGCACAAGACTTGAAATTCAGGCAGAAGTAGGACCTTTTACCATTAAAATGGTTGGTAATCTACAATAAATGAGCTACCATTAATTCCATGCGCTCATCACTCACCCACATGAAACCCCTTAGCTTTACTTTTATTTATGTCCTCGAAAAGCAGCATAAATCACCGAACAAAACACGTCCTTTCTTTCCTTTCTCTTTCAGACCCAAATTTTTTTACTAACATCACTGTAATTAGGTAATCCAGACAAGTAGCATTCTTTCACACTAAACTTGTTACTAATATATAACTAAGGCACATTTAAGATATATTTTTTCCAGTATTCATAATTATTAAATAAGGAAAATGCTTAATAATTTTATATTTTCAAAATAACAAATATTTTTTATTTAATATTTATTTTATAAAGTAAAATATAATATATAAGAAAATTCATAAGAGGATATGACAAAGCTCAAATCCAAAAACTGATTTTTAGAAGTAGTATTTTTTAACCAAGAAAGAAACTTATATATCAGATTTTGATTTTGTTTTTTAGAAGTAGTATTTAATACTCATTTTATAAAATAGAAGAAAAATGTGTAGAAAGATTAGTAGAGAAATATAAAAAAACTCCAATTTAAATATTGCTTTTTAGAAATAGCATTTTAACCGAAGAAGGGAAACTTGTATATCAGATTTTGATTCTCCTTTTTTTTTTTAAATATAGCACAATCAAATCATGTAAAATAATAGCATAAAATATTAACGTATATACTATTTGGTAATTTCGTGAGTATCACGATACTTTATTTTAGCATGAGAAAAATCTCTATGAATACAAGTATCGATAAGCCTTTTGCAAGTAATGCCTTTAGAAATCCCCAACATTCATTCTCTCCAAAAGTTCAATACACTTACCATTATCCTTTTCCTACATAAGTAAGAAATTATTTTTCTATAATATAATTCTCAAAGTGAAACAAAATAAAGGAAACTATAATTTTGTAATTTTACGTTGCATTTTCTCTCGCTACCGACAATGAAATTGCCGTTATATACAGAGCCAAGAAAATTTTGAAATCCTATAAATTACTCTTAATAAGATTTTAATCAAATCAAAATTTTCAAAATATATAATAAATGCATTTGACTTTGATTTATTTTAAATTCTGTTTAGAATAATTTGAAAGATATTAAAACTGATTGTTAAAGAATAGTTCATAACAATTTATGATGAGACTTAATCTTTTTATGAATCTCAATCCCAAAAAATAAACTTCATATTATGAATGGGAAAAATGCAAACTGCTTGATTTGATGCATAATTGGTGCGCCTTTTAGCAACATGATCATATGATTTCAAAAATAATTTGTATCTTTCCATCTCATAATATGATTATAGTATATATAATACTAAAAGAAACTATGATCCGAATCCGAAACAAATAATATGCCCTTGGCCTCATACTATCTACATGGATTCATAGTTACATTAAGTTTATTATAAAGTCCCAAAACAAATTAAAGAGGGAAATATTCAGAAAGGGAAGCCAAATGAAATGAGGAAGGAATATTTGAAATGATTAAAAAAATTAATCAAAATTTAGAATTTATCCTAACTGTTCACCTTATTTACCAATCATACCCCTGAAAGCCAACGAAACATTTCGCTGATCTCTTCCCCAATTCGGTTACCTTCCAAGTCATAATCCGCAGCGACCGGAACGACGTCGCTTCGGCGACTACTCCCGCCACTGAAGAACCTTCCAGAGCTCCGAAACGACGCTGTTCGCGACGAAATGGAAGCCGAAACCCTATCCATGTATTCTTTAAGCCAGCTTCTAACGCCGGCAACCTCGCCGGCCAGAGTAGCTTCATGCTGAGTTTCCGGAGCCTCCGCCGGTGCCGGATAATCCTTTTGATCGTCTATGCTTCTCCGGCGCGCGTGGCTGAACGGAACCTCCGATTCGTCGTCCACGAAATACTCGAACGATCCAATGGAATAGGACCTCGAACCGCCGCGCGAGGCAGCGGTATCAACGACGCCGTCGGTTCCTCGGCGGCTCACGTTCCCTATCTCGAGACGGAAACTGTCGCTGCTTCCATCGGCGGAGGACGGCGGTCGGAGAACCTTGGCGAGGTCCGACTCGGCGGGGAAGATGGCGGAGCGACAGAGCGGACACGAAAGGTTCGATTGGAGCCACGTGTCGATGCATTCAGCATGGAATGCGTGGCAGCAGATAGGGAGGAGGCGGAGAACATCGTCGTGGTGGAACTTCGAAAGGCACACGGCGCAGTCACCGGCGGCAGCGGCGGAACGGCGCGTGACGGAGGAGAAGGTGAAGAGAGGGAGTGAGTCGATGACGGAGGTGGAGGACGGAGGGATTTCTGGAGAGATTCGGCGACTTGAGCTGAAAATCGGCGTCGCGGCGGCGGAAGGCGCGGCGGAGGAAGAAGAGAAACGGCGGAGGCAACGGCGGTTGAGATGGCGGAGGAGGAAACAGAGCGCGAGAGACACGATAACGGTGACGGCGAGGACCGTTACGATGATGAGAATGCTGGGACTGAGGTTCTGTAACGGAGATGAACGGTGAGGGGAAGGTGGTGTAAGAGAACTTGAAACTGTGGGAAACGTGTCTGATCCAACGACGTTTAATGATAAGGGAGGTGGAGAAGCCATTGGGTAATGTAATGTTAGAGTTAGGAAGTGTGCGTGTAAGAAACAAAAAGAGAAAAATGGCGCCTGGGATAGTGTTTGTGCATGAAAATGCAAGTGTTGTTGTTATGTGGCGTGGTTGAGGGTGTTTGATGAGAAGAAGTTGGCACGTGAGAGGCACGTGGGAGGATGGTGAGGGTTAATGAATTGATGAATGGAATGGATGGGGTTGGAGAAATGGAATTTATTTGATTGAATGAAGAGAAGTAAATGCGCTCAGGTTTTAGGAGAAGAGGTACTGCTCACTGCTCTCTCCTTTCGGTCTTCTGCATTTCTTCATCACTCTATTACATATATGTTAGTTGGGTCCCCAATTTCTTCTGCACACACCCTCTCTTTTGTTACTTCATATATCTTTTCTTCACTATAAACTAATCTCTTGCTTATTTCACTAATTAATTAGTTAGTAGAACTGTAAGTTAAGGAATTAATTCACTTAAATGCGCTTTAATTTGATATTTTAAGAAATGAAATTTAATGTCCATTAATTATTAAGAAACTTATTTTAAAAAAATTGTTAATGAACTGCTAAAACTCAATGGTCCCAAACAAATACAACTTTAGCCATGTTTGAAAAGCGGTTAAAGTTATGTTAAACCAGGTTTACTTTAAAATGACAACCATTTAACAAAATTTTAGAATATATAAAACCAAATTTAAATTATTAGTGAAAATTGTAACACAACACAGGCACTTAATATGCTTGGATTCACTAATTAACTTGACTTTAGTTAGTTGGGGTCTTGTATGGCCTTCTCTGGTATCAAAATTTTCAAACCGCAAAAGGTATATCAATATGTTTCTCGTGAATTATGAGTATTTTAAAAATAAGTTAAAAGTTAAAAATATATAAGAATTTAAGAATATTATCATTGTTAAAGAATTAAAATCACATATTTCAAGAAAAAATAGTATAATAACATTATTATATATATTCATGGTTAAAATGATGATTTAATTTAATTAGATAAGAATATAATAAAGAAATAGAAAATTTTAATTCAAAAAATGAAAATAATTTTAAATTAAATCATATTAATTATATGTTTATAAATTTAATATCGTATGTCAAAATTTAAAATTTAAAATAAGATTGATAAAAAATTTAGTAATGATACATGTGAAAATTTTAAATATATAATATAAAAAATTTTGAGATATTTAATATAATAAAATCATATAACTTTGTTGAAAAAGAAATAAACCTAAAATTATTTTTTTAAAATAAAATGTTTATATTTATAATATTATTAAAGTAGATCTAATTTAATTTCATAAAAAATTAATTATTAATTAACTCTAGGTAATTATTGAGACGCAACGTGCCTTTGTCACCTCTTTTATACATCAGTATCAATTTTGTTAGGAAAAGATGAATCATATGATTTATCAAGTAGATTTAGTAACTAATAGTGACAATAATCAACGGAATGCTCACTGTTTTCAAACTATATATGCTGTCAAAATCTTGGTAGTATTGTGGTTTTCTCTAGGTATGATAAATATGATTCAACACTTCTATAAACGACAACCATTGAATAACCGAATGTTTGCCTGTTAAAGGGTCGCTGAAAAGTGAAAATCATTGCTTCATTTTTCAATATTTACTAACACAGTTTTTTTAATATATGTGTAAGGTTACATAATAAAAAATTTATATAAAGATTATTTTTATTAAAATATAAGATATATTAATAATATTAAATATTATAAATTTTAATAAAAATATTATTTTATTTTAAATGTATATTAAAAAATTCGTTTCTAAATTAATAAAACAAGAAAAAAAATACAACAATTTGTTAGTTATCTCTAATTTCATTCGCTTTTCACCATTGTTCAATACGGTGACAGTGCCACATTTAATTACTATAACTGGCAGCAAAAATAGGAACTTTGACTCTTTTAACCTTGTAATATCAAAAAAAGAAACTAATGGCTGTATTCGGACAACATATAGATTCAAAGGTAATAAAGAAAACAAAAATAGCTTTTAGGGTACCCTTAATTAATCAACAAGGGAGGAATTTCTTTAAGAATGAAAAGTCAAATAATAGGATTGGGAAAAGGTTCAAGTTAACATCATCATCACTTAGAGTGGAATAACTGCAAGATGATCCCAATCATTATATATGTTTCCTATAACAGATAAGTACCTAAAAAATACATATCTTCATAACCTGGTGCATGAAGTATCCTTGTTCAACCCATATAGATTAATATATGCTAGCCAATTTATATAGTATTATATGATTAAAGAGAATGGTACAACGTGCAAACCCAAGAAACAAGGCAACTAATACATTCCATAATACTTGTATAATGCAACCATAATTTCTCATTATCCCTAGTCATTCAATTTTTAATACGAGGATGCTTGGATTTTATAATGTTTTTTGGAATATATTATTACACGTTCTCTTATGCTCTACATCATGAGCGCGTGCTTCATTCTTTCATTAACACCAACAAATCGTTTCGCTTTCCCTACAATCTCGGCATGCTCTTTAAACAAAGAGTTTCTCTTGTTCAATGAATAGCTATGTTCTTATATGAACTTCAACTATATTCACATGCTATTGCTACCAAGATTTTAACTTGCAGGCACCATTTAATGCAACCACACCAACATTGTGAATTGCATCAGCTTCAATTGGGTGGCTGCAATCCATCACTACAACGTAGCACTGCTACAAATTGTAATAGTGTAATAAGTAGTAATAGGGATTAAAAAAACAGCAATAAGAAGACACCCAAAAAAAGTAATAAGAAAGTAAAGTTGTAGCATCACTAGTACTCTAGAATTTACCAAAAGAACAAGGAAGAAAATAAATCAAATGAAAAAAAAATCTCACGGAAGAAAGCGTGAAAGCTAGAAGATTTGATAATCTTTTTTTTAACCCGTTGTGTCATAATTTTTATGATTGAAATTAATTTCAACATATATTTCAATTATATTTAAGATTTTAAAATTAATTATACTAAATAATTTACATTTTTCTTTGAAAATGTTAACTAGTATTCTAAGGTACTGATTAAAGAATTAAAATGAAAAATTTTACTCTTTAGCTTATCATAATTGCCATTAATTTTACAAAATTCATTTTTCAATTTATTTATAATTTTAAAATTTTGTTAATTTTTTTAATGTCACCCTATTATAATTATTATTGAGAAAGAACAACTAAATAAGAAAAAATTAATTATGAAATACAAATTGATGTGAGGTAAAAAATAAAATTACATAACATTAACTTTCGTAAAAAACAAAAATATTAACTGAGTTTTAAGTTCTATATCATAATCTTAAATCTCAGTTATTATAAATTGAAGGAACTATTATTTTTAATGCATGCTCTAATTTATAATTATTTTTTATTTAACTAATCTTTAACTAACACTTATAGGATACTGGTTACTAAATAGCAAGACTCTTAAAAGAAGGTAGTCGTGGAAAGACTGAAATACACGCAACGGCATTTATTCTACTTTGCTCTGTACATAGTACAGGAATCAGCTTTAAATTGTTTTACTGAATTACACACACGTATATATGATTAAAAAGATTGAAAAGGATAAAAACGAAAAAGTTCTGAAGAGAGAAAAAGCTCAGGGGAAAAGATATAAAATTGAGATCAGGAAAATGGAAAGAAAATTACGTGTTGTGGGAAGAAGAAATATAAGAAAGTGAAGTAATTAAATTGAGAATATGTATGAGCCCTGTCAATTAATTTAATGTTATTTGTTTTTTATTTTATATATATATATATATATATAAGATAATAACATGTTTCATTAGATTATGCTGACACAACAACCTAGTCAAACCCAATTGGAACTGAAGCAAAAAATCATGGGTTAGGTTGGCTAATCGATTGACTTTGGATATCCACCCCAACATTTGCATCTTTTCTCCCCTCTAAGCTGGATTCGAAGTTAGAATCCAATTTGAATGCTTATATTTTAATTTTTTTTTACATAGAAGATATATTGTTTTGTATACCTTTGATAAGTAAACAAAAGTTAGATGATTTTTTCATATTTTATTATCAAATTCTCATACTAGATGATGACATGTAGGTATAGATTTCAGCATTAAATAACCTTTACTAAGAGTATGTTACAATTTTAAAAAGTATTCATAGATTTGAGAGCATAATAACAAATACATGAGAAATTTGTTTAAATTTTCCCTTTGTTTTTTAATTCTAGTATAGTAAAGGCTTTACGTAGCTATTGCGTCAATGATCTAAAGGATAATGTTACATCTTTATTTATAAAAATATGTACTCAAAGATTAAAAAAAAATATCACCTTATAATACGTATGACCTCAATATCAACATGTAGTTTAAGTGGTACATATTTAATTTTTTAAAAAATGAAATTTAAATTTATATATAAAAATAAAAATTATTGAAAGAACTAATTCTATTATGTTATGGATATTTTTAATTCAAACCAAGTTACTTTAATAAAATATACCTGTAATTATGATTTACATAAAAAATGACCTAGGTTCCATGATTTCTCAGTTTGGCCGTTTCTCATTTTCTCCATTATTCTTTCGTTGACCACTAGAGAAGTACACTATTTCCTTTCTAAGCTCTCTTGTTACAGTGCAGGACAACATATACCACATTTACATTTTCATTCACTTGCAGCAAAGTAGCATGCATACATAATTCCATTCACACTCACTCCTTGTTCCCACTCCTACTTACCAGACATGTTATTTTGAGAAATATTTTGAGTAAATCAGTTTATTGTATAGAATTATAAACTATTTAATTAAATCTTTATAAATTAATTTTTTAATCAATTAAACTTGAAAAGATAAAATATAAATTATACTTTTTAAAAAAATTAATTATTAAAAGATTAATTGTTAACATTTAGCTAGATATTTCATAATCTTATATACCCAACATGATGTATTTAAATTTTTTCATGTTATTCCAAACTACAAAACCCAATGCTTCCATGTTGGACATATGACAGTGCTTAATTTAACCAATCTCTATGTATATGGTAGAGATCAGAGCCGGTCTAGTAATGTCCCTAAAGGCATAATATATAGAATTATTTACTCATCATAAGTTATATGACAAACCTTCAAATAGAGTTAGCTAGTTAAGACTGTGCTGTACATTCTGAGCCACCAGCCGCAGGAAAGAATGTGTACGTTGCGACCCGTTGGCAGACCAATTCTGCTACTATTTATACATCACATTTTAAATATTATATTATTTTATTATTTAATGTTGTATGTATATTTTTTATTACTGTTTTGGATTTTATTAGTTTTGTATACATGTGTTTTAAAAAATATTTCATACAAAAGGAAATTAAGGAGCAATAGATGTTGTGCTAAAATTGTTATACAAAATACAATACGCTTTAAGTCTATAGGAGAGTAGATTTTACCTGAGTTTCACTGTTTTCATACACATCAAGTAGCCCATGTAACTTACGGTCTGTTTGTTACATTTTTTTATAGAATTAATTTTAAATTATTAGATGTAAAATTAATTTAAATCCTCTTAATGTTTTTACAAAACATCTGAATTACTTAAAGAAAAATATTAAATATTCATTTATATTTTAAAATAATAAATATATGTACTTTCTATTTAATATTTTATAAAAAATTAATAGAATTATTTAAAAAATATCTAGAAAGATATAACAGAAGTGTAAACTTAAATGGCATGGGATGTGATATAAAATTATCACCATTTGTGGATTTATACCGGAACTTATGTGTTTTATTGAAGTGAGAGAATTTTTTTCAATGCTAAAAGTAACAGTGCTCAATATGGTAATTGGTACATCCCTCGATATATGTTTAAAAATAGAGTAAACTTTTTTTTATTAATTTATCAATTTTAATCTTTATGAGAGCATTAATTATTTTTATTATATTTTATAATTTTTTTATATCTATCAATTATAATAAAATAATAATAAAAATAAATTTGTATAAAGGATAAATTAGAAAATTAATTATTTTTAAAAAATATTAATAACATTAATGACATTTTGAATATTTTTTTCATTTATTTTACACATAAAAAAACGGAAAAATATTTTTTATCCGTTTTACAAGATAATTTTAACTAACTTACATAAATTAATAAAAAAAATATCATTTAAAAATATTATAATTTGTTAATTCTATCCTTATTTAAGATCATGAACCTTAACTTCATCAACAATATATCTTTACTAATTTTAATTTAACCCCTCCTATTTTATTTATCAAGAACAAATAGGAAAAAAAGTTTTATATATAGAAATTATAAATTATCTTATAATAAAGATCGCACCAAAATCTTGTAAATGTTTTCTTATAAAAACGATTAGAAGGAATATATTTATTTTAGAAACATATCTCTTCTTTATTTATTTATTTATTTATTTGAATGAAAAATATTTTAAAATAGTATAAAAATGTGTTTAACCCTTATGAATATAATTTAATTTAGTTTATTTCTTCAAAAATTATTTTATTAATTTTTATTTTTAATAATTTTTAATTTATTTTAAATATTTTTTATTATTATTTAATAATATAACGTCTAAGCATACTATATTAGTAATCATCTCAAAAACGAATACTAACATAGCATAAGTATATGTATATTTGATTATTTTTATTTTAAAAACACTGCATGATTTAGACGTTAATATTAATTTAATATTTTTATCATTTTTAAAAAATTAGGTATAAATAAGCTTAATTCTACCATTATTTATTTTTAATTTTTAAATAAAATCGTTACATATTTAAAAGAGATATTAAAGAATATTTTAGTAAAATGAATACACTTATTTTTCTTTCTAATTTTATTATGCTTCATGTGAAAAATGATAGAGATTACATTAATCTTAAGAAAAAAAATTTATCATCAAAAGAATTATCAATTGAAATCTTTAATTTTTAATTGGTTATTAAATTAACAAACTTAATTTTTTTTATGTTTAACTTAATTATATATTTTCCATAATCATTGGAATGATAATTTAGAGAAAAAATAATATTATTATATGATCGTTGGATAGTAATAAAATTAGAACGAGTGATTAGCAATTAAATTTTTATCAAATATAAGAGATTTCGAGATGATATCATGTAAAGTTATTAGAAAAATTAAAATTTCATGTCTTTTTATAATCGACCACATATTTTTTATTGCTCTATTATCTTTAACTTCTCTGATCTTATTCATATTTTTATTTCTATTTTAATTATATTTCCTAAACAAAAATCTTTCTTAATGAATTAAAAAGTTTAAATTTTTTGATTTTAGAATTGTTGGAATAGTCTTTGTGAGAATAATATTAAGGGTTTCAAATACTCCCTTTCTAACTCTGACAGATGCATTTGCTAGTAGATGAAACTTCACACACATAGTTTATGCACAATATTATGCATTCTATAACTTGACTTAACTCTTCTTGAGGTCACTTCTTCACATCCATGTAATGAAATGATTTAAACCTTCTTTATTATAAACCACTAGTCAAACAACCTACCTATCATTTTTCATTGCTAACTTCCTTTAAGCCTATTTAACCATGCTTTTTTTTATCTCGCTACAAGCCTAAAAGAGAAAAATCATTATTTACCTTAACCTTATAAGATAAAGGATTTCAACATCATTTTTCGATATGAGTTCTTAAATAAATGTAGAAGAAATTACAAAGTGTTCAATGTAAATTTAAATTGTTTATGATAATTTTTCCAAAATCATTTGAGACTTCATCCTCAAAATTATCATTTTCTTCTTTATACAACTTTTGAGGTAGACATATCTTTAGTTTTTATATCTAACGATTTTGTTTTCTTCTTTAGTTAGGTTTACCCAGCCAATGCTCATGGAACCTTAAATATTCTAATAAATCATGTAACTTAAAAGTGATAAGGTCTTTGAATTATTTTATAGCTATAAATTTTGATTTCCAAGTCTTAGGAAGAAAAGTGAGAATTAAGAAGCTTTAGGTTATTTTATTTCGAAGTGTACTACTTTTCAAGAGAACTATAATGTTGATTACGATTTGAAATATTCTAAACATGACTTTGATGGTCTTATTCCCTTTCATAGTAAACATTTTATACTGTCTTGAGAGCAAGTTCATATTAGTTCTCTTGACTTTCATATTAGTTCTCTTGACTGTGTTAGTTTCTTCATATGCTATAACTAGAGTATCCTATATTTTTTAGTTTGTTTTATAACCAAATATTTTATTATATTCTGATCATGGTAGGACACATGTAAGAAGATATCTAGATTTGGTATTCTTTTACATGTGTTTTAAGCATCTTTTCTTTTTCATTGGATGAGGTTGGAAAAGGGTAATTTTCCTAAGTAATGACTCTTCAAATTCTAATCTACATGAATTTTATGAACATCCACATCTTATTCTTCCAATAGGGATAGTCTTCTCAAAAGAATGTAGGTGAACAAGAATTAAGAATTCTTTTGGGATAAGCTCCTTAGTGAGATATGCCATTACCGTAGGTTTTTCCTTTGCATTGTAAGGTGCTCAATCTAATAGTATGATCTTTAATACCAACTAAAAGAACACAAAAAATATATGAGAATAAGATTGAATTATATATTATAAATTTTTGTAAAATGTTTTTCTCAAAAATAGCTTTCTTAAAAGCTAAAGTGAAAATTTCTTTTAAGAGGCATTTTAACAACTTCAAATGATTTAAAGATACTTGAAAAACTATTTTAGAAAAGCAAATATCACAATCACCTAAGCTAAATAGGAAAAGATAAGGAACAAAAGAAGAAAAGCCCACAATGATGTGTACTTGTTAACTCTTGAAACTCAAGTGCTATGTTTAGTCCTTATTTAAATGCAACAAGAGTTTCACTATAATAAAACTCTATGTACATACAACATCAACTTACTCAATATTCTTATATAAGCCTTTTTAGGATCAAATCTAAATATTATTTTTTAGCAAGTTTTTTCAAGCTCAAACAAAAAAAAAATGAGTAACTAAGTATAGAGAATTTTAATAAACAATTTAATTTATATACAGAAAGAATAAAAGAATAAGGAACTTAAAATATTTTATTTGATAGATAATGGATACAAAGCAATGCTCCTTTCTATCTTGTTTTTCAATGGTTTAATTTACATAAGAAAGACAAAAGAATCATTGAAATATAAAATTAAGAATTTCCAATATTTTATGTCTTCCATTTAATTGATGACCTTATTCTTAAAGAATATAGTAATTTCTTGAAAATCTTTTTGTGCTTTGACTACTATTATACTCTGACCATTGAATTATGCAACAAATATTATACCTCTTTTTATGCAAATGCTTGTTTTTAAGAACTCTAAAATTTCTTTTTGTATAGAATTGTTTCTTCAAAAGGTAACTCCTTAGATGTCCATGTGGATTTTGACTTAGATGTATTAACTCTCGAGAAAATTATTGTACTTAGGCTATAAGTTTTTAGATGGGTAAATGCCCAAATCGTTGTAAGTGCATAGCTCAAACTTCAGATGATAGGTGTTTGAAATGCTCTTCTTTGAATACTCCTAAAACACTTCAAGTGGCATGTGTCTAAGATAATATTTGTAAGATAAGCAAATAGATAATTATATACAAACTATGTGTATCTAATTAAAATTTTAATGCATAAGAATCCCAAACGTTTCTAAGTTTCAACAAATATAAATGAAAAAAATAAGGGATTATACAAAATTACCCATAATTTAAATTTAACCAATAATAAGTTACTATCATTAGGCTATAATCATCAAAATTTACTATGATTAGCCTATATTTGTCAAAAAGTTATTACATTTGAGGTATAATCATTGTGAATTTTATATGTTTGCCTATAGTTAATACAAAACGCCCGATTACAATTAGTTTTCAAACTATTATTTAAGTTGTGTTAATGAATTGATGCATATGTTATATGCATCAATTTTTCTTTTAATTTATTATTTAAATTTTCATGTAACATGAATTTTAAAATTTTCTCCTAATTAATTTATTTATTTTAGAATTTATTTTTGCTTTGAATTTGCATTTAGTTGAGAGGCCAAAGTGAAGAGATTTTGAGGTCATAAACGTATTAAAATGAAGGAGGATTAGAAACTTTAGATTTCTAAAGGAAAAGAGAACCATTGGCAACTAGTGATTATAACCTTGGCCTAGTGAAAAAAAAAAAGGTATTACATGATCCTAAAGAGAATCACAGGCAGCCCATGATGACCATCATAGTCATGATTCTCCAAAAGAGTCAAAATAACTCTTCCTAGAGAGAATCACAGGCTACCTATATTTACCACCATAGTCATGGTTTGGAAAAAGATAAAGACACTCTTTTTTCCTTCTTCTTTTTTTCAAACAAAAGAAAGACTGAAAGAGACATCAAGAGCTAGAGACTAAACATGATAGGGACAAAGAAAATATCTTGAAGGTATGATTGAAAAGGAAGCTCATAGTAGATGAAAGGATTCTAGGAGGGTTGAAAATTGTTTTTCCATCTTGACTTCTCATATTCAGGTTTCTTCTTTAATTTTCTAATTCATGGTGACTCCTATATTAGGTTTTTTATAATAGTTGTAATTTATTGCTTGAGAGCATGCTTTAATCATCAAATTTTATTTTTATTGATATTCATGTGTTCTTGATTCAATTTATGAATGTGCATAATGCTTGCTTGAGTTTTAAAAATAGTTTTACTTGATTCAAATATTGGAAGAAGAACTGAAAGGTGAATTATGGTATTGGACTCTTCAAAATTTAACTTAGGGTTTCAATAACAAAAGCGGGTTTTAATTCTTTAAGAAATTAAACTAAATCATCATGAAATTTAAACACTCCAAAAAACATAGAAAATTCAGCGGCTAATTTCTATCAATTTAGTGAATTATTACAAATATACAATATTATATTGTTTTGTTATAATTTTTTTTAATTTTACATATTATTTCCTCAAACGTAAACCACTCGTTATAATAGTGATTGTATCTCTGCGATGGGATTTAAGCTCACGCAAACTCCAACATTCTCAGTCTTTGCGTTGTGTTGTGATTGTACCTTTGCTTTGACATCTTTCTCAGAATCTCTTATCTTTCCATCTTCCATTCTCGACTTTATCTCAACTTTGATTTTCTCTTAATTTCCATTTGATTCTCTCATTTTTATCATTTCTTTCATCTTTTTACACAATCTTATTTACAAATAATTAAATTCAAAGTTCTCGATTGATCTCGTTTTCGTTAAATTGAAAATCACAGGTGAATTGCGATGATCATTCTACATAATTATGTTGATTTCACAAATCCTCATCCTTGACTAGTAGGTTCTAGGGTTCCCCTATGAAAATCGAAGAAACAGAATTTGCAAATCAGGATCTGATTTAGTGAGACACTCAGTTTCCAATCTCAAAATTGGAAAATGCTAAGGAGTTATCAAATAGAAGGGGCTTTGCTTCATGATTTGTTGTGCTCACTTGGTGCAAATCGAAACCTGCAAGAATTGGACATAAACTTAATCCTATGGTAAATAATTTATGGAAAAAGAAGAAGGTTAGGGTTTGATTATCTCCAATTTTTTTTATTTCTATTAATCATTGCTGATATGAATATAGGTATGAAATGAGTTTGAATATAGACCTCAATTTTTTTTAGTTCAATTTATTTCTTTGTGTTGATATATTATAATTTATATATGGAGTTATACATGTTAGTCTGTGTGGTATCATGATATAGTTGTGTGGAGTGGATTGAAAGAAGAAACATGAGAACATTGGAGTGGATTGATGTGGTTCTTCTTTTTATATCATTCTCAATTGTCAGATTTAATTTTGATAATTATATATATACATCCTATTGTAAATTTTTGGAATGTATTTATTTGCAGTGGTGATGCCAAGTGTCTAATGACTGCAATGGGTGTTGTGAATAAAATGGATGGGCAAGAGACGTGTGTAGGGTTCTATTTGAGCTTTTTATCCTTATGGTAAGTCTATTGTTAGGTCTATAATTCAATCCCACATTAAATCTGATCCTACTTTGGCTTGTGGCTTGTGTAGGATTCTTTTCTATGACTACTTTGTGAAAGGTTTAGGCTGGTTCTAGTCTCTTTGATAATGCTAAGATTGTTAGTGGTGATAAATATAAATTATAAAATGAATTAGATCTTTCCTTACTTGAATTTAGACGTAAAATTAAAGAACCATTTAGATTAGTTATTGATTTTTCTTTCTCTCTTTAAGCATTGTTCATAATGTTGATTATGTTCCTAACTCCTTCATAAAAAACTCCACATATTGTATTCTTGAGAGCCTTAATATTAATGGCATAGTTATAGATACATAACAATCCATGTTTCCTAGTTTTTCCTCCTTTATTTTCTAAAATTACTAAGAGATAAAGAGGGAGATAGAAGGGATATTTTCTTCTTTAGAACTTTCTATATATAAATACTTGTCATCTACTTTTATTTTATTTTCTTATCAAGAAGAGAACATGCAACTGAAGGTGAAGGAGCTTAATCGCTCAAATGATTATGCATCAACAATTACATGTAATTTTTCCTTCCCTCAAAATTTGAGTCTATAGCATTAGCTATCATAAGCAAAGTTAGCTGCGAATACATTATAATTTTTCCTTCTATTATTTAAAAATACATTTCATTTTTTGTTCATTGTTTTATCTTTCACTTCCTTTTTAAAAGGTCATTAGTGAGATTCATAGAATGGTCAATATTGTTAATTGAATTTGGAGGAAAGAAATAAAAAATGTAAAAATTAAAGGTGAATTTTTTTACAAGAGGTAACTATATTGGCCTTTAATAATGCATATAAAGAAATACTAATGTAGTGTCACTATACTGCACATGCAGGCAACCTATTTCCTAAGAACTGGTGTGTTATGACATCTCTTACTTCTGTTCACTAGAATGAAAAAAATTATAAAAATCCTTTTAAGTTTGATCCATGAAGATGGGAGGTAACCTTCTAAAGTTGTATCTCATCATGTTTATTAATAAATTAATAATCATAATAGTAATTCTAATGATCTATGCTGGCAGAAAATTGTAGTTATGGCTGGTAAAAGCTTCTTTACCCCATTTGTTGGTGGAAATAGACTATGCCTTAAGTAAGAACTTTTAAACTAGAGATCTCTGTTTTATAATTAATTAAGATTTATTAAAAAATATAAAAATAAAAATAAAATATAAGACCTATGTAGTTAATTTTTATTAAAATTAAAATTTTACTATCATGACTTATTCTATTTTTTTACTATACATTTATTAAAGTAAATTTTAATTTTAATAAAACAATATAAAAATATTTATAATATTACATGTATTAAAACATTATGACTCATCCTTTAGGTTAGCTTAATTACCTAATTAGCAATTAGCATCATGATTTTGTGAAGCAATTAATATATATAAAAGGTATGCTTACGTAAATTAATATATTTTGTGGCCTTTATAATATAGATGGTTTTGTTATAATTTGAGTTCTGATTATCTATTATCTATGAAATAAAAAAGAAAAATTTGTTCCCTTCCATTATTTGAATTCTGATTTTATATGGAATAATTTTCAGCTTCTATCCCTTTTTTTCTTAAACATATTTTTTTATTAATTTAAAGCAATTGTAACGGTTTTTAATCACTAGTAAACATGTTTTTTTTTTTACGGTTTTATAAACAAAACTTGCTGAAAAATATTTTGTGGTAATAATTATTGTGACGGTTTTAACCGTTAGAAACTATATTTTTAATTACTAGAAATGTTATATATTTTTTTTGTAGTAAAAGGATTTAATTAAATATAAATATCATAAAAGTAGAGTTTATTTTAATTAAGCATATTCTTATGATTTTGGAAGGAACCAATAATTAAAATAGGATGGTTTACCTTCAAGATATGAAAAATTAATGTAAACAAAAAATCTTATTCTCTCAATTTTAAATTATAATTAACTTAAATTTTAAGAAGCTTTTTGTCTTGTTCACCTTCTCTTTTGAATTAATTTATCTATTTTAATTTATATTTTATTATTTTATAATTAAATTAAATTACAAATTATTGATACTTAATAATGCAAGTCCTATAAATATAACTTTTTATTATATAATAAAGTCATGCACTCACCGTCCATCATAAACCATGAGTAAAACCAAGTTTTTTTATAGGTTATAATATACAAAAAATTGTTACATTTTATTTATATTGTTATCTTTATTGAAAGAAATCTATTGGTGATATATTTATAATAAAGAAATTCACAAATTGGATTAAGAAAGAAGGGATCCCACATCATGTTAAAGGTCCTAATAGTACTAATAATACTACTTTAAAAAATATTAAGATTTGATAAATCAAGATAAATATAGTGAAGTTTCAATATCTAAGCGATCTAAATAAATTTATGACTTATGAAAAAATGTCACAAGCATTATGAATATCTTGAATCTTATATTAGAGCTTAGTAGTTTTATTTTTATTATTCATAAAAATCTTCTTATCTAATTGAATATAAGAGTTTTAGTTTATTGATTTATTAATAAAATAATTCCTAGCTTCATTTCTTAGATTTAGAATCATTTTAACCTTTAAACATCATTTTAGCACAATTTTATGTCTGTCCCAAAAAATATTATATTTAAAAGTCTTTTCATTTTTAAATTAAGGATAAAAACAAAAGCGAGTGAGAAATGTTTAATATTAATAATAAACAAAGTTGAAGCAAAATCTTCATATACTAAACTCTTCATTCCTAAGAAAGTCATAGGTTTTTCAAATCTAAATCATAAGCTTATTATTCAAATTTTATCTTGTTATTTTTTTAACACTTGTATTTAATATGTTTTAGTCTCAAGGATATCGAGAAAATTAAATAAATGTAATGGTTTAAAAAGAATGGTAAAGGTACTATGCTTAATAGGAAAAAAGGTATATTAATAAATCATCATTCTATCTTTAGAATTTTAGATATGATTACTGTATAATTTAACATAATTCATTTGTAATTTAGGCTAACATCCATTATTTTTGTAGAATGGTCAAGTAAGCAAAAAATTTAAAAATAGACAAATTTTAAGCCAAAAAAAGGATAAAGTGGACATAAAAAAACAAGGAAAAGGAAATTGACCAAAATGCCCCCTCAATGAACCCAACACAATTATGTAGATCTAAGCACAATAATGCCAGCGTTAAGTTGCACAGTCATGCCAAGATTGGAAGGATCAACAAACAGTGCCACATAAGCCCTAATGATGCAAGAAGCATCCTGATCAGTCCTATGACACTACAAAAGACCTAGAGCGATCATAATGGCTAAGAGGCAGCTAGATCAAGTCCGATCCGTGACACTGAAAATCCCAATCTTCGCCTATAAAAGAGAGGTTTTACCACACCATTTAACAAATCAACACACTAAGAGACAAGACAACATATGTGAAATCTCTCACTCTGGGTATAGTCCTACCTTTCCTCCACCTATCATTTCTAATCTCTCCATTTTTGGTTCCTTCTCTCGCATCCTCTTGTAAAATTTCGGTGGAAGAAATTTTTGTGCAATGCCAGTTTAGAGCAGTTTCCAGCTTTATTTGTTACTCCGATTTTGTACTCTTTATCTATTTTTGTTAAGGATCTTTGTGGGCTATTTTTATTCATGTCAACTAATTTCCTTTTTTATGGGGCTTTGAAAAATTTTGTGATGTACATTTCTTAAACTTCAATTTTTATCTTACTAATAATTTGAATGTTATTATGGTAATATTTTCATTATTACAATTGTTTTATTCTATTGTACTTAATTCATTAATAAGAACTAACCAATTCTATTAATCTCTTGGTTGGTTAAGGGTTAGATGATCGTACCACTCTCAATCAGTAGAACCTAGGATAATTGAACTAAAGGATCTTAGAAGATCAATCGGAATTTCTAATTGGTTAATTGTCTAACACGTAATTAACATCCTCATAAACTTTACGCCTATTTTATTTATCTATCTTGTAGGATCAATAAATATAATATCTAGAAAGGAAATTATTACTATTATTAGATCAAGGAGTAGTAATAAAATTAAAGTAGGTAGTTAGCAATTGAACAAAGGAGAAAACTAGGATAAGAGTAAGTAAAGTCACAAGAGAATCCCAAGCCATATAAATCTTTCATAATTTTCTTGCGTTCTTTTACTTATCATCTAATATAAAATTTGTCTCTATTTCTTTTATATTTATAAAAAAATTCTTTTTTTTAGTTCAAAAGTTAGAATTCAAACTTTATATATAAATTATTGATATAGTCTTTATGTGATCAATATTGAAGGTCTAAAATATCTTCTTCTGCATCAATGCATATACTTGTTCATGAATAAAACTTAACAAAAAAATTTATACTTATATTTTACATGCAACAAATGCCATCAAGCATTAGTTACGAAAAAATGATATAGAATGTAAGAATTCTAATTGAGAGAAGGATACTCAAGATAATGAATAATATAATGTAAGATACCTAAGTTAAACAATTAAGGAGGTTAGCATAATCAATTTCTTAAACAACATTAGCATTGTGATTGGGATGTAAATTATACCTAAAGAAGTAATTTAAATTTAAAAAAAAAAAAAAACAAACATTAAGAATGTAACCATGTTTCACAAAATTGGCATACAAGAGGTAAGGTCAATTGCATCAATTGTAGTTGTGCATGTGTGGATGAATTATAGAAGAGTTGGATAACGCAAAGTGCTTACCATGTCTAGAGAAATTGTAATAATTGACATTGATAAGAAATGGACTAATATTTTCATCATGTTAAAGAAAGATTTCGTAGTTAACTTTCTTGTCAAATAATATAAAGTTATGGATAATAGACTTTTGCAAACTGGATTAAAAAATTTCAATGTATGTTTAGCCCTTGAAAATAACAATTCAAATCCAACCCTATTGAATTGCAGATCTATGTGTGTAGGTCTATGTTAAAATCAAATTTAAAATTTAAAATTTAAAATTATTACTTGATCAAAACAGAGCAAGATGCTATGTAAACAAGTTAAAAACAAGAAAATATGTTAGAAGCCTGAATACATATGTTACTGTTACAAACAAGATAACTTAAATTGTTTATATAAAGAAAAATAAATTTTTATAAAAATATAAATATCTCTTCATTATAATTTTAAAATATAACATCAATATAAATTTTAATAAAAAATTATTTCTATTAATTGTTTAAACAGTATTCTATAAACATTTACTAAGAACATCCTTAAAATTTTCATTTCATGGAAAGAAAAGTAAATTAAATTTAATATAAATTACAAATATCTTTTATCATAAGTAATTTTGTTTGAGTAGAGAATAAATTAGATTGAAATAATTAAGCTAAGAGATCAGAGATCCCTTGATGTTTCAATTGAATTGATGAGGGGATATGGTGTAACATAGTTGAAGGACCGCTGTGGTTCATTTGCAGATGAATTTGTTTGATCATGTGATCTGACAGAGTGAGGACCATTCTGTTTCTTAGAAATTGAATGAAAGAGGTAAATTCACAAAAAAATTGGGAGCAGTGTGTTTGGCCAACTTCTGTACCTTCATTGCTTTTGCTTCTTTTGGAATAAAATTTTATATAAATTATTTTAACTTCTCATCATTAAATTAATTTTAGTAATTTTAAGTAAAATATATTAATAATATAAAAATTATACTGTTAATTATTCATTAATTATTAAGTCATTTAAAAATGATTAATTTTTATATTTAATTTAAAAACCATTCATATTACAATTTTTAATTGATTGATAATATAATTTTTTATATAATAATATATTACAATTAAACTCTATAATGATAATACAGTTAAACAAGGTGTTTCAATATTACAATTTACAAGGAATGTTATTAATATAACACTTTATTTTAGACACTCTTTTTTATATATAAATTTTACTATTAATTCAAATTCATTAAATAATGTCTTACTATCCAATAATCATAATGATACTCATAAGTGTAAAAGTTTAATACTTTTTAATTATTAATAAAGAAAATATTGAAAAACATGATCAATATTTCTCATAATATTTTGTGATAGACAAGTTATCAATGGTTTGGCTCAATTGCAACATATGCATTTTTTATACTGTCTAGTTATTATTGTAACATTAAGATTAATTCCTCTTTATACAATGCTAAGGCTGGGATATATCTCTAAAGTCACATCAATATGCACAATTGCAGACAAAAAAAATTATAAAAAGCCCAAAGATTTCAAAACATTACATGGTATTGAATATACATTTGACCCAAATAAAGTATATAATGACTAAAGTCAATCTTCGTATATATCTAATTAATTAAAGATTTTTAGAAGTTTCTTTTCCTTTGTTTTAACTTTTCAACCCGGTAATTCAATTGAAGGAAGAAATCTTTTAAGATAAAGTGTCTCATAAAATGTGTTTTCCATCTACATATAATGATATTTTTCAAAATCAAACTAAAAAGAAATAGATCTTAACTATAACATTAGTAAAACATTTACTAAAAATGGGAAACAAATATATGATATTGATTGATAAATTGGTCCGATAAACATTAATCTAACAAAAATAATTGTTTTAAAATCAAAATACCAAATTAAAATTATCTAATTTAAAAATATAAATATAATAAATACTTTCTTTCTTAATAAAATTTTGCCACTTTTAGTGACTTAAAATTCATCTTTAAAAGTTGATGTTAATGTTTTTTTTATCTATTAATAAAAAATATATAGATTTTAAAATTAAAATAAATTATTTTAAAAAATAGTAAAAGGCATATTATAATTAGTATGACGACATTTATTTTGAAGACAAGGTTGTTTAGTTTTTAGTCAAAGTATACATCTACTTTAGAGTTTTTTACAAATAATTTTTTTTATTAAATGTATAAGATTAAAGGACATTAAATATCCTTTCTGAATAGTTTCAGTTTTTAAAAACAAATATTAAATGATGTTGATATTTGTAATAATAAATATTTTAAAATAAAAACTCTTATTATTATTAATGAATGTATCTTTTTGTAGTTTAAGACCATCAATATTCAAATATGGTATATCTGACTAATTTAAATTGACCTTAATAAGACTACTAACCGATATATAAAGTTTTTTTTTTATTTTAATGATTATAATTAAAAATAAAAGTTAATATAGTTTTAAATTATAAAATAATTTTTTTTAAAAGTGGTTAAAAAAATAAAACAGGAGCAGAATAATAAAATTGTAATTATTTATAGCTAAATTTACAGTTGAATGGGTAATTTACTGGATAAATTTAAGATATCATGTCTCTATTTCGGTGATTGTAAGTAAATAGTTATTTAATTTTTTAAAAGTAAAAATAGTTATGTTAATTTTTTAAAATAAAAATTATCATTACTTTTGAAATAATAAAAATATCTTATTTTAATTTTAAAAAATTTATTTTTTATTTTTATAAAAATTAAAATTATTTTAATTTTCAAAATTATTTATACTTCATGAATTAAATAATATTTTTTATTTTTATAAAATAACATAATTAACTCTTCAATTTTAAAAAATTAAATATATTTTTATTTTTCTAAAATTATAATTTTTAATTTTTAAAAATTTAATTTTAATTCTTATTTTTAAATAAATTATTTTTAATTCTTAAAATAACTAATATTTGATTAGTAACACATAGCGATATTTGAGATGTTAATCACAAAGAATTAAAAATAATTTATTTTAAAAATTAAAAATAAAACCAATTATTTTAAAAATTAAAATTAAAAAATATATTTAATCATTTTAAAAATTTCAATAACCATTTACTCTAAAATTGGTGTTGCAATTTTGATTCCCTAGGACGATAAAATAATAAATGTAGGCCATGTAGTATCTGCTTACATAGGTAACGATATAGCAGGAACTATTAATGCTGTGTGACAAATTATTCATGGGATAGAGATTGATTCTGCCCCTTTCCATCCACTTCAGATAAAGAGAGATTTCAACGTCCACGTTCAAATTAATGAAAAATCACTTCAACCATTACACTAGATTTAACGTATTTAAAAGTTCTGTTTTTTATTGAAAGAAATAAATATTTATTATATCAAAAATACAATAAATTTTTTAATCTTTTGAATGATTAAAAATAATCCTAAAAATTAAAATTAAAAAAACTAAAAAATAATTTTAATTTTTTTCCTTCAAATAAAACTTTGTTAAAATAAGGAAGGAAAGAAATCAGTACTATTCTATTTTGAAATGAAAAGTTTTAATTAGTTGGATTTTAAAAATTTATTAGGATCTTGTAGCATTAATCCCTTTGACTTATCTTTCAGAATAATTAATTCTTGAAAGAATTAATATTAAAAATAATTTTTAAATAATTAATATTCAAAATCTCATTTATATATAAAAAGTGTAAAAATTGATATAGTATAAACATAAATCCGATGAAAAATCATAATCATAATTTTTTGTAGAATTAAAATAAAAATTACTGAAGTAATTTTTCCTTTTTCAATAAACTTTTTTTAGATACAAATTTCATCAATATATGCTTAAAGTATACAGCTATTTATCAAATGTGTGACACTTTTTGATATATCTAAAACCAATTTTACTTGTTAAAAAGTTTAAATGTTTGCCTTTCTAAATTTATTATACTTTTTCTAAAATAGTTTAATTACACAACTCTTTCCACCTTTAAACTTAATGTCTGTAAGAAACTTGATTTTGCCTATTAAAAATAGAGTATAGAGCTTTGCATTTAGCCAAACAAACTATCACAGAACAAATTAAGATGAAAAAAAAATATCTATATCCGTGGATATTTATGGACAAAAGCTGTCACATTCACGAGTAAATTTTATAAATAAAAACTTTCCATTAATAATGGATATCAATAAGGAAAGAAAAAACTGTGTAACTGATCCACACAAAAATTTGTTTAAGTGCAAAGTCTGTGTCATCTGTCACAGTTTGTGTGAAAAGTTCACCTAAGTCATAAATGCATACAAATCCTAAGTGAAACATAGCAAACAAATAATAAAAAATCAACAAAACAAGGAAAATAAATTCAAGAATTGTCACGTGAAGATCTTGCATCATTGTAAATTGATCACAAAATTTTAAACACCAAAATGAACACATAACAGATGAAAAAGGTGTTAAAAAATGAAACACTTCTTTTGTGCCCTCCACTGCATGGAGTATTGCTTCCACTATAACACCCCTTTTTTTGGTGGATCCCTGCACCACGGTTTTCAAGCACAAATGAAGAGTTTGTTTGTCCATTGCTAAACAAAACACACCAAAAGAAAGGCCCTTTATGTTGTCCAACTAGGCCTACTCCAACCTCAGTATGTGATTTGTTTTTCATAAGAGACAAAGATTTCTTATCTTTGATGAGAACTTGGGAAAATGCTAATGATGGCTCCAAATACTTCCTTTGACAACCCACAATGTAACCAGTTATGGTGCCAAAGGTTGGTAGCTCCACGCCACAGTTTGGAGCAAAAACTTCAGTGAAATCATCTTCAGGAGGTTTGCAATTTACAACATTGTTATCAGTGCAGTTCCCTTTGCATAATTCCACATATTGCAAGGCCATGCACCCTAGACCAGGACTGTCATTCAAGTGAGAAAACTTTTGATCTGTTCTGTTTTTGTTTATCATGTCAACAATGTCATTGGCAGGGTTTCCTGCATGAAGAGAAACACAACCAGCTGATTTCAGAGATACATAATGAATGTGCATCCACATGCATAAGAATGATTTTACTTACAATGTTTCCATTCAATTGCCTTGATCTTCAAATTGTTCCTTGTAGGTTTAAAAATATTTTTAGTCCCTAAATTTTTACATGTTTTTTAGTTTTGATCACTAAATTTGGGCAACTTAAGTGTTTTGGTCCCTCTTACCAATGTGGCCACTCAAATAATCAATATGTGACAACTTCTTTGTTAGCCATGGCATCATTTAATGGTTACCAGGGATTAAAAGTACCGATTTTGAAAAAATTGAGAGCTAAAATCATGAAAAAAGAAGTTTGATGGGACTAAAACTAAAAATTCGTAAAAACATAGGAACTAAAAACTAATTTAAACCTTCCTCATATATGATGCAGGTATGGTTCAGATTTGTACCAAATTAAGAATACAGTACAGAATCTGATTCTGTAAGCATTATTGAATGAAAATGAGCCCATTGAGAAAATGATGCATAGCTTCTCCATTTCCTTATTGAAGCACACCTTCCCAGTGAAATTGTCTTCTTACTACTGGTCTACTTGTATTCTTGGGGTAGATATAAACAGCATAGTTCTACTAAAAACCATAGATGCATATATGCTTTTCAGTGGAAGTGAATTCCCCACTGAAAAAGAATTCTAATCATGGCACCTTAATGGGATGCTGTTGTCAGTATGACTATGAAATACCTTGGTATTTAAAATGGTTGTTAAAAATAATCTACATTATTGCCTAATGATTATCATAAGTTTACAGGTTGCAAACAAAAGCACATACATATTCACATTATAACCCATATACTTCAATTTCCTACATCATCTTCTTACTCAATTTTGTTATTAGAGACAAATTCTTTAGATGATGTAAGAACACATCATCTATTTTATGAGCTTTACAACCCTTACCAGTTATTTACCAAGTTTCATTTTCATATCTATCACATGAGGAATGCTAACGACATGCTCTTTTAAACACATTTTTCATACACTTCGTGTGAATGACTTATTTTTTAAAGAATCAAAGTAATTGGCAAATACTTTGATTTTTTAAAAATAGACCAATCACAAAAACAACGTTGAAGAGTATATTCAAAAGAATATGTTGCTAACATTTCTCCTATTTTCTAAAGAAGTTTGAACTCTCAACTTAATCCTAGAAAGAACTGCGGGTAATCCTCTAGTTTAAATAATAAAAGCTGCCAAGCCTACCTAAATATTTCAGCAAATAATATGAATTTGGGCATCATCTTGTAGGTATGTTCTTTTGAGAACATTGGTTCTTCTAAGAAACAAGTTCACAAAACACCAGCATACTAGAACAGAGATCAACTATTTGCAATAGAAACAACATCATTTGTAACTTTTCTCATCTCAACATGCCTGTTAAATTCAGCCTGCATTAGAAATCTGAAATTAATAATTTTTTGAGGGTCCTATACATCAATAAAAAAATATGCAGTATCTTTCTCCATTTTAAAAAAATAAAATGCTTTCAATCTTTGCTGTTCAAGCAAAAGACAAACACAGATAAAAACCTGCCCTCTAATGAGGTTGATTATCCCCAAAACCTGTAATATATTCACATTTTCCACAACACCTATAGCACAAAATAAGTTGAGCTTAGCACTGAATCATTTGTCTAAATTTCAATTTATATAGATGGTCAGAGTAATTCAGGTTTTTCTAACCAATTATTACATTATACAATGCTCTATTTATTATTATACAATGCTCTATTTATTAAGTAAATAAAATTCAAATACAGAACTCCAAAATATTTCAATGCTTCTGACTGTGATTCCTATGAAGACAATTATAAATGACTATGAAACAAGCTTTCCTTGCTGAGCTTTTTCTAGAAAGAAAGTAGTCTTCTCAAAACATCTGAAAGAAAGGTGAAAGGCACAAAATCTAGGTTTCACTCCATGGCAAATCATCAACCAGATCAAATTACCATGTCCTTTAACTTAAGGGGATATAACTTTTGAAAAACCAAAGCACTACAGAAATTACCATCAAATGTTTGGATAGAACTTGACCTACTTACCTAACATAGGTCATTTTTTAAGGTTCAGTTTGACTTTCTAAATCAAACATAGCCAGAAAGCCTATTTAAAAACTTAATTTTGTAGTACAACCTTTTAAATAGGTAAAAAAAAGATACCTCTAAACAAACTAATGAGCCTAAACTAATACGTAGGTCAACAGGCTTAAGCCTTTTTAAATAGGCCAAGAAGTATATAATTTGAAAATAGAATAATAAAAAGTAATGTAATAATAATGTTTATTTATAATTATTACTATTATTTATTTAAAAAGACCAGCTTGTTAAGATTAAAAGGCTTTTAAAGTAAGTAGAGTTTTAAAAAGTCATGACCTAACTTATTTAGTAATTAACTTTGGCCTAATTCAAGTCTGATATGAGTTAGGCCATAAGTCTTGATAAGTGGTTTGTCATACTTTCAACCCTATCATACATTTAACCAAAAATGATTAATGTTGGAAGTGAGAGAACAATTTCTGTCAGAGCATCCTTTAGAATGACTTGCTAAAACTAAAGGAAAGAAAAGATGTGGCTAGAAGCCTACAACTGCTTCATAAGCTATCCCTGGTTACAAGTATCTTAAGAAAATTGTACATAAAATTATTGCCCCCTTTGTATGTCATAATATACATGATCTAGTCCTTGACCAAACAATTAAAAAAGTGAATAGCTTATATTTCCTAAACACAGCACCTTTAAGACTTTGGCATTGTTTAAGTGGTATGCTTTTAAATTATAAACAAACAGAGGAAGAGAGTGAACCGTTGGATATGGAAATGGTCAAACTACATTGAAAAAATTAAAAAAAAAAATTAAATATCTGAAACATGGGAGAGTAGGCCAATAATGAACGCTCTAAGTTCAATAGCATAAACATAAACCTTCCAATTTCCAAATACCATGGACTGAAAAGTGAAGGATTTAATGTCACTCTTGAAGCTCTCCTCCTTCTACAAACCACTAACTACTATCATTCTGATTCCTTTATTCACTAATTCAAAATTGTAGTATGAATCCTTAGAAGTTTTTCAGAAACACTCCAGAACCATTACTAGGAATTTGCAAACAAAAAATAGACAAGCATATACAAACAAGCACCCAAGTAGTGACAGGTCAATTTGAAAAATAGCAAGTTAGGACAAGACAAACAGGAACCCTTGACTGAAACTTCTCATTTACAAAGAAATGTGACACTATGGAATCACAGATCCTGTAAAAAATGGAAACTTTCAAAGCCTAAAGGCCAAAAATAGGACCTTTTGGGATACCCATTATACCAACGGTCTCAAAAGCCCAAGTAAACAGTACCAGAACAACCTTGCAGAATCTCCAAAAATAGAGAATAGAAGCAAGCACAGATCATATGCAGCATTTGTTATTTGTCATGCCCACATTGTTCTTGTAACCAAATAGCACTTAAAGTACTAAAAAACAGTTCAAAGTTCAAAATATTAAAACATAAAAGAAAAGAAAATTATGATAAAGAAAAAAAAGGAAACATTACCATGGATATGGTGGGAGATAACAAGAGCTGGCAAAAGGAGACAGCAAAGAAAGTGCAACAACACAAGGTAACTGAGCTTGTTCTTCATCATATGCAATGAGGTGAACAAAAATGGGTTTTGCTTTAGCAAGAGTGTGAGACAAGGACAAAAGGGGTTAAGTAGAAAGGGGTTGTGTTGTAGTGCTTTACAACAAAGACAAAAGCTTGAAGAATCCGCGGCAATGGAGAAAAGATAGGGAAAAAAGGGGTGATGGGTGGTGATGGGGTTGTGCTGTGCAGTTCAAAGAGGGCACAAAAGAACTCAGAGGTGGGTCCCATGCAGCCGTTATCTCCTCTGTCTTTGTACAATTTTTTCTTAACAATGGTTACTAATTTCAACAAGTGGTATTCAGTAGGTCCCATGTTCCTAGATTATTGTGATTAGAGAGACAAAGATTTTAACTGAATCTATGTTTTTTTAATTACATAGCTAATAGAGAATTAAAAATATATTTTTTAAATTGTGTTATTAATATATTTTTATTCTGATTTTTAATGTATTTTAGTGTAATTTTTAATAAATTATTTATTAAATTTTAATGATATTCTTAAAACACTTCTTTCCATTTTTTTATCCATTCAAAGAAAAAAATACTAAAATACAAATGTTACATAATGTAATTAATATCGTTAATTTTAAAAAAATATTTATTTTTTTAATTTATCTTTTATATATAAACTTTATTTAATCTTTCTATTTATTATAGTTAATAGATATAAAGATATCTCAAAAAAGTTAAGATTTTTTTAAAAACTAAAATAAACAGTTAAATAAGAAAAAAATTTTATATTTTTTTACTAGACATATAGTAAAAAAGGAAAGATCATTAATTATTATAATATTTTTATATTGGGTATGCGCATAATAATATTGTGTAAAAAATACATAAACAACTATAATAAAATTTAACACTATTTATATACTATAAATATTTTGTACAGAAAAACATAAATTTAAATTTAAATAAAGAATTACAAAAGTTTAGATATAAAAATGAGTAAATTTTTAAAAAATAAGAATTATTTTTTAACTTAATTTAAAAATAAGAAAATATAAATAGTGTGTGTATATATAATTAAAATTTAAGATAAAAAGGAAAAAATAATATAAAAAGTTCTAAAAACATTTAAAAGTAATAATTCGAGACTTTTTTATAAAAATATAATGAGTGTCAAGCCTTTATGCACTCTTAAATAATTAGTTAAGTGAGTAGTATTTGTGTGAAAAATTAAAAATTAAAATAATTTTACATAAAAAAATTTTATTTAAATTTTATTAGTTTTTATGTTGTAAAAAAGAAACAACTGGGCTAGTTATTTTTAAGTCCCAATACCACACGAGCTAGCAATCACTTGACAAAACCTGTGCTAGTACCATTGTTCATGACTATGGTGGATAATAATATGGCTACCTTGGTATATGTTTGGAATAACATTGGAAACCATTAAACGCACATTTAAGAGATACACAAAAGTTAGTGTAAATTGTGTTAAAAACGTACGTCTAGCCAAAATGGTTAGACATTTATTTCATATTTCGAGGAAGTTGTATTATATACATGTGTTTATAGTTAAAGTTAGTTTACCTTAAGTAGTTAATGTGTTATTTAATGTTGGTCCGTTAGATAACACATTTGTATATAAACTATCATTTTTTAGTAACTGTTCTCATTCAATTCAATTTCATTATTTTTCTCACAATTCATTTACGATATTAATGTATGTTTAAATTTTTAAAAAAGTAAAATATTAAAATAGCTATAAAAATTGTTTTAATAATAAAAAATTAGAATAACTTATATAAGATTATAAGCTTAAATCTTATTGCTTACATTATTATATATATAAAATAAAAACAAAGAAAAATATTTATTACTTTTAAATAATTAAAGATATAAATATTATATTTTATTTGTTATTATAGATCTAAAAACGTATATTAAAAAAATCTTGAAAGTACAAATTTTATATATTTAAACAGGAATAGAAAATGAAAAAAGAACAAAAACCAAGATAGAAACGATATTTCTTTTATTTGATTGAAGAGAAAAATATAAAAAACACAAACATCTACGTTACATGACTTTCAGACATTTTTTACTATAAAAATGGATAAAATAGACAAATTTATCATTTCAAACAATTATTTTTTTTTCTTATTTTTTGATCAATTATATTTTGATTTTTTAATTTATACTATGTGGAATTTTATTTTTTTTCATATTTTTTTAACCAATTAAATTATCTACTTTTTTAAATTTAACAAACTTGGTTCTCTATCAATTTTTTTCTATCTAAAACTCAGAAATTCTTGTCTTCTATTAAAAGTATTAATAAATTGAATTGTATTTTACTCAAAAATTATCGTATAAAATATTAAATTTTATCCAAAATAAAAAAAATAAAATTTTCTTTCCAAACTCCAATTTTAAAACTTATAAAATCTTTTAAATTTTATTAATATTTTATTAAACATCTTACTTCTAAACTTTTAAAATTATTTTATATTCTAATTCCATTACAAACTATCTTAAAATTTTAGATAGAAATGAAAATTTGAGAATTTTAGGTAGAAAAAATAACAGAGAAATTAAATTTGGTAAATTTAAAAACTTTAAAAGTTTGATTAGATCTAAAAGAATCAAAATTACAATAAACTCTTTTTTCATGAGAGAAGAAAAAAATATGCATGTGAATCCTTTCAGATTTACATTTTATCTATTCTACATGACTATACATTTTAAATCCTTTTCATTTTCCACCTTTCTATTTTAAAAAATAAATAATTTTTTCCTTTTAAAACTTATTCTAAACACAAATTATATAAAACATGTATTTTAAAATTATAAGCTTTCAAAACTATTTTGTTAATTACCAAACAATTTATCGAATGTTTTGTTTTGCAGAACTTTTTGAAAATAATTCTACTAAATAATTCTACATATATAATTTTTAAAAATAAAAATAAAAATAAACAAGCCATTAATTTTTAAAATAAAATTAAAATATTTTTAGTCTTTATAGTTCATATCAATTTTTATTTTAATTTCTGTAGTTTTAAAATTTTTTGAATTTTGCTCCTATTATCAGGAATATGTCAAAACATATGTTTCACAAATATAAATATTTAGAAAGATGTGTAGAATATTAGCGGAACCAAAATCTAAATAAATTTATAGGAACCAAAATAAAAAAAAACTATAAAAATGAAAACCTAAATTTATAAAATTATAATAACAAAAATCAAAGTTTTAGTGTCAAGAAATCAAAACTAAAATCAAAGTAAATTATAAAAACTAAAAATAAATTTTAAATTTTAAAAATATACACAGGATTACCTACCCGAGTGTTTTAAAGCAATATTTGTGTTGATTTCAATTGTGTTTAAGATTTCAAACTTGTTAAAAAATATTAGCTATATTTATTTTTTACCAAATTTAAATGTTATTACATTCTAATTAAGTTTTGATTTAAATCATCAAACACATAGATAAATTAGTAGAAAGTTGATCAAAGTTTAATTTAAAATTTTATTTTTAATTTTAAATATATAATTATATTAAAATTATATATATATATATATATATATATATATATATATATATATATAAATAAGTTTGTTAATTCTTGTCTATGAATGGATGAAAAAGGAAAAAAAGACTCACTTATAAATTGAGCTTTCTTCGTTCAGTTTTATTAAGTTAACTAAAGAGAAATCATTTGAATTATTTTAAGGTGTTTTCTCCTGTATTTAGAGAGAAGTGTGTTCTCCTTTCAGTGAGAGATTTTATTGTTCTTTTCTTGTGATAAGAGAGATAATTTCTCCAAAAAAATTATTTCGTTCTTATTTTATTTTGGTATAAATTTTATTTTTCTTTTATATATTTTAGCAGCGTCATAAGTTTGGTACCTAACAGTGGTATTAGAGCCAAAGATTGTTGATTGATTATTTTTCAAGTTGAGTTACTGTATTAGCAAAAAATTTAAATTATGCCAACAAAATATGAGATTGAGATGTACAATGGGAATAATTTCTTCCTATGGAAATTGAAGATTAAGGAGATTTTGAGAAAAGACAATTGCTTAGCAGCAATTGAAGGAAGACTCACTGGTGTTTCAGATGATAAGTGGAAAAAGATAGATGACAATGCTATTGAAAAGCAATAGTGGATTTAGTTTGTGTAGTGTTACAGAGAAGAAGAATGTAAAGGAGAAGCATGGGATCAAATTACTTCACAATAGAATATTTAAAGAGGAGACTTATTCAACTCTTTGAATGAATGAAGCAAAATTTAGATAAATGATATTAATAACCTAAATACACTATTTTCTCTACTCACAATGTCAAATTTTAGAATGGTAGAAAATGAGTGTGCAGAACCTTTACTTCAAAGTTTATTAGATTCATATGATCAACTCATCATCAATATAACAAATAATAGTATTGTTGACTCTTTATCTTTTGTTGATGTTGGTAGATCAAAATAAGGAAGATGGAGTGAAAAGTTCAAAACAAGTAGAAGCTTTGGCAATGATGAGAGAGAGATCAATAGAGTGTGGCTCCCGTGGGAGTCAAAGTCATGGTAGATCAAAATTTCTAAAAAGGAAGAATTCTAAGAGCTAGATACCATTGTAGGATGAAAGGAAACATGAAAAAAAATGGTATAGAAAAAGAGTATATGAAATATCATCCTTGATGCAACTGTCTTATCTTAAAGGGTGTGTTGCAAGCATCTCATATGATAGAGAAATCTTATACAGCAAAACAACAATTAGTTCTAAAGGTGAAAAAAACTTGCTGATGTTTGGATCATGGATTCTGGTGCAACATAACACATAACTCCTCATCAAGATTGATTTTGCCCTTATAAGTCTATCTTGGAAGGATTTGTTTTCATGAGAAATGATCATGCCTTAAAATTTTTTGGAGTTGGTACTATTAAAATCAAAATGTATGATGGTCCTATTTGCATGATTCAAGTGATACAGCATGTGAAAGGTTTAAAGAAAAATTTATTGTCTATTGGATAGTTAGATGACATAGGGTGTGAGATCCATATTAAAGGATGGATCTTAAAGGTGGTGAAGATACATAAATTAATGTTTGGTAGGTCAATTGGTAGAAGCAACCAATTACTAGACTTGATTCATTCTGATGTGTGGGAAACACCAAAAATGTCCTTGGATAAAGTAAAATATTTTGTATCTTTTATTGAAGACTATTCTAAGCGATTATATGTACTTAGCAAAGCAAAGTCAAATGTGTTTTTAGTATTCAAGGATTTCAAAGTATAGGTGGAGCTTGAAACTAGGAAAAGAATTAAGTTATTAAGGACAAATAATGAAAGAGAATATGTAAATGGTGAATTTATGGCATTATGCAAGAAAGAAGGTATTAAAAGTTAATTCATAGCTGCACATACACCTCAGCAGAATGGTGCCGCAGAATGGATGAATAAAAAGCCAAGTCTTTTTGGGTAGAAGTAGCAAAAACTGCCCATTACATGATAAATCAATCACCATCAACTGTAATTGATTTCAATACGCCAATGGAAATGTGGAAAGGAAAACCAACATATTATTATTCACTTCATGTCTTTAGATATCCTGTGTACGTAATGTACAACTTCTAGGAAAGAGCAAAGCTGGGTCCAAAATCTCGGAAATGTATATTCTTGGAATATGCTGATGGTGTTTAGGAGAATCACCTATGGGATCCCACTACCCGCAATGTTATTATCAATAGAGATGTGATATTTGTAATGATTTGCAAAGTGAATAAGGAGATGACAACATTGCTAAAGGGACTAGTACTACAATTCAAAAAGATAAGAAAGATGTAGAAGATGATTATTTTGATATAGAATCAATGCATGAAAAACAAGAAATAGATGAGGTCAGTGATGCTGAAGTTTGAAGAACAAAACATCAAATAAGGAAAGCATCATGGCACTCAGACTATGTTATGGGAAGCCATGATGCATATTGTCTTTTAATAGAAGGAGAACCATCAATCTTTTAGGAGGTTTTAGATAGACCAGATGCTTCTTTGTGGATGACAAAAATGTTAAAAGAAATGGAAGCCTTGCATAGAAACCATAAATGGGAATTTGTAGCACTTTCAAAAGGTTGGAAATCCATTAACAATAAATAAATTTACAAGATCAAATGAGATAGTAATGACTAAGTGGAATGATATGTGCAGAATGGTGGTTAAAGGGTATGATAAAAAGGAATATATTGATTTCACATATTTTCTCTAGTTTTTAGACTCATTACTATTAGAGTAGTCTTGGATATTTATCCTACATTCAATTTACATCTTGAACAATTAGAAGTAAAGACTTTTTTTCTTCACAGAGTACTTGAAGAAAAAATATACATGCTCCAATCAGATGGTTTTAAAGAACAAGAAAAAGAAGACTTGCTTGGTTTGTAGGTTAACTAAATCTTTATATGGTTTGAAGGAGGCACCAAGGAATTGGTACAAGAGATTTGATTCCTTCATTATTAGCCATAGATGCAACAGAATTAGTTCAAACCATTGTACTTATTACAAAAGGTTTGGAGATAATGACTTTATTATTTTACCATTGCATGTGAATTGCATGTTGGTTGTAGGCTTTAACAAAGATCGAGCCCAAGAGTTGAAGGCTCAATTAGCTATGGAGTTTGATAAGAAAGACTTGGGACCAACAAATAAAATTTTAGGGGCTCAAATTCATCAAGACATGAGAGATAGGAAGATTTGACTTTCTCATAAGAACTACTTGAAGAAAATCTTAGAGTGCTTCAACATGTAAGAAGGTAAGCCAATCCCTGCTCCAGTTCCTATCAACTATAAATTATCTTCAAGTATGTGCCCATTGGAGGGAAATGTCTCAAGTACCATATGCATCAATGATGGAAAGCTGTATGTATCAATGATCTGTACTAGCAATATATTGCTCAAGTCGTTGGAATTATAAGTCACTTTATGGGAGATCTTGGTAAAAAATATTGGAATGTTGTCAAAGGATTTAAAGATACATTAAAGGAACCTCAAATATGTTGCATTATGTTATGGAGAATTAGAGTATACGTTGGTGATCTTGATAAAAGAAAATCTACTATATAGGCTATGTTCACACTTGTAGGAGGAGCAGTTAGTTGGTTACCCAAATTATAGACTATTGTAGCTTTGTTTACTCCAAAAGTTGAATACATGGCAGCTACGTATCCCATGTATGCAAGGAAGAAATTTTGATTCAAAGACTAATGGGTAAACTCGACCACATGCAACAATAGATTTTGATGTATTGTGACTATTAGAGTACCTTGCACATTACAAGAAATCTCACGTTTCATTCAGAACCAAGCATATATGTGTTCAATTTCATGTTGTTCGAGAAGTAATAGAGGAAGGAAGGGTGGATAAGTAGAAAATTCATACTAAAGAGAATCTAGCAAAAGTCAATCAATACTCATAAGTTTGAATGGTCTGGATCCTCCTATGGCCTATCAACTATATGAACAAAATGGAATTGGAAGATTTTGAATGCCTACCAAAATTAGCTTTAAATGGGATACTAAAAAACTGATAAATTTATTTTGATGAAATGTTATTACCTTATTTAGTATGAATCATTTATTTCTAATGGTAGAAAAAAATAAGTTTATCATCTCTTATTTATGGATGATGAGAAGGAAGAAACTCATTTGTAAATTTTTTCGAAGTGTCTTCTTTTATACATACAGAAAAGTGTGTTCTCATATTATTTTTCTTTATAATAAAAGAAATATTGTAATAGTTCTTTCTCAAATAAAGTTATTAAATTCTTTTCGTATTTTGATACAAAATTCTATTTTCTCTTTTATATATTTTAATTGTGTCGTATATCTATAGTACCTAACATTTAATTTAATTACATCTACTTGATTAACTCAATAAATTAAATTGAGCCACTAATAATTTTTAGTTTTTAGTTTTAAAAATTTTAAAAATTAAAATCAGTTTTTATTTTTAATTTTTAAAAGTTGTTAAAAAAATTAAATTATAAATTTATAAAAATATATAAATAAAAATATTAATTTAAAAATTAGAATATATTAAAATAATATAAATTTAAAATTTTAAAAATAATAAAATTAAATATTATTATTATTATAGTGATGATAATTATGATAGTAGTAATAGTAAGAAGAATAAAAATAATGTTTCCAAAATAACGGTAATGATGTGATGATAATAATATAAAAAATATTATATAATTATAAAATTTATATTTTATATATTATTTGATTATCAATATTTAAAATAAATAATTATATATATATATATTATTATAATATTTTTATATTATTCAGTATTTATTTTATATAAAAATAATATATATTATATAGTATATTATAAATAGTTATATAATATAAAGTTATATTATAATATTATAAATTTAATATAATTTATATATCAAATAATATTATTTATTTAGACAAATACAAAATTAATTTTTTTAAAATAATAAAAATAAATAATTATTATTATAGTGGCATTGGTGAAGATGATAATAATGGTAGTGACGGTGATAATAATGATGGTGGTGCTAAATATGACAACGGACATGCCGAGGGCGTGTTTCATGTTTTCCATCCCCATTTTTAACATCTCGTGTTGCCATCCTTGTTCCTTGTCATGCGCCAGTTTATAATATTAAATCTCATCTTTATTCCCCTATCGTGTCGAGAAAACCTACCTCGTAATTGTCCTGCCATTTTTTATATTTTTATTTTAATTCTATTATAATTTTTAAATTATTATATATTTTTTAAAATTTATATAGTATATTACTTTTATAACCTTATTAATTTTATATAATATTTTAAAATAATAAGAATATTTTGGTAATTTTAAAAACAGGACAGGTATCATTGTTCTCATATCTGCTCCTCGTCGTTTCAAAAATTGAGCTTTATCCGAATCTATCTTCAACCTTAATCAACTTGAATTTTTTCCCAAAAAATCAGATCTAGACAAGGTCAAAGTTTTTTAATGTATGGATTTTTTTTTTGTCATGCCTAGATGGTGGAAATAATGATTTGATAGTAGTCGGCGACCATAACTATGATGATGGTGGAGCTCCATACAAAACTAAAAGTAACATTTAATTAAAAAAATTATTTTAAAATTTGAATCAAAATTGTTTTAAAAATATATTAAAAATTATTTTAAAACCACTTTTATCAAACAAATTTTATTTTTAAAATTAATTTAAAAATTAAAAAATAAAAACTTATTTGCAATTAGAGATGGAAGTGAACAAGACCGTCCGATAGGGGTCTACGGTCAGCTCATTCAAAACCTAATTAGACTCGGTTCGTTTAAGAAATAGATAGACTCAGGCTTGTTAAAAAGTTTTTTTAGATAAACAAGTCAAAGCCTAGACTTATAAAAAAGCCTATTTAACCTATTCAAAACCTATTTATATTTATATATTATATATTTATATTTATTTTAATATATTATATTTATATAATATTTATTTTATATTTTTTACATAATATTAATATATATATATATATATATTTTAGGTCTATTTAATGACTTTTTATCTTGTAAGCTTTTTAATTAATTATTTATATAAGCTTTAAGTTTATTTATTGATCTTTTTTGTAATATAAGCTTTTAAACAAGCTTTCGATCTTGTAGGCTTTAAATCAGAGTCACACCTTGACAGAAAACAAAACCTTTAACAGGTAATGAGGTCCGCACTCAAGCTTCAAAATTTTTAAACAGATTAAACTTGAATACCAAATCTAAATCGGCTTAGCCTACTTCCAATCACTTAAAACAAACCTTAGTTTCAGTTTCTTAGGTAATTATATTCAACATGAATTGAACCAATTCAATTCATTTTTTATTGATTTGGTTGTTAAATTTATATTTTAAAATTTATCAATTCTTATTTATATATATATATATATATATATATATATATATATATATATATATATATAATATTTGATAAGTAAACTTAACGGGTTGAAATAATTTAAATTTGATAAAAAGAAATTCAATTCTTAAACAAACCGAACCGATAAATTTTTGATAGCTAAAACAAGACCAAACTGGATCCTGTACACTCCCTATAAAATTTCATCGACATGGGTCAAATTTAGTTGGATAGCTAAATGACATTCATTATAATTTAGAATGTCTTTGTTAAAAGTTTCGTGAAATCATTCTCGAAAATATACATTTGAGAATATAAGATATCGTTTTAGTTTTAGAAAATATTTTTTTATTTTTATTTTAAGTAGATAAATTTATTTTTAATATATTTATTTTTTAAAAATTAGTTCTTAATTTAGAAAAATTTAAATTTTTTTTTAACTTTCTACTTTATTATTTAAATTTATTTTTTACTTATTTTTCTATTAAATAGTTGCTAATGTAAAATGTTAAGTGCTAATGCTTAGGATTCAAAACGCTATCATTATAAAAAATATGTTATATAATCTTTTATTTGAACTTAAATGACGTTATTTTAATGTGAAAATTAATTTGAACAATTTATTATCTAATACGATGTTATTTTATTTTTTTTTCATCATTTATTTTATTTGTTTTTCTGTATGTAATAATATAAGATCAAACTTTTATATATCATCCACAAATAAAACATCTTATAATAAATGATATTATCCAATCTTATTGAATTGAGTTGAAGTAGTTGATTTAGTACATTTTCATAGTAAATTTTTAATTTTTTATTATTTTATTGTTTTAAAAAATTTTGTTATATATGTAAACACCAAATTGTGCCTGGCCCCCCCCCAATTGTGAAGAAAAACAAAAGCAAAACATAAGCAGGAGAAAACAAAACAATTAAACAAACTAACAGAAAACAAACAAATATAAACAGGAAATAAACAACAAAAAACAGACAATAAATTCCCGAGGAATAAAAATAAAACCTGTTTTTAATTCTAGATCAAAGAATAATAAATAACCCAAAACAGAAAAGGGGAATAAATAGAACTCCAGAAAAATTAAAAAGAAAGCAAAATAAAGATTTATTAAAATCTGGAAGTATAGTAAAATTCAACAAATAGAAACAAAATCGGTTTTTTATATAAGTTAAGACGAAATAAATTGAATTTAAAAATCCAGAAAAAAAAACAAATCGATAATGAATAAAACAAAACTTCATCCAAAAATTCTAAAAAAAAAAAAAATTAAAGAAATCAGAAAATCAAAAATTAGTTTTGAACAAAAATAACAAAATAAAAAAAAAAAAAAAAAAATAAAAAAAACAAAAATAATAAAAATAGAAGTAAAAATAACTAAAATTGAAAGTGAAAAATAAAATCTAGAAATTATAAACTAGAAAATAAAACTAAAACCAATTGAAGAAATTAAAAGTTTTTTTTCTTCTTTTCAAAATCTGAAATTAAAAGGCAACAAAAAATGTTTTTAAAGGAAAAGAAAAAGGCAAAACGCAAAAAACGAGAAATCAGAAAGGAATAAAAAAGGGAGGGGAGTCATATAAATAGGGTTCCGGGATTCCAAAGCAGGGGTTGAAAATTTTTTGGTACACCTTCTGCTAGGCAAAGAATTTGGCTAAGAACAATCCCTAAATATCCAAAACTTCATCAACACGAGTCCTGAAGGTGCTGCTCACCAATTCTGTAGAGGAGAAGCAATATCTCATCGTAGAAGAAACGGAATTTGATCCCTTGGCCCTGCAACAGGTTAGTCACGAAAGACAATATCAAAAGTTCTATAGAATTCCTTTAGTGTAGGGTTAATCAAAGATCTTGTCAAGAAATATCTATCGCTTTGTATGAATCTAGGGTCAATTTAATTGCCATGAACCTTAGATGTTGCATCGATGCATGTTCTGTTAAAGATCAAGAACTGAGGGGAATTCCGTTGGCGAGTATGTTGTTCATGTTATATGTTGTAGCGATTCAAGAATTGGTGAATAATAAGTTGTAGGCTCTGTATGATAGAATCAAGAATTGGGTGAGAGATCAAATATCAATGTTGCATGTGGAATATGTGCTTAATCAGGTGTCAACGTGATCACGTTCCCGATCTGTTCAACAAAGATTAGCGTAGAGTTGACTATGGCACTAGAAACAGGTCTAGGAAATGTTGGCCATGACAAGGCTTGGACCTTGGGTTGGTGAGAGAGCGGGGTTAGGAGTCGATACCCAAAACAGTCCCACCTTCTGAGTATTGTATCTTTACCTGCATTCCATGGCGCTCCAATGCTGAAACTTTCAGCCAACCTCCCTGAGAGCCCAGTCTCCTTAAAAAACAGATCGAGTGAGGGAAGAGATTTCGGAAAACATGCCGAGCCTATTAGGAGAACCTGACTTCAATCCTACTTTGGCCAAAGTACTCTTTGGATCTGATGCAATGACCGGTTCATGTATACTTATCTTAAACAGGTCGACTGCTTACATGCCTGGTACATGTTTCCCTCGGTTGAGGACATAGCCCTTAAAGTGAGCTAGTACCACAAACCTTAGCCTCCAAACCTTATAGATATCAATAACCTCTTGTCATTCGCCTAGATGGATGCGTGAGGTTAACCAAAATCTTGCACTCTCTGGTAACGTGCGTCCTCCGTGGTGTAACACATTACACTCACGATCCACCCTCTTTGCCTCCTCTGTCTGAGCACTAACCATTCTCAGGACCGGTGATTACCAAACTTCCGAAGAGTGTTTGGCCTCACTCCTCCAGGTATGATTAGTTTAGGCCCCAAGTAAGGGAGATGCAAGAAGCTCCGGATACGCCATCACCGGTTAGGCGTCTCAAATAAGCATAGCCTAGACAAAAAAAGAATAGAAGAAAGGGTTCCCGCATACATTGATTAATGGCCCCTTGTATAGATGTCTTCTCTAAGTCTCCTGATTCCGTCACCTGGCTCGGGTGAGGTCCTCTCTTCTTCAGGCACCCCCAAGGATGAATTCGAGGGTCTTAAGTCCCTGATCTTCCAGTCTTCCCGATTATAGGACACATATATGGCTCACCAAATGCTGTGGTTATCGTTGGGTAGGGTCTTTCTAACGAAAGTAGTGAACACCCTTTCTAACGACCCTTCCGAAGGGAATGGATGCTGATTGACGCATCTGGTACCTTGTTCAAACAATAGGGAGGCTAACAGCAAGAGGTGAGAGAGGGGGAGCGGTAAAGAACACAGCGGATGATCCCATGATCATCATGACGTCCAGGTTTTCCCAGCACTTAGCCTACTCCAATAGATTCAAGTTAAGTCCCTTGCAGAAGGAAGTTGAAAGAATAGGCAGGGGATCAACCAATGCAAACCCGATATGCCTCTTTGTAGGTTGGGATGCATGCATCCCATGCAAGTTATGTAAAGGTTACTTTAGAATCAGACCTGAGAGCAATAAACCCGAATGAACCCCTGGCTCAGTGGTTAGAATACCCAAAGGTATCTCTCGTGCCCAACCTTCAACCCCAAGACTAAAATTTATTTTTTTTATCAAATCAAGTATGCGTACACCACAATGCCTTTGAGAAATTCGAGAATCCTTCCCTCGTCCCCTCGCACAAATTACCAAAATATCCATAGAAAAGTTCTAAAATCCCTATTCTGTCCTCAAATTAAAATTAATAAAAAAAAGAAGCAAAATTACAGAAAATTAATAAAAACACAAAAATTACAGAAAATAATAAAATATAGGAAATTATAGAAAATAATAAAATATAAGAAATTACAGAAAATTAATAAAAATGCACAAATTACAGAAAATTAATAAAAAAAAAGAAGCAAAATTACAGAAAAAGAATAAAATATGCAAAAATTCAGAAAATTGATAAAAATTTTAGAAAATTAATAAAAAATTTCGAAAATTCAGAAATTAATAAAATATTCAAAAATTATAGGAAATTAATAAAAAATTCAGAATTTCTAGAAATTAATTCCAGTAATTAAAAATAAAATTCTTCAAAATTCCTAAATAATTCATAAAAATTCTATAATTCCTAAATGAATTCAAGATTATCAAGTACTTTCATAAAACGCCTTAATCAATAAATCCCCTCCTAAATTGCTAATACTTGTGTCTTGCTCATTTTATTCATCGCTCTTCAAAAATAAAAATATCTTGTTTTGCAATTCTTAATCTCATAGCGGCGAGCTCTCGCCTGTAGCTTTTGTTGTTAGTTTGTTGTTTAGAGATTCAGATGTAGTCCGCGGCCGTATTGTCTTGGGCCTTGTGCTACGTGATTAAAGTTCGTTTGCCTTTCCTTTTTGCAAAATAAAAACCTTGCTTATTTTATCCATCGATTTTTCAAATAAAAATCCTGCTTTACATTTCAATCTCACGCGACGAGTTTGCCACGAATCGTAGCTTTTTTCTCGCCGTTTCGTTTGGGAGATTCGGGGACGTCTGGGCGCACCAAAGAGCGTTTCGGGGCCTGGTGTAATACGGACGAGGATCGCCTCTTCTAAAAAATAACTTTTTCAAAAAATAAATCAAGTCGCTTTTGAATATTACTAATTAGCCCCTAAGGTCAAGCCCGAAAGCATCTTCCAAACACTCTCTTCAATACTTTCGAAGGTCAAGCTCAAAACATACCGTAATCCACGTGTTCTCGAGTTTCCTCTATTGCAATCGAATATATACGAGGAGCAGGATCAAGTCCCGCTGAAGCACTCTATCAATTTATTTATTTTCACATTAATTAAGAGATCAAACAATTTTCAAAATCACACACTCGCTTAAGGGTACCGTTTTCGGACCAAGAAAGGTGTTTAACACTTTCTATCAGAATCGACTCCCCTAACCTCGATCTTTTCCTCTCAAATCAGTTTTTTCCAAATATTTTCCCCAATAAAAAATTTGAATAAGCACTTCCACATCATCAAAATCAACTTTTTTTAAAATTTAGCAGTCCGCCGCCTCGTTAATTACTTTCTGATGGCGACTCTAATCGGGGACCATTAGAGAGCCGAAGCCCATCACCGATGTACATTATATTTGATCTCTTTCCTATTTGTTTGCACATTTTATCGATTGCACGATTCATTTACTTGTTTATTTATCCGTTAATCTGCTTGTCTATTCTTTTGTACAACCCTAGGATAGATGAATCATAAATTGCACATATATCAGACAATTTCCAATTGGGTGTATCCCAATTACTTGTGTGCCCTCATACACATTGCATTTGCATTATCATAAGCTGTGGTCCTATACTCCTGTCCAGTGCCGCCAGACTGAGGATTCAGCAAGGCCACTTTTGGGAAAGCTTACGTCTCCTGTCAGACTATCACTAAAACCCAAAATTTCAGAGCTCAAGGCCCTATTTTGTAATGCCCTGAACCGGTAAAATTTTTCTGCAAGTAAAGCATTGATCGAACTTGGCTCTAGTGACCTCAACACTCGTGATTACAAATCGACCTTTCGAGAGGTTCATATAAAAGGCCATAGATCCTTGGTATGTAACCCAGGGTAAGCAAAGAGGTAACACACCTTCATAATATGGTTCATATACTTTACCACAATTATCATCCAAAATGGAAGTCAAGATTGGGGAAATGTAAATCAAGAAAGAAAAGTCAAACAAAAAAGAAAAGAAAATATCAAAACAAATAAAAAACAAGGAAAATCAAGGAAAATTAGAAATTTTTAGAAAAATTAGAAAATACTTCTAAAAATACTAAAAAGTATCAAAAGCCTCAAAGGAGAGAATGGAAAATTTCAAAACCTAAAGAATGCTTGAAAATTTTAACAAACCCTTTTCAAACACTCCGTATCAAAGGTTTTTAGCAAAATACCAAAAATACAAAACTCCTAAAAAACAAATTTGTTAAAAATCAATAACAAAACAACTCTCATTTATTTTCAAATAGTCAAATCAAATCTCTTAAAATTATTTCACATAGCATTGATTCATTCATTCATTCATAGATCTAAAAAAATAGATTTCAAAAATCATTCTCACACATTCACACTATCAGGCATCAACATTTTATCATTTGATGCTTTGTTGCATTCAAATTGTTTCACAAAAATTAATTTTAACTCACCAGAAATTGAGAAACACAGCCTTCCTCGACATCCTTATAGAAACTGAGCAGTAATCAAGAATCATGGATGAGCCGAGAGACAAACGAAGAGCTAAGAAATATAGGTCAAATCATCGATGAACATGCACACGGGGCCAAGTTGATGAGGCCATCCAGCTAGCCTAACGAAGAGGCTACTTTAAATCCTCTTGCCAAGAGAACCAACCGACTCCAACACACCCTCCCGCTTCACTCCACCATTAAACATACCTTCGCAAATGCATGGTTCAACAATGGTTTCCCATGGGTATGCACCATACAACCAAACACAAACCCAAACACAAGCCCAAATACAAACCCAAACACACAACTACCCTCTAACACCACAGGCATCCCCTATGCCATTCCAAACACCACTTCACAAGCTTACCAAACAGCCGCGGAGGAACGCATTCCTAGTTCACCTGGGCCGCACCCTATATACATACCGTCCTCACCATCACCACATGCTGGGGAAAACCCAAACCATCCTTCAAGTGAAGATACGTAAAAAAATGGAAGGGTCTAGAGGACAGATCCTCACTGAGGAAACGCTTATGAAGCCAAAGATGGTCCGATCTATGCTTGGTCCTGCATTTGGTCATCCTCCAAAATTTAAGGTTCCTGAATTCAGAAATATCAAGAACCAAATTATCCAAAGAAATACCTTCGATCATGTACCGCAGAAGATGTCTCAGATGTACTTACGATGAGAAGCTTCTCATCCACTTCTTCCAAGACAGCCTAACCGGCAAACCAGAACTGTACACTCAATCGGAGCTGACACACATCCGTTCATGGAGGATTTGGCCGAGACTTTCACAAAGCAAGATCGCACAATACCTGAGATGGCCCCCATCTGGACTCAAAGCCTGCACATGGCCAAGAAGAGAGATGAGTCCTTCAAGCAGTATGCCCAACGTTGGTGGGAGTTGGCCGCTCAAGTACAACCTCCCTTATTCGAAAAGGAGCTAGTCAGCATGTTTCTTGACACACTCCAAGATCCTTTTCTATGATAAGATGGTTTCCAGATTATAACTCAAGCTTCTCCGATATCGTCATTGTTGGAGAAAGGATCGAAGGGGGCATGTGCCGTGGAAAGGTCGCACATAAGCCCGCAGGTGCAGTCAATGTTTCCACCGGATCTGGAAAAGAAGGCAGGTGAAACCTACAACGTGGCTTCTGGTCAAGGCCAATACACACCACAATGATGCCTTATGGTCCAGCTTGGTTACCAACCACCACCATACACACCCTACACACCATATCCCTACATCGCTACCATTTACCAAACACCATACCCTCATACTTACAATTACCCGACACAAGTCCGGCCACCAACACCATACACGGCCTAATCAAAGCCGGAAAAAGGAGAAGAAACCCGTCCACCCGATCCTATCCCAATCTCCTACACCGAGCTCCTACCTCTACTGATCCAAAACTCGTTGGTCATGCGCTTATCCTTTGAAACCTCAAGAGCCACCATATCCTAAATGGTATGATGCTAACGCCGCATGCGATTACCATGCAGATTTATTGGTCATTCTACCGAGGATTGCCTAGCGTTGAAGCCGAAAGGTACAAAGCCCGATTGATGCAAAATGGCTGATTTGGGAGGCTTGCTCCCAATACAAAAACAATCCATTGCCAATCAATGAGAGCCCCACAACCACCAAAAGAGACGGAGCAAGACAATGTGGCGCCAGATAAATGGAGGATATTCATCCGTAAATTGTCGTACTTTTCAAAGTTAATCTTTTGTAAATAAACTGCAATGAATAAATACAAAATTACATTTTTCATATCACTTGAGCACGTGCTTTACATTTTGGCTTTACTTCTAAAAACTTACCATTCTTTTTATCTCTTCAACCCACTTCTTATTCCTATATCCAAACAATAAAATACCAATTGGTGAGATGCTAGTGTCAATGAGTAATCTTGAACGTCGGATTAATCAAGCTCAATGAAAAGAGCCCAATGAGGAAGCGTAGATAACAACCAAAGGGATTCTAGATCCCTATTCAAAGTGTCTTGTCAAATAAAACATCCTTACTGGAATCAAGTCTAAACCCAGAAAATTTAGGGATGCAAAATAAGATCCTACCGAATTGGAAGCCCAAAATGATTTCGGTAAGGTCAATATCTGACTACATAAAATTCAAGAAAAAGAAGAAAGCCCGCTGGATTAAATCAAAATGGTCCAGGAAAAATGAGGGTCAAAATTCAAAATTCAAGAAGAAGAAAAACCCGCTGGATTTAAAATAAAAGAGTCCAGGCAGGCGTGGTCAAAATGAATAAATCAACAAAAACATGATCAGAAAAGGTCTTGCTGGGTTCCAAAAACAATTCAGGCAAAATCAGGATCGTACAAGAGCCCGCTAGGTCAACAAACCTAATGGCCTAGGCAAAAGTTAGGACACACAAACAAGAGCCCGCTAGGTCAACAAACCTAATGACCTAGGCAAAAGTTAGGGCATAATCAAACGAGAGCCCGCTAGGTCAATCAACAAACCTAATGACCTAGGCAAAAGTTAGGGCACAATCGAATAGAAGCCCGCTAGGTCGACAACCCTCAAACACGACCTAGGAAAAAGTTAGGGCACGATCGAACAAAAGCCCGCTAGGTTGAAAACCCGTAAGGGCGACCTAGGCAAAAGTCAGGGCAAAATAAAAGACCTGCTGGGTTGAAAACTCAAAAGAACAACACAGGCAAAAATTAAGGTCAATCTAGGAATTCCAAGACAACAACATTTCTGCACCTCATATCTTCCTAAAACTGGGGCAAAATTTTGCCATTTTCTCAAGTTCGATTAATTCGACAATCAAGATTATGAAAAACAGCACTGGCATTTTTTATCAAAAGGTGCCATTTGGGCAATGAACCCACATCTGTTGTCATCTTTCCCTTTCAAGCCTTCTCTATTTTTTCATTAACCATCCAGAATCACTTTGCACACCTCAATAGCGCACATGCCAAAAGAGATGTGAGAAATGTAAAAGTGAAAAGGATTAATTTTGAAAAGTCATGACAAGTCGGATGAATCCTCGACCGTTGCAACACGACAGGATTGTGTCCCAAAGATTCATCTTCCTACCAGCCATGATGCCATCAAAGAAGAAGTGTGTCTTATAAAGCCAACCACCGTTGGGTAAGAAAGATCCCGAAAGAAAATTCCAAAATTGACCAATAAGCCAAGAAAATGAGTTAATCCAAAATTTCGCCCGATTCTTGATCCTTTCACACCAACTACGGTCATTGAGAAAAATGTGTCAAAACTCAAAATCAAGTGAAACAAAAATTTACACCATTTCATGGTTTGCATCCAATAAAGATCTGCTTTCACAACAAAGATTTCAAGCATCAAAATAAGAATCCCGCATCATTTTTACATTTATTTCAAGCATCAAAATAAGAACCCCACATCATTATTGCAAGCATCACAAATACTGCATTCTTTTCACTTACTCAAACAGCACATAAGCATCTTTATTCAAGAATTGCTATGGCCTACTTTTTCAATACTAAATTGTTCGAATCAATCATAATTAAAACCGAATCAAGTTCAAATTGGGGCAAATGCTTGCCCACACAAAAATACAGTTTGAGATCATGGATCAAGTCCAAACTGGGGCAAATGCTTGCCCATAAAAAAGGGCAATTTGAGGTCATCCTCAAATTCTAAATCAACTCAAACTGGGGCAAATGCTTGCCCACACAAAAATATAGTTTGAAATCAAGGATCAAGTCCAAACTGGGGCAAACGCCTGCCCACAAAAATTTTAATTTGAGGTCATCTTCAAATTCTGAATCGAGAACAAAACTGGGCAAGCATTTGCCTAGAAAGTTCAAGTTGAGGCGATCCTTAATTCTAGAAAATTCCAAAATTGGGGCAAACACTTGCCCAGAAAATTCAAGTTGAGGCAATCCTCAATTCCTCAACGTCAGAAAATCAAACTGGGGCAAACGCTTGCCCACAAAAAGTCAATTTGAGGACATCCTTAAATCCTGGATCGAGTCCAAACTGGGGCAAATATTTGCCCAGGAAACATTTAATTTCAAGAACCAAACTGGGGCGAATGCCTGCCCAAAACTCCTTCAAATCAAGACATCCAGAATCTTCTAAACTGGGGCAAAGTGGTGGCCCAAGTCTCTTCAAGAAAATAATTATCAAATGCTTAAGAACCTTCGAGTTCAAGGCTGAATAAGCTACTTGTTTTAATGCAAAAAAAAAAAACAAAATTCAAAAATAAATCGTCCGAGGCAGCTGACAAAGAGCCCACATTCCACCCTCACGTGCACTCCTAGGGCATATTAGGTCATTTTTCCTTTACCTGTCGTAACAGGCCAATCTTCATCTTGTTTTCACACGACCCGTCTCAACAGGTATGTGTCGTCAATTCCTGTCTGTCTTAACAAATTCATCTCTTTCTTGTCAACAACAAGATTCTTCTGCTATACCTATCTTAACAGGTTTTTCTTCATTCTATTATACCTGTCTTAACAGGTGCCTTGTTCCACCCTGTCAACAACAGGGCCATTACATTTAACCTGTCCTAACAAGACATGGCTCACTTTCCTTTGCCTGTCCTAACATGTTTTCACCTTTCTCTTTTTCGCCTATCTAAGCAGACTTACATTTTCCTGTCAACAACAGGAGCTCACAGTTTAGTCATTGTCATTCATTTTGCCTGTCTTCATAAGTTCTTTTCACTTCCCTTTGCTTATCTTAATGGGCATCTTGCCTCCATCCTGTCAACAACAGGACTGTCACATTTAACCTGTCCTAACAAGACGTGGCTCACTTTCTTTCGCCTATCCTAATTGGTTTTCACCTTTCTCTTTTCACTGCTTCAAGAGTTGCTGCGCTTTCCCCCCTAACAATAGAGCTCACATAGCTTAATCATTGTCATTCATTTTGCCTGTCTTCATAAGTTCTTTTCACTTCCCTTTGCTTATCTTAACGGGCATCTTGCCTCCATCCTGTCAACAACAGGACTGTCACATTTAACCTGTCCTAACAAGACGTGGCTCACTTTCTTTCGCCTATCCTAACAGGTTTTCACCTTTCTCTTTTTCACCTGTCTAGCAGGCTTGCATTTTTCCTGTCAACAATAGGAGCTCATAGTTTAATCATTGTCATTCATTTTGCCTGTCTTCACAGGTTCTTTTCACTTCCCTTTGCCTGTCTTAACGGGCATCTTGCCTCCATCCTGTCAGCAACAGGACTTTCACATTTTTTCTATCTTAACAGGTCTTTTTCATTTTCCTTTGCCTGTCTAGCAGGCTTGCAGTCTCCTGTCAACAACAGGACTTCAAGCATGTTTAAATTCCGTTCACATGTTAAGCAGGTTTGCTTTCATCCTGGCGATAGCAGGATTTCATTTGCATTCTTCCCGGTAACAGCGGGACCCCCTCTGGATTCCTTCTCGTCAACAACGAGATTCTCCTCAAGTTTAGTTTCTGCTCACTGGCCTATGTTGTCAGGCCACCATCAAGTTTACATTTTTGCTCACTGGCCTATGTTGTCAGGCCACCATCAAGTTTACATTTTTGCTCACTGGCCTATGTTGTCAGGCCATAGCATTGCATCTTTTCATTTTTGCTCACTGGCCTATGCTGTCAGGCCATAACATTACATCTTTACATTCTTGCTCACTGGCCTATGTTGTCAAGCCATAACATTACATCTTTGCATTCTTGCTCACTGGCCTATGTTGTCAGGCCATAGCATTACATCTTTGCATTCTTGCTCACTGGCCTATGTTGTCAGGCCATAGCATTACATCTTTGCATTCTTGCTCACTGGCCTATGTTGTCAGGCCATAGCATTACATCTTTGCATTCTTGCTCACTGGCCTATGTTGTCAGGCCATAGCATTGCATCTTTACATTCTTGCTCACTGGCCTATGTAATGCTATCTTTACATTCTTGCTCACTGGCCTATGTTGTCAGGCCATAGCATTGCATCTTTACATTCCTGCTTTCAGGCCTATGTTGTCAGGCCGCCATATAGTTTAGATTTACTGCTTTCAGGCCTATGTTGTCAGGCCGCCATAGAGCTAGATTTCTGCATCATGGTCTATAGTGTTAGGTCACCATCAAGTTTACATTTCTGCATCATGGCCTATGTTGTCAGGCCTCATGAAGTTTAGTTTTCTGCATCACGGCCTATAGTGTCAGGCCACCATCAAGTTTCCCTTTCTACATATTAAAGTTTTCTTTTCTGCACTCCGGCCTATAGTGTCAGGCCACTTTGTACATACCTTACTTTTTAGTTCTTGCACGCTTCCCTGCCTCAAACAGGCCCTTTCCACTCCACTGAGCTTGTCCTAACAGGCCATTCTCTTCTACTTTTCCCATTTTAACAGGCTATTTTCATTTCATTTTGCTTATCCTAACAGGCAATCCCATTGCATTCCACGCATGTCCTAACAAGCCTTCATTCATTTCAGCTTACTTAGGTTATGCCATCTAGCTTTGTATATTTATACCCTATCGGCACACGAAGCCGGTAAAGTCATTCAACCACCGCTCCTCCAGCATCCGGGGGGTCCACTTTAAGCTCAAGGCTTTTGGTGCTGCTCGGATCTCTTCAAAAATCACCTCAGACATAAGGTGTTCGTGTCTTTACTCATTTCCTACCTCGATAATTTAGAGAATCATTTCTCACATTATCCGGTAAGGAAATAAGTAAAGAGGGGCAAACTGTAAACACCCAATTATGTCCGAGGCCCCCCCAATTAGCAACAGAAAACAAACAAACATAAACAGAAAACAAACAATTAAACAGACAAACAGAAAACAAACAAATATAAACAGGAAATAAACAACAGAAAACAGAAAATAAATTCCCGAGGAATAAAAATAAAACCTGTTTTTAATTCTAGATCAAAGAATAATAAATAACCCAAAACAGAAAAGGGGAATAAATAGAACTCCAGAAAAATTAAAAAGAAAGCAAAATAAAGATTTATTAAAATCTGGAAGTATAGTAAAAAATTCAACAAATAGAAACAAAATCGGTTTTTTATATAAGTTAAGACGAAATAAATTGAAATTAAAAATCCAGAAATAAAAAAAACAAATCGATAATGAATAAAACAAAACTTCATTTTTACAAATGTGAAAATTCTGAAAAAAAAAACAATTAAAGAAATCAGAAAATCAAAAATTAGTTTTGAACAAAAATAACAAAAAAATAAATAATAAAAATAGAAGTAAAAATAGAAGTAAAAATAACTAAAATTGAAAGTGAAAAATAAAATCTGGAAATTATAAACTAGAAAATAAAACTAAAACCAATTGAAGAAAATTTTTTTCTTTTCAAAATAGGAAATTAAAAAGCAACAAAATATGTTTTTAAAGGAAAAGAAAAAGGCAAAACGCGAGAAAACGAGAAATCAGAAAGGAATAAAAAAGGGAGGGGAGTCATATAAATAGGGTTCCGGGATTCCAAAGCAAGGGTTGAAAATTTTTTTGGATACACCTTCTGCTAGGCAAAGAATTTGGCTAAGAACAATCCCCAAGTATCCAAACTTCATCAACACGAGTCTTGAAGGTGCTGCTCACCAATTCTGTAGAGGAGAAGCAGTATCTCATCGTAGAAGAAACGGAATTCGATCCCTTGGCCCTGCAACAGGTTAGTCACGAAAGACAATATCAAAAGTTCTATAGAATTCCTTTAGTGTAGGGTTAATCAAAGATCTTATCAAGAAGTATCTATCACTTTGTATGAATCTAGGGTCAATTTAATTGCAATAAACCTTAGATGTTGCATCGATGCATATTCTGTTAAAGATCAAGAACTGAGAGGAATTTCGTTGGCGAGTATGTTGTTCATGTTGTATGCTGTAGCGATTCAAGAATTGGTGAATAATAAGTTGTAGGCTCTGCATGATAGAATCAAGAATTGGGCGAGAGATCAAATGATAGATAGGATATCAATGTTGCATGTGGAATATGTGCTTAATCAGGTGTCAACGTGATCGTGTTCCCGATCTGTTCAACAAGATTAGCGTAGAGTTGACTATGGCACTAGAAATAGGTCTAGGAAATGTTGGCCATAACAAGGCTTAGACCTTGGGTTGGTGAGAGAGCGGGGTTAGGAGTCGATACCCAAAACAATCCCACCTTCTGAGCATTGTATCCTTACCTGCATTCCATGGCGCTCCAATGCTGAAACTTTCAGCCAACCTCCCTGGGAGCCCAGTCTCCTTAAAAAATAGATCGAGTGAGGGAAGAGATTTCGGAAAACATGCCGAGCCTATTAGGAGAACCTGACTTCAATCCTACTTCGGCCAAAGTACTCTTTGGATCTGATGCAATGACCGGCTCATGTATATTTATCTTAAACAGGGTCGACCAAGCTTACATGCCCAGGTGCATGCTTACCCTCCCTGTTGAGGATAGGGCCCTTAAAGTGAGCTAGTACCACAAACCTTAGCCTCCAAACCTTATAGATATCAATAACCTCTTGTCATTCGCCTAGATGGATGTGTGAGGTTAACCAAATCTTGCACTCTCTGGTAACGTGCGTCCTCCGTGGTGTGACACATTACACTCACCTCCACCCTCTTTGCCTCCTCTGTCTGAGCACTAACCATTCCCATGACCGGTGATTACCAAACTTCCGAAGAGTGTTTGGCCTCACTCCTCCGGGTATGATTAGTTTAGGCCCTAAGTAAGGGAGATGCAAGGTCTGCATGACGCTATCACTGGGTTAGGCGTCTCAAATAAGCATAGCCTAGACAAAAAAAGAATAGAAGAAAGGGTTCTAGCATACATTGATTAATGGCCCCTTGTATAGATGTCCTCTCTAAGTCTCCTGATTCCGCCACCTGGCTCGGGTGAGGTCCTCTCTTCTTCAGGCACCTCCAAGGATGAATTCGAGGGTCTTAAGTCTCCGGATCTTCTGAGAGTCTCCCTCAGATCATCGGACACATATTATGGCTCACCAGCGCCCAGGGTTATCGTTGGGTAGGGTCTTTCTAACGAAAGCAGTGAACACCCTTTCTAACGACCCTTCCGAAGGGGATGGATGCTGATTGACACATCTGGAACCTTGTTTAAACAATAGGGAGGCTAACAGCAAGAGGTGAGAGAGGGGGAGCGGTAAAGAACACAGCCGATGATCCCATGGTCATCATGACGTCCAGGTTTTCCCAGCACTTAGCCTACTCCAATAGATTCAAGTTAAGTCCCTTGCAGAAGGAAGTTGAAAGAATAGGCAGGGGATCAACCAATGCAAACCTGATATGCCTCTTTGTAGGTTTGAGATGCATGCATCCCATGCAAGTTATGTAAAGGTTACTTTAGAATCAGGCCTGAGAGCAATAAACCCGAATGAACCCCTGGCTCGGTGGTTAGAATACCCAAAGGTATCTCTCGTGCCCAACCTTCGAACCCTGTTAAGACCAGCCCATTTTTTTATCAAATCTGTTAAGGCAGATTACCACAATGCCCTTGGAGAAATCCGAGAATCCCTTCCCTGTCCCTACCACAAATTACCAAAATATCCATAGAAAAGTTCTAAAATCCCTATTCTGTCCTCAAATTAAAAATAATAAAATATAGGAAATTTAGAGAATTAATAAAAAATACAAAAATTACAGAAAATAATAAAAATTCAGAAAATTAATAAAAAATACAGAAAGTTAATAAAAAAATTCAAATATTACAGAAAATAATAAAAATTCAGAAAATTAATAAAAAATTCAAAAATTACAGAAAATTAATAAAAAATTCAAAAATTACAGAAAATTAATAAAAAATTCAAAAATTACAGAAAATTAATAAAAAATTCAAAAATTACAGAAAATTAATAAAAAAAATTCAAAAATACCGAAAATTAATAAAAAAATTCAAATATTACAGAAAATTAATAAAAAATTAAAAAAATTCAGAAAATTAATAAAAATTTTTCAAAAATTAATAAAAATTTAAAAAATTCCAGAAATTAAAAAAAAATCAAATTTCTAGAAATTAATGAAAAATTGCCGAAATTAAAAACAAAAATTCTTCAAAATTCCTAAATAATTCATGAATTCAAGATTAATAAGTATTTTCATAAAATTCCTTAATTGGTAAATTTCCCCAAAATTTCTAATACTTGTGTCTTGCTCATTTTATTCATCGTTCTTCAAAAATAAAAATCTTGTTTTGCAATTCTTAATCTCACGCGACGAGCTCTAAGCACGAACTGGTAGCTTTTTCTGCTGTTCGTTGTTTAGAGATTCGTGTGGGTCCAAGTGCAGCCGTAGTTGTCTTGGGCATTGTGCACATGTGGATTAAGGTTTCCTTTCCTTTTTGTAAAATAAAAACCTTGCTCATTTTATCCATCGATTTTCAAAATAAAAATCCTGTTTTGCGATTCTTAATCTCACGCGACGAGCTCTAAGCACGAACTGGTAGCTTTTTCTCATTGCTCGTTGTTTAGAGATTCGTATGGGTCCAAGTGCAGATTAGTTGTTGCCGGGCCCCGTGCATACGTGGACGAGGATCGCCTTCTAAAAATAGTTTTTTTCAAAAAAATAATCAAGCTGTTTTTGAATATTACTTTTCAATTAGCCCCGAAGGTCAAACCTTCGAGCATCTTCCAAACACTCTTTTGAACATTTTCGAAGGTCAAGCTTTCAAAACATACCAGAACTACGTAAGCCTTGAGTTTCTCATTGCACCGGGGAATACGTAGGAGCAGGATCAAGTCCTGTCAGGCTAACCTCTATCAATTTATTTAATTTCACATTAATTAAGGGATCAAACAATTTTCAAAATCACACACTCGCTTTGGGTACTGCTTCGGACGGGCGAGTGGGGTGCCTAACACCTTCCCCACTCGTAACCGACTCCCGAACCTGGATCTTTTCCTCAAGTCAAGGTTTTTTCCAAATATTTTCCCTTAAATAAAAATTTGGTGGCGACTCCACATCATCAAAATCAACTTTTTTTAAAATTTTAGCGAGTCCGTCGTCTCGTCGGAATTACGGTTGCGACAATATATACCACATAGAAAATTTGTAAAATATATCAAGTATGATCTTCTATAAAATTATGTTTAAATTTTGAAAAATAAATAAATTAATAAATATTTTAATAATATATCTTAGTATTTAAAATTTTTTAAATCATAAAATTTAGTCATAGAAAATTTTAAAATCTTCTAAATTAATTCTCACAATACCTTTTGAGATAAAAAGAATATTTTAAATCAATGCTAACTTTTTTTAAAAAATACCATCAAATTCAATGAATACTGGCAAACATTAAAAATTATAGGAACAATTTCTAATTATAATATATATATATATATTACTTTAAATTAAAAATTAATTTTAAAATTTAATTTAACTATTAAAAATTGAAAATTATCATTAAAGTAATTTAATATTTAAATTCTATAAAATTGTAATAATTTTTAATTGTACAAATATTTTTTTATCTTTTTAAATAAAGAGTTAATTTTTTACATAAACAAAATATAATTTTTTTTTAAAAAATTATTATTTAAATAAATTTAATCTATCATTATCAATTAATCCACTTTTAAAAATAATGATTAAGAAGATGATAATTCAGAAAGATAAAAAGGATGAATAATGTAAAAGATGATTAAAATAATATTTTATTAAATAATAAATTATTTAAATTTATTTTTATATTAAAATAACATTATTTTAGATTCAAATAAAGATTTATCTAAAATATTTTTTAAAATAACATTGTTTTGGTTCAATTAGATATCCATATATTATATTATTTTTATTTTTTTAAAATTTATATTAAAAATAATAAAAATAAAAAATTACTGTTTTTTTACAAAATACTAAAAATAAAAAATAAAAAATATTTTATAAAATCAAACCTCATCTAATATGGTCATATTCGTTGAAATATATTCTTAAAAAGAATATCGGACATGATTGATTTTCTGAAATAAGTTATGCTAATTTTAGTCAGCTTTAATTCAAATGGATATGTTAGAAATTACCATTTATTTCAAATAACTTACGTTCACTTTTATTTTTCTTTTTATCATTTGAAATATTAAATTATAACCAAATATATTGTTTTAGTTTAACCAAAAATAATATTCTTAAGAACATTATTACCAAAATGTTATTTCTGCAAATATAATTAATTACATAACATGAAATATCTTGAAAAAAATTATATTTCAGTAGACTTTTGTCGTTTCTCATCACTGCCTATCTACTTAAAGTTAGAAAAAAAAACTGAAAAATTAATTCCAAGAAGGATCACTGCCAATTATTTTGTCCTTTCAAATAATTTTATTTTAATCATTTAAGAAAAAATTTTGTTTTAAATTTAACTCCATCAAAATCTTAAATAATTAAAAGGTTAGTTCTTCTAGTAGTTTCTCGCATATTGCAGCCATTTTTGTGGTTTTTCTTTGGCTTTTTAGCAACGGTAGATAAGAGTCATAAAACCTAAAAGGGTTTAACCCTTTCTTCACCAATCGAACCATTCTTCGCTGCCTCGAACCGGTTTTTGCTCTCTCTTCCCTTCTTATCCATGGCATCAACATTTCTCACCATACCAACTCCCTTTCTACACAAAACCAATGCCCTCTCTTTCTCTAACAAGAGACTCTCATGTAAGTTCAATTTATCAAAACCTTCATTCACTTTCCCAATTTCCTCAATTTCTTAACCTTCTCTAACATGGATTCCATGCAGTTTCGCAGAGAAACTCTCTGAAGGTCAATGCAATTGCCACAAAATGGGATCCCGCCAAGGTTTTTTTTTTTTGAGCAATTAAATGGATTGGTGGTTGTTGATGTTGGTTTTTATTTCCATTTTCATTTCCATAATTTTTATTTTGTATCTTTAATCTGAGTTTTGGTGATTCTGGGATGCAGGTTGTTCCTCAGGCTGATAGAGTTCTTATTCGTCTGGAGGAGCTATCACAAGTATGCTATTCCCTTATCTAAAATAAAATAAATAAAAAAAATTCAAAATTTAACTTGGGATGTTGTTTGTACTTGGTATGGAGCAGCTATCATGTGTAGATTCCTGTTATTAATTCTTTTCTCATCTGGTGTTTTTCAACCGGGCTGCCTCTATGTAAGGCTGAATGTTGAACTTTTTTGTGAGCCTTCTTTTTTTTGCACTTTAGCTAAACAGCAGTTTGATATGGTTTTGAGAAACCGTTGAGATTGTGCCATGATTTGAACTTTTTTTTTTCAATATATTAAAACAGCCACAACCACCAAGTTGAATAATCCTATTGGTGGTGTGCTAATATGTTGCCTGTGGAAATTCCCTTCGTATGTGCTCTAGATTGATGATGCTTGTGCACATATGAAGCACATTAAAAATATTCTGAGATTTCTTCATTCATTATCCTCGGCTTGGTTTCTGTTGAGTCAGTGAAAATGAGAACATTCCATGTTCACCCCAAATGAGGCCCAGTAAGGCAGTGTATGATAGGTAATTGCTACTTGAACGCACCAATATAAGTTGCTGTCTTTACACATGCGTAATAGCTAAAGAATAATCATGTTAGAAGTCATCGAATAGATACTATAAAGTAATAGTATGTTCTGAAACATATTTAAGATATACAGATCTAGTGCTGTGATGCCATGTTGGTGGCTTACTGCTGAGAAGTATTAGCCCTGAGCTTAGCTTCAGGGTTCGCGAGAATTCCTGAGATTTTTTTCCCATGCATGTTAGTTGTTGACTTGTTGGTTCGTTAGTCATTGAATGACAATGCACTTATATCAGTGTTTTGGTATTTGATGTATATTTCTTTGTAATAATAAATGTGGTTGACAAGATAACCATGTAGGTCCTATTAAAGATTCAATTGTATTGATCATACAAGTATATTGATGGGATTGTAGAATATATTGGAAGAGCTTGATGAATAGTTTTCATGAATGTTTATTTTTCATTGTTCTAAGTGTATCTTAATTCTTTGTAATTGAATTTTAACATTTAGAATTAGCAGAAATATGATGTAATTAGGCTAGAGTTTAAGTGTATCTTTGCATTTTATTTTAGGCCAACTTCCGCACCATTGGACATTGCTTTAGGAACCTCACACTTTGCCCATATATTGGCTCTTGTACTCTATTTTATGCACTTTGAAAGTCATTTGAAGAATTTTTGCTGAATTGAGTTGAGTTAGTCTTCTCATTCTCTAGCTCTTGGTGAGAACCAAAGCTTGAATCTCATCAATGGAGTCCCTTCCATTGTGGTGATTACTCTAGGCTTATCTTTTCTTATAGAAGTGGGGCCATTTTCTTTCCATTTTCTACCTTTTATATTTATAATTTTTGTTCTTTGATCACTTGCAATTTCATGCAACGTTGATCTATATTTTGTGTGCCAAAGGCTAATTGCAATTCATACAATTTAGGACCATACATCTATTCAATTGATATTTGCAAATCAATGCAAATTAGGACTATTTCATCAAACCCATGAGCTAGTGTGTATGGATGTTTGGTTTTGAAGGCTTGTGAAGATCTAACCCTTCTCAAGATAGATCCAAATCTTTTCCTATGAACAAGGTTCATATCAACTGGTATCAGAGCACTTGATATGGATCCTATTAAAGGTTCAATTATATTGATCATTCAAGTATGTTTAGCATGAAGCAATCTGTCTGCTATAACAGATATAATTTCTGTTTGGCCTCACTTCAGCCGTTGGTTGCTTTGAAAGGGTGGTTTGTCTTATAGCCTTTGACATTGGCCATTTACATTATATTTTTGTGTAGCAATTGTAGCTTGATGTCTTTATTTTCTTTTGTTCTACTTTCTCTCGAAAGATATCTTTTGTTTTTGGTCTTATGGGTATAAAGGTTTAAATTAGAAATGATTGAATTGCTTGAAAAAAGGTGTAAAGGATGAAGAATCTAAATGCAAATCAGTAATGTCTAGTTTTCTATTGGCCATAAATTTGTTGTTTTGTTTCTGCTGGAGAGATGGCAGATGAATTGATAATCAAAATAGTATCTAATTTATGATTATCACTAGTTGGTGGCTACTGGCTAAGATTCTACAACACACAATTACAATTATAATTCTATAAAAGTGGACAGTTGTTTTTCCTTGCTGCCTAGCTGATTTGTGAATATACATTTTGCTGCAGAAATCAGCTGGTGGAGTTTTGTTGCCCAAGTCAGCAGTTAAATATGAGCAACATCTTGTGGGAGAAGTAAGTAGGCATAGAAGCCTTTGATGTTTTGGGTCTGTGAACTCGTTCTCCTTTATAATTTTGTGTTCTGGATATAATTTGGTCATATTCTTTCATATTAATTTCAGATTCTAACAGTTGGTTCTGAGGCTGGAGAACTAAAAGCTGGAACGAAGGTATGTGTTTCATTACTGTGAATGAGGTGAAGTAGAAATGGACAAAAAACTAAAGAATAATCTAAAAAATTCTCAATATTTAATTTCAATATTAATCTAACTTCCTTGAGGCTGATATATGCTTATATAGGTAATTCAAAGGACCCCTAAATCTACCAAGATAAAGCAATTCAAACACAGACTCAAGTGACCCTAATCATGAGTTATTAATCAAACTAAGACAAGGAAATAAAGTCAGAATCTAACTAGGGTTAAGATTTCCCAAGATCCAAACAAGTAACCATCCTGAGTTATTGATAAATAACCCTTGAATCCCTATTTCAAACCCTAATTGTTGTAAGGACCAACTCTCCCTCAAGCTCAGGCTTTTAGGTGAAGCTCATATGAATGGATTTATATTTGACATGCCATCTCACAGAAGAGACTTAATGGCTTGAAATGTGGATAATGTAATCCATCTTGTGGATTGACAAGGAATAACTCCTGGCTACTTGGTCATTGATGCTTTCCTTTATATCAACTTCTAAATAGGCACAAAAAAGTTTATGAATTGCTTGAGGAGTGAGCACATCTGCAGCTGAATTTATATACATAAGCTGTATACATTCTCTAATTGCAACAAAATAGGAACCAACTCCTAGTGAAATTAATTGAAAAAAATAAAAGAAGTTAGATTTTAAATAAGAAGTATCCTTAGTCGGAGAATTTCCTACAAATATAATAAATATGAATATCATTTCCTAATACTGCTAGATACTCTATGAGTGGAAACTATGGTGGATAAAGTAGATAGTAAAATTCTAAAGCTCACCCTGTTAGGAACCAAAGAAAGTGCTCACAAAAAAGATGAAATATTATTATTGAATACCAACGTAAATAGAGTTTATGGATAGTATTACCCTTATATTTTCTCTAACCGCCCAGAGCCTACAGCTCCTCAAAGAAGATAATCCCTGCCCAAGCTTACAGCCGAAAATGAATAACTATTTTTCTCCCTCTTTTCTTCTCCCCCACTCCCACTAACATAATAACTAACTCCTAAACGTGAATACCCATTTCTGATAACCAACTTGCCACACTAGCAAGTGTCCCCACTCTCTCTATTTTCACCCTTTTTTGTCTCTTCTGGTATATACCTTCAAGACCCTAGACCCATGACTTGGTCCATTAGCCAGCTGGCCCTGATTTTCTCAATTAGCCCTTTTCTTTGCATCATTGCTCCTAACTCACCCCTTCAAGGATCAAATTGTATAAATTGAAACTTTCAAGAATAAAAGCAACACAAACATCTTTCAAGCTCCAAATTGTATATTTAGTCATTATATTTATGCATAGTATGTAAAATAATTAGTTGATAATTGTTGAGTATGACCTGGTCTTGCTTCATTATTTTGATTGCATATAATGAAAGATTTTTGAGGTTCACTTCATTTGTAGTACGTCTTGTGGGTTGTGGGGTGCTGGGGTAACATAATAATTGAACGAGTTAGCATGTTTTGAATCACTTAAATTTGCAAAAATAATTGCTTATTTTTCAAAAACTCTCTTGGGAAGCTAGCAAAAGTAAGTTATTATTTCTTTGAAATAGGTTGAACCAGGCATTGCTTTGGTTCATATAATATATATATATATATATATATTAAAAAAAAAACTAGCATTATTTTGAATCATTTGAACTTGTTGAAATTTGTTCCAACTATAAACTACAATTTTTCTTTTGCAGGTGCTATTCACTGACCTAAATGCTTATCAGGTAAGCGATGTTAAAAACAGTTGCTCCATACCTTATACAGTGTTATATACCTTATAATATTCTAAGTTGAAACATTATCTGTTAATTTGCTTTTAATGAATTTATCACTGGCTAAAGAAATAATTATATATCGGAATATGGGGAAAATACTTCTGACCTGAGTGCTTGGAATAGGGGGGGGGGGGGGGGGGTAGGTTGATTAGCAAAGATTAGAGCAAGTGCCATGCCAAACCATTATAGTTCTTGGTATCTCTTGGATATATATCATACTTATTTTGACTTTAAGCTTCTCCTGGTCTGGTGAATATTTTTGGACTTCAACTAATTTTAGGGTGATTTGTCCAACATATGATAGGATTCTCTTTGGTCAGTGACAAATTGGAAAACAATCTTTTCTGTTTTCTTGTTAGACTGATATCTTCATTATTATTTTTGAGTTTGGTTCAGTTTAACACAAATTTTCATGGGTTATAGAATAGAGCATGTGTGCACAATGCGTACAAGTAGATTGGTTATTGCCCTCTTCATATTATTCTACTGTTTTTTTCTTGGTGTTATGTCCTTTTCTTTTAATCTTCTGAAAGGTAATGATACTGCATCTTATCGAGACCCTTAGCAATGTGGTGGATGTTTTTGATCACTAAAAAAGAAACCAAGTTGTGACAGCTTTCCTGAAAAGATAATTTGATAGCAGCATTGTTGTACCATTTTTAATCAAATGCTCTCGTCACCATTAATTAATATTGGTCTAATTATTTGTCAGGTGGATTTGGGGACTGAAGCAAAGCACTGCTTCTGCAAAGCAAGTGACTTATTGGCCTTAGTTGAGTAGGGTTTGGCCACTGTATGAGGCAGAAAGGAGCTACCTTTTTGATAATTTTTATCGCAAATGTATGAGCAGTAGAATAAACTATTTTTAATTATTGATCTTTAAATTTTATCTTCTGTAATATTATATAACTAACTGCTTTTCAATGAAGTTTCTGATTCAGATTTTCAAATTATGCTGTCCTATGACCTGCCAACCATGAAAAGAAAGATTCTTGAGGGTTGAGTAATAGAACCAAGTTGGTAAGAACCAAAAGGGGTATTCATAATAATTTAGGTCATCATCTAATATGGTTATTATAGGATAATAAACAGATTAACCGCGTTGATTTTACAGATTTACAATTTTGACACAACCTTGTTTGATTGAAAATGAAAATGTTGCCACTATTGGTTTTAACATGTTTTAACCCATGGATATCTTGACTTAAAAATGAAATCGTTTTCACTATATCTTGAAATGCCAAATAGTTACAGTAAGGTTAATTTTGATCGATAATAAAACTAAATGGTCATTAAATTAAAAATCCAACGATTCTTGATATTCTTTTTGGTCCTTTTAGATCAACAGGGCATTTGATAGTGTATTTAGCTAAAATAAAAGATGAAATAATTAATTTTTTTTTAAGATTATTTCAATTTGTTTTGATAATTATTAATGTTTTTTAATATTATTTATACTGGTATTTAAGAATTTAATTATTTGTTGAAAATTAATATTTTATTTTTATATTTGATACATTTTGATATTATTTTATTTATTATGAAGTATTATTATTATTATTTAATATGGTTATTATATATTTTATTTAAATTATTTATAATAAAAAATTTAAGAATTTTTTTTTAAAAATTAAAGATAAATTTTAAACAAATTCATTTTTAAATATGATTTTTATTAAAAAATGTATTATAAAATAATAAATAAATAAAATTATCATAATCATTAAACTAATTTTAATACAATTTAGTTTAAATAATAAAATATTAAAATTTATAATTAATAAAAAGTTATCATACTTAAATTGAATTTAATGATTATATTTTTATCATTTAATCTTTAATAGACAATTTTATCAAATATTTTATGCTATAATCAATAATTTTTTTTAATTTTTCAACTTTCAATTAATTTATTTGTTAATTTTATCTAACATATTCAAAAATAAAAAAATATATTTTAATTAAAATATAAATAATAAATTATTAAAATTATTATTTATTTGATACTATATACATACATAAACTTTACATTTAAATAAGAAAAAATCTAAGCATCACTTAAATATGATAACAATGAAATTTAAAATTAATTTATTAATCTTTGTTTTATAATTTTTTTTATAATAAAAAAGTGATGCGATTTAAATTTAAGATCACGTATAAAATTATTTTAATTTTTAATCTTTCATCAAATTAATTATACTAACTTACTTTATTTTATAGATTTGAAATTGAATGGTATATCTATAAATGGAAAGTATAGGAAATTTTTTTTTCTACATAACCAAAAAAATATAGAAAAATAATATATAAACGTTATATATTGTGATAAGATATTCATTCAAAATGTTACAAAGAAAATAATATTAACGGAATGAGTAACGTGACAATGCTAAAATTCAAGCATCAAATTAATATTTTTAAAATTTTTTATTGGATAATTTAAATTTCACAATATTATGAAGCTATATTTTTGTAATTTTTTATTCGTATTAGATTTAAGAATTTGATGCTATAAGAAAATATTTTATATTTTGACGCTCTTTTTTTAACATTTGGCAACTGTTGGAAATTACTACTGTGATGTAACCACTTTAATTATAATATATTGACATTTTATATTTCAAAATTCTTGTGTTATTTATTAATATTATAATATTATAAATTTATTATTATTTGGGTAGCTTTGCTTCTTTTGATGATATAAACTTGTTATATTGATAAAATAATATGTTTTATGCGTTTGAAAATGAAATTTATTATTAAGATAATATTATAAAAATTCTTGTTGTAGAAATGTGTTGTATTTTCTATTTACTTCAATTAAAATTTATGACACTTAAATGTATTTTGTGCATAAGATTTTCATTCTTAGTTTGGGCAAATATAATTAAAATTTTTGGAGGTCGTGGAAGTTATAAAAATTAATAAAAAAAAATACGAGTTATAAAAAATAATGGAGTTACTAGAATTGATAAAAAAAGAATAAAACAGTTATTTATAAAGAAAAAGTATGATAAAGTTGTCTTTGAAAAAGGAATGATGACAATTAACCAAAACTGCTGATATGATAAAATTGGATTGTTATACAGTGTTTGAATGGTTCACGTGGCATTGCTATAACATGCATTTTAGAATTTATATATTATAAATAAATTATCATTACAGACATTTTAGCATTAGATCAATTATTATTTTATTTATTTCATTGTGTGTATAGAAAAAAGATAATCTATCCTTTAAACATTAATTATTTAAAATTTAACATTCTCATAAATGACATGCTCGGTTCACAATTTTTTAAAAAAGAAAAATATTTAATTATTTTAATATTATATAGATCAATATGTTTTAATCTTTTATATTTTAAGATCTTATAATAGTTGACTTTTATCATTTTATAAAATTAAATTTATATTAATTATTTAAATAAATCAAATTTAAACTTGGTAAGCTGAATATTAATAATTACAAATAATATGAACATATTTATATGGCATCATGGATGCGTACGTGTGTACAACTTGGATGCATGCGTTTTTATAATTAATTTTATACCTAATTATAAATATATTTGATAAAATATTTAAGTTAATTGAAAAATTATTTGCTAAAATATTTTAATTCTATATGATAAAATAGTTTTTTAAATAATAAGTATAAACATTTTTTAAGTAGTAACTACCATTTTTAAAAAAAATTATTTTAAGTAATTTTATATTTTTAACTTCTCAATGAAATATATTTTTTATTTTTATTTTTAATATATTTTATAGCCTAATATTTTTTATTTATCTATTTATTTTTATAAATTTAATATCATCTGATTATTTTATAGTAAAATATTATTCTGATATATTTAATTTATATATTATTATAAAATATTATATTTTAAATTATTATTTTAATGTATAATATTTATTTTAATTATTATATTGTATTTTATTATTTATTTTATTGAATAAAATATTAAACCTTTAATGAAAAATTAAAATCATAAAAATAATTACTCTTTTAAAATTGTTAATTCAAATTTATTTATATAAAATCTGAAAATAAAAATTTTGGTTTTAAAGAAATGAATTTTATTTAATTAAATTTTTGTATATATATTTTTTGAAAAATATATCATAAATATTAAGTTTTAATCTATTATCTAAATGTCTATATCTATTATTTTATATTTATAAATTAACTTAACAATTAATTTTATCAAATACTTTTAATATAATTGATAGTTTATCTACTTTTAATTTTTATTTGTTTATCTTACAATTTTCATTTAACTTAATCTTATTATAAAACATATCCTGTATTATAATAGAAAAGTTTATTTTGAGTAAGTTTTTAATGGAATATTTTGATATTTTATATAAATGATATTTATAAAAACTGGAAGTTATAATTTATTATTTTATTATAAAAAATATAATTTACCTCCTTCATTTTGTGGTAAATATCATAATTTTCTTTTTATGTTTAATTTTTTATTATCCAACGGGCTAGGGAAGGGTACGAGTGGATCATCACATTTGACCAACTTGAATACATAATAAGAATAGCTGGATTGGATATTAGATTTGAACCTTTTTTGGAGTGTTTCGCATAAAATTAGTTTTTCAAATAATAAATTTTTAACTATAAATATATAATTTTTTGTTTATTTTTATATACATTTATTCTTTTATTCAAATTAATTATCCTAATATAATTGTGTTTTAAAATAATAAAATACAGACTATCGTATGAAATAAAATTATTGAAATGAAAAATATTCATGAAATAAAATAATGAGATGGTAATTTTTAATTTTATTAGCATCTTACCCATGCATTGAATGGATTATTTTGAATTTAAATAAAAGTTATAAATAAAAATTTAAAATTATTATTATTAGGTATTATATTATATTAATAAAAAATAAAGACATAAAAATATTAAAACTGATTATGCAAAGGAAACATTAAAATTATATTATATAATCATTATTGTATGATATATCAAAATTTAAAATTAAATTTAAGTTAAAATGATAAAAACTGTAATAATTTTGAAATTTAGTTTATTCAAAAGAAAATAAAGATTTTTATAAAATTTTTATAATGTATCAATATTTAAAATTTAAATCAAATTAAAATTTAAAAATAATATTTGAAAGAAATAAATTATAAAAAATAAAAAAATTTATTATAAAAAAAGTCATGTAACTTAATAAGAATAATAGCAAGTTCCTAAAATTATCTTATTTAAGAATAAGAATTGGAATTATAATATAGAGATGGATTAAAACTCTTAGTTCAATTTTGGTATATTTACTTGGTGTGTTTGGATTAATTTTTGAAATTTGAATTTCTTTTTTTGAGTAATTATACAAATAAATTTATATTAATAGTAAATTACTTTAACTTCTTTTCTATTTTATGTGTTATACAAAATCTTTCTATTTTTAAAATTTACACAAATTTTTTTATATTTTATAAACATGTTACACTAAATCTTTTAGCTTTATTTTTTATTATATTAATAAAAATATCATTATGATAAATTTTTACACATTATAAAAAATTCATTTAATGCATTAAACACTACAAAAACCTCCTTCTATTTTTTTCAAAATATATTACAATTAAATATAAAAATTAAATTCTTAAATTTTTAAATATAAATTTTAAAATAATTTTAGACTAACATAATAAAATTAATAATAAATTAAGATTTAATATATGCAAGATGATAAGGATTATCTTAAGTTTTACATGAATTATATTTGTTTTCTAAAAATTGATTCTCTTTTTTTCTAATTCTAGAAAAATTATTTTAATAAATTAATTTTATTCTATCTCTAATAATTCAGTGATTATATTTTATTAAAAAAATTCAACTATATTTTCTATTATTTTTTAGACAAACTATAATTTAATCTATTATATATTTGCTTATTTTTTAATATTATCCTAAATTTTTTATCTTTTAAATATATATTAATTTCATTTTTTTAACTTAATTATAATGTATTTGAAAAATAGAAAAAGTTTGTATAATGTTTAACACCAAAGAAATTTGTGCAATGTGTCAAAATTTACCATAAAAATATTTTAATTAATATGATGATAAAATAAATGTTTAGAATGTAATGGTAAATTTATGAAATGACAACTTGTGTAGGCTACAGAAAAAAAAAAAGATTTGTATAATAAGTACAAAGTAGAAAGAAGGTGCGACTAATGTACTCTTAATTTAAATATGTATTATCAGTTTGATATATTTAGTTTATGTAATTTGTTGGATTTGGTTCCAAACAGGCATTTAGTTTTGCATTCACAAGGACGCATTTCGAGATTTGGGCCTACTATCTGCATCCTTTTTTCGTTTTACTTTTTTATTCTTCTTTTTTTTTTTTTGCACTTTCTTTAATTTTTTGGAATTTTTTTATTATCATTTTACTCTTTACACCTCCATATCTCTTTCGGAAATTTTTTTTTCTTCCGCAAGTATTCATCTCTTCTGCAAATTAATTTATGGAATGCATAAGTGTATTCCGTAAATTAATTTACGGAATGTAATTTTTTATGTTCCGCAAATTAGTTTACAGAACATAAAAATGTAACCTTCCGTAAACTAGTTTGCAGAATATAAAAAATTACATTTCGCAAATTAATTTACGGAATACACTATGCATTCCATAAATTAATTGCGGAAAGTGTTTAACGTTCCGCAAACTAGTTTGCGGAGTATAAAGTCCGTTCGTTTTCTCCGATACTCCTCCGATGTCTGACATTCATTTTCTTAGTTTTTTTCTCCAACCAAAAGCAGCAACCTAACATAGATTCAATTAATAAGGAAAAAGAAGCACAACAATGGCGAACGGAAGAAGAAATGAGAAAAAAAAAAAGAAAAAAAAAAGAATGAAGACGGAAGGAGAAAGAGGAAGGAGGAAGAAGAAAGGACAAGGGTATTTTTGTCTTTTCCTGTGTATGGGGGCTGCAAAAAGAAATTTAGGGGGGGTGAAAAAAGCAATCCCCCCCTTTTTTTCTTTTTACACCCTCCTTTAATTTTTTGATAAATTTTTATTATAAATTTACCCTTAAACATCTCCCTCATCCCACATATTCTTCCGCAAAAAAAACCTTTCTTCCGCAAGCCAAGTGACTCTTCCGCAACCAGCTCCCAGCTCTCCGCTTCAGTTCTGCAAGTCTACACTCAAGCTAAAAGAAGCCATCAACCCAAGCTCAAAGCTTCCACTTTCAGGTTAGAACCCCTCAACCCTAAACTCGTTTGCTGTTAGCAGTCCATTGGGCAAGGTGCATGTAGGTTTTAGGGTAGAACGGTTGTTGAATCCTAAGGTAGAAGACGACCTTATACATTCCGCAAATTGAACACAGAAATGATCGATATTCCATAAACTAGTTTCGGAATCTGCATACGTACATTATCTTAAACTAATTTGTGGAAACTATAATATTATACAAACCTAAACTAGTTCTGAATAATGATGATCACCAAATTAGTTTCCAGACCTCATCGAATATATTCCGTAAACTAGTTTGGAATACATCGGATACGTCCGGAAATTAGACTTGTAATATCTTATGCATTAGTAAACTAGTTTCGGAATGCATCGAATGTATTCCATAAACTAATTTACGAATACATTGATGCATTTCACAAACTAGTTTTGCGGAATGCATCGGTTTCAAAATTAATTTTTGTATATTTACCTTTTAAGTTTATTTATTTAGTTAATTTATGTTTTTTAAGGTTTAAATTCATTATTTAAGTTTATTTTAAAGGTTTACAAAATACAAAAAGCATGTTTTATGTTAATTTGTTGATTATGTTAATTTATTGATTAATTGATTTAAGTTTACATTTTAAGTTAAAAGGTAAAAAGTGTGGTTAAGGGAAAGTAATTAATCAACGTATTTTATTTGGTGAATTTTAGATATGGCTGACTAAAGAGTTCCACGAAAGAGTGGTAGTTAAAATACGGAGGAAGCACACGATTCGACCAAATTATTTTCTCGCAGTCGGCGTGTCGGCGATCAAGCCCGTGATGAGGAGCATGTTGATGTTGGAGCTGATATTATCATGAAGGAGACATTCCCGGTGGTCCAACGGATGTCTCGTACTTAGATCATATAGGCAACATGTAGCATATTACATATGGACTCGAGAGGTGAGTGTCATCCTTTGGATATGTATATGACATTATAAGAAATGTTGTTTATTTGTTTATTGTTTTGGTTTCTCTTAATGTTTATTTGGGATCATCTTTGCTCTAAAGGTCTTGACCCGTGGACGAAGGTCATTGCTATGCAGATTTAGCCTTACATCCGGAGTATCGTCTGAAGGTGGATTGATTAGCCAGCAGATGGTCTGATCATTGAATACATTTGAACAAAGGGCTTCTGGCATGCAACCTGAAGAAGATGTACGAGAGATACATCGTTTCCACTATGGAAGTAGGAGAGATGACCATGCGTGGATGATGTGTCTTCATTCTTGCATCTACCGATCCTGAAGAGCTTTGTTAGTTTACGATCGATGACAAGTTGCCGTTTGCCACTGGCGATAGATCTTCTTGGTGTTTCGTTTTCCGTAGGAAACATAGAGATGGATAATTTCTAGGTGCGTATGCAAGGTTTAGTTGGCTGAGGATGTGTGTGATGTGAATTCGGAGGGTCAATTGGATGTAGCCGCTTGTGCCACACTGCTCCGATTGGTTGGGTGCATTTTTGTTGACAAGTGTGGCACCCTTGTCGTGTGTCATATTTGGAGCTATTTAGGATGTTCACATCATCACAGGTATGCTGCCAAGTGCTATTGCCCAGCTGGCATACCTCTATGATCAGCAAGGATGCAAGTTTTCGCAACGCTTAAATGCTCCATGAAGGTTTGACTTTATTAAGGTAAATGTCACTTATCGCCCATCATTTAAAGGTTTTACCCTAGATAAAACTGCTACTTATTTATTTTATAATACAACTATAGGCATGGATTGGTTGAGCATTTCCCACTGATTGGGAACGTGAGTGCAGGATGACTTTACCAGGATATGCCCATGCGTGCGGTTGAAGATGCTATGTGGTTGGGGGAAGTGAGACCATACAAGGCGACTCTTGATCAAGCACTCTGAGGGTGGATAGCGTCATTTGGATACCATATGATGAGTTGGAAGGTCATCGACCCTTAGGTAACTATTTGGTATAGAGGTTTGATTAGATGTGGTGATTTGGTGTACCTCCCTCATTCACGATAGAGTTATGTAGGTTTGGGCATGTTCAAGTCGTACTTGTTGTTGATAGGTTGGGTATGGTTGGAAGTCTTCGGTCCATTGATGATGATTTTTTTAAATATGAACTATAAAGTGGTGGGAGGAGGAGGTTAAGTCTGTTGCTACGCTCAGTAAGTGTGTTGTTGGATAAATGGAGTGGTTTGTGAATCTCCATACTAGATTTGCCGTGAATTATGTAGGTGAGGGTGAACACGAACCTCTTTGTTTAGCAATTGGCGAAATTTAGCCACCTCATCTCATGCAAAGGGAAGGGATTTACTTTCTACTTTCAGGGTAACTCATTTGTTTATTTAAAAAATCATGTTATGATGCATTATTTACTAATATAATTTATTTTTCACGATCGTTTTAATAAAATTGTTGAACTCTCTAGAAGTGTCATTGGTTCAAAGAAGGCTCTGGATGATTCATCAAGAAAGCTGATATGTACCTAGAAGGCTGAACATAACATGTGTTGGGAAGTCGTGGTGATGTTCTTACACAGCGGAGGAAGAGAATCATCCAAGCAAGTTGATGTCATATATTAGGGATTTAGATTGATCTTTGTATATTTCATACTTTAAACACTATATGTATTTGAGAAATGATGATTTTTATATTTTATAGTAGTTGTATATTGCTTTTTGTATATAGCTTTTTGAATTGGACTTTCATTGTGAAATGATAAATGTTATTGTTCATTATCTTTTTGTATGATTTTGAATTGATCATTTCATTTGAAATGATAATGATTCATATTCTTTCATTTTTGTAAGGATTTTGAGTAGATCAACAAACTAAAATGATTAAGCAGTTTTCAGTTCGTCTGTTTTATATCTTTCAAAAGTTAAGAAAAATTAAAACACTTAAAGAAAATTAATATACTTATATTAAGGTTTCTTATATTATTATTTAATTGTCGTTTATATTGATTTTGAAATGAACAAAATTATCAAATGATAGTGAGGGCCTATTCATATCAAATAAGGTAAAGTATCAAAGGAGAAAGGATATTTAACTAATCGTTAATATCGTGACATTGTCAACATTGTTTTTAAATAATGAATTAAACAAATCATCCGATAATATATACAAACCTCATCCAGCATTGTCATTCACAATATTTATGCCATTGCAAACAAATTGGAGGGACTGGAGCCCTAGTCTTACCATAAAACTTCTAATGATAATATACATCAATGTAAATATAAATAACTTTCATGGAAAACAAGAGATAGGTGGATGAATACCTGTCCTGAAAATGACAACCACAACAAATCCATATATGCAAATAATACGATGGTTCTGAGCGAATTGTGGTGGTTCACCTACAGAGGGGAAAAATCTCATCGATATGTAGATAAAATATAGACCAAGTATGACATTATACCTAGACACAATTACATAACCCATATCGGGAATTGTCATCCATTTATCAGTGAAACCATTTTTTTCATTCCCAACAAACAAAGAAGTCACTAACTCCATGTATCTTTCTTCATTTGTCAAAGCATTCATATACACATGACGATGAATGACCAAGCTCCCACCATTAAAGCCCGGGCTTGAGCCCAAGACTTTTTCACCTTTTCCAACAATGCAACAATTGCATGATATCCATAATTTCATCACAACATCGACAATATGTTCGATATAGTTGTGTACCCAACAGAAAACAAGTCTAGCATAGGTATAACTTTTTTCTCGTTTTGTTTGTTGCGATGTTTAACATCATCATGACAATTGATGACTATCATTACTGACGAATACAAACCATCAACATATTCAAAGAAGGATGGTTCGCATTATTTGGTTTAGATGGATCCATCACCAATGTCTTACCTTTGATGCACTTTCTTTGTTCCACTTTATCAAGAGGTGGACACATTGAAGTTAATGGGAAATGCTAACTCATGAAGTTTATTCTTTAATGTTATCTTTCCCACAAACATCAAGCTCTAAAATTGTTTTACGCAGAAACCAAATTCTAGTTGTAACACAAATCACCCACATTGTGCTCACAATGCGTTCCTTGATCATTCGTGAATGTCGATATCTTCGAATGACGATAACTAACTTCAATGGTACAAATTACCCATCATCTATACCTTTGCTAACTTTTCGCATGCACAAGGTAATTCATGTGTACTTCTCCAAGACTCACCCACGAGGTTATACTATCAGAATACCTATAATTTTTACGCTTCATGTTGTTAGCAATGTGGGCTAAAAACATTATTTGATACAAAAGCCCTATAGGCTTTCTTCATAAAAACTTTTTGCTGAATCTGGTGCTCAATAATGATCATGCTATTTCAAAATGACGCCTTTATATCACTATGTTGCAATATTATCATATTATTGTCACATCCCAGCATAATTTAAGTGCTACTATCTTTAAGCAACCTCTTTAACCTTGCATGTCGTTTTTCAACCGAAAAATAATAAGATGTCCTTGAGCCCTTTATATCATTCAAAAATATTTGGAAAAATTCATTTTAATAATAAAGATACCTGTTTGTAGAAGTTGTATTTCAAGATGCATCACCTATCAATTTTATAAATGACAATCTTTCCTCAGCATCTGAACAAGTTACGTTCACATAATCCAAAAAAATAGGGAATTTTGAACACTTAGTTTTCAATTTAAGAAAATCGTTCTTCATATTCATTCAGTTGGCGAATGCATCAGAATAACACATGCATCCACATGCGTCCATTCATCTACTGGAGATACTAGTAACTTGCACTTTGGCTTCCATTTTGTGAAATGCAATTGACAAAACAAATGTGTTGGAATGGAAACACTACTTCAAATGTTATCTCATTAGGCGATATCTCTATTGTCACAATCACTGTATTAATTTATCTCCTCTGTTTAGACTCCAAATAAGAAAACCACAGAAAATGTCAACTTGGATGAGAGTTACTCCAACAATCTCAATGCGGCTGAACCGATATTTATTTGTTTTTGTATGTGGTGTTAATGATCTAACCTGATATGGAACGTATTCCAACAATTTAATGGCATGCCGATGCGCCTTCAAAAAATATCTCGAACAACATTGACGCCGCTTTCAACCTCCTTCTAACCAATACACTATATTTGTCACGTTCCATCAATTTCCACAGCATCAAATGCTCGGATTGTGCAGAGCGAAAGTAATTCGGCGAGGAGGCTGACGAGCCTCGCTAACATCCTAAAAAGTTGATTTTGATGATGTGGAGTCCTTGCAAATTTTATTTGGGAAAAGATTTGGAAAAATACATATTATTGAGGTGCATTTAAGAGTCGATTACGAGTGGGGAAGAGTGTTAAGGCACACCTCGCCTGTTAAACAAACAATTCACTTAAATCGAGAGTGTGTGATGTTGAAAATAGTTTGATCCACTTTTATTAGAGTGAAAATAAATACTTGATGGAGAGTTAGCACAATGGACTTAGTCCTGCTCCTACGTATTCCCGTTGCAATGAAACTCAAGACTTACGTAGTTCTGTTTATGTTTGAAGAAGCTTGACTTTCGAGTGTTTGAAAAAGAGTGTTTGAAATGTGCTCGAAGGCTTGACCGGGTTTAAAGTAAAAAAATAGCTTGACTATTTTTGAAAATTATTTCCGGAGGCGATCCTCATCCACATATGCGCAGGGCCCAAGACAACTTCTGACTGCACCCGGACCTACGAATCTCTAAACAACGAGCACGAGAAAAAGCTACCGGTTCGTGCTTGAGCCTCGTCGGCGTGAGATTAAGAATTGCAAAACAAGATTTTTATTTTTGAAGAACGATGAATAAAATGAGCAAGACAGTATTAGAAATTTTGGGAGAAATTTACCAATTAAGGAATTTTATGAAAATACTTGATAATCTTGAATTTATTTAGGAATTATAGAATTTTTATGAATTATTTAGGAATTTTGAATATATTTTTATTCCGGAATTTTATTATTTTCTTAATTTAGGAAATTTTTATTAATTTCCGGAAATTTTGAATTTTTTATTTATTTTTGAAAATTTTGGTTTTTTATTAATTTCTGAAAAAAAAAATTTATTATCTTTATTGATTTCTGAAAATCTTGAATTTTTTATTAATTTCTGAAAATTTTGGTTTTTATTAATTTTTTGTAATTTTTTATTTTTTATTAATTTTCTGTAATTTTTAATTTTTTTATTAATTTTCTGTAATTTTTAATTTTTTATTTAATTTCTGTAATTTTTAATTTTTTATTAATTTTCTGTAATTTTTAATTTTTTATTAATTTTCATAATTTTTATTTTATTAATTTTCTGTAATTTTTAATTTTTTATTAATTTTCTGTAATTTTTTATTTTTTTTATTAATTTTCTGTAATTTTTAATTTTTATTAATTTTCTGTAATTTTAATTTTTCTGTAATTTTGGTTTTTTATTAATTTCTAAAAATTTTTATTAATCTTTGAAGGACCAGGGGTAGAAGAGTCGTTTTACGCCTCTGAGGGCAAAATAGGAAATTTTGAAAAAGACCATGGGTAGTATGGTCATTTATATGGGAGAGGATAGGAATTTATGAGTTGGGGTAGGGGGTAGAATGGTATTTTGGCTAGTAGTGGCAAATCAACTTTTGGCAATGAAAATGGAAGTGCTAGAGACGGGACTCGAATGTGGGAGGCGAATTTGCGGACCAATCGCATTTAAGCGTGGATCTGAGTACTTATCAAGAAAATACAATCAGTTTAGCTTAACATTCCTTATTTTAGCATCTCTTAAATTCAAATTCCAAATCAAGTTGTTTGAATATGCCTAAGTGAAATTCCAAATCAAAGGGAGTAATTGACTAGCCTAATCTTCACAATCCTAACATATGTTCAACTTGATTTCATCGTGAGGTGATCAAAGATTCACGCAAAATGTTAGTCAATCTTGATTTCCATACATGTAAGACCATTTCAGCTGTCTTCGGAGACGAGACATTCATTTCTAACACGATAACGATCAAGAAGCTTGACAAGGTTTGGTGGAGGCAAGAGCTCTCCCGGATCTTTGGATCGAATCGCGATGAGGCTCCGCACTCCGCTTCCAAGGATTTTCTTGCTATCTTCTTTGTTCCTCCTCTTTTCTCCTTACTTGCTTAGTTTTGCTCGCAAATCTCTATCTTAAAAACCTCCCCACTTCTCGCTCTTTCTTTTTCCCATAGCCCCACCAACTCCTTTTGATTTTTCCTTTTTGTCTTCTTGGTTTCATTTTTTTTTTTCCTCGCTTTCTTTCTTTTTTAATTTTTTATTATTATTATTGTTTTGATTTTTCTTTAAATCATTTTAATTCCGATTTTTTATTTGTTGCTTTCAATTACTTTTACTTTTTTTAATTTGTTATATCTTCTTTTTTCGTTTTGAATTTGTTCTTTGTTTTTTATTTCTTTTTTGTTTTTTTTTTTTACTGTTTTTTTCATTTCTTTTCTGTTTTTTTTTTGTTTACTGTTTTTTAGGTTTTTTTATTGAATTTCAGTTAATAATTTTTAGTTAATCTTTTCTTTTATTTTTCGATTTCTTTATTTGTTTTGATCCTGTTTTTTTTATTATTTATTTTTGTTTTTTATTCAGATTTTTTAAAAAATTTGATTTTAAGACTTTTTATTAAATTTTCAGATTTTAGTTTTTTATTAAATCTTCTTTATTATTTTTTTTTTTTTAAATTCTGATTTTATTCTAAAAAACTTTTCTACATTTCTTACGCTTATTAATTTTGCTTTTTCTTTGTTTGTCTGTTTACTACTTTTTGCTTGCATCGTTTATCTGTTTTTACACTTTTTCTTGAATTGATTTTTTTTATTTTTGTTTCTTGATTAATTTTGATAATTGGGAGCCTCGGACATAAATGGGTGTTTACTGATTTATATCTTTTACTCATTTTTCTACTAAATAATGTGAGAAATAATTCTCTGAATTATCGGGGTAGGAAATGAGTAAAGGCATCTTCTAATGTCCGAGTGGTTTTGAAGAAGTCCAAGCGGCGATTGAATGACCTTCACGGAAACTTGTGTCTTAAGATAGGGTTTGAATATGCAAAAATGGATGGCATAACCTAAATAAGGTGAAATGATGAAGGCTTATTAGAACATGTGGAATGTAATGGGATTGCTTGTTTAGGACAAGCAAAAATGAAATAAAATTAAGCCTATTAAAGCAGAAAAGTAAGAAAAGACGTTAAGATTGGGCAGGCTCGGTGGGGTAAAACGGGACTGTTTGAGCGCATGCAAGAACTAAAATCTAAGCTATGCTCCTGAGTGGCCCGACACTACAGTGCGAATACGAAAACTAAACTTGGATGGAGGCCGACAACCTAGGCCATGATGCGAGAAATGTAGATTTGATGGTGGCCCGACACTATAGCGCATGATGCGAAATGTAAACTTGATGGTGGCCTCACAACATGGGCCATAATGCGAAGTTTAAACTTGATGGGAATCCCGTTGTTGACGGAAAAGTGCAAAATGAAATCCTATTTAACATGCCAAGATGAATGCAAACTGCTGGCCAGGTGAACGGAAATTAAACGTGTTTGAGTCCTGTTGCGGAGAATGCCAATGAGATCCGCTGTTGCGGGGGAAGGCCTTGAAGTGAAATCTCACTGATGGCGGGATAAATGCAGACTTTGTTTATGTGGACAAAAAAGCGTGCTTGAAGCCGGTTTGTTGACAGAATGCAAGTGAGGTCCCATTATTCTTAGGGAAAATGCAAATGAAATCTGAAGCATTTGCCAGGATAAATCTGGTTTCCTAGTTGGGTGGAATGAAAAATAAGCGTGTTTGAAGTCTGTTGTTAGTGGGGGAGAATGCAAATGAGGTCCGTGTTCATAGGAAAAATGCAAAGCTGAAATCTAGCAATTTGCAGGATAAATGCGAACTGGCCAATGAGTGGACGAGAAAAATAAACGATGCTTGAAATCCCATTTGTTGGCGAATGCAAGTGAGTCTATTGTGCGGAAAATGCAAATGAAATCCCTGCATTTGCCAGGGATAAATGCTGAAACCCAGCCGACGTGGACGAAGCAAACGTGCTTGAAGTCCTATTGTGAGGAGAATGCAAATGAGGTCCCGCTCGCGGGAAGATGCAAATGAAATCCGCTGTTGCAGGATAAATGCAAACCTGCTGGCAGTGGGCTGATGAGAAAATAAACGTGCTTGGGATTCCTTTGTGAGGAGGAGAATACAATGAGATCCCGCTTGACGGGATATGTCTGAAAAATTTGATGAGGCGACAACATAGGCCATGATGTAGAAAATCTAAGTTACTATTGACCGACAACACAGACTCCGAAAGCAATAAATCTAAACGCTTGACCACAACATACATAGGCCTAAAAAGTAGTAAAATCGAAGCTAGAGGCGGCCGACAACATAGGCACTAAAAGCGGTAAATCTAATCTAGTATGCCCGACAACATAGGCCTAAAAGCAAGAATCTAATCTAGGCGGCTCGAATACATAGGCACGAAAAGCAGAAATCTAATCTAGGCTGGCGACAACATAGGCCCTAAAAAGCGATAAATCTAATCTAGGAGTGACCTGACAACATAGGCAATCTAAAAGCGAATAAATCGGCTACTACGGCTTGACAACATAGGGCCTAAAAAGAAGTAAATCTAATCAGGTGACGACAACATAGGCACAGCAGTAAATAATCTAAACTCTTGACTTTGACAACATAGGCTAAAAGCGAAGAAATCTAATCTAGGACAATACGAACATAGGCCTGGCGAGAAATCTAACTACGGCGGCGACAACATAGGCCCTAAAAGAAGAATCTAATCTAGGGCGGGCTCGACAACATAGGCCATTCAGTAAAATCTAATCTAGGGGTGACGACAACATAGGGCCTAAAAAGCTAGAAATCTAATGGAAGTGACACTGACAACATAGGCTTTGTGAAAAATCTAATCTAGGTGCGGCATTAACATAGGCCCTAAAAGCGGAAATGGACTTGATGGTGGCCTGACAACATAGGCCATGATGCAGAAATTTAAAACTTAATGAGGCCTGACAACATAGGCCAAGGTGCAGAAAAGTAAACTTGATGAGGCCTGACAACATAGGCCAAGGTTCAGAAAAGATAGGAGGCCTGACAACATAGGCCGAGGTGCAGAAAAATAAACTTGATGAGGCCTGACAACATAGGCCATGGTGCAAGAAAAAAATAAACTTGATGAGGCTTGACAACATAGGCCAAGGTGCAGAAAAATAAACTTGGATGAGGCCCGACAACATAGGCCAAGGTGCGGAAAAGTAAAACCCATGAGGCGACAACATAGGCCAAAGTGCGAAAAATAAACTTGATGAGGCCTCGACAACATAGGCCAAGGTGCAGAAAAATAAACTTGATGAGGCGACAACATAGGCCAAGGTGCGGAAAAATGAACTTGATGAGGCTCCGACAACATAGGCCAAAGTGCGAAAAATAAAACTTGAGGAGGCCCCACAACATAGGCCGAGGTGCGGAAAAAATAAACTTGATGAGGCCCGACAACATAGGCCATGATGCAAAAAAATAAACTTGATGAGGCCCGACAACATAGGCCAAGGTGCGAGAAAAGTAAACTTGATGAGGCCCGACAACATAGGCCAAGGTGCGAAAAAGTAATGCTTTAGCTCGACAATATAGGCAAAAGCAAGAATGCAAAGATGCAATGCTTTAGCCCCGAAAATATCCTATTGAGCAAGAGTGTAAAGATGCAATGCTATGGCCTGAAAACATAGGCCTGTGAGCAAGGAGGTATGGATGTGATGGCCTGATAACATAGGCCACGAATGAATGATGTATTCTACCTTGCGCTTGAAAGTTTTTTTTTTATTTTTTTATTTTTGGCACTTGATGATTATTTTTAGGCGGCTTGGGCAACCATTTTGCCCCAGTTTGGAAATTTCTTGATAACTGAGAGATGTCTTGATTTGAAAGAATTTTGGGCCAACGTTTTGCCCCAGTTTGAAGGGTTTTCAATGAGCTTGTCTTGAATTTTTCTCGGGCAACGCCCCTATTGAACTCAATTGGAGTTGAGGAATTGAGGATTGCCTCAACTTGGATTTTCTCGGGCAAATGTTTGCCCCAGTTTGAACTTGAACCGGAATTCGGGGATGGCCTCAAATCGAATCTTGTTGGACAAGCTTTTGCCCCAGTTTGATCTTGACTGAGAGTTTGAGGATAACCTCAAATTAAATTTTGTGGGCAAACGTTTGCCCCAGTTTGAACTTGATTGAGAATTTGAGGATAATCTCAAATTAAATTTTGTGGGCAAACGTTTGCCCCAGTTTGGACTTGACTGAGAATTTGAGGATAACCTCAAATTAAATTTTGTGGGTAAACGTTTGCCCCAGTTTAAGCTTGATTTTGATCTCAAGTTGTATTTTTGTGTGGGCAAGCATTTGCCCCAGTTTGAGTTGATTCAGAACTTGAGGATGACCTCAAATCGACACCCCCTTTTTGTGTGGGCAGGCGCCCCGCCTTGGAAGTCTTTTAATTATGATCGATTGGAGCATTTTTACCTAGGTCTTAATTAATTTTTGGAAAATGAGTTATGAAATGCTTGAATGAAAAGATGCTTATGTGCTGTTTGTGATGCTTGAATAGAAATGATGCAACACCCTTTTTTATGCTTCAAATAATTACTGGATGAAATGGATGTTGTGGGATGAATGCAGGCCATAATGTGGCTCTTATTTTGATGCTTGAAATATTTACTTGATAAAACAAATGCTATGCAAACCATGGAATGGTGTAAAATTTTGTTTCTCTTGATTTTTAACACATCCTTCCTCAACAACCCCCTAGTTGGTGTGACAGGAATCAAAAATCAAGACGAGCTAGATTGACTTGAGTTCGGTGTTTTGGTCAATCTCTTGGCTTCTTGATCAACTTTGGAACTTTCTTTTCCAAGATATTTGAGACCCAACAATGGTCAGCAATATTGAATGATACACACTCCTTTTGTTTTGGTGGCTTCGTGGCTGGTAGGACGATGAATCTTTGGGAAATAATCCTATCGCGTTGCAATGGTCAAGGATTCATCCGACTTGTCATAACTTTTCAAAATTAATCCTTTTTATTTTTACATTTTTCATATCCTCTTTGGCATGTGCGCTATTGAGGTGTGCGAAATGGTTTATAGATGGTTAATGAAAAGTATAGAGGAAGTTTGCAAAGGATGTTTGAGGTAGTGTTTGAAAAAGAAAGAAAAAAATGACAAAAGGTGTAGATTTAATTGCCCAAATGGCACCTTTTGATGAAGAATGTCAGTGCTGCTTTTCATAATCTTGATTGTCAAATTGACCAAACTTGAGAAATGGAAAAATTTTGCCCCAGTTTTAGGAACACATGAGGTGCGAAATGTCATGTGGTCTTGATTCCCCGGATTGACCTTAATTTTTGCTTGGGTTGTTCTTTTGAGTTTTCAACCCAGCAGGTCTTTCGTTTCGCCCTAACTTTTGCCTAGGTCGCCCTTACGAGTTTCCGACCTAGCGGGCTTTTGTTTGATTATACCCTAACTTTTGCCTAGGTCTTTTTGAAGATTGTCGACCTAGCGGGCTTCTGTTTGATTATGCCCTAGCTTTTGCCTAGGTCGTTCTTGATTGTTGACCTAGCGGGCTTCTGCTTGATTATGCCCTAACTTTTGCCTAAGTCGTTCATGATTGTTGACCTAGCGGGCTCTTGCTTGATTGTGCCCTAACTTTTGCCTAGGTCGTTCTTACGGGTTTTCAACCTAGCGGGCTTTTGTTTGATTGGGCCCTAATTTTTGCCTAGGTCGTTCTTGATTGTTGACCTAGCGGGCTTTTGCTTGATTGCCCTAGCTTTCGCCTAGGTCGCCCTTACGGGTTTTCGACCTAGCGGGCCTTTTTTGGTTGTGCCCTAGCTTTTGCCTAAGTCGTTTTTTGAAGATTGTTGACCTAGCAGACCTTAGCTGATTGCGCCCTAGCTTTTGCCTAGGTGCTCTTTGATGATTGTAGACCTAGCGGACTTTCTGTTGGATCCTGACTTTTGCCTGAATTGTTGTTGTAAACTGGCAAGACCTTTTTCTAATCGTGACTTTGTCAATCATTATTTTGAACTTTAACCCTACTTTTGCCTGGATTCTTTAGCTTTTAATCCAAATGTGGTTTCTCTTCTTCTTCAATTTCATGTTTTAACCTTAATTTTGCCCTGGATTATTATTTTTTACTTTAATCCAAGGTCCTCTTCTTTTCCTTGAATTTTGAATTTTGACATCGACCTTGCCAGGTGGTCATCTTGGTTTCTAATTCAATGGATCCTTTCTTACATCCTAAATTTTGCCGGATTTAGACTTGATTCCAGCCGGATGTTTTATTTGACAAGACACTTTGAATAGGATCTAGAATCCGGTTGTTATCTACTTCCTCATTGGGCTTTTCTTTTGAGCTTGATTAATCTGACTTTCAAGATTACTCATTACAGCACTAGCATCCTCACCAATTGGTATTTTATTGCTTGGGTATAGGGATAAGAAGTGGGTTGAAGAAATAAAAAGAATGGTAAATTTTTAGAAGTAAAGCTAAAATGTAAAGCACATGTTCAAATGATATGAAAAATGTAATTTTGTATTTATTCATTGCTGTTTATTCACAAAAGATTAACTTTTCAAAAGTATGACAAATCTTGGATGATCTTCCTCGATAGCTTGATTTATGCGAGGCAGCTTATTGTGTTGCTCCCATTTCTTAGCCAACGGATGAGCTCTCATGATTCGGCACTTGGATTAGGAGTGATTTTCCCAAAGTCTAGCCGTTTAGCATCGATTAGGCTTTGCACTTGCGTTTGGGACTGGCGTTTCTGTTGAATGACCAATGTACCCCGTATGGTAGTTACATATGGCATTTGCATCGTACCATTTAGGGTATGGTGGTTCTTGTGGTTTTAGCGGGTATGGAACCACTAGAGAGCTCTCGATTAGCTGAGGTAGCAGCTCAGTGTAGGTCATTGGAATTGGATCAAACTGGATAGGATCTTTCTCCTTTTTCTGATTTTGGCTAGAATTTGAGCTCCTGGCTTGTATTTGGACCGTGTATGGTGTGGGCGGTCGGGTTTGCGTTGGGTAATTGTAAGTTGGTGGATAGGCGGTTTGGTAGGCGGTGGTGATGTAAGGATATGGTGTGTAAGGTGTGTATGGTGTATACTGTCCTTGACCAGAAGCTACATTATAAGCGTCATCTGCCCTCTTCTTTTCTATAAAGGCATCAACTGTCCTTGTGGCGTTGTGCGTGATTTTTCCTCGACGCATGCCACCCTCGATCCTTTCTCCAATGATGACGACATCAGAGAAGCTAGAAGTTACACTGCCAATCATCTTGTCATAGAAAGGATCTTGGAGTGTGTCAATGAACATGCTGAACCAATTCTTTTCAGATAGTGGAGGTTGCACTTGAGCAGCTAGCTCCCTCCATCTTTGAGCATACTGCTTGAAAGTCTCATCCCCTTTCTTGGCCATATTCTGGAGTTGGGTTCGATCGGGGGCCATCTCGGCATTGTACTGATATTGTTTAAGGAAAGCCTCAGCCAGATCCCTCCATGAACGGATGTGTGTCCGCTCTAGCTGAGTGTACCGGTTGCGACGAACGATTAAGCATCTCTTGAAAGAAATGGACAAGCAGTTTATCGTCGTGCATGCAAGGAGACATCTTCCTGCAGTACATGGCCAGGTGGCTCTTCGGGCAGCTAGTTCCTTGATACTTCTCGAATTCAGGAACCTTGAATTTGGGAGGGATTACTATGTCCGGAACCAAGCATAGGTCACCGTTTCGCTTCATAAGTACTCCCCTCAATTGCCTTGATTCTTTCCTCTAGGATTCTCCATTTTTTAATGTCCTCATTCGAAGGATGACATGGGTATTCCTCGGGCATAGGGTGAGGTTGGAAAAATGGTGTGTGCACAGGATGAGGCCCTTGGGTGAACATAGGGTGCGTTCCCCCAACGGCTGTTTGTGAGGTGGTGTTTGGGATGGCATAGGGGATGCCTGTGGTGCTAGAGGGTAGGTTGTGTGTTTGGGTTTGTGTTTGGGCTTGTGTTTGGTTGTATGAGGGTGCATACCCATGAGGAAACCCATTGTGAACCCCTTCAGTTGGCGGAGGCATAGTTGATGGCGAAGGGTTTTGTGGAGTGAACCCAGGAGGATGTGACGGGTCTGTGGGTTCTCCTGAGAATTCCTCCCGTTTTTGACGATTGGATGGCCTCCATCGAACGGCCATCTGTCTCCTTAGAGTCTTGACCTCATTTCTCAGTTCCTCATTTTGTCTCTCCAGCTCATCCATGATTCTTGATTGTGTACGAGTCCTATAAGGATGTCGAGGAAGTGTGTTTCTCCAATTTTCTGTTAGAGTTAAAAATTAATTTTTAAAAAATAATTTGAATGCAAAAATCATGAATGATGATGTTAATGCCAGATGAGTATGTAGATGAAAAATATGGAGTGATTTTTTTTTTAAATCTTCTTTTTCATGATAACATTTACTTAATGCATGAATGCATGCATGCTATGCACAAATAACTTTAGAGGCTTTTGAAGTTTGACTACTTTGAAAATAGATTAGAGTTGCTTTATTTATTCATCCTTGATTTTGAACAACTTTATGTTTTTAGGAGTTTTGGTATTTTTTATTTTGCTAAAAACTTTTGGTTTGTTTAGAAACACTTTCTTTAGTTTTGCTAGAATTTTTTTAGAAGCGTCTTTAGGTTTTCAATGTTTCCTTTTATTTTGGACTTTTTTTTTTTTTCAATATTTTCAAAAGATTATTTTCCTAATTTCTCTATTTTTAAAACATCTTTTTAAGTTTGTTTTTGTTTTTTCTTTTCAATATTTTCAAAATATTTTTTTCTCTAGAAGTTTTTATTTGAATTTTTCTTGACTTTTTATCTTGATTTGGAATTTTGTATTTCCCCGATTTTAACTTTTGGCTTCCTTTTGCTGCTTTATATTGTTTGGTTCAAATAGGTGCATGTGAGCGGTGAACCTTGTATCTTGAAAAAGATGTGTGTGCCCTCTTTGCTTCTCTTATGTGGGTTACCCCCCTAGGGATCTATGGCCTTTTATATGAACCTCACAAAGGTAGTTTGTAATCCTGGGGTGTTGAGGTCACTAGAGCCAAGTTCCAATCTAATACTTGCCACAAACAGCCAGAAAAAGCTACCAAATTGTAGGGCATTACAAATAGGACGCACTTCTAGCTGGGATTTTCGTGATAGTCAAACAGGACGTAAGCCCCAAAGTGACACCACTAGATCCCTCTAGTCCTAGGCTGCACTGGAACCGGGTATAGGTCTCACTCATGATAATGCATATGCAATGTGTATGAGGCACACTATTAATTGGGATATTTGCAATTGGGGAAATGTACAGATATATATTGCAATTTATTATTTATTTCCACTAAGGTTATACAACGAATAGACAAACAGTATGACAAATAAATGTTAAATAAATCGTGCCAAAATACAAGAAAGTAATCGTGCGGATAAACAAGAAAGGGATCAATATTAAAACACTCAAATTGTTAGGCTTGACTCTCTCGCATCCTAGTGGAGTCGCCATCCGTCGCAACCGTAATTCCGACGAGACGACGAACTCGCTAAAATTTTAAAAAGTTGATTTTGATGATGAGTCGCCACCAAATTTTATTTAAGGGAAAAAGATTTGAAAACCCTATACGAGATTTAGGTTGGGAGTCGATTGCAGTGGGGAGGGTGTTAGGCACCCCACTACTTTGTTAATTGCTCGGACGAGACAAGACTTAAATCGAAAGTGTGTGATTATTTGAAAATAGTTTGATCCCTTTTATTAGAGTGAAAATAAATACTTGATGGAGGTTTGCTGACAGACTTGATCCTGCTCCTACGATTCCCTGCAATGGAAACTCCAAGGCTTCACGTAGTTACTGTTTATGTTTTGAAAAGCTGACTTCAAAAGTGTTTGAAAGAGTGTTTTGAAATAGCGTCAAGGCTTGACCTCCTTCTGAGTTATTGAAAGTAAAAAAATAGCTTGACTATTTTTGAAAATTATTTCGGGGAGGGCGATCCTCGTCCACACCGAAAAACAACTACTGCACTTGGACCCTACGAATCTCTAAACAACGAACGTGAGAAAAAGCTACCAGTTCGTACTTAGAGCTCGTCGCGTGAGATTAAGAATTGCAAAACAAGATTTTTATTTTTGAAGAACGATGAATAAAATGAGCAAGACACAAGTATTAGAAATTTTGGGAGAATTTACCAATTAGCTTAATTTTATGAAAATACTTGATAATCTTGAATTTATTTAAGAATTATAAATTTTATGAATTATTTAAAATTTTGAATATATTTTTTTTTTTTTCGATTTTTATTATTTTCTTAATTTAAAATTTTTATTAATTTCTGGAAATTTTAATTTTATTTATTTTTTGAAAATTTTGGTTTTTTATTTAATTTCTGAAAAAAAAAAGTTATTATCTTTATTGATTTCTGAAAATCTTGAATTTTTTTATTAATTTCTGAAAATTTTTGGTTTTTATTAATTTTTTGTAATTTTTTTTTTTTTATTAATTTTCTGTAATTTTTAATTTTTTATTAATTTTCTGTAATTTTTAATTTTTTATTAATTTTCTGTAATTTTTAATTTTTATTAATTTTTGTAATTTTTTTTTTTTTATTAATTTTCTGTAATTTTGGTTTTTTGTTAATTTCTGAAAATTTTGGTTTTTTATTAATTTTTTGTAATTTTTTCTTTTTTTATTAATTTTCTGTAATTTTTAATTTTTTTATTAATTTTCTGTAATTTTTAATTTTTTATTAATTTTCTGTAATTTTTAATTTTTTTTAATTTTCTGTAATTTTTAATTTTTTATTAATTTTTCTGTAATTTTTTTATTTTATTAATTTTCTGTAATTTTTAATTTTTTATTAATTTTCTGTAATTTTTTATTTTTTTATTAATTTTCTGTAATTTTTAATTTTTTATTAATTTTCTGTAATTTTTAATTTTTACGTAATTTTTGGTTTTTTATTAATTTCTAAAAATTTTTATTAATCTTTGAAGGACCGAGAGGTAGAAAGTCGTTTTAACTCGAGGGCAAAATAGGAAATTTTGAAAAGACCATGGGTAGTATGGTCATTTATATGGAGAGGATAGGAATTTATGAGTTGGGGTAGAGTAAGAATGGTATTTTGGCGGTGGCAAATCAACTTTTGGCAATGAAAATGGGAAGTGCTAGGGAAGCGGGACTCGAATGTGGGAAGCGAATTTTGGAAATCCCTTTATGTCGTGGATCTAGAGTACTTATCAAGAAAATACAATCAGCGTTTAGCTTAACATTCACCTTTTGGCACATCTTAAATTCAAATTATCTGAGAGTTGTTTGAATATGCTAAGTGAAATTCCATCAAAGAAAGAGAGGTAATTGACTAGCCTAATCTTGTGATCCTAACATATGTTCAAAAAGCAAGATTTCATCGCAAGGTGATCGAAGATTCACGCAAAATGTTAGTCGATCTTGATTTTATTACATGTAGACCATTTCCGACCCGATCTTGGAAAGAACATTCATTTTCTTTGATAACGTCAAGCTTGACAAGGTTTGGTGGAAGCGGCTCTCCCAGGATCTGGATCCGAATCGCGATGAGGCTCAGCTCACTTCCAAGGATTTTCTTGCTATCTTCTTTGTTCCTCCTCTTTTCTCCTTACTTGCTTAGTTTTGCTCAAATCTCTCTTAAAAAAAACCTCCGCTTCTCGACTCTTTTTCCTTTTTATAGCTAGGCCAACTCCTTTTGATTTTCCTTTTGTCTTCTTTGGTTTTTTTTTTTTTCTTTCTTTCCTTTAATTTTTGATTATTATTATTGTTTTGATTTTCTTTAAATCATTTTAATTCCAGTTTTTATTTGTTTGCTTTCAATTACTTTTGTTTTAATTTGTTATATCTTCTTTTTTCGTTTTTGAATTTGTTCCTTTGTTTTTTATTTCTTTTCATTTTTTTTTTTTCTTTTTTTGTTTTTTATTTCTTTTTCTGTTTTTTTTTTTCTTGTTTTTAGGTTTTTTATTGAATTTCGTTTAATAATTTTAGTTAATCTTTTCTTTTATTTTTCGATTTCTTTATTTGTTTTGATCTGTTTTTTTTATTTATTTTTTTTTTTATTCAGATTTTTTAAAAATTTGATTTAAGACTTTTTATTAAATTTTCAGATTTTAGTTTTTTATTAAATCTTCTTTATTATTTTTTTTAAATTAAATTTTATTAAAAACTTTTATCTGCTTTTCTGCTTATTAATTTTCTTTTTCTTGTTTATGCATTTCTACGCTTTTGCTTAATCGTTTATCATTTTTCGCTTTTTCTTGAATTCTGATTTTTTATATTTTTTGTTTCTTGATTAATTTTGATAATTGAAGCCTCGGACATAAATGGGTGTTTACACTGAGTTACTCGTTCAGGACCGGCTTTTTGATTTTCAATATTTATGGCGAGCATTATAGATCTGCTCGATGTTAGTCACATTATGATCATCATGATCTCTTAATGTCAACAAAATATTCTTCGGCTTAACCATATTCTTTGTCATATCACCTAGTAAAGACTTCTCTCCACCATTTAGTCTTCCAGCATACCCATCACTTTCTAATGTTTCGGCTACATAATGGTTGTGAAACCCACGTACAACGTTAAGCTTCCACCCTTCACCACTTCTTAATGACATTCCTCTTAATGTGAAGGGACACTCACATTTTCTTGTTCCACTCACCTTCCGTGCTAATTCATTCTTGTATTATCTATATTTTCCCCACTTCTTTCACAAACCTAATATTAACATTGTTTCCGTCCAATTCCACCAATTACATCGGATCTATTAATAACCAACAAATCCATGAGCTTTACCCTTTGCTCTAGTCCAAGTTAATAAATCATAACGTGAAGGAAAAACCTAATTATAACATGCAAACAACCAAATATTACTAAATCATAGACAACATAACAATTAAACTTTTCAATCTAAAAAGCATTTACATTATCAGTCAAGAATAAATTTGTATAATCATCATTGTTCTCTATCAGAGCCAACTTATTTTCTTCAACACTTAAATTATTCTAAGATCACATATCCAAAATTAAATCATATTAAACACTTTTATAAAAAAAAAACAATTTCTCCTAAATAATATTACTACATCATCCTCTTCTAGAGAAATTGACAAGTCCACTTCATCTAAAACATGGTTGCTCCACCTTAACGAATCTTCCATAATTATCTCTGTATAAAAAAAAAGAAAAAAAATATCACATACCATAAGCATTTAATTTTTCAACTTTTTTATTTAATTTATTTAATTAACCTTCCGCAAATTAGTTTACAGAATAATAAAATTACATTCCGCAAATTAATTTACGGAATACACTTATGTATTCCGCAAATTAATTTGCAGAACATAAAGTGCAGTTTGATGTTAGCTCACCTTCGTCTTCTCTGACGCTTCTCCGACGGTTTTCAGGTCAGCTCCTCCTCCAACAAGAACATCAACTCAACTTACACTCAATTAACAAATTTTGATTGGAGTTCTATTCATTGAACGCTTCTATTCATTGAACGCAACTCAAAATGAAAAGGAAAGTGAAGAACGAAGAGGAAAGGTGCTGATGAGATATAATCATAAGGACATTTTTGATTTTTCACCTGCAAAGGGTGCAAAAAGAAATTTGAAGGAATGCAAAAAACAATCTTCTCTAGATTTTTGTCTTCAATTTAAATGCGCATTCCATCCATCAGTTATTGGAAAAACACGGACCAATTAACTTTAACATTGAAATTCAGTGAATCAGTTAATACGGCTTAACATGCAAATAATAATCACTTGGGGGAAGTTTACATTGAACACAACACAAATGGTGGCCTTCGTAAAGCCTCAGCAATCATCTATAGAAATTTTGATGTGTAACAGTGTTTTTAATATAGATCTAAGTAAGTGCATACTTGGATTAATTTTTGGGGTAAACATAATCTATTTTTCAAAACCTTTCTCACAGCTGAAAAAAATAATTTTCTTAAAATAAATTGAACCAATCATATAAAAAGGGATCCTCTATTAGTTGCTAATTTTTTGGTGTTATAGCGTTTCTAGTATTAGTTAATTACTTCAAGTCAGCAGTGTCTGAGGGTGCGTTATTTTGGTTCTCCCTTGAATGTGTATTCTGGACACCCATGTATACATAACTCTTTACTGATACCGAAGGAAATGTAAAAAAAAAGAAAAAAGCTAGCACAAAGAAATAAACACTAAATTAACTTTTTAGCATTACAAAATCAATGATCTTTTTAGCATTACAAAATCAATGATGCTGAATTCCAATAATTCATACACTGCATGCAACATATATGCTTAAACAAATGCATCTTTTAAAGCAAGCATGCAGGGCTTTTTGTATCAAAATGTCTATCCCTGAGAATTACAAAAAATGTGAGAATTGCATTCCACTAGAACTCATATAGCCGCAACTCAACCATTCCCTCTTTCCTTTTTGGAGAATACCAAGCCACTACCTTTCCAGATTGCAGAGACTTGAAAGAGTAACTTAAGCTGTAAATGATCTCCTCTATTGATACACCATGTTTTCTGGTGAAGGACTCAAGTGCAATTCGGGAATCTGCTCGGAATAGAACCGGCCCTGCAACCTACAAGGAGACAATTACAAGAAACAAACCTTATTGTTTCCTTTTCCTTCCGGAATCATAGCTATGCTGATTCAGAACATAGTGTTAGCATAATTATATAGCCAAGGTGTACGGTTCTGATTTATACTGTATATGAAAACAAAGAAGATTATAACAACATATGTCTAGCTTCAAATTTTGTTTATTGGATATGCTACATATACACTTATATTAGAGGGAGTACTCTTCCTACACGCTTAAAATGCTTTGCAGTTAAAACTTATTCTTGATTTTAAAGACATTCAAATCAATAAACACGGTAAGATACTTGCTCTTATCAAAGGGGAAAATATGTACCTGTTGTTGAAAGATTAAATTTAGCCGGGGTGAGGCTGATGATTGTTCGCTAACATCAGTTGTAGAACTCTTGAAACTATTCACAATCTTCTTTGTAAGTCCAGAAGCTGAAGATATATCCAGACGAGCATCTACCCTGGTTAAATCCACAAATTTTTTTGTGAATTCTCCACGCTGAAAAGAATAGCAAACTGAACCAAACAAATCAGCATTAAGTCGAGATCTCCTGCTTCTTGCATCAATGCCAGAAGAGTTCCTCCCGTTCCAAATCCAGGAAACAAAGTTGCTACCTACAATGTATTATGAACCAATAACAAAATCAAAATAAGTATGACATAATTGCCACAAACGTGTCTACCCAGATATCATCCATCCATCTGCCAATGATGGGAAATGTTAGTAAGGAAATTGATTTTATATAATCCAGTGAGGAATTCCTTGAACACATTCATATTGAGTCCATAAGTTAAATCATCATATTTGAACAGGAATTTGTAAGTCACGCAAACCAAAAACTAAATAATCAAGTAAACACCTACTGTCAGCATGTTTGGATTTTGCCTATACAATAAGGGTCTGTTTGGAAGACAGGATAACCAATAGAATATGCTAAATTTATCCTATCCTATATCTTATTTCCAGTATTTGTTTAACTAGGAGGATATGATAACTCTATCATATTATCTATCCTATCCTACTGCTCTAGTGTAATTGTTATCCTATTGGAGGAGCTGGAATAGTGACACATAGTCTAACATATTTGTTTTTTCTTGTAATAATACTATTAGTATTAAAATAATAATTATAATAGTAATAATATTAATAATAATAAAATTATTAATAATAATATCTAATTTTGATAAGTTAGATAATAATATCTAATTTTAACATATTTTCACTCAGTCTATTATATCCTATTCTATCATATTCTTATCATATCTTGTTTCTATCCGGTCCTGATATCCTATCCTATCCAATTCACCAAATGGATCCTAAATGTGTTAGAAAATATCCCATAATGTCTTCATTGCATCTGAAAATAATTTGAATTATCTAAAATGATCTTTTTGGAGTGACTTCCGTATTTCATTATCTTTCCTACTTTGCTTTCTACTTTATTAGGATTCAGAGTCTAACACCATTATAAACAGAAGTTGATGCTGTGTATTTGTATCACATGACACATCAATATAACTTGATATATTGTGACTTTGTGAGTATTCCTTCCCTATCTTAGTTTCTTTTGCTTTCTCTCTACCTAAGCCATATAATTTCAACAGAAAAAATGAAAGGTGAAACACCAAAAGGCCAAAACAAAGCTGTATGCATGGAAGAGATTACAAAGAAACACGCAAACCATATAAAAATAGAAAAAGAGTGATTGGAAATTACATGACCACATCGATTCTCATCTCAAACAGCAATAATAACATTAATATAGAGAAATTACCGATAATTCCAGATATTGCTGCATGAGGTTCCTTAAGACAAACATCATATGAGTCACCCTGGGATACATTGTGTCCCTCAGCCTCATTCCCTCTCCAAAGGTACTTAATCTTCTCATAAGAAAAAGCAGCCTTTGCACAAAACCCTGGCAGTAGAGACAGTGGCGGGTTGCCATCAGTTGTATTCATTGCCTGGGGTTCACCACTGTTTTTATGTAGCCCAAAGTGGTATCGCAATCCAGATTTAGACACAAGGGATGACAAATCAACAGATATAGACCCGGGGACATCCCAATATTTTCCTTTGTGGTCAACAAATAATTGAGGCCATGCTGCCTCCAATGTAAGATCGTGATCAGGAAGCTGCATGGAACATTACCTTTTGAGATGTTGCATAATAAACTCAAGCACCAGTGTGTGTGCACATGTACAGAGGGAATAGAAACAAAGGGAAAACATAGCTAGCAATTAAAGAGCAACATTGAGATGAAGAATATATATATATATATATATATATATATATATATATATATATATATATATATATAAATCAACAGTTAATAAATAGAGGAATGAAGAAAAATAATAAATTAAGAATCTACATATATGAAAGAAGAAATAACAATGAAAAAAATAAATAAAGGAGTAATATATATACTAAATGAAGACAGCAAGCTCAATAGAGGAGTGAAGCAATGCAAACAAAGGACAAGACACCTTGTAACGAGCCACACATACCCGTGAGGGAGAACTTAGGAATGGAGGAAAATAACGAACACAAGGGTAATTTGGGAAGGAAGATGGTTAATGGGTCAAGACACATGGAAAGTAACAAAATAGGAAGAGGAGACGAACAAAACGGCCCTAACAGCATATTCGTGGATTACATGAAGTAAAGAAAGTACAAAAGGCTATTTTGGAGGGGAGGCGGTTAGGCTGGTATGAACTCATCCTTCTTTCCCTCTTTGCTAATTTCTCTTCTTCCTATCTAAAGGCCCCATTCTCAATGCCCAGGTGTGAACGATAGACGGTCAGTGGAGCTATGCAACCTCACGTGTAGTGTGAACCAAGGTTGTTATTTTCCCTTTTTTTTGGTCATAACATTTTGGTGCTTTCATTGAATCTCCATGGCTGAGGGTACACGTCTCAAGGAGTTGGCAACTGATAATCAACGATGCATGAATGAGATTAGACAACTAAATGCAAATTATGCGCAATTGAGCCAAGACATGGCACGTATGCTAGAGGCACAGAATAACACAAATGCTCGGTTTGATATGTTGCAGGCAGCCTGGAGAATCGTGGTGCGAATTATAACACACAAAAAGAGTCATCATATGGAATGCAATCTCGACTTTATAATGATACCACCAATAGATCCTTGTTTTAGGTGCGTGGATTTAAACTCGACTTCCCTCGCTTTGATGGTTCTAATGCATTGCAGTAGATTTTTCAATCAGAATAATTCTTTAATCTGCATCAAATTCTTGAGGATATAAAAATACAAGTGGCTAGGGTACATTTTGATCCTGAAGTTCTACCGTGGATCCAAATGTGGACAAGGTCCAATCCTCATATGGATTGGCAATTGTTTAGTCAAGCTCTTGAGTTGGAATTTGGACCATCCCCATATGAATGTCCTCATGTTGCATTATTTAAACTACTTTAGCAGGGGTCAGTTCATGAGTATCACTTACAATTTGCAGCATTGGCCAATAGATCCACAGGGATGAGCAATGATGCATTATTGCACTGCTTTATTAGTGGGTTAAAACCCAACATCCGCTGAGATGTGATTGCAATGGCACCTAGATCTGTCTCACAAGAAGTGGCTCTTGCCAAACTTTACAAGGAAAAATATGTACCTAAATCTAAACCATCTTCATGGTTTCCTAGACCACTATACCAGCCTTCTACATCAACCAACCATTCTAACACTATTTCATCCCATGTACCAACTCAACCACAACACATTACTAATACCATAACCACTTTACCACCTTTGTTACCTACTCCACCCCCAGCCAAAAATTGACCACAGTAATCACCCAAAAGAACCGAACATTGGACGCATTACCCCCTCCGAAATGCAGTTGAGAAGAGAAAAAGGATTGTTTCAATTGTGATGAGAAGTACTCACTTAATCATTAATGTCCATATAAGCACATGTTGTTATTAACAGTGAAGAAGGAGAATAGCGATGATGAAGAAGAATCAAGGGACCTCAACACAAATTTAGAAGATGGGGTAGAGCAGCAACATCACCTCTCTTTCAATGCTTTGAAGGGAGAGAATGCAATGACAACAAGCACTATGCGGTTTGAAGGAAGAATTCAAGAACTAGTGGTCCAAATTCTTCTGGATAGTGGAAGTAGTGATAATTGCTAAAGCATTGAACCTACTTGTGCAACCTACACCACAACTTCAAGTAATGGTAGGCAATGGTCAGGCTATCTCTACAGAAGGTAAAGTGGATGCGTTGCAGCTCAACATACAAGGCTATGAAATCATCGTTCCAGATTATCTCTTATCAATAAATGGTGCAGATGTGATTCTCAGTGCTAAATGGCTGGCTACATCGGGGCTGCATATTGCTGATTATTCTCAATTGACCTTCAAATGTTGTTTGGGAGGACAATATGTTACCCTGCATGGATTTAAAAGAGGAGGGCCTAGAAGGGCAAAGTTCAACCATATGCGTAGATTGGTTCACATGAATGCCACATATGAAGTTTTTACGTTGTAGCTACAGAAAATGGAGTCTCATGAGTGCTCACAACAAAGTAAGCCGTTATTACAACTCCATGGAACCGAAGTTAGCCTTATTACTTCATACATACAAAGTTGTCTTTGATACTCCCTTAGGACTACCATTGGACCAAGATCAGAACCACCCCATATGTCTTGTTCAAGGCACGAACCCAGTCAAAGCAAGGCCTTATAGGTATCCACATAGTCAAAAAACTGAGATAGAAAAGATGGTGAAATATATGCTTGAGGACAGTATAATCCAGCCTAGTTCAAGCCCATTTTCATCACCAATTATTCTGGTTAAAAAAGAAATGGAACTTGACGTTTTTGCACAAATTATAGGGCCTTGAATGTCATCATCACTAAAGATTGTTTTCCCATGCCAACCGTGGATGAATTAATTGATGAACTCTATGGTACCCAGTACTTTTTTAAGTTGGACCTTCGGTCTAGGTATCACCAAATCTTCATGCATCTAGAAGATAGGCATAAGACTGCTTTTCGCACACACCAAGGCCTCTATGAGTGGCTTATCATGCCTTTTGGGTTGTGCAATGCCCCTACAACATTTCAAGCATTAATGAATAAGGTATTTCAGCACTTACTTTGAAAATGCGTTTTTTGTATTCTTTGATGATATACTCGTCTTTAGCCCATCATGGCATTCTCATTTGTCACACTTAGAAGTATTGCAACTATTACGAAGCCATAAGCTATTTGCTCGATTGCCCAAATGTCACTTCGAACCCAAGAAATTGAATACTTGGGTCATTTGGTTTCAAGCTTGGGTGTAGCAATGGAGTTTAGCAAAGTGAAAAATATTCTACAATGGAGTGCCCCAAAGACATTGAAACATCTGAGAAGCTTCTTGGGGATTACTAGTTACTATCGCAAATTTATTACAAATTTTGCAACAATTGCAAGCCCTCTCACCGACCTATTAAAAAAGGATAGTTTTGCATGGGACATGAGAGCAGAACACGCCTTCTTAGCTTTGAAAAAGGCCATTACTGAGGCACCTGTATTGGCTTTGCCCAATTTTTCTCAGCCTTTTATCTTAGATACAGATGCTAGTGGTGTTGGCATTGGAGCTGTCTTGAGTCAAGGGGGTCATCTGATTGCGTTCTTTTCTGAGAGATTACCTCCTAGTATTATGAGTAAATCCACCTATGTCAGAGAATTGTACGCGATGACAGAAGCCATTGCAAAGTTCCGGCATTACCTTGTTGTGGGACACCGATTTATTCTTAGAATAGATCAACAAAGTTTAAGGGCTTTGCACAATCAGCAACTACAAACACCAGAGCAGCAAAAGTGGTTGCCCAAATTACTAGGGTACAACTTCCAAATCGAATATAAGGCGGGGAAAGAAAACATTCCCGCTGATACACTCTCCCGATATTTTAGTTTGAATTGGTTTGAATCATATTGTGAATTGATCCAACAGGTTCTACAAGAACAAAAACAAGCTCTATGCTATCAACAACTTTTGACTCGGGTGAGAGAGCAAGATCCCAAGTTGTCCCAATTCAAGGTGCACAACAACATTTTTTATTATAAAGAAAGAATTTGGCTCCCTTATGATGCCAAGGTCATCTCAACACTATTAGAAGAAAACCATTCTTCTTCTATTGGTGGGCATGCAGGGGCAAAGAGAACTCTAGCAAGGGTGGCACAACAATTCCATTGGCATAAGATGAAACAACACATAAGGAAGTTTGTGGGCGAATTTGGGGTGTGCCAACAGGCAAAAAGTATCCAACGCTAGTGTCACGAGACTATTGCAGTCGTTACCCATCCCACATCGTATTTGGGAAGATATAGCTATGGATTTTATCACCACATTACCACTTGTGCAAGGGTACTCCGTGATCATGGTGGTAGTGGATCGTTCGTCAAAATCTACCCATTTCATGCCGTTAAGAACAAACTTCACAACCAAGCAAGTGGCGAAGTCATTCTTTAACAACATGGTCAAACTTCATGGCATTCCAAAATCGATTGTCTCAAATCGAGACAAAGTATTTGCTAGTCATTATTGGCAAGATCTATTTCGAATATAGAGGACCACACTAGCTATGTCCTCAGCATATCATCCACAGACAGATAGGCAATCTAAAGTTGTTAACAAATGTATTGAGATGTATCTAAGATGCTATGTGTTTGACAATCCGAAGGCTTGGCTCAAAGCAGGACTATGGTATAACTCAGCTTATCATCCAAATGCAGGAATGACACCCTTTCAGGTTGTGTATGGTGGACCACCTCCAACGGTAACAAAATATGAATTATCATTGAAGGACCCACCAAATGTCACCATAATGATTCAAGAAAGAGATAGGCTCATTGAGAAATTGAAAATGAATTTATAGAAAGCGAACTCGTATGGCCCTACAAGCAAACAAGAGAAGAACAGATGTAACAATTAATGTCAATGACTGGGTGCTGGTTAAGTTGCAGCCTTATAGACCACATTCACTGATGTTGAGAAAGAACCACATGTTGGGAATGCGCTATTGTGGACCTTTCAGAGTAATACAGAGGATTAGCAACGCAGCTTACAAACTGCACTTGCCAGCTGATGCAAAAATACATCCTGTTTTTCACATTTCCCTCCTTAAACCATTCAAAGGGAAACCGAATGAACAATATATGCCATTTCCACTCACCACATTAGAACAAGGTCTGTTATTACAACCCTCACAGGTATTGCAACAAAGACAAGTGTTGAAGGGGGACAATGTTTGTGAAAAGGTACTGATTCCATAGGAAGGGTTGTCTGAGCAAGAGGCCACATGGGAGAACTAGCAACAATTCAAACTATTATACCCCAACTCCAACCTTGGGACAAGGTTATTCTTAATGGCAAGGGTGATGTAACAAACCACACATACCCAAGCGTGAGGGAGAACTTAGGAATGGAGGAAAATAACGAACACAAGGGTAATTTGGGAAGGAAGATGGTTAATGGGTCAGGACACGTGGAAAGTAACAAAATGGGAAGAGGGAGACAAACAAAACGGCCTACCAGCATATTCGTGGATTACATGAAGTAAAGAAAGGATAAAAGGCTATTTTGGAGGGGAGGCGGTTAGGCTGGTATGAACTCATCCTTCTTTTCTTCTTTGCTAATTTCTCTTCTTCTTCCTATCCAAAGGCCCCATTCTCAATGACTAGGTGTGAACGATAGACGGTCATTGGAGCTATGCGACCTCGCGTGTAATGGGAACTGAGATTGTTATTTTCCCTTTTTTTTGGTCATAACATTTTGTACCAGTGAAACTACCTTAAAGAATTAACCACAATAGAGAGAGACATGAGTAACTCATCAATACAGTTAAGCTTTTTAATCACTTTGCAGCCAAGTATCAAATAGAATCCATCAATCCCACACCAAACAAATGACAAAAATGAATCCTTGAATACCAACCAATTTAGCTTCAACAAAATATGCCAAAGGACAATATAAATAGCACCCCATCATAAAAGCCTTGCGCTCCTTATTCCTACCAACTTCGCCAAAATAAATCAATAAAAATTGTTCTCTATTCTCAGCATACCCAAAATTTATCAAAATATTGAGAAGGCCTACTCTAGATGGTATTAGTGGCTACAATCCTCCAAGAATCAAAAGTTCAATCGCTCTGCTATCTGATTTGGATGACAATAAAATAGAACCAAGCAATAAAACTTCAAATTTTTTACTAATTTATGTAACACCATCTCTATATAAATGCTTTTTCTCTTTTTCCACACAAACCTCGTAAGAGAGCTGAAATATCATTTTTGGAGGAACTTAACGGGAAATGTTGAAAACAATAACATGCTGTTTTCATAATTTCCTATTCAAATATTTGAAAACAAGAAACAAAATGAAAATAAGGTAATACTTTTATAATTTTTAATAGAAAAATGAAAATAAAAAAATATGTTCTCAAATCAAACAAGCCCCAACATTTTTCAATTGTTCATATTGAAAATGAAAAATTACGTCAGTTAAATTCCTTACCTTGTGTAAGACCATCACTTTGGGGCGCAGTTTTTCTTTCTCCCCATGGCCCTCTACAGCAAACAACATGGATGTTGAACGATTAAAAGAGAACTGTGAGGTTAACCCAATTGAATAAAGTGACTTGTTAATGAAATGCTTTGCAACATCCTTGACTGTGGAGAGATTGAATTCTTCCACTCCAGAGATTGAATTTTTTATATCAGCAATCAGCTTCCTGGGACGAAATTGTCCAGTCATTGCAAGCCACCTATAATGATCAAGATTAAGCTTTATGAGTACTTTGAAGAGTTGAAATTTAAAATAATGTTATATAAATATATAATCAATTCATAATGTAAACTAACTGCCTGCAGATAGTTTTGGCATTTGTCTCTCAGCATATTTCTACAAATGAAGAACTAAGGGTAAGGAGTTTATTGTCATTGGATCTCATGATTTCCACTACTCTTTGAAGAATGAGGGTGGGCAAGAAATAAGAGATTCAACATTTGCCAGGTCTGTCAAATTTCACACTTCAGAATGTAGATAATATATGTCGTAGGTAGGTTTGAGAATTCTATGGAATCTTGGGTGAGACTAAAAGCAGGAAAAGGTGTATGGCAGATAAGTTGATGGACTCGTTCAGCTATCTACAAAATGGAAAGATGAGACCCAAACAGAGATAACTAGATTAGATAAAGCAGTTAAAATAAGTCAAAATCATTAGTAGGTGAGTTTGCCAACATCAGTATGGAAACCTTTTCATATTGAATATAACCTAGAGAATAAAGAAAAATGAAATTCTTTACACATTCTAAAATATAATAAAGAAGAAAATTAAATAAAAAAGATAAGAAAACTATTATTGTTGAATAACAGAGCAGGACAGCTAATAGGAATCAACTTGAGTGAAAATGTTATTACAGACAATGATATAGAAAGCATAAACAGACCCTTATATGAAATAAGATAGTTAAGCATAACAGACACAAACTTAAGTTTAGAAAGATACATTGACAGAACTGAAACTAATGAGTAAAACTTACACACTCTACCAACATTTTAAAAAGTCACTGAACACACATTATATCCTTATATTTATCAGAAAATAATAACAAAAAGATCTACAAAAAATAGTACAAGAGAACCTTTCACTCACTGGCACTAATCATATAATCCATGTAGATGCAGTGAAATACCATATTCTTTTTCCTTCTTTTGGGTAACAAAAGAGGGTTTGGCTTCTTACTCATTTAGTTCCATTCCAAAAAAAAAGCTCTTCAACAAAATTAACCTTATTTTAAAAAGAAGCAGTAGAAATAAATAGATTTCTCAGCGTCTCAATAACTGAATTAACAATAGACCCTTAAAAAGGCAAAATGACCCTTTCAAAATGCTTGAAACCCCTTTTGCCGTTTCAACACAAAGCACATCCAGTCCAAAAATTGGACTTGGTTAACAAAAGAGAGACTAAAGGCAAATGTGCTTTCTTTCATCAGTGTCATAAAGCCTGAAATTTAAGGATAGACCCAACCAAAGTACATACACGGTCACAATCACCAAAATTAGGGGCGGAAAAACTAAAACATTTTTTTGAACTTATTCCTTTTTTCAAAAGAAAATCACACAATAATTATAATTTTTTTTAACAATTTCATTAGTTGAAAATTAAAAAAAAAATTAATATCATAAGTGACATTTACAATTATCCATATCTTTCAATTACATTTTAAATTTTTTATACACAGATATTTCCAAAAATACACTCCAACTTTTTTAAATAAGTCTTTTAATTTTTTTCTAAAACACATTTTCTTAAAAAAAAAAAAAAAAGAAAACATGTGAAACTCTCAATTCTGAAATGGTGGAGACTCCATTTGGCACCACATTGAACCAAATTCCAAGTTAAACAAAAAAAAAAAAAGATAGTGAATGGTGAGTTAGGATTAGCAGTTACCAGGGAGGGGAAGAGAGTGTGAGAAGGAGGGAATGGAGAGAGAAGGAACCCAAATCGTTAGGAGAAGTTGGAGAGAGTGAAGGGACTATGCTAAGAGGCATATTCGTGGCGTTTCTGAAGAAGTGAAGTTGCTGAGTCCGAAGCACTCTACTTCCGACCGAACCGTCAAGGGGAAAGGGGTCGCCGGGAACCGCCTTGGCCCACCCATCGTGGCACTGCGGAGAAGCGACGTTCAAATCCCAGAACGATGAATCAATCGCTGTTCTAAGCTTTGCCATTGATGTGACAATGAAAACAATGCTGTAGACTTTCAGATGAAGGGGTTTTGTCTTGGGGTTTAACCTTTCCACAGCTTATCCACTTACTCTAATTTCAAAACCCAAATAAATAAATAAAAACAACCTTCGATTTGTAAAATCTAATATGTGCATAATAAATTTTTATTAAAACTTATCTATTTAATATATTAATATAAAATATTGTAATTTTTAATAAAATGTGTTATATATTAATTTTTTATTACATATTAAAAAACAGCTTTTAAATTTTTTCTTTCAACGGTATGACTGTGACCTTTTTGTAAAACTAGTGTAATTTTTAAAAAAAGTAACCACGTTTAGTTTAAGTTGTATTTATAAAATATAATTTTCTTTTATACTTTCTGTGTAAAGTTTTGCTGCGGTTTTAAATTTGATTGTCATGACTCATGTAGGCACAAATTTTGTATGCGAAAAAATAAAAGGAAATCATATTTTATAATTATGACTTACACCAATTTGACAAATTTTTTGAACTGTGCACTAATTCGATAAAATTTTTAAAAAAAATTACACTATTTTTATAAAAATGTCTATTTTCATAAATTTAAAACTTGGATGAAATTATAAATTATGTATATTTATTCATAGATTTAAGTGATTTTAGAAATTTAATTTTAATATAATATTAGTGTAAAATTTATATATTATAAGTTAATTAAAAAAATTTAAAAAGTATTAAAAATAATTTATTTTAATTATATATTAATTTATAATTGAAAGATAATTTAAAATATATTGTTAATATATTTTAATTAAATTATTTTACTATTTAAATCGTAAAATAAAATTTTCATTCACTTAAGTTTTTAAAATATTATTTTTTTTAAATAATTTTATTTTTGTCATTATTTCACATATTTTGAAAAGTAATTATTTTTTATGAAAATCTATTTTTATAAATTTTATATGTATACAATGATGCTGCATTCTTATTTTTAGCATCTTTTTTAGCATACATAGCTATAAAATTTAATTAAATAAGATCGACCATTCATATCATTAAAATACTAAATAGTTATCAATTTTTAAATTATATGTTAGTAACTTTTTAAAAAATGGTATAATTATCTTTTTTATTCAAAATTATATTTTATTAATAAAATTAAATTATTAAAATAATAATCTTTAATTATACATTATATGTTGTTGTATAAATATGCATAAATATTATAATTTAGTACGAATTTGTTTTATATATTTTTTTTTATGAATATATCTTCTTTAGTATAATAAAAAAAATGATAATTTGATTGGTTAAAAAAATGTATATTATTAAGAGAGTGAGAGTCTCAAGCATGAATTTTTTCTTAAGAACAAATTTTTTTAATTAATATTGTAATGATTTTTGTGAGTGGGTGAAGAAAAGTATAAAGTCTTTTTACTAATATACTTATAATGTAGCAACTAAATGAAAGTAAGAGAGAATGAGAATGAAAAAAAAAGGCAAAATAATTTTTTTACACCGTTTGAGTAGAAGGTGTTAGATTAATCAAGATTACCTTCTCTTTTCTTTTATTCAAGTGTATATAATCAATTTTTATTCTTGGTGCAATGTAGTAAGATATTCATTTTTTTCTCATAATTTTAGTTTTTTACTCACTTTTTCTCTCTTTATCCTATCTCAACATGGTATCATGAGTTCCATTTTCTCCACCTATTTCATGTCTTTTACTGCTTATAGTCTTTGTACTCTCTCTAACCCACTTTCTTTTAAATTTTTTGAGGATAATTTTCTTCCATAGAAGGATCAAACTCTTGCTACTAACAAGGGATTCAATTTCTATGACTACATTTCTAGTGATAATGTTCCTTTCAACCCTCTTATGAATCTTTTGATGATGTTCTTGATCCCAATCAAGTCTTGCTACTATTAATGGATTCAATTTCAATGACTATGTTTCTAGTGCTAATGTTCCTTTCAACCCTCTTATGAATCTTTTGATGACGTTCTTGATCCCGATCGATCAAGCCTTACTACTATTAATGGATTTAATCTCAATGACTATGTTTCCGGTGCTAATGTTTCTTTCAACCCTTTTATGAATCTTTTGTTGATGTTCTTGATCCTGATCAACTCTTGATCTTCGATCATTGACACCAATAAGATCAGCTGATTCTTTTTTGATTTTTTTCTTCATATCTGAGACCATTTACACTTGTATGATAAATTAGTAATTTTTTAAAATGACATAATTATTTTATTAAATATGCAATTTCTTGTTTAAAATTATGTTTTGTTAATAAAATAGAATTATTAAAATTTAATTATAGAACTATTTTTTATATTAATTATGTATTTTTTTTAAAAAGGCAAGCAGTATTTCGTGGTAACATGCACGCTGTCACCTGGATAGGAAAATTGAATAAAAACATGCACACTCTCACCTACCCCACCACACACCGCACTATAAATAAATAGAGGGGGAGGGAAATTGAATTAAAAAATTGCAATTGCAATGGTGAAATTCAATTTCTGAAGAAAGAATTCGAAATCGATAAATTGGCGAAACTTGACTTACAAAGTCGCAGTGGAGGTTTGAGAGTCCATCAGAGACATTAAAGTTGGATGAAATTATAAATTAGTTATATATATTTATTCAAAGATTTAAGTGATTTTAGGAATTTAATTTTAATATAATGTCAGTGTAAAATTTACATATTATAAGTTAATTAAAAATTTTAAAAATTATTAAAAATAATATATTTTAATTATATATTAATTTATAATTGAAAGATAATTTAAAATATATTGTTAATAGATTTTAGTTAAAATATTTTACTATTTAAATTGTAAAATAAAATTTTCATTCACTTAAATTTTAAAATATTACTTTTCTAAGTAATTTTAGTTTTGCCATTATTTCAAATATTTTAAAAAATAATTTTTTTAATGGAAATTTACTTTTATGAATGTTATATGTAAACAATGATGCTGCATTTTTATTTTTAGCATCAATTTTTAGCATACATAATTATAAAACTTAATTAAATAAGATTAGTCATTCTTATGGACAAAATACTAAATGATTATCAATTTTTAAATTATACGTAAGTAACTTTTTAAAAAAGGGCATAATTATTTTACTAAATATGTAACTTTTTTTTTAAATTATATTTTGTTAATAAAAATGAATTATTAAAACAATAATTTTTAATTATACATTATATTTTTTTAATAAATATGGATAAATGTTGTGATTTAGTGCTAGTTTGTTTTACATATTTTTTTGAGTATATTCTTTTGGTTTAATAAAAAATAAAGAACGATAATTCAATTGGTCGAGAGAATGTATGTTATTGAGAAAGTAAGAGTTTAAAGACATAAATTTTCTTTTAAAAATTCTAATTGTATTGTAATGATTTTTGTGAGTGGGTGAAGAAAAGTATAAAATCTTTCTAATGGTATGCTTATAATGTAGCAACCAAATAAGAATAAAAGTAAAAGAGAATGAGAATAAGAAAAGGGAAAAATGATTTTTTTGCACCTCTTGAGTAGAAGGTATTAGATTAGTCAAGATTACCTAACTCTATCATTTTTATTTTGTTAAGTTTGGTAGGTTAGTTATATGGTTACCTTCTAGATCCTTTCATGCAAATGTATATAATCAATTTTCTTCTAATACTTTTAGCTTTCTACTTTCTTTATTCTATCTCAACATGGTATCATGAGCTCCATTCTCTCCACCTATTCCATGTCTTTTACTACCCATATTCTCCATACTTTCTCCAACCTAATTTCATTTAAATTTATTGAGGATAATTTTCTTTCATAAAAACATTAAACCCTTGCTACTATCAAGGGATTCAAGTTAATTTTCTCTCATATATGGTCCATATCAGAAATGGCTCAAGTATGCACATTGCCACATTGGTTCTTCTACTCTCATTGATCCTTCATCTTCTCTTTCAAAATATTTTCTCTTTTACATATTCTTCATCTCATCAAGAATCTACTTAACGTCTCCAAATTTGCAAGAGACAATCAGTTTTTTTTAATTTCATCTCTTACACTACATTGTAAAATCCCAAGACATGCATCAAATTCTTCTTCCAAGGAAAGATTAAAGATGGCTTATATGTGTTTGATACCATACATCATTCTCCTCCATCTTTGACTGCCACATCTTCATAAGTGTGCCATTTTAGTTCTGTTCTGAATGTGTTTTCTTTGATTAATGACATTGTAGGTTATGTCATGCTTATATCCTATTGTGAAATGAATTCTTTCATCTTGTAATGTCTCATTCAACAATAAAGATTATAATTTTGTATGTGAAGCTTGTTGTTTAGCAAAAAATGCATCAACTCCTTTTTTCTTCTTCACTTATGTGATTTTCTCTTCCTCGTGAACTTGTTCACACTAACCTTTGGGATCCTATTACCATTGTGAGTCTCTCTAACGATTGTTATTATCTTAGTTTTGTTGATGATTTCTCTTGTTTTACCTGACTATATCCATTATGCTACAAATCTCAAGTGATGTTTGTTTTCACTCATTTTTATGCTATGATTAGCAATCAATTTTTCATAATTATTAAGGCTTTACAGTCAAACAATGGAATTGAGTTTCTCACTCTTTCTTCATTTCTTAATACTAATGGCATTATTCACCACAAGCCTTGCCCTCATACGTATCAGTAAAATGACATTATCAAACGTAAAAATTGTCATATTATTGAAGTTAGTCTTGCATTACTTTCTCATTCAGGGATTCCTTTTTGTTTATAGGAACATGCTTTTATCATTATAACTCAGCTTATCAACATTCTTCCCACTCATGTTTTATCTCATTGCTCTCCCTATGAATCCTTTTATCATTGTTTCCCAAATTATAGTGTCTTATGCAACTTTACTTCTCACATACTCCTCTAACTCCCACATCTTCTTCTCCAATCCATACCTCTACCACCAACACTTCATTGTGTTCCTTAAAATGCTCATCCAATGGTTACACGAGCCAAGGCTAGGGTTTTAAGCTTAAAGCTCTTATTTCATACGTTGAATCTTCTTTTATTAATCAAGATCTTAATGATCTTGACTGGAAGCAAGCTATGCAAGGTGAGTATCACACCCTTCTCCGTAATAACACTTGGATGTTGTCTCTTTCCACTTTCTTGATCTTTCATTAGGGGCAAATGGATTTTTAAAAATAAATAAATTCTACTAATTCATGCATACACCCCTTGATACTCATTGGAAGGTGGTCAAGCACATTCTTTGCAACTTACGGAGAATTCTCACATATGCCCCGACCTTTTCTCCATGCTGAAATGTTCAATTATTAGCCTCTTGTGATTCCGATTGAGACATTGATCTTGATTATTGACGTTTTACTTTTGATTTTTGTGTTTATCTTAGTTCTCACCTCATTAATGATCTTTTAAGAAACAATAGATTGTTAGCAAGTCTAATACAACAGGGGCCTACAGCTCGACTTGTTTAATAAATAGATAAGCTCAAACTTGTTAAAAAGTCTTTTTAGATAAACAAATTAGACCTAAATTTATAAAAAATCTTATTTAACCTATTCAAGGACCTATTTATATATTATGTATTATATATTCATATATTTATATTTATTTTAATATATTATATTTGTATAATATTTATTTTATATTTTACATAATATTAATATATATATATATATGTGTGTGTTTTAAACCTATTTAATGACTTTTTTATCTTATAGATTTTAAGTTTGCAAGTCTTTTTAATCAATTATTTGTATAGGCTTTAAGTTTATTTATTAATCTTTTCTGGAATATAGGTTTTTAAACAAGCTTGTTGGTCTTATAAACTTTAAATCAGGTTAGATCTTGACAGAAAAAAAAGTTTTTAATAATTAACAGGCCTTAAAATTTTTAAACAAGTCAAACTTAAACACTTAAAGTCTAGCTCGACTCAGTCTATTTTCATTCCTTTGTGATCTCACTAAACCTATATCAAGCTTTCGGTTTACTTACTTTTATACTAAATTTAATATTCATTCTTCTTCAAATATTCAATTTAAAGAGATATTAAATTAGTTAAATTTATCTAACTCTATCATTTTTATTCTGTTAAATTTATTTCATTACTTAGATGATTCTTCTTCCTTTAACAAGTGTATATAATCAATTTTTTTTAATGCAATACATAAATATACTTTTTTTTTTATATTTTTAACTTTTAACTTTTATTTTTTTAGCCTATTTTAATATAAAAAGTGAGTCAAATTCTAAAAAAAAAATAAAAAATAAAAAAATCATTTAGATATTAAATTTCATGTCGTATGATATTAGTTAACATTTATCTTAATTTTTTATGACTGTAATTTGTATTTAATATTTTTTAACTTGATGGACAGTTAGAATAACGTATACTTCCTTTATTTTTAAATTATTATTTAATACTACTTTATACATATTAAAAATTTAATTAATATTTTATTTATGTTAAAATTATTATATAATTATCTATTATATCAATAATTTTTTATTGATTTATTTTTTCGTTAATTAATATTTACATATTAAATTTTAAATTTTAAAATAACAATTAATATATATATATATATATATATATATATATATATATATATATATATATTCTAGAGATATAGTCGTGAGGCTTCAGCTTGCCGAAGGTCTGACGTACACGTTTGTTAAATTGGTATGGGTAGCTAATTTTTATAATGAAAGATAATTTATCTATGATGATATTGTAGATCTTAAAATGAGATGTATTGAGATATAAAAAAATAAAAATATATAAATTAAAAAAAAGAATGTGATATAAAATATATGATAAAAAATGTATAATTGAAATATCAATATCAATATATATATATATATATATATATATTATTTTTTATAAGAGTGAAATGTAATTTATTTTTTAGTGTGAAATAAAAGTTTGGCATGAAATAGCATACTGATCCTTAAATCATTGTTATAAATCATTTTAAAGGCAAGGGTAGTTGAATAAAGCTTGGGTAGCTATTTCTTTATCTCACCCACTTCATTTTTCAGTAATCGTTCCAAAATCTCCACGTAAACAAAAACCCTACTCAGTTCTTTTCACTTTTTAGACCATAATTCTTTAACCTTTAATCATGCCCAATTAACGTAGCTTGTAATTCCCTCTTGTTTAATTACACTACGGGCACCCCATATATAAATCAAGAAAGAACATTCTTTCCAACCACTACACATCCAAATTGCCAACTTATAAATTATCATATATGTTACATAGTTACCCAAATTAAGTCTAACAAAGAAAATGAACCCTCCTTCTTCTTCTTCTTCTTTTCTTTTGTTCACTCTCACAATCCTCTTATGTTCATTGCATTCTTGTGTTTGCGCTAATAACCGTCTCATCCAACAAACCTGCAAGAATTGCTCAAAAAGTGACCCCAACATAAGCTACAAATTTTGCATAACATCATTCCAATCTGACCATAGGAGCCATTGGGCCAAAACCCTCCAAGAACTAGGTCTTCTCTCTATCAAACTAGTGAGGCACAATGTGACAAACACTAGTGCTCACATCAATGAGCTTTTGAAGAGAAAGAAGGGGTTAGACCCATTTATCGAAGAGTGCTTAGATGATTGCCTTGAAGTTTATTCTGACTCCATTTCAACTCTTAGAGGAGCCATTAGGGACTACAAGGCCATGCGTTATGCTGATTCTAATGTCAAGTTAAGTTCAGTCCTTGACGCCTCTACCACATGTGAAGATGGATTCAAGCAAAAGAACGGCGTCGTTTCCCCTTTGACTAAGAGAAACAAGGATACTTTTCAGCTTTCCGCTATAGCACTTTCCATTGTTAATATGCTCATTGATGCTGACAAATTAAAGGGCACGTTAACATTCTGATTATTTTGTAATGGTTTGGTAATTAGTCATTATTATATTATAATAATTATACATACAAATTGTTTTTGCTAGCTGTGTGCTTGTCTTGGACTTAAAGATTGTATATATTTTGTTATGTATGATAAAAGTATAATCATGGAGTTTAAAATTTTATATAAATTATCTTAATTTTTTATGTCACATCAATGCATAATTTGGGTATTTTATTAAGAACAAAACTTAGATGAAGTGTTATAGATATTGTTGGTGTTTTTTTTAAATAAAATTAAAATTTTATTTCAGTAAGTGATATCAACATTTAATTTTAATTTTTAATATTTTTATTAAAAATCAGTATTAAAGACAATAAAAGTCAACATTAAAAACTAATATTAATTATTAAGATGAAACTCCAATTTTAATTGGAGAACAACACCAACATATATCCTGTTACACTTTAAGTCTTGTCCTTTCATTAATGGATAATTTTGGTTCCTGTAAAATTTTTCCCCTCAAATTAAGTTCCCATATTTTTCAAATTAAGCATACGTGATCCTTCCGTTAGTTTGCTATCTCAATTAATTGCTAACGGAAGTTGCTCAGATGGATAATATTGATTATATGAAAAGTATAATAAAATCAATTACTTTGTAGTCTCATGAGTAATTCATGCTACTAACGAATTCAAACTGAATATATATATAAAAAAAAACTTAAGTAGAAGATTTTTAAATAGTAAGCACTATTTTTTTTTTTAAGAAATGATTTATGGCCACCAACCGTGGTTAAAGGTCATATTATATTTTTTTTGTAACATTTAAAAAAATATTATAAAAGTATAAAAAATGTTATCTATTAATTTTAGTAATATTTTAAAAAATATTACCTCTAATTTATGTTACAAAATATTATTAGTAACATTTAAAAAATATTATAAAACTATAAAAAAATATTACCTATTAATTTTAATAACATTTTTAAAAAATGTTACATTTAATATATATCCTAAAAAGTATAATTTATACTAGTAAAATAATAAATTGTTTATTCATTAACATGCAACAAAATTTCATGAGGTTAAGTTAAGAGCACACCGTGGTGGTTATTTAATTAGTTCAACATCCAGTGACTAAATATCTACTATAAGATTATCTAAGTATATAAAAAAACTTAAGTTACTCATCATTTCAATGCTTTTGGGTATATATATAGAAATCCAGAATTTGACATAAGAAATGGTTGAGACCATTAAAGAAGGATGTTGATGCTCTTCAATTCACAAATGATATTAAGAGTTATGAGTTCGGGATATTTGTGTGGAATATATATATATATATATATATATATATATATATATATATATATATATATATATTGAAGCATCATCATTGTTTTGGAGTGTTGTGATTTGTGGGAATGGATAATCGAATTTAGACTTCGGACATAGTGTATTAGGATAATTATGGTAGTGGGAACTTGTAAAGGAAAGGAACAAATACATAGAGGTTTAAATTACATTCTGTTCTGCTATTTGGAATAAGAAAATGACAATTCTTAAGATGAAATGGAGTTTATTTAATAAGGGAAATGAAAATTTATTTGTTGATGTAAAGGAAACCCATTAGTCTTATTTTTATTCTCATACACCGCATGATCTGAGATGCCCTTATGGATGATACAAAATGAAGCTTTTAACATTCTAAAATATACTAAAACTTTTGCAATCGGCTGCATGTGCTTGAAAAAACAGAAGTGTCAAATTCATGAAAACATTACATCAAATTCAATTACATCACATACCAAAACATTACATCAAATTCATGAAAAACACATTGCATCATATAACAAATTCCTATTCCCTTGTAACCACAAACTAAAACCCATATAATATACCAAGACATCAAATAGCACACACTAAAAACTTCTCCCTCATTTTCATCTGGTTCACCTTCCCCAATATAACATCTCTATGCTTCAACATCGCAATCTCAAAGCTTCCTTCGTCTTCTACCTTCAAGTTGCAGACTGATGATATCTTACAAATTTGATTCCCATCCCATTTGCAATTGTTACACACAAGTGTAGGTTTGGCCATATATGTTACTATTGTATAAAGAGAAATGATATCCGAATTTTTTATAAAAATTTTAGTCAACACAAAAAATACAAAATTCAAAGGAAACAGGATGTAACCATTCAATAACTTGTATAAAAATAAAAATAAAAATTAACATTACACATAAAATTAATTTTACATATAATGATTCACACTCGGATCCATCTCGTTAATGGCATCCAATTCCTTAAGAAAATAATGAATAATCTTAATCATTGGATGGAAAATGATTTAAATATTATTGTTATGTGTATGTACAAATATGATTATTCCTTTATATAAAATTATACATAGAAAGAATTATTGAGCAGAAGATCTTTTAGTGGAAGATATTTTCAACTTTGTATGAAGATGCAATTTTTAAAATGAAACTCATATTACATATTACATCTTTTGTAATATTTTAAAAAAATATTATAAAAATATAAAAAATATTATCTATTAATTTTAATAATATTTTAATAAATATTACATTTAATTTATATTACAAAATATTATTAATAATATTATAAAAATATTATCAATTAATTTTAATAATATTTTTAAAAAATATTATATTTAACCTATATTACAAAAAGTGTGATATATAATATACACGTGATTTAATAAAACAATCGATCCCAGTTTTTATTTTTTTTCAAAATAAAAATAATATGTACATTTATATGAGTTACACATGAGCATTCTCAATTTCACATATGGTCACGGTTATATGTGTGAGTAACTTTCGTTTGTAATTGAATACGAAAAACTAATGAAAGATAGCATTTGCTTAATTTGAAAAGTACGGGAATTTAATTGGAGAAAACCAAAATCAACCATTAACAAAAGTACAGAGAAACCAAAAATGTTATTTAAACTATAGATTATTAGAGATTGTGATTGATAGTGATTTGACGGTAACTTGAAGCAATAGTGATCTCATATTTTATTTATTAGCTTAAAAGATAGGATAGCTAAGTACGAGTACTTGATCTCCAAGACCCCTTTTTTCTCATTTCCAAAGGTAAAAATTACTCTATCATATGTACTGAGGATGGGATGATATATCCAAGAAAGGATATAATTTTATAAAATTTAAAGGGTAAAGATCTTAATATACAATTTTTTCAATATCCTACATGACTTATTTTACATTAAATATTTCACTTTGTCATTTTTAGCGTTGAAAAAAATATAGTAAACCTGCACCCACTAAATTGAAAACTTTTTTTTACGGAAAATGATGGGTGCACATCCACACAACACACCCACCTTTATATATTTAATTTTTTAATTATCCCATTCTTTCTTTTAAAAAATTATAAATATTAGATTTTACTATATTAAAATGAATGGTAATCCACGTATATATGATATCATTACTCTTTTTCTTCTCAAATTTGTCGATATTATGTTGGTAAGCAACACTAGTTTGTGATTGTGTTTTCTTAATGGGTTTGCTTCTTGTTGCTGTATTGTTATGGGCTTCAGACAAAGTTATTTGGATTTGGATCTTTTCAACGTAACTTTCTACAGTTATTTGCGGTTGAATTGTTTGTCATCGTATGTATTTTATTTTCAAAATACAACCTAAAAAATATTAAAAAAAAGAATATGGAAATGTATGAATATTGAAAAGAGGGGAAATTAAGGAAGAAAAGTTTGAGCTGTTGGGTTGTCAATTTGATTTTTGGTTTATTTGTTTGGCTATCTATGTGTTTTGTACTTGATCGAAATTTGATCGCTTGTTTTATTGAAAATTTTATTAATTTTCTTTTCTAATTAAAATTAATTAATCTTCAAATATTTTTTATAAAATGTTGGTTTTAAATTTTTTGTTACATTGAACTTTTCACAAAATTTAATTATCATCACAAATATTTATACTTTTTCTTTTCAATTTATTTTTAATAAAACAAAGAAAATATTTTAAATTTAAATATTTTTTTATACAATTGACTTAAAGTAATCATTTCAAAATGGATATTTCAATAGTAAACAATTGAATTTATGCCCTGGATTATTTGATCTTATACCATAACCTATATTTATTATTTGGGGTTTAACTAATAAACACATATAATGAGTCAGACATTCTATTTAAAATATATAAGTCTTGAAGCATAAATTGTAGTTTTAGCAGCTAAGGACTTGTTTGCTTCTTATCTTTTAAAACAGTTTTCTATTTTTAAAATTAAAAATTAAAACAACTTTAAATTATTTTAATTTTATAGTTTTTTATTTATATTTTTTAAATATTATTTTGTATTTTTTCTCTACTTACTCTCTTTCACTTTCTTCTCAAAATACGGCTTCTAAAAATTATTTTATAAAATAAATTTTAAAACTCAAAACAAATCAAACATTTCCTTTGGGTGGTTATAAGTTTTTGATTTTTACTTTTCAATTCAAATTTGAAACAAAGTATATTTTGAATAAAATAATTTTGAATTAGTTTTTAATATATTTTTTAAATAATTTTATTTTTAAAAAATGTTTCTTGATTATTATTTTTAATTTTAAAATATTTTTATTCTAAACTCTAATTTTACTTTTTAAAATATAAATATCATCCATCTATTATAACTATCATCATCATATTACCGTCACCATTATTTCTATTACAACTAAAGCATTATCATAATTACCATTTTTCCTGCACCGTTATCACTAAATTAATGCCGAACCACCATCACAATCATTATTATCATGGATGTTCTTACTATTATTATTCTTGTTACAATCAACCATCTTATTAATACAATTATCATCATCATTACTATTGTTATTATAATTATTATTATAATAATAATATCTATTATTATTATTTTATTAAGTATATAAAAAAATTATTTTATAAGATTTATTGGTAAACTAAAAAAAAGAAATCTACGTTTTATTTTTAAACTTTATGTTATTTACATGAGAAGTGAAAGAGAATTGAGTTAATACAAACCAAGAATCATTTACAAGGGTTTCTAATTCTTATTGGATGACTTTAACATAATAAAATGAAAGAAAGGAAAGACATGATGCTAAATATAATGCAAGAAAAGGAAAAAATGATAAAATTTTCCACACTACAAGAAATTAGATAAATGTTAATGGCTATTTTTTTTTGTAGTTTATGAAAATCGTTGATGTAGGAAATATCTAGAGTTTAAGTGTGTTTGGATGCAGGGAAATATGGCTTTTTTTATCGCATCTAGTTTAAAATATATATATATATATATATATATATATATATATATATATATATATATATATATATATATATATATATATATAAATTTAGGGTTGAAAAATTATTTACCAATATGAGGGTTTAAATAAAGGGATTATGACGTAAATTTATGCGTCATGAGAACACCTAGTAACATAAATTTATCGTCACACATTAGGGTTTTGTATTTAATGCCCCCTGACGCATAAATTTATCTTACATAGCCCATGATGCATAAATTTATGCGTCATAGGTTTGAAAAAAATAATTTTTAATAGGTTAAGCTGGACGCATAAATTTATCTGCCATACTAAGTCCTATGACGATAAATTTATGTGCTGACGACACGACGCATAAATTTATGCATCATAAGGGTTATCTCAATAAATTTTTATTATGTGATGGCTTTTATGGCGTCTGCCATTAATTAATTTGAAAATATATATAACATAATTAAAAATGCGAATAATGATATATAAATTGGTGAAGGTTTAGTGTTTTATCAAAGGAGAAAGTGAAGAAATTTAGTGGTGTTTTGAAAGGTTTTATTTTTGCATGTTAAAGGTATTTTTTTACTACTTTAATTTATTTTAAAATTTGTGAAATTTATTTTTAAATTAGTATTTAGGACTGAAATTATTTTATTTAAGTTTATATTTTTAATTTTATGATATGGATAGAGGAAATTATTTTTATTATATATTTAATGGAAAAATATTTAAAGGTAGAGGACTTAACATTCGAGGATAAAAAAACCAATTCAAATTTTTAAAAATGTTTGTTTTATTTGAACTAAAAGAAAAAATTAGGAAAAATTAAAGTTGTCATACCCAAATTATCTCAAATTTAATAGAAGATTTTTGGTGTCATCTTAAAGTGTAAAGTATGGGAGATTTGAAATTAGATAACTGATGTAAAATGCATGATTAATGCATTTGAGCGACAACGTTTGATCTGCAAAGCTTGAAGAAGTGTGGGAAATTGAAGTTGTTAACTAAAGACTCGCTAACTGGTAAAGTAAACGATGTTAGCATTAAGTTATTTGTTTAGTTTATTAAATATTTAATTAAATAAATGTTTGATGTAAATTTTTCTGTAGGTGGTATAAATGTTTGTAATGATGATGATGAAACTTATTTTATCCCCCATGATGAGTTAAGTGAAGAAAATGATGATTTAAATGTCAAATGAATTAGAATGACAAAATTTAGATGGCAATGGTGATGATAGTGATGGTGATGATGATATATGATGTTGATGCTTGATGAACATCAAATGGAGCTTATATTGGAGGTGATGTGGTAAGTTCATTTCAAGTTCAGATTCATCACATGGAACATCTGTTCAAACTAAGAGATCAATCAGTAAAAAAGTTGGTGTTAATGTTGTTAAAGAAATTAAGTTTTTTATATCTAACATTATATTAATTTGTTGATTTATTTTGAAAAAAGAGGTTGCAATTAAGTGCAGAAGTTCATTACAGCAACATTAATCGATTATCCAGATGAAGATGCTAACTTTTCAACAAATGTCCCGGACATGATAAATGGGTATTGGTGATGAAGTTGTATCGGTTTACAATTTGAAAAGCAAGAACACGCATAAACCGCATTGAAACATTATGCTATGAAGGTACACCAAAGTTTTGTTGTTGTTGAATCAAAGCGAACTTAACCCATCTTCTCATTGGGTGTCCTAATTATAGTAAGTGGTTGTCCATGGAGAATGAGATCTTCTCTATCTAAACGATCCAATGAATGGAGTGTTAGCAAATGGGGTGGTCAACATAGTTGCGTGAATCCGCATCTATCTCAAGACCATAAAAAGTTGGACTCATTTCATTGCTTCGTAATATTGGGTATGTGGTTATCATGAAACAAATATCTTATTTTCTATATCAGTATTGTATTTTTAAATTTTCACTTATTTTGGTTGTTTATTAGGTATGATAAATGAACAACCATCGATATCAATTTAGTTGATTCAAGAAAGAATCTTACGAGTTAATATGGGTTCAAAAAGTACTTCATGTCAGAAAACATGGATTGCAAAGCGTAAAGCAATGTCCGTAGTTTTGGTGATTGGGATAATTCTATGCTTTATTACCAAGATGGTTACATAAAATGATTTAATATGCTCCTGGTTCTAGGTACAAGCTTGAGACAGAAGATGTCATTATTAGTGATCAGGCTCAAAATGGAGTAAGAAAATTCTTTCGAGTTTTCTTGTTTTAGACAATGTTGTTGAGGCATTTAACTTGCAAACCACTTATTCAAATTGATGGCACATTCCTTTATGGCAAATATAGGTACTTTGCTAATAGCCACAACTCAAGATAGAAACAACTGGCTCACCTATTGCTTTTGCTATTGTTGAGGGTGAGACATTGGATGCATGGAGTTGGTTTTTGTTAAGAGAGTATGTTACCCAGAGAGTGGAATATGTTTGATATCGTATTTACATCAAAGCATTAAATCAGCGATAATAACCCCATTTGGGACGGCAACCTCCACATGCATATCATGTTTATTGCATCAGGCATATTGCAAGCAATTTTAATCATCGATTTAAACCAGAAACTCAAACAAGATTTGCTTAAATTAGGTAAGGTGATTTTATACTTTATATTTATTTATATACTTCATTATTATTTTGTTCATGGTTATGTGTTTTGAATGAATCAATGTTACACAACATGTAAAGAGATATTTGACCACAAGTTAAAAAGCTTAGAGCAACTAATGCAGACGGGCTAGGTGGATTGGCAACATATCAAAGAAATGGAGTATTAAAATGCTTGTTGATGAAAAAAATGGTAGACGATTTGGTCACATGACAACCAATCTAGCCGAGGCGCTTAACAAAGTTAAAAGGTGCACGAAATCTTCCAATCACGACTCGTTAAATGTACTTATAGCCGCTTGGTTGAATATTTTGTGCAAGGGGTAATATTAAGGTCAAATTGAAAGTGGTCAACGTTTCTGAAAAAACTTATGGATGCAATTAGAAAAATCAAGAAGCACATGTTTCATCGATTTAGAAGATACATACATTCTTCGCGATTTGAGGTTGAAGCTTTGATCCAATAAGTCAACGAGTGGGAATAAATGTTCGGTAAGGTTATCTGATCGTTATTGTCAACGTGGTAAATTTCAACTGTTAAGGTATCCTTGTTCTCATATAATAGCTGCTTGTGCGACCGTTAGCATTGACTTCTATCAATACGTTGATAATGTCTATTCCTTGAAAATATCTTTGGAGCTTACTCTTTTGATTGGTGGCGATTGAAATGAAAGGATCTTCCGATGTTGCTAACCGGGTTCTCATTCACGATGAAGATAAGTTGAGAGGAAAGTGGTAGACCAAAATCAACTCGAATAAGAAATGAAATGGATTGGGTTGAATCACAACAAAGAATCAGATGTCATGATGTAAAGGAGTTAGGTCATAACTCCCGATTCGATGTCCTTAAAGAGAGTAAGGTTAATTATGTATGACAGCGATTCATGCCTTGTATGAAGTTAAGATATTTTAAGGTTGCTAATGATATGTATTCGAGACACATTATTACATTTTTGTGTAAATGTAGACGTTATATTCAACTATTTAATTTCATAAATACGTCATTTCAATTTGTAAATAACTTCCTAAAAAATTTAATAAGTCAATCTCAATTCTAATTATATATGTTCATCTAACATTACTGAGGAGTATAAACGATCTAATATATGTTCATCCTTGTATCTTAGAAGTATAAGCGATCTAATATATGCTAAGTAAATCGATTAAATAGTCAATAAAATCTATATAAAGTCATGTAGTACCCATAAATAGCATGAAGTCAAATATAAAGTCCATACGAAAAGTGTCATATAGTGCATATACAATGAATACAATCAAAATACAATGAAAATACATAAAAATAATCAAACGCCTCATCCTCAGTCCCTCCTAGTAAATCGACGACGAGGAATTTGGCTGTGCATCCGAAATCTTATCTAACTCGTGCTCCCATATGAAATGCAGCTAACAAATCTTCTTTTAGATCAATGCCTTGTCCATCAAACTGGTCATGCATGTGTGGAGGATGGACATAGGCATGCAAGGGAGGATCCGGCGTGACCAACGGTGCCTGGAAAGGTGAGGGAGTGTGAAAAGGCGTGTCAGCATGGGATGATGATGCTCCCTCTGTCCCCTGAAAAGCCGCTGGTACTTCAAGCTCAACGTGGTAAAAAAATGTCGGCGATGGCAAGTCCGGCGAGTTAAACAACCCAAAAGTAAAGTCAAACTGTAACTCACCTGAAATACCTACATAACCTGCATTTACAAGCATCACATGAGTCACACGTTATTAAATTTACAACTAAAAAATTCATAAATTGGTTAATAATGATAATATAGAGAGAAAGTAACAAACCAGATGCATCATGATATCTCTAGGATGGAAATGTGTACATCGGATGCGGTGATGGTGACACATCCTCAGTCGGGACAAAACAATTCTCCCGACCTCCAGTGGAAGTCAGAATGGGGGTGTCATCAAGTACTGACCTCCGTCCGATCGTCGCCGCAAACCCCGTTGTCTACTCTAGTGGGGTCCATATCTGCCCTCGCGTCAAATGGAGGAGCCTGTTGAGTTGGTTAAGGTGCACCGAACCTAGCCTCGACAAGGCGATCCTCAATCTTCTTCAAGAGCATGATCCTCTCCACACGACCACGAACCCTGTCTATAATATCAGCATGTGATATAGACCCATCAACAACAACCTCCGTAGTCAAGTAGTGTACGATCTCCAACTCATCAGCCTAAGTTTAAAGTAAACATTAAATAATTATTAAGTATAAGTTAAGTGTTATAACCATATAAGTTAAGAGTTTGCAAACTTACCACGCATCCCTTAATTGCGGCTTCTTGTGTGATCCATTGGACGTATGTCGAATGTAATTTACTCATATAACTGAGTGTGACTAAGCAACCTTGAGCAGTACACCTGACATACACACGTTGATGTCTCTGCTCCCAGATGGCTAAGAAAGGGCGAAAACTCGCCAGTTCTCGTCGGTCTTCCCCCTTCGTCATGCCATGTACATCCTTTTGGCCGAGAGGAGGTCAAGGAATATGTGAGCCATACCAAATCGCACTCATGCATCGATCGGGTTGTGCCACTCTAATATGTTAAAACGGTTGAAGCACCACAGCCTGTCCACATGTCGAGCCAGCTGTACGGTATCGGGAAAACATCCATGACCGCCCTATATGGCTCCCATGATCAGATATAGAAGAAGTTAACTTAAATTAAAGTTGGAACGATTGACTAGAAAGATGAAGAAGTTAGTTCATAAGAAGTATGAACCCAACTCGTTGTCGATCCAATGAATCGAAGATATGCTATAATACGATATCATGGTGTCGGCCTGGCCGAGGCATCCTCGTATCCATCTATAAAAGGATTGGGAAATAATTAAGACCTAACAATTAAATGTCAAAGATTTAATTCTTAAGCTCATTGAAGATGTTTGTTGCATACCTTGCACCTAAAGGCACACTATGATCATCATACGCGTCGTCCAGAGATAACTTGGGAAAACGTTCCCAAGTCCATAATCAGGAATCCAGGTGAATCCGCATATCTCCTTCTTATCGTAATCTGATGCAACCACACAGTTCATGATAAAGATATGCAAATCTTACTCCTCAACTATACTCACCACATCTATCGAAGTCTGCAATGAATGGGAGTATCTCAAGGGAATCTCGAACTACAAAGTGAATTACATGAGAATAACACCACCAAGCAGTCGCAGATGTAAGCACGTGTATATCATCCCAAAGCGCCATCGCCTACGTGGTCATCTATGCTTTGGCAAAGTGCTGAAGCAGCCAAATCACCTTCAAGGAACCTTCAACAAGCTCCCGCTCAGAAGGCGAAGCCCCAAGTACTCCGGCATAATCGGGGGCCCCAAACCCTCGCAGATGGGGCACTGATAAGAGGTTGACCATCGATAGGCAACCTCGTCGGATAAGTAAACATCAAGAGTGATCGCGGCACTCAAAGATATGAAAGGTGTGCGTCTCGGCTCTCCACCTCTCAACCAATGCTTCAACTAACGGCATCGCTATGTAAGAAAGGTAGCTACGCTGCACTACAAGAAGCTTCTCATGTAGTTCCATCGCCGATGGCTTTCAGCAGTGCACCATAGGTATATCATCACGCTCGTAGTGAAACTTCATTTCCCTCAGTATCTTGACTCTCTGTCGGGCTCTCGTTCCATATCGCTCGGATATAGGGATTTCTCAAGTGTCAAGAGACGATCATCCCAGTCTGGTCGGATGATGCATGGACTGAGATATTGACTAAGATGCCATACTCTACGCTAAATTTGTAATTAAGTTATCTTGCTAAATGTATATGTATTTACTAATTTAATTTATAAAGTTAAATTTATATTTAAAATTTTATGTAAACCTAACCTATTTAGCCTAAATTAATCTAATTTAAATATGAAATTTTTAAATTTTAAATTTTTTAAGTGTATTTATTAATTTCATAAAGTATGTAGTATTTGTTTTTAATTTATAAAGTTAAATTTATATTTAAAATTTTATAAACCTAACCTATTTAGCCTAAATTAATCTAATTTAAATATGAATTTTTTAAATTTTTTAAGTGTATTTATTAATTTCATAAATTATATAGTATTTGTTTTTAATTTCTAAACTTAAATTTATATTTTAGCTAAATTAATCTAATTTAAATCTGAATTTTTTAAATTTTAAATTTTTTAAGTGTATTTATTAATTTCATAAAGTATATAGTATTTATTGTTAATTTTTTAAAGTTAAATTTATATTTAAAATTTTATATCAACCTAACCTATTTTGGCTTAATTAATCTAATTTAAATATAAATTTTTAAATTTTAAATTTTTTAAGTGTATTTATTAATTTCATAAAGTATTAGGTATTTGTTTTTAATTTATAAAGTTAAATTTATATTTAAAATTTTATGTAACCCTAACCTATTAACACGAATCTATCTTAAACTTCTATTTTTTTAAAATTTAACTTTACTTAATTATTTTATACAATCTATATTCTTTTACATTAAATTTTTATACTTAAATTAATATTTAACATTTTATGTAAACCTATTTATCATTTTTATTTTTTAATCTTTATTTAATTTAAATTTTTTTAAATTTTATGAACTCTATTAATTTAACCCTATAACAAGAATCAATTGAATAATAAATTAAATATACAATAAATGCAAATAAGGCTAACTAAATAATTAAACTATAAGCATAATTAATTAAATAATTCAACAAATTACATAAATAAATAAATTATTCATCACATATCACATAACATATCCTACCACACTAAATTAAACTAAGTAAATCACATTTAAATAACACAAAATGGACAATTACATTTATTTATTAAATCTATTTATTATTAATTATATTTTAAACTTAACTTAAATTTTTTAATTTGCAAAAATAATTACAGTTTCTTTTTATTATATATATAAATATATACATAATAATATGTAAATATATTTTTTTAAAACATAATGTTACAATTTTTTTTAATTATTACATAATATTTAGTTCTTATATTTATAAACTTTTTAAAATATATACTGTTTTTTTAAAAATTAAATTTTTAAGCACAATTATTTACATTATATATGTTTAAATATTTATAATTAATTGGACCAAATATTATTTTTAAAAATACTCATTTATAATGTTTTAATTTTTTTTGCCTATTTCCTTATTCTGTTTTAAATTTTTTTAATAACTGCAATTATATTAATAAATATTATATTTCAAACAGTTTTTAATAACATATTTAAAAATTTTCCATTCTCTCCTTTTGAACTTTTGATATTTTCAGTATTTTTAGAAATTATTTTCTAATTTTTCCTAGGAATTTCTAGTTTTCCTTGATTTTCCTTGTTTTTTTATTTGTTTTGATATTTCTTTTCTTTTTGTTTGACTTTTCTTTCTTGATTTCTGTATTTCCCCAATCTTCAGCTTCCATTTTGGATGATAATTGTCCGTGCGTATATGAACCATATTATGAAAGGTGTGTGCCTCTTTGCTTCTATGGGTTACCCCGCCTAGGGATCTATGGCCTTTATATGAACCTCTCAAAGGTGGTTTGTAATCCTCAAAATTGGTGAGGTCACTGGAGCTAATTCCATTAATAATGCTTGCCACAACAGCAAAAAAAGCTACCAGTTGTAGGGCATTACAAAATAGGATGCACTCTAGCCGAGATTTTCGTGATAGTCAAACAGACGTAAGCCCCAAAGACACCCTAGATCCTCTAGTCCTAGGCTGCACCTCGAGACCGGGTATATGGCACCACTCATGATAATGCATATGCAATGTGTATGAAGGCACAAGTAATTAGGATACCTGCAATTGGGGAAATTGTACAGATATATATTTGCAATTTATGATTCATCTATCCTAGGGTTGTACAAAGAATAGACAAACAAACAAAGATAAATAAACAAGTAAATGAATCGTGCAATCAATAAAATGTGCAAACAAATAAGGAAGAGATCAAATATAATGTACACTCAATTGATCGGTTTGACTCTCTAATGGTCCCGATTGGAGTCATATCCGTAGCAACCGTAATTCCGAAGAGATCACTTAACTCGCTAAAATTTTAAAAAGTTGATTTTGATGATGTGAGTCACCACCAAATTCTTATTTAAGGGAAAAAGATTTGGAAAAAACCCCGATTTGAGGCTGAGATTTAGGTCGAATGAGTTACGAATAGGAAGGTGTTAGGCACTCTATTCGCTTGTCCGAACAACTACCCTTAAATCGAGTGTGTGAGTATTTGAAAATGGTTTTGATCCCTTTAATTAGAGTGAAAATAAATACTTGATTGGGGTTAGCCGACAGACTTGATCCGCTCCTACGTATTCCCCTTGCAACGGGAAACTCAAGGCTTACGTAGTTTTGGTTATGTTTTGAAAGCTTGACTTTTCGAAAGTGTTGGAAAGAGTATTTGAAATGTGCTCAAAGGCTTGACCTTCGGAGCTACTTGGAAAGTAAAAATAGCTTGACTATTTTTGAAAACTATTTTTAGGAGGACGATCCTCATCCACATATGCACAGGGCCCAAGACAACTACGGCTTCACTTGGACCCATACGTCTTCTAAACAACGAATGAAAAAACTACGAAACAGCTTAGAGCTGTCATGGAGATTCAAAAATAAAAACAAGATTTTTTTATTTTGAAAATCGAGGAATAAAAAGAGCAAGGTTTTTATTTTGTAAAAGGAAAGGCAACCTAACTCATATGCACAAGGTCCAAGACAACTACGCTGCACTTGGACCATACTTGATTTCTAAACAACGAGCAGCAGTGAAAAAAGCTACCAATTGCGTTTAGAGCTCAAGCGTGGTAGATTAAGAATCATAAAACGAGATTTTATTTGGAAAAGGCAAGACACAAGTAATTATCATAAATCTTGGGGACCTTTTACCATTGAGAATTTTATGAAAGTACTTAACAATTTTGTGAATTTATTTAGGATTTTTACGGTTTCTATGATTCTTAGGATTTATAGAATTTTTATGGATTATTTATTAATTTTGGAAATTTTCTGAATTATTTATTAATTTTGGGGTTTTACAGAATTATTTATGAATTCCTATGAATTTTATGGTTTTTAAGATTTTTATCGTTTTTAAATGATTTTTATAGTTTTTTTATGAATTTCCTAGATTTTTAGAATTTTTTATTAATTTTCTGGATTTTTAGAAGTTTTTATTAATTTTCTGGATTTTTAGAATTTTTTATTAATTTTCTGGATTTTTAAATTTTTTTTATTAATTTCTGGATTTTTTAAATTTTTTATTAATTTTATGGATTTTTAGAATTTTTTATTAATTTTCTGGATTTTTAAAATTTTTTTATTAATTTCTGGAATTTTTTTATTAATTTGTGGAATTTTAAATTTTTTATTAATTTTTTTAATTTCTGGATTTTTTTATTATTTTCTGGAAATTTTGAATTTTTTATTAATTTTCTTAATTTCTGGAATTTTTTATTAATTTCTGGAATTTTTGAATTTTTTATTAATTTTCTTAATTTCTGAAATTTTTTATTAATTTCTGAAATTTTTGAATTTTTTTTATTAATTATGGAATATGAGGACTGTTTTGGCATTAATGGAAGGTTTGGGGTATATTGGTAATTAGGACTTTTGGGGCTTATTTGGAATTAATGGAATGTTTAGGAGCATATTTGGTATTAATGGATTTGTGAGACAGATTTGGTATTAATGGATTTGTGAGACGTTGAATTGGTAATTATGAAAAGTCGTAGAGAAGAAAATCAAAAGGTGCCATGCATGGTGTCACAGCGCACGAGGGGCTAACCACTAAGCCATTATCTTTGTTTGATATTTACAATCCCCGATTCAACATATTTCTTAATGTGGTCCCTTAGTTTGCCTATTTGGCATTTGTGGACGTCTTCTTACCAAAGCTAACGTGGTAATTACTTTTCCTTCGATTTCTAAAGTCTCTTGTTTTTCACCAAATATGCTCTGTACTCCTTCATTCGGTCGGAAACAAGAATGGACACGTCCCATGCTCAGATGGTTGAGGTGATGGCATTACACTCTTCGCTACTACGTCGACCTTTAGAAAAAGGCACCCATCATAACAAGTGTCTAGCTTCCTTGTGAAAGAGCACAACGAATGTAGTGCCACACTCTATCGCCCCTACGTTTTGAATGACCGGACGCTCTTTTCGCCTTCCACCCAAAATTGCAAAATACCATTCTCATACGACTCCGAGGTTGCAATAACTTTGGAACTCAGCGCGGGCTACGTTTTGTGAGGTGGATAAAATTACATTAAGTTTTTCTTATTCAATATGAATTGTCCATTTTCACGGTAACGAGCCTTCACCTTCAATCCAATTTTCAAAAACAGAGCATGTAAAATGGAGATTTTAAGTTCTTGTTTGACCGCTTTTGTGAGTTCATTAAGAAAGCGTGATATTTGTATCTTCCCTAAAGGTGCATATCATGTCATCTATAGAGTGGGTTACCTGTTAATCTTGGCCATTATATGATCATATTCTTTATTAGTGCAAATGCAAATGGGGCACCGATAACTCAGATTTTCTCACTCCTTTGGTTTCTCAATCATGTGTCCATTAAAGAAGAGAACAAGATTGTATTGGTTTCTTTTCTTTAATGTTAAAGAAGATACATACTCAAGTAACAACAGTTCGTGCCATTATCTATTTAATTAAGCAAGATTTGATAGAGGTTAAAAGTATCTATGGTACATGCATCATTGCTATCGTTCAGCACCTACTAACCCCAATGAGTTCATTCTTCAATCTTACTAGGCTTTCATGGGAGAAATGGTTATTCATACTATACCTCAAACAATTACCTATCGTTACAAAATTTCGCTTAGAACAAATTAGCACAAAAACTTGAAAACCCCAGAATCGATTTACGGATTGATGCTAAATTTTAACACTAACCTGTTGTGACGTTGATGCGGGGATCCCAATTCTATTGATCAGCGAGCCTTCTTCTACTTGTAATTCCCCTCCCCTCCAAAAAAACTTTTTGGACCGATAGCCCCTTTTTATACCTCTCACTCTGTTATCCCATTTTTTCTTCTTTTTTTATTTTTGATTTTATATCTTTTCTAAAAAACTTATTTATTTTATAATTTCTTTTATTTCTAGATTTTTTAATTTTCTTTTCCAGAATTTTATTATTTTTCTTTTCTTTAACTATTTTTGTTTGTTTTCTGCTTATTCTATTTATTTATTTAAATTAGTATTAGCTTCTTGACAAATTTAAAAATGGAAGCCTCGGACATAAATGGATGTTTACATATAGGAATGCGTAAGATAAAGAGATTTAGTCACAAGGCTCATTGTATACCAATTTTTTCATCAACAAGTCAGTTTGCATCTTATTTATCACATAGAGTGAGTCTATAGCTCAAGGTTCCTTGCAAAATTTTAACGTTAAAGTTCAAAATATCAAACCTACACAAGATCAACCTTAAAACAAAATTCCTCAAACCACTACCAGGAGAAAGTTACATAAATATTAGATAATTAATATGATTATTAAGTAGGCTATTATATCTTGTGTATGTTTCACTTTATCATTATTCTAGTATTATTTATTTTAATAAAAATATTTTTTTATTATAAAAAACCAATGCAAACGTGGTAATTAAGGAAATTTTGCTACAAGTTTCATATTTAAGTTTGAAGTTTGAATATTCTGAAGTATATTTAGGAGAGTTTGATACTAATCCAATTAAATTTTTTTATTAGTTATGATTCTTGACATAAGTTCCACCAACATACAAGAAATATATTTGGAATAATGTTTTAAGGTATTAATTTTAATTTAATAATATGTTTTCTTATGAACCATACGTAACAACCTAAATCACAATGGAATGTGAACAAATTAAAATGATTGAATGAAGGTAATTTTGAAAGAAAAAGAAAATGGAGTTGCCATCAATTTTATTTAAAATTAGAAAAAATTAAAAAAAATTCTTATTTTAAGCAAATGATTAAAACAATCTACAAAAATCATGATTAGTTTGAAAGTCGATTTATTCATAGCGAATGGTGAAAACTTAATCTCACGGCAACTCTAATACATCCATTCTAATATGTGCAAATTAGTAATAATTTAATTTTTCTTATTTTACTTATTTGAAGAAAATACGAATAAATAATTTATTTTGGATTGAATGAATAAATAACTAATCAAATAAATAAAAATTGGATAAGTAGATTAATAAATAGAAAATTTATTAAGTTAATGGTTAAAATTAAAACAAGGGTAAATCTTATGAAAGATAATTTTAACTTGACGATTTAATTCTTTCTCCTGCGTATTTCCTGGTAGACTAAAAAATTTAAAGTCATGTAATTTTCTTTAACAAAAAATTGTGAATCAATTAATTTTAATATTAAGAATTTTTATAATATGTAAATTTGAAGTACCAAAATGTTGTAACTCGGATATTTCTAATTAAAAAAATAGGTTAACAAAACATCTTATTTAAATTATTATTTTTAACGAGAAATTAAGTTAATTTTAAAAAAATTAAATTAAAAAAATTAAATTATTACAACTTAAATGTTTCTAATTAACAATATAAAGTTAATAAAATGTCTCGTTTAAAATTATCCATTTTTCACAAAATTAATTTAAATTAAATTATTTAAAAAAAAAGTGAACTGTGCTTGGATTGTTAGCTTCTTTTTTTTTATCATTTCTATACTATTTTTTTTTGTAAAAGTTACAAATTTAGAAGAAATTATAAAAAGCAATGGTTGTAATAAAATATAATAATATTGAGGAATTAGGTATAATAATAATAATAAATTAATAATAACAAATAATAATAAATGATACTAAAGTCAACAACAAAAAACAATAATAATAGTAATAAAATAAATGAAGACAATAATAAAATAGATTTTATCTTTAAAAATTATATTGAAATAAAAGTAAAATAATGAAATTAACAAGATTTAATAATGATAATAAAAATAATAATATAAAAATGAAAAAAAAACAACTATAATAAAAAAGAACCAATTAAATGATGATGATAATAAAAAAACTAAATATAAAAAAAAGCAACAATTCATGATAATATAATATTAAAAAAATATAGATGGTATATACATCATAAAAAAGTCATAATAAAATAATAATATTAATATTAATATTAATAAATACAAAGAATATTAAAATTAATGGATATAATATTTTAAATTAAAAAATAAAAATAATGATAGTAGTAATTAATAATAATAGATAAAAATAATAAATTTAAGTATTAAAATGATAATAACAGATAAAAAAATTAAGCAATAAATAAAAATAAAATATAGAGTAAATCAGAAATGAAAAAAGTTTAGAAGTTGAGATAAATCTAGCCGTGGTGATTGAGATAGATTTGTGACATAAACTATCATTGTGAACTATTATGTTGTCAGCGAGAGATATAAGAAAAAATAATAGTAAGTAGAGAAATAAATAACAAGCTTTGGAGTTGTGTTAGCAAAGGTATTTAAATTGTTGCTTTGTCATGGGATCATTATATGTGCTGCAGAGTGTGTATAAGACATGAGTGGCTTATCTTGGGTTGTGAGTGTCTATTCTTCTCCTTCTCTGACACTTTCTATACTAAAAAATAATTTCTTTTTTTACTTATGGCTTATCTTCTAAATTCTCTTAACCAAACACTCATGCTTTCTAGATTTTTTTTAAGTCCTAGATCTATAAATGTTCTCCTCCTTTTTTGGATGTTCTATTATGGAATTTTCTTATTGAGTTTTGATCTTTAATTATCAAAATAATTTTTTGAACTTTAAGTTTCAATCCATATAATTACCTATTAGGTTAAATAGTTTACTATCCATAATTGAGTTTTTTACCCATTTAGGGTCATTATTCAAATTAGTTACTAAAAAGGGGTTTTTAAATACATTAAATGTTGTGTATATGGTGTAAACATCCATTTATGTCTGAGGCTCCCAATTATTTAATTAATCAGAAATCTGAAAATAAAAACAGAAAACAGAAAACCGAAAATTAAAAAAACAATTTAAAACAGAAAACAAACAAAAAAGAAAACAAATAAAAAATGATAATCAAAAAACAGATAAACAAGTAGACGTAAAATAGAATTAATCAAAATAAAAAGAAAGAATAAAAAATTTTTTTAGAAAATCAGAATTACAAAAAAACTGAAAATTAAAACTAAAATCATAAAAAAATCAAAAATTATTAATTAAAAATAAAAATAAAATCTGAATTTGGGATAAATAAACAAAATTAAAAATACATATTAAAACAAATATTAAAAATACATATTAACAAATAATATTAAAAAACCAATATTAACAAATAATATTAAAAACAGAATATTAAAACAAAATTAAAATAGAAAAAAAAAAACAACAAATAAAAACATAAAACAAATAAAATCTGAAAATGATAAAAAATCGAAAAGTAGAAAATAGTTAAAAAAAAGAAAACAAATTAAAAAACAGAAAACAAATTAAAAAAATAAAAAAATAAACAATTTTAAATAAATAAAAAATAGAATGAAAAAAAGAAAAAACGGTTTTTGAAAACGGAAAATAAAGAGGGGGATCAAGATTTCACAAAAGGACCGAAAATAAATCGAGGTGTTTTGGAAGGATCTTCAACCAAGAATTCTTTTTGGGTTTTCTCTGAGTTTTTTCTTGAAAAGATTTCAAAGATTAGAGAAGCATCCTTCGTCATCAACGTATGAGCGTTTCGATCCAAAGGAGCAAGAATAAACCATTAGCTCTCGCATCAAGCTTTATTCAAGGATACTATTTGGCCTCGATATGGTGTAATCCATCTTCTGGTCATGAGAGGCCAAGAAGGAAGAGGCTAAAAATCTTTGAAATTGGAGGATTTGGCTTGTTCGGGCTTCTCTTGCACCCTTCGCCAAGAATCAAGAAAAAGAAGCCATCAAAGCTTTATCAAACAAGATTGAAGCTGTATTAAGACACTATACTAGATCACATGACTATAGCTTAATAGTATGATCATAGAATTGAAACGAGCTTGAACTATAAGTTAGAATCCTATGTCTATGAGCATTGAGTGTAGAAAATCTATCGTGATGGTAATAAATAATTGCATTCCTCGGTAACATTGAATTAGGATCATTTGAGTGTTCTTGATAACCCCATTCAGAAACGATTGAGTATGGTCAAAGTAGAGCACCAATGTTTAAATAACCATATTATCGATTTTATAAGGATTCTTGGATCTTGGAGAGAAGTTCTCTCTCTGAGATTCAGAGGCACGACCCCACTGTAGTTGGCATGCCAAGGCTGGGCTGTTAATGTCAAATACGCATCCAGCTGCATTTCATGAACCACGTTCGGAATGCTAAAGGGTACATTGCACCGAGAGCAAAAGACCTCAAATGCACTCAAGGTTGTGAAAGCCCATCACATGCAAGGGGCCGCCCAAGAATATTCGACTACGTGACATGAGAGACCTTGTAGGGCTCACGGAGACCACACCATATCTATACCATTCAAGAGGTCCTCGGTTAAATGGTGCAAGCAATGCTGATCCCCACCCTTGCTTTGAAGTAACTTGGCTATTTGGCTATCATGGAGAACCTTATTTTCATGAGATGAGTATGCAATAAAGAATGAATCAAAGCCACTCTTAGAGGTATAAAGATACGTTAGTTCATCCAAGTTCACTCATACATGCACCATGCTGCATGCACAACAAGGAGGGCCATGTAGATTTTGATTTGCCATGCTTATTGGACGAGGCGTCTCACTATTGCTTGACGTTTTAGGTTGAAGGTGAAACCATGATATACTGAAAACCCACACAGGCATTCCAGGCAAACCTTTAACCACACTTAGCAAGTCCCATGATAAAACAAAAAAAGGAATCCATGTTTGTATGCCCATTGACAAAAGCCATGCATATCTTGAAGATTTCCGAATCCACGTCCTGTACTATTTGAGAGCAGATAGGAAGCTTCACTCAGACCTGATCGCCATGATCAACGCTGCATGGTTCATCACGAAAAGGCGTCGAGTTTGCCTTCAAGAGCATGAAGCGTAGAGACCAAGATAGTCTAGAGAATCCGCCGAACAAGAACCTTCTCAAACGATGACTAATAGACTACCTAAGCATCTTACATAGTAACTCCCATTGACAAAAAGCCATGGGTGTATGAAAGGAACCCTTGGCGTTGTATCCAAGCCTAAGATGGTGAAGCCACGGCCCCAGTCGAGACTCATCCAGGAAAATGAAGTCCTTGCAAAATGGGCTCGTAGCATAATGAAGGGGACCCACTGATGACTTTTGATGAAAATAAAAGGAGCAGCCCACTCCACATGTACATATTGTTCATGGTCATAAGCTATAAAATGATATAGCTGAAATGGCTAAGCATAGGATATCCAATCACCTGGTCCATTGTTCGATCCCCGTGGGTTGCAATTTCTTTTAAAATTTTCCATAGGCCAACGGGATGTTTGGCCGAGTCATGGCTCAATGTTCAAATGCCAGAGATTACTATTTCCATGTTTCATGTAAGTCTTACCGAGCGTGCATCAATGGTATTCCCTATTAAATTACTTGTTACAAGTATTAAGTCTATGTCTCAGTGAGCCGTTCAAGCGGTCGTTACCTGCACTAGCGTCAAAGGGTTCGAACCCCCGCTTGCATTTTTCCAATAAATCTCCTTTTCCTAGCACATGTGCAAGTCACATGCTTTAGCCATGACCATCAAAATTCCATTAAGCTTCCCATTGCACTTCCGATCCAATGTGTTGACTAGATTAAGGTTCAAGTCAAACCATCAAAATTGTTAGAATTTCTTTAATTTCAATGATCCTCACGTGTTAATTACTATTCTATCCTTAGGACTTTCCTTAACACCCGCGAGGGGTCCCCGCACGAATTACCACGTTGCCCCCACAAATTGCATGCCCAATCTGTCCCATGTCCAAAAGAATTTACTAAATTACCTCAGGGAATTGATTAATCCTATTCTACCCTAAAAATTCATAAATCCCAAAATTCATAAATCAAAAATTACAGAAAAATTAATAAAAATTCAAGAATTCAAAAATTAATAAATTTTTTTTCAAAAATTCAGAAATTAATAAAAATTTCAAAAAATCCCGAAATAAGAGAGAAAATTCTTCAAAATTCCTAAATAAGTCATGAATTCAAGATTATCAAGTATTTTCATAAAATGCCTTAATCAATAAATTCCCTCCTAAATTTCAAATATTTATTTGTATCTTGTCTTTTTCATTCATCGTTATTCAAAAAAAAAAAATCTTGTTTTACGATTCTTGATCTCACGCGATTTGAACCCTAAGCACGAACCGGTAGCTTTTTTTCCTCAGTTTTCGTTGTTTAGAGATTCGTATGGGTCCAAGTGCAACCGTAGTTGTCTTGGGCCCCGTGTATATGTGGGATGAGGATCGGCCTCCTAAAAATAGTTTAAAAACAGTCAAAACTTTTTTACTTTCCATAAACGCCTTGGCTGGTCAAGCCTTCGAGCACATTTTTCAAACACTTTCGAAAGTCAAGCTTTCAAAACATAACCGTAACTACGTAAGCCTTGAGTTTCCCATTGCACCAGGAATACGTAGGAGAGCAAGATCAAGTCCTCGTCAGCTAACCTCCATCAAGTATTTATTTTCACTCTAATAAAAGGGATCAAACTATTTTCAAATAATCACACACTCAATTTAAGGGTACTGCTCTTCGAACAAAGTAAAGTGGGGTGCCTAACACCTTCCCACTCATAACCGACTCCCGATCCCGAATCTCATCTAGGGTTTTTTCCAAATCTTTTTCCCTCAAATAAAAATTTGGTGGCGACTCCACATTAATCCAAATAAAATCCACTTTTTCAAAATTTTAGCGAGTTCGTCTGCCCGATTAATTACTTGCCACAGATATGGGCGACTCCACTGGGAAAACTTAGAGAGTCAAGCCCAACAATTGGAGTGTTTTAATATTGATCCCTTTCTTGTTTATCCGCACGATTACTTTCTTGTATTTTGGCACGATTTATTTATCTCGTTTATTTATTTGCTTACACCTGCTTTGTCTATTCGTTGTATAACCTTAGGTAGACAAATAATAAATTGCAATATATATCTGTACATTTCCCCAATTGCAGATATCCCAATTACTTGTGTGCCCTCATACATTACATACGCATTTATCATGAGTGGGGCCCTATACCCGGGTCTGAGTGCAACCTAGGACTAGAGGGATCTAGTGGTGTCACTTTGGGGCTTACGTCCCGTTTGACTATCACGAAATCCCAGCCAGAGCTAAGGCCCTATTTGTAATGCCCTACAACTCAGTAGCTTTTTCTCATTGTTGTGGCAAAACATTGCGATTGAACTTGGCTCTAGTGACCTCAACACCCCCAGGATTACAAACCACCTTTGTGAGGTTCATATAAAAGGCCATAGATCCCTAGGGCAAGCAACCCACATAAGAAGCAAAGAAGGCACACACCCCTTCATAATATGGTTCATATATGCACGGACAATTATCATCCAAAACGGAAGCTGAAGATTGGGGAAATACATAAATCAAGAAAGAAAAGTCAAACAAAAGAAAAGAAATATCAAAACAAATAAGAAATAAGGAAAATCAAGGAAAACTAGAAATTCCTAGGAAAAATTAGGAAAACAATCTTTTGAAAATACTGAAAAAAATAAAAAGATTCAATAGATAGAAAATGGAAAATTTCGAAAACCTAAAGAATGCTTTTTGGAAAATTTTAACAAACCCTTTTCAAACACCATCAAAGATTTTTTAGTAAAATACCAAAAATAAAAAACTCCTAAAAACAAATTTGTTAAAAATCAATAAATAAAACAACTCTCATTTATTTTCAAATAGTCAAACTTCAAATCTCTTAAAATTATTTGCACATAGCATTGATTCATTCATTCATTCATAGATCTAAAAAAAATATATAGATTTCAAAAATCATTCTACACATTCACACTCATTGTGCATCAACATCTTTATCATTCATGATTTTTTGCATTCAAATTATTTTTCAAAAATTAATTTTTAACTCTAACAGAAAATTGGAGAAACACAGCTTCCTCTACATCCTTATAGGACTCGTACACAATCAAGAATCATGGATGAGCTGGAGAGACAAAATGAGGAACTGAGAAATGAGGTCAAGACTCTGAGCAGATGGGCCAAGCCGATGGAGGCCATCCAATTGTCAAAAAAGAATCTCTGGGAGAACCCACAAACCCGTCATATCCTCCTTAGTTCACTCCACAAAACCCTTCGCCATCAACTATGCCTCCGCCAACCGAAGGAGTTCATTATGGGTTTCACCATGGGTACGCACCTTCATACAACCAAACACAAGCCCAAACACAAACCCAAACACATAACCTACCTCCAAATACCACTTCACAAGCTTACCAAAATGTACTCGTTGGAGGAACGCATTCTTTGTTCACCCAAGTGGCCTCGCATCTATATACATACCGCCTTCTTATCCCCACCACATGCCCGAGGAATACCCATGTCTTCCTTCGAATGAGGACATTAAAAAATGGAGAATCCTAGAGGAAAGAATCAAGGCAATTGAGAGTACTTATGAAGCCGCAGACGCAGCCCACCTATGCTTGTTCTGGACATAGTAATCCTCCCAAATTCAAGGTTCAATCCCGAGAAGTATCAAGGAACTAGCCGCTGGAAGAACCACCCGGCCATGTACGGCAGAAGATGTCTCCTTGCATGCACGACGATAAGTTGCTTGTCCATTTCTTTTCAAGACAAATTTTAACTGGCTGCTGCCAACCGGTATACACAAATAGAGCGGACCCACATCCATTCATGGAGGGATCCGGCCGAGGCCTTCCTCGAACAATATCGATAACCCGGAGATGGCTCCCGATCGAACCCAACTCCAAAATATGGCCAAAACGGGATGAAACTGGCGATGCTCAAAGATGTGAGGGAGTTAGCCGCTCAAGTACAACCTCCTCTATCCGAGAAAGAATTGGTCAAAGACGTTCATCATCGACACACTCCAAGATCCTTTTCTATGACAAGATGATCGCGCAACTTCTAGCTTCTCCCGATGTCGTCATCATTGAGAAAGGATCGAGGGTGGCGTGCGTCGAGGAAGAATCATGCACAAGACCACAAAGACAAGGACGCCTCTGACGTAAAAGAAGAAGACAGGGTGAAGCTTATAATGCGGCTTCGGTCAAGGACAAGATATACACTTCCGATGGCACCTTACGACCAACTAGCTTCCAACCACCACCATACACACCTCATATACCATACTACCTACATCGCCACCACCTACCAAACACCCTACCACCCAGCTTACAACTATCCAATACAAATCCGACCGCCGCACCATATACTTCTGTCCAAACACAAGCCATGAGCTCAAATTCTAGCCAGAAACCAAAAGAAGGAGAGCGGATCCCGTCCGCTGATCCCATCCCAATGACCTACATCAACTACTACCTCGCCTAATCGAGAACTCTCAGTGGTTCCATACCCGCTAAACCACAAGAACCACCATACCCTAAATGGTACGATGCAAATGCCATATGTAACTACCACGCTGTGGGTACATTGAAGTCATTCAACAGAAATCGCCAGTCCCAAACGCAAGGTGCAAAGTCTAATTGATGCTAAACTAGCTAGATTTTGAGAAGATCGGCCCTAATCCAAGCGCGAATCATGAGAGCTCATCCGCTGGCTAAGAAAATGGGAGCAACACAATAAGTCGCCTCGCACAAGTCAAGCTATTGAGGAAGATCATCCAAAAATTGTCATATTTTTTCAAAATCAATCTTTGTAAATAAATCAGCAATGAATATACAAAATTACGTTTTCATATCACTTAAGCACGTGCTTTACATTTTAGCTTTACTTCTAAAAATTTACCATTCTTTTTATCTCTTCAATCCATTTCTTATCCCTATACCCAAACAATAAAATACCAATCGCGAGGATGCTTCAAATCAGAATGAGTAATCTTGAACGCCGATTAATCAAGCTCAAAGAAAAAAGCCCAATGAGGAAGCAGACAACAACCAGGGATTCTAGATCCTATTCAAAGTGTGTCTTGTCAAATAAACATCCTTACTGAATCAAGTTTAAATCCAGCAAAATTTAGGGATGCAAGAAAAGGATCCGCGAATTAAAAACCAAGATGACCCTGGAAGGTCGATATCGACTACATAAAATTCAAGAAGCAGAAGACCCGCTAGATTAAAGCCAAAAGATAATCTAGGCAAAATCAAGGTCAAAACTCAAAATTCAAGAAAAGAAGACCCGCTGGATTAAAGTAAAAATAATCCGGCAAAAGTAAAGTTAAAGTTCAAAATAATGAATCAACAAAGTCATGATCGTAAAAGGTCTTGGTTTTCAACAACAATTCAGGAAAAAATCAGGATCATATAAAAGCTCGCTAGGTTGACAATCATCAAAGAAGACCTAGGGCAAAAGTTAGGCACAATCAAGGTATGTAAGGCCCGCTAGGTCGAAACTCGTAAGGGCGACCTAGGCAAAAGCTGGGGCGAATCACAGAGGCCCGCTAGGTCGACAATCTTAATGACCCAGGCAAAAGTTAGGGCACGATCAAACAAGAACCCGCTAGGTCGACAATCTTAATGACCTAGGCAAAAGCTTGGCACGATCAAAACAAAAGCCCTTAGGTCAACAAACTCTCAAAGATGACTTCAGCAAAAATTCAAATGGCAATCAAATAGAAGCCCGCTAGGTCGACAACCCTCAAAAGAGACCTAAGGAAAAGTTAAGGTACCAAGATCAAACAAAAGCCCGCTAGGTCAACAAACTCTCAAAGATGACCTAGCAAAAAGTTAAGTATGCGCAAATGAGAAGCCCGCGAGGTCGACAACCTCAAAAGAGACCTAGGGAAAAGTTAAGGTACCAAGATCAAAAACAAAAAGCCCGCTAGGTCGAAACCCGTATGGGCGACCTAGGCAAAAGTTAGGCGAAACGAAAGACCCGCTCGGGTTGAAAACTCAAAAGAACAACCTGTGCAAAAATTAAGGTCAATCCGTAAATCCCAAGACAACATGACATTTCGCACCTCATATGTTCCTAAAATCGGGAACAAAATTTTTCCATTTCGGGTTTAGCTAATTTGACAATCAAAATTATGAAAAGCAGACTGACATTTGCTCATCGAAAGGTGCCATTTGGGCAATCTAACCCACATCTTTTGTCATCCCTCCCTTTCAAATACCCTACCTTAAAGCATCCTTTGCAAACCTTCTCTATTATTTTCATTAACCATCCAGAATGACTTCGCACCCCTCAAAATGCACGTGCCACAAGGAAATGTGAAAAATGTAAAAAATAAAAAAGGATTAATTTCGAAAAAATCATGACAAGTCAGATGAATCCTCCACCATTGCGACATGACAGGATCGTTTCCAAAAGAATCGCTCGTCCTACCAGCCACGAAGCCACCAAAACAAAAGGAGCTGTATCATTCAATAATGTTGACCATTGTTGAGTCTCAAAGATCTTGGAAAAGAAAGTTCCAAAGTTGATCGAGAAGCAAGAGATTGACCAAAACACGAACTTAAGTCAATCTAGCTAAGTCCTTGATTTTTGATTCTGTCACACCAGCTATAAGGTTGTCGAGAAAGGATGTGTCATAAAAATAAAAAAAATCAAGAGTAACAAAAGTTTTACACTATTTCATGGTTTGCATTCGTCCCATGACATTTGTTTCATAAAAAAAAATTATTTCAAGCATTAAAATAAGAACCCTGCATCATTTCTGCATTTATTCAAGCATCATTGACATCATATTCTTCTCATTCATTCAAACAACACATAAGCATCTTTTATTCAAGCATTGCATGACCCACTTTTCAAAATTAATTAAGATCCAGGTAAAATTGCCCGAATTAGTCATAATTAAAACTGAATCAAGCTTAAACTGAGGCAAAAGCTGACCCAACAAAATGTAATTTGAGGTCATCCTCGAATGATGAATCAAGTCCAAACTGGGGCAAACGTTTGCCCACAAAATTTAATTTGAGGTTATCCTCAAACTCTCTGTCAAGATCAAACTGGGGCAAAAGCTTGCCCAACAAGATTCGATTTGAAGTCATCCTCAATTCCTCAACATCAAGTTCAAACTGGGGCAAACACTTGCCCACAAAATCTCAATTTGAGGCAATCCTCAATTCCAAATTCAAAATAAGGCAAACAAGTGCCCAAGGAAACTCAGGTCGAGGCAATCCTCAATTCTAGAATTCCAAAACGCCGCGTACGCCCGCTCAAAATCCTTCAAGTTAAGGCGTTCCTCGATCGCCAAAAATCTTCCAAACCGGGGCAAACACTTGCCCAAAACTCTTTCAAATCAAGACGTCTCTCAGTTATCAAGAAATTTCCAAACTAGGGCAAAATGGTTGCCCAAGTCTCTTCAAGGAAATAACCTTCAAAGCGCAAGGTAGAATTCATCAGTCATCCTTGGCCTATGTTGTCAGGCCTCCTCAAGTTTACTTTTCTGCACCTTGGCCTATGTTGTCAGGCCTCCATCAAGTTTACTTTTCTGCACCTTGGCCTATGTTGTCAGGCCTCATCAAGTTTACTTTTCTGCACCTTGGCCTATGTTGTCATGCCTCATCAAGTTTATTTTTCTGCACCTTGGCCTATGTTGTCAGGCCTCATCAAGTTTACTTTTTCTCGCACTTGGCCTATGTTGTCGAACTCTTCAAGTTTATTTTTCTCGCACCTTGGCCTATGTTGTCAAGCCTCCTCAAGTTTACTTTTTCTCGCACCTTGGCCTATGTTGTCGGGCCTCATCAAGTTTATTTTTCTCGCACCTTGGCCTATGTTGTCGCCTCCTCAAGTTTACTTTTCTGCACCTTTGGCCTATGTTGTCGCCTCATCAAGTTTACTTTTACGCACATTGGCCTATGTTGTCGCCTCATCAAGTTTATTTTTCTGCACCTTGGCCTATGTTGTCGCCTCATCAAGTTTATTTTTCGCACCTTGGCCTATGTTGTCGCCTCTCAAGTTTACTTTTTTTGCATCATGGCCTATGTTGTCGTGCCCCATCAAGTTTTAATTTCAGATCATGGCCTATGTTGTCAGGCCACCATCAAGTTCTAAATTTCTGCATCATGGCCTATGTTGTCAGGCCACCATCAAGTTTTAAATTTCTGCATCATGGCCTATGTTGTCAGGCCACCATCAAGTTTTAAATTTCTGCTTTTAGGCCTATGTTGTCAGGCCGCCATGTAGCTTAGATTTACTGCTTTTAGGCCTATGTTGTCAGGCCGCCGTAGTTTAGATTTATTGCTTTCAGGCCTATGTTGTCAGCCGGCGTAGCTTAGATTTTCTCGCATCATGGCCTATGTTGTCGCCTCATCAAATTTTTTCGCACATATCCCGTCGCTGTGATCTCATTTTGCATTCTCCTGTCAACAGCAGGACTTCAAGCACGTTCATTTTCTGTTCACCTGTCAAGCAGGATTGTATTTATCCTGGCCACAGCAGGACTTCATCATTTGCATCTATCCCGGCAACAGCGGGATCTCATTTGCATTCTCCTGTCAACAACAGGACTTCAAGCACGTTTTTTTGTCCACTTGTCAAGCAGGTTTGCATTTATCCTGGCAACAGCAGGATTTCATTTGGATTTTCCCGGCAACCGCGGGACCCCATTTGCATTCTCCTGTCAACAACAGGACTTCAAACATGTTTAATTTCCGTTCAATTGTCCGAGGTTTGCATTCATCCCGGCAACATGCAGATTTCATTTGCATTTTTCCGTCAACAACGGATTTCCATCAAGTTTAAACTTCTATGGCCTATGTTGTCAGGCCTCATCAAGTTTACACTTCTGCATTATGGCCTATGTTGTCAGGTCACCATCAAGTTTAGTTTTCTGCATCACGGCCTATAGTGTCAGGCCACCATCAAGTTTCCCTTTCTGCATATTCAAGTTTTCTTTTCTGCACTCCGGCCTATAGTGTCAGACCACCTTGTACATATCTCACATTTTAGTTCTCGCATGCCCTCCCGCCTCAAACAGGCCTCTCTCACCTCACTTTTCTTGTATTCATAGCCTAATCAGGTTACGCAATCAAGCCTTGTATATTTAAACTCTATTGACTTAGCATATCAAGCTAGCAAGGTCACACAAAAACCACCATCTATGAGGTTCACTTTAAGCTCAAGGCTTCTAGTGCTTCTCAGATTTTTTTTCAAAAAGCCCTCGGACATAAAGTGTTCACGTCTTTACTCATTTCCTATCCCGATAATTTAGAAATTAATTCATATTATCTCGATTGAAATGATTAAAGAGGCAAACTCAGAAACACCCATTTATGTCCGAGGCTCCCAATTATTTAATTAATCGAAATCTGAAAATAAAAACAGAAAACAGAAAACCGAAAATTAAAAAAACAATTTAAAACAGAAAAACAAACAGAAAACAGACAATCCGAAAACAGACAAACAAGTAGACGGGCAATAAATAGAACAGAATCAAAATAAAAAAGAAGAGAAATAAAAAAAAATTTTAGAAAATCAGAATTACAAAAAAACTGAAAATTAAAACTAAAATCATAAAAAAATCAAAAATTATTAATTAAAAATAAAAATAAAATCTGAATTTGGGATAAATAAACAAAATTAAAAAATACATATTAAAACAGAATATTAAAAATACATATTAACAACAGAATATTAAAAACTGAATATTAACAACAGAATATTAAAACAGAATATTAAAACAGAATATTAAAAACAGAAAAAAAAACAAAACAACAAATAAAAACATAAAACAAATAAAATCTGAAAAATGATAAAAATCTGGAAAAGTAGAAAATAGTTAAAAAACAGAAAACAAATTAAAAAACAGAAAACAAATTAAAAAACAGAAAATAAACAGATTTTAAATAAAAAAAAATAGAATGAAAAAAAAAGAAAAAACGGTTTTTGAAAACGGAAAATAAAGAGGGGGGGATCGAAGATTTCTGGGGACTGGCTCTCTCGAGGTGTTTTGGAAGGATCTTCAACCAAGAATTCTTTTTTGGGTTTTCTCTCGGGAGTTTTTCTTCTCTTGGAAAAGATTTCAGCATTAAAGAGCATCCTTCGTTCATCAACGTTACTTTGTTCGATCAAAGGAGCAAAGAATAAACCATTAGCTCTCGCATCAAGCTTTATTCAAGGATACTATTACCTCGATATGGTGTAGGGGGCTGGCTCTTCTTGGTCATGAGAGGCCAAGAAGGAAGAGGCTAAAAATCTTTAAAATTGGAGGGGATTTGGCTTGTTCGGGCTTCTCTGCACCCTTCGCCAAGAATCAAGAAAAAGAAGCCATCAGGAAGCGATCAAACAAGATTGAAGCGTACGCCAGGTAAGACACTATACTCGTTCACATGACTATAGCTTAATAGTATGATCATAGAATTGAAACGAGCTTGAACTATAAGTTAGAATCCTATGTCTATGAGCATTGAGTGTAGAAAATCTATCGTGATGGTAATAAATAATTGCATTCTGGTAACATTGAATTAGGATCATTTGAGTGTTCTTGATAACCCCATTCGAAACGCAAAATGGTCAAAGTAGAGCACCAATGTTTAAATAACCATATTATCGATTTTATAAGGATTCTTGGATCTTGGAGAGAAGTTCTCTCTCTGAGATTCAGAGGCACGACCCCACTGTAGTTGGCATGCCAAGGCTGGGCTGTTAATGTCAAATACGCATCCAGCCGGGCTCTTCATGAACCACGTTCATCATGCTAGGGCATTACGTTGACCGAGAGTGCAAAAGACCTCAAATGCACTCAAGGTTGTGAAAGCCCATCACATGCAAGGTCGCCCCCAAGAATATTCGATCACGTACTAGAGACCTTGAGGGTAGACCGGGACCACACCATATCTATACCATTCGAAGAGGTCCTGGTTAAATGGTGCAAGTAGCTGGTTCGATCCCCACCCTTGGTTTCGGTTAACCAGGCTATTTGGCTATCATGGAGAACCTTATTTTCATGAGATGAGTATGCAATAGGGTCTCGAATCAAAGCCACTCTTAGAGGTATAAAGATACGTTAGTTCATCCAAGTTCACTCATACATGCACCATGCTGCATGCACAACAAGGAGGGTCATGTAGATTTTGATTTGCCATGCTTATTGGACGAGGCGTCTCACTATTGCTTGACGTTTTAGGTTGAAGGTGAAACCATGATATACTGAAAACCCACACAGGCATTCCAGGCAAACCTTTAACCACACTTAGCAAGTCCCAGCATGTAAACAAAAAAAGGAATCCATGTTTGTATGCCCATTGACAAAAGCCATGCATACGGGTAAGGATTTCAGTCACGTCCCAGGTACTATTTGAGAGCAGATAGGAAGCTTCAGCTCTGTGACCTGATCGCCATGATCAACGCTGCATGGTTCATCACGAGTGCGTCGAGTTTGCCTTCAAGAGCATGAAGCGTAGAGACCAGCATAGTCTAGAGAATCTGCTCGAACGAAGAACCTTCTGTTAGTCGGATGGGTACTACCTAAGCATCTTACATAGTAACTCCCATTGACAAAAAGCCATGCGATTGTATGAAAGGAACCCTTGGCGTTGTATCCAAGCCTAAGATGGTGAAGCCACGGCCCCAGTCGAGACTCATCCAGGAAAATGAAGTCCTTGCAAAATGGGCTCGTAGCATAATGAAGGGGACCCACTGATGACTTTTGATGAAAATAAAAGGAGCAGCCCACTCCACATGTACATATTGTTCATGGTCATAAGCTATAAAATGATATAGCTGAAATGGCTAAGCATAGGATATCCAATCACCTGGTCCATTGTTCGATCCCCGTGGGTTGCAATTTCTTTAAAATTTTCCATAGGCCAACTTGGGATGTTTGGGCCGGGAGTCATGGCCCAATGTTCAGCATGCGCAGTAGATTACTATTTCCATGTTTCATGTAAGTCTTACTGTGCATCAATGGTATTCCCTATTAAATTACTTGTTACAAGTATTAAGTCTATGTCTCGGGAGTCGGCTCGGTGGTCGCTACCCAAGCGTGCACTACGCACAAGGTTCGAACCCCCCGCGCCTTGCATTTTTCCAATAAATCTCCTTTTCCTAGCACATGTGCAAGTCACATGCTTTAGCCATGACCATCAAGAAGCCAAGCTCGAGCCATTGCAGCCGTCCGATCCAATGTGTTGACTAGATTAAGGTTCAAGTCAAACCATCAAAATTGTTAGGAATTTCTTTAATTTCGAACAGATCCCTGCTGTGTTAATTACTATTCTATCCTTAGGACTTTCCCTTAACACCCAGTAGGTCCCTGCCACAGAAATTACCACGTTGCCCCTGTCAAATTGCAGAATGCCCAATCTGTCCCATGTCCAGTAATTTACTAAATTACCCTCAGGGAATTGGATTAATCCCTATTCTACCCCTAAAAATTCATAAATCCCCAAAAATTCATAAATCAAAAATTACAGAAAAATTAATAAAAATTCAAGAATTCAGAAAATTAATAAAATTTTTTTTTTTCAAAAATTCAGAAATTAATAAAAATTTCAAAAATCCCATAAATAAGAGAGAAAAATTCTTCAAAATTCCTAAATAATTCATGAATTCAAGATTATCAAGTATTTTCATAAAATGCCTTAATCAATAAATTCCCTCCTAAATTTCAAATATTTATTTGTATCTTGTCTTTTTCATTCATCGCTATTCAAAAAAAAAAATCTTGTTTTACGATTCTTGATCTCACGCGACGAGTTCTAAGCACGAACTGGTAGCTTTTTCTGCTGTTCGTTGTTTAGAGATTCGTATGGGTCCAAGTGCAACCGTAGTTGTCTTGGGCCCTATGCATATGTGGATGAGGATCGGCCTCCTAAAAATAGTTTTAAAAAAAGTCAAGCTTTTTTTACTTTCCAAGCAGCTTCGATGGTCAAGCCTTCGAGCACATTTCAAACACTTTCGAAAGTCAAGCTTTCAAAACATAACCAGAACTATGTAAGCCTTGAGTTTCCCATTGCACCAGGGAATACGTAGGAGCAGGATCAAGTCCTGTCACGCTAACCTCCATCAAGTATTTATTTTCACTCTAATAAAAGGGATCAAACTATTTTCAAATAATCACACACTCAATTTAAGGGTACTGTTCTTTGGAACAGGCGAGTGGGGTGCCTAACACCTTCCCCACTCGTAACCGACTCCGATCCTTGAATCTCATCTAGGGTTTTTTCCAAATCTTTTTCCCTCAAATAAAAATTTGGTGGCGACTCCACATTAATCCAAATAAAATCCACGTTTTCAAAATTTTAGCGAGTTCGTCGTCTCGTCGGAATTACGGTTGCGACAGAACTTGTAAACACCCATTTATGTCCGAGGCTCCCAATTATTTAATTAATCAGAAATCTAAAAACAGATAAACAGAAAACAGACAAACAGAAAACAGACAAACAAGTAAACAGGCAATAAATTTCTGAAAAATAAAAATAAAAAAAAGAAGAAAAAGAAAATATACAATATATAATCAAAAATAAAATTCTTGAGAAAAAATAATAAAGATTTTAAAAGAGTTGAGAAGGTAACAAGATTTTAAAATCAAAACAATACAAAATTTTAACAAATAATGAGTTATAAGGAAAAATTAATAAATAAATAAATTAAAAATAAAAATCTGGAAATAATTCAAACAAATAAAAGTAGAAATAAATAAAATTAAAAAAATACATATTAAAAACAGAATATTAAAACAGAATATTAAAAACTGAATATTAACAACAAAATATTAAAACAAAATGAAAAAACCAAAATTTAAAAAAAAAACAGAAAACGGATTTAAAAAAAAAAAAAAAAAGAACTTATGAAGAAAGAAAGAGTAGGGAAGATTCTTGGCTTTCTCAGGTTCCCTTTTGGTTTTTTTGGCGGCAAAAAGTTCTTTCTGGACCGGGGGGGAGATTTCTATCAGCTCTTCAGCATTCCTTGAGGAAAGATCCTTCTCAAGATTGCTCTCGGTTCTTCCAGATTTCGGTCATCTGCGATAGAGAAATATTAGTTTTTGATCCTCACCTTCTTGGAGCTCCTCTTTGGTTCCCTTGGCTGATGGGCAGAGTTTCTTTCATTTTCTGTTTAGCGACTCAAGGTTAGGTTCACATTCTCATCGCTTTGGCACCTGTAATTGTTGTTCTGTTTCTCTCTCTGTACATTGTCTCTAAGCTTTGGATGAATTGTATGTCGAAATTCATAAGGAATCTGATTCTTAGCTAGCTGTGATGTTTGTTTAAATTCTAATTCAGAATTGTTAGCCAGATTGCACATGTGCTTCTATGCAGAAATAGGATTAAGGTCCATAAGAAATCTGTAAAAGTTGGTCCATGTATTCGCTTTCCTATGCAAAACCTTAATCTTGATCATTAAGTGAACATTAAGATCTAACTGCTGTAAGTTTGTTTGAGCCGAGAGATCTAGAAAGCTACTCATCTCTGTAACCTTTTGAATTCAATAATTGCTCAATAATCAGATATAGTCAGACTTTAGGAAAGTAAGGATCTCCATTTTATTGTGTTAGTCTCTGCTATATCAGTATAACACCACAAGAACAATGTCAAGAGCAGGTAAGCATCACAAATCTGAGGATAGAAGCATTTGCCTGTGCTTAATACGAATCTAAGTAAGATAGACCTTAGAAAAAGGTTCTAGCCAAAGTAATAGAGGGACTTTTTCTACTGAGTAAGCATAGATGTGTCGAGGATATTCGAACTCAAAGTAGGTACAAGTGCTGTTCCTATATAAGTGCATCATGAGAATCACATGATCCTACTCATCCAGCACCAAAATTTAGATATGACCATGCTTTCTGTTCTTATCTGAATGAGCTTAAATTCAGTTCCACTGTTGTCATAAGGTGGCAAGGTTTTGTCTAAGGAATCTTGAGATTTTTTCATTGCAGAATCTATTAAGCAGGGTTCACCTGGAATTCATTAGTGGACGGTGGCTATGACTGTAAATGGTTTAGACTGTAATTCAGCACCCAGGGTCTCAGGTCAGGTTTTAGCTTGATTAGTTACCTCCTGATGTGTACATGTTTAGTCAGGATTCATTTAGAGTTCACTAATAGACAATGGCTAGGACTAAAGATGTCTTAGGCTATAATTCAGCACCACCAGTCTTAGACCAGGCTTTGGTCAGAAGGAGAATAGTCCCCAGTCTAGTTAAGGCAAACGAGGGTTCTGGTTAAGCAAGTTGTAGCTGCATTAATGCTTGGGCAATGCCTAAGTACAAAATTAATCCAAGGGAATAGTATATCAATTACAGTTAGACTTTAAGGCTGTAATAACAAGCCTGGTTTCAGGTTCTACACCTCTTGGAGCTGTTAGTTTCTGTCATAACAGAACCAATTTTAGCTGTTAGTTAATATCAGGCTATGATGCAATTCTTTGGCAGGAAGGTTATTGATAGTCATAAGTTTGGGAGTGGTTTAGATTATAAAAAGATCTTAGGACATGTAGAGATCAGGAGAAATCAATCTCTAATCCTGTCATGACTTCTGCTAAAGGAGTTGCGAATAAGTGTTAGGCTGGGTATATTGGGGCAGGCCCTGAAAAACAGGAGCTTAACCTCCTATCCCAAGTCCCAGATCTCCCAAGTGGCTTTAAAATGAAGACTGGGAACTTTATGATCCAAACAAGAGCATAGCTTGGAGGTCAGACTCTCATTTATCAGCCTCAGCGTCCATGGTTCGAATCCCACCAGGCACTTTTGTTAATTTAATTTTCAATACTAATTACTGCTGTCCGACTAGTCAAATAAATGACCTTGTGCGTTAATGACAACCAAATGACTTGGTCAAGTGGCGCGGCTGCTTGCCTGCGACGTCCCTATCCTGGGTTCGAATCCCACTTTCAACACTTTGCTATTTTGCTACAAAGTTTCCCCCAAGCCAATCTTGACGTTTGCATGCATAGGTTTAAGTCACGTTGGCTCCTCACTAATTTTGATTTCTCTAGGCTTTTATTAAAACGTTGAGCATTATACATTAATAATAGCTTGGCTAAAGTGGTTAAATCACTGCACCCCACTCCTCAGACCATGAGTTCGAATCTTGAATGTTGTTTGCTTCAAAATTATTAATCTGGATCTATGTGTGATTATAATTAATCCCAGGCTTTAGAATTCCAACCCAAATGCCTAGCACAGTGGTTGGCAAGTGTGGAATAACTCCACGTCCAGCGTTCGAATCTTGTACGCTATACTTGTGGCATTTATTTTTTCACACAGGACCATGGCAAACCTCAAGCCCATATGTGTGTTCAAATTCGGTCGAAGGGCCTTAAATCCCACCAAAAGAGCTTAGCACAGTGGTCGAATGCGCTGCTCGTCACCTACGCGACGCGGGTTCGAATCCTTGTTGGAGCAAATCTTCATTTTAAGTTCCTAAGTGTCAAAATGACCCAATTGCTCCGGGAGAATTCCATAAATCCCCAATATGTCCCTGCTATGCAAAATACCCATATTGCCCCCTTTCAATTTCCAAAATCCCTTGTATGACCCTGCCAGGTGAATTACTACACCGCCCCTTTCAAATTCCAAAATCCCCAGTATGTCCCTACTAGGTAAATTACCATTCTACCCCCTAAAAATTCATTAAAAATTCCAGAAATTAATAAAAAATTCAAAATTCCAGAAATTAATAAAAATTTCAAAAATTCAAGAAATTAATAAAAATTTTCAAAATTTCCAGAAATTAACAAAATTAATAAAAATTACAAAAATTCCAGAAATTAGTATAAAAAATTCCAAAATTCCAAAATTCCAAAATAATTCACAAAATTCCTAAATGATTCATAAAAATTCCAAAATTGCTAATTGAATTTATAAAAATTCCATAATCGCTAAATAAATATTGAAATTCTTAATAATTACCAAATTGTCCCAAAATTCCTAATAGTTACAAAACTAACCCCAAAAGAATTTCCCCATCACTCTATATAACTCTTTCCATCAAATCTTCAAAACAAACTCTTATCAAGAAAATTCAAATCAAATTCTTTTTTAAATCAATCAAGATCAATCTTTCGTTTCATTTTTAATCAAGCTTATCGGTCCTAAGTCTCACACAATGGATCCTAGGGATGAACTGGTAGCTTTTCTGCTGTTCGCCCCCTAGGAATTCATATGGGTCCTAAGTGCAGCCGTAGTTGTCTTGGACCCTGTGCATATGTGGACTGAAGATCCTTTTGTAAAATTTCAATAAAAACTTCATTTTAGAATCCCTAAAGTCTCACGCGACGAACCCTAGGCACGAACTGGTAGCTTTTTCTGCTGTTCGGGGTTTAGGAATTCGTGTGGATCCCAATGCAGCCGTAGTTGTCTTGGATCCTGTGCATATGTGGACTAAGGATTCTCCTTAAAATATATTCAAAACAATCAAGCTATCTTCAAATATTACTTTCCAAATAGCTCCGAAGGTCAAGCCTTCAAGCACGTTTCAAACATTCTATTAAACAATTTCGAAGGTCAAGCCCTCGAATCAAACCAGAACTACGTAAGCCTTGAGTTTCCCATTGCACCGGGGAATACGTAGGAGCAGGATCAAGTCCTGTCAGGCTAACCTCCATCAAGTATTTATTTTCACACTAATTAAAGGGATCAAACAATTTTCAAATACTCATACACTCGGTTTAAGGGTACTGTTCCTCAGAACAGGCGAGTGGGGTGCCTAACACCTTCCCCACTTGTAACCGACTCCCGAACTTTGAATCTCATCCTCGAGTCAGGGTTTTTTCCAAATCTTTTCCCTTAAACAAAATTTGGTGGCGACTCCACATCATCAAAAACAACTTTGTTCAAAATTTAGCGAGTTCGTCGTCTCGTCGGAATTACGGTTGCGACATATGGTATGTATAATGATTGTTAATCAATATAGAGGTGTGTCTTGTATATGAATGAAAATAAAAGTGCAACATATATGAATGTGGAGAAGGATGAAGTGATGTCACAGCCCTATGTGGTATTATTTGAAGATGTGCTACATATGGAGACTGGAGCATAACCAAAAGATGTCGCAACCTTGTACAAGAGCATTTGGAGAGGCGCCACACATGGCACCACATCACTCTACCATGGGCTAGAATGGATGCGCCATAGGATGTGGAGCGTTTGGAGAGGTGCCACACATGGACCCCCACGTCATTCTAACCTTAGGTCAACATGGGGATGCACCAATATGTGTTGGACTAGGTCCATCATGCACCACAAGTGGGTTAGGTCTTTATTGTGCCACATTTATTGTCACTTTACTTTAGAATGTGTCACCTTAAAATTTCTACTTGTATAAAATGGTCCCTTATTATTGTTGGATGAACAAGAGTTTTTTTGAAACATTGTCGCATTTATGTTACTCTACATTTAGTAATATAGTGTATTTCATTTTTATTAAACCATTCTTGGTTTGGCGGTGCTCTAAATATTAAGATTTGTATTTATTTTAAATTATATTTACAAAAATTTAGTATTTTTTTATTTTGTTAAAGTTTGAATTTATTTCTACTATAATTTAGAAGTATAAAATAATAATTTGTTGCCTTATTTTTATTTTGAATATTAATGGATTAGTTTTAATTTTAAAAAGTTTGAAAAAATAACTGTGTTGTGTATGTATTTAAAAAATTTATGTTAATATGAGTGAAATTATTATTTTTGTATATTCAAATGGTATAATTTTTCAAGAAGAAAATAAACTTAATTTTGAAGGAACCAAAAAAGCATATGATGTTAGAAGAGATATAAATCTTAGTGAACTTAAATAAAAAATTGTAAAAAAGTTTAATCTTTCATCAAATCAAATGATTTCCATTTTACTAGGAAGATTTTTTATTTCAATTGAAAAAATTGAATATAGTAATTTTCAAATATATGAAAATGACGATGTTAAATGCATGATTAATGCTTATAAGCATCTATCATTAATGTCAATATTAAAGATTTATGTTGAAATTGATATGATTGACAATTCAACAATGTTGATCCAATATGGTGATTTTAAAATTGGTAAGTTAATAGATGTATGTGTGCATAAATATTGACAGATTTGGGTTAATTTTTTAAAACATTTTACTAATTAGGACTTTTGTAAGCTTCTTCTTATGAAGGTGCAAATTTATCATATAATGATTGTGATAATCTAAATTATAATTTTCTACCAACATGATCAAGTAGTGGGGATAATGATGATTTATGAAAGTGTTGACTGAGATAATCTAACTGAGTTAGATGAAGGAGAATAAACAAATTTAATAATGAGTGCTAGTCTCACTCCTAGTCTAATGAGGGCTAGTCTAATATCTTCTTCAATTGGTTTATTTTTATCTACATCTGAACAAATGACACAATCAAGTAATGACAAACTTGTAATATATATTGCAAATTAATTGTTTATATTAACATGTTTAAATAATTTATGCAAGAGGTGAACTTTTTTGGAATATTTTTTCACATTATACGAACATTTGTATGGAACATAAGGATGAAGATATCAATTATTTGGATTTAATGCACCTCCCAATTGGTGTACGAGGGATGAGTTATATGTTCGGTTACAATTTAAGATGAAAGATGAGGAGAAGATGACAGTTAAACATTACTCAATGAAAGTACATCATCATTTTATTGTTATTAAATCAAAACCAAGTTATATATATATGAAATATCTCAATCATGTGCATGGTTGTAAATGACAAATGTGAGAAATCAAATAAAAAAGAAGAGATAAATGGCTTGTAGCAAAATGAGGTAGGCAACACACATATGTCAATGCATCACTTTTGCAAAATCATAACAAACTTTCCTCGGATTTCATATGTTTGTGCATTTTATATATGAAATATAATCAAGTATATATTTATTATAAAACATAAGTATGTTAAACTCATGAATTTTTTTTTTAGGCATGGTACATCAAGAACCTATTGTATCTATATCTTTGATACAAAAAAGAATACAAAATCAATATAGGTATAAAATTTTATATTAGAAAACATGGATTGACAAATACAAAGCAATTGTCCATGTTTTGGTGATTGGGATAAGTCTTACGCAATATTATCGAAGTAGTTACATTACACGTTTAATTTTTCCTAGGATCCGTATATAAATTTTAAATGGTTGAAGTTGTTAGTGGTCAACAAGTTGATAATATATATCTGAAGTTTTTTTTCGAGTTTTTTAAACATTTAAGTAGTGTTGTGAAGCCTTCAATTACTGTAAATCATTGACTCAAATTGATGGCACTTTCCTGTATGAAAAATACATAGATACATTGTTAATAGTAACAACTCAAGATAATAATAATTGTGTTATTAATTGCATTTGCTATTGTGGAGGGTAAGACTTTGGAGGCATGAAGTTGGCTTCTGGCCTTATTACGCGAGCATGTGACATAAAAGATGGAATCTATCTTATTTCAGACTGGCACCAAAGTATCAAATTTACTATGAACAATCGGCACCTAGGATGATAACCTCTACATGCTTATCACTTGTACTAGATTCGACATATTGCATTTTAATCATCATTTTAAGAATAAAAAATTAAAGCATCAGTTGCTTAAATTAGATATGTTTTATGTTTACCATGTCTTGCATTATTAATTTCAGTCAATGGATATTTCGTTAATGATGTTGTTAAACCTTGAAAAGATACATACCATGCAAACATATATTTGATGAAAAGCTAGAAAAGTTTAAACAAAATAGTCCTAAGGTTACTAGAAGGATTAATAGCATCTTAAAGGAAAAATGGAATCTAGCTTATGATCAACAAGGTAGGATATGGGCACATGATCACAAATTTTCAGAAGTCAGTCAATAAAATTTTGAAAGATGCTCATAATCTCCTAATTGCAACTCTTGTTAAATATACGTATAGTCGTTTGGTTGAAATTTTGTGCAAAAGGATATAGGTTCTAAGACATAACTTAACTCAAGTCAACGATATTGTGGTAAGCTGATGGATTGTATTAGAAAAAAATAAAAAGAGAAATGTGTTCTCATCATGTGAGAAGATATGGCATACCATCTTTGTGTTTTAAGGTTGAAGAAGTATTCCATCCTGTCACACAACACAATGGTCACAAATGAGCTATAAGTTTGTTCCACAGGTCTTCACAATGTGGTAAGTTGCAATTGTTCAAATATTCATGCTCTCATGTTATTACTGCATGTAATATTGTTAGTATGGACTTTTACCAGTTTGTGAATTCTAATTATACAATAAAAATGTTAGTGTATATTCAAGTGAATGGTGATCAATTGGAAATGAGATGTCATTTTTCCTTGTGCATTTATGGATACTAGTGGCAAATGAAGAGAGATTGTGGGGAAAAAGGTCGGCCAAAGTTTACACATATAAGAAATGAAATGAATTGGGTCGAATAACAACTAAGGCAACAATGTCGTCTCCATAAAGAAGTTGCTCATAATCAATCTCAATGTCAACATAGAGGACAAGGACAAAATGACAATTCATGATAATGTATGATTGATGTTTTGCATCTTAATGATCGATGTTAATGATGATCATCAATTTAAGCCCTAACCACTAAAATCTTGAAATATATCTAAACTATGCACAAATGTGCGCATGCGCAGAGTTGGTGTGATCATCATGGGATTAAATAGAGATGGCGTATAAAAACTTCTACCAACACCAAGATATATCGGAAGTGAGGACTGAGAAACACCATACAATAACCTAGAAAATGGAAGATCTAGTGATGTGAAATGAGCAAATGTTGACGATGCTCCTCCAACCTGAAACAAAGGACCTCTAAATTGAAATGATGATAGTTTACATTTCAAAAGAAATATCATCATACGATGTCTGTCTATAACAATCAAGTGCAACAGATGGACCTTCTCCTGAAGGTCTTGCAAATGGCAGACTTGTATCATCATTAAATTATTGTGATGGATAAACATAAGTCAACAATAGTTACGATGGTACATCCTGTGATGTCATAAAATATTATCCTTCTTATTAAGTTAGAAGGGAAAGAATGGTATGAGTTTGTTGCTCTAAACACATATGACGACATTAAAGGACTTGTTGCTCAACATTATTATCTAGCATATTTGCATGAACCTCCTGTCGAGGTGGATCTTGTGTAGCAACTGGTGTAGCCATTCGAGGAGTCACAACATGATCCTTCTCTTTAAAATTACTAGCATATTTTTTGTATATTGGCAGATGAGATCTATAAGGAGTAGTAAGGACTCTCTTCCCAAATGAGTGTTACCCATTGCGATGTAATGAAGTAACTCTGCCTGATCGACCTACAAATAAGAAAATAATTAATTACTCAATCATATTTATATAATTGTAGATATCCTGAATATTTTCTTCTTAAACTTATTACTCGACCTTTGATTACATATTCCCTTGTGATCCATCTCATTGTATGATATGTGTACCATCTCATATATTCTGAATTAACATTCATCACATCGTCATCGTACATCCTTAAGCATACAAATTGGGGGTTGGAAAGTATGTTGATACATTTCAAACTATCACATAACATGATCTAGTTGGTATCACTCTACAATATGAAAGCAAAATAATAGCACAACAACTGCTCAAAAATATGTTTGTCTCTACATGTTTTAGGCAACAAGTGAATTACATTTGCATATGGTTGCTGGTTAATCTTCACAATAAAACAATACAAAAGTATGTAAATTTATAATTTTCATCATATAATTTTAAATATCATACAAACAAATGACTTATATTTTTTTGTTTCATGGTTTCAAAATGATGTCTGTAAAATTGCAAATCTTGTATAACTGCCTTAAAGGAACGTCTCCTCCACCTATAAAAGTAAATGTATTAAATGATAGTAATGTTAAATATTAAACTAAAAAAAACTTCACAATTATTATACCTAGCTCTATATGAAAATTTAAAATACGTTATGTTAGGATCAATGGGAGTAATATAAGAAAATCTATTCCAAGCCCATAATTTTAGTAACAATGTAAATTTGCATATTTTTTTTCTTATTGTAGTTAGTAGAAGTGCACAACTCACAATACAAATATGCTAGAACAGCTAGCCTCCAACTATATTTCCCACATTGATCAAAATAAAAAAATAATGGAAGGTACCCCACTACAACATATCACACTTCTTATAACATTTTTAAAAAATGTTACAAAAATATATAAAATATTAACTATTAATTTTAGCAATATTTTAAGAAGTGTTGCATTTGATCTATATCGCAAAGTATTATTAGTAATATTTAAAAATGTTACAAAAATATAAAAAAATTACCTTTAATTTTAGTACATTTTTAAGAAGTGTTGTAACTGATCTATATTACAAAAAAAAAGTGATATGTTGTAGTACCTAAGTGGTATTGTATTGCTCAAATGGTTAGAAAGAACTACTCCACCAAAAAACGAAGAATATAGGCACGAACATATATGTGCAACTAAACTTCATTATTCGAATGATCTCCTATATTGAAAAAATATTGATTCAACCAAGTCATCTTCACAAAGGGTCTATGCATCTCATTTTTAGGTGGAGAAATTTCTAAGAGTTCCATCCAAATGGGGTTTTACGTCTGGGCTAAAGTACTTCCAATAAAGAGTGATTGTACATTCCCTTGGTGGCATATGAAAGATGTGTGTTTTAGATCTCCACCTTTCAACCAAAGCTTCAATCAAATGATCATTTTGGAAGAATCGAATTTGAACAAATCCTAAAAAATCAACTCTCCTTATATACTCAATAATTTGTGGCAAAATTTGTGAAATATTATCTCTTTTGTGAAATAATTTGTTTAGATACATGATAGCAATCTAGTACTTCGTTCCAAATTTGCTTGGATATGAACGTTTTGCAATGTTAAGAATGATAGATTATTCAGTTTCAGTCTAATATCACAATTAGATTATGATAAAAATTCCATTAAATTTTCTTCTACAAATTATACAAAAATTATAAATTAACTATTAATAAATTAATAAATCATAATTAATTAAATAATTTTATCATATATATTTTTAACTACATCATTATTATAATTATAATTAACAAGTATATTTAAATTAAATATAATAATAATAAAACTATTAATATTATAATTAATAAATATATTTTAATTTAATATATAATAAACTAAAATGCATATACCTTCTTGAAGATAGTCTCTTTTCAACCTACCTACCTCCTTCATGCTTGGTTTTTGAGTGAAGAGTGCTATTTTTTGTTTAGTTAAAATTGAGCAAAATAAGGCATTGAATTTTTCTTTCTTTTTATTTTCAGGACTTAGATTTTACTCAATTAATCATATAATTTTTTTTCAATTATTTACTATATTTTCATCAATTTTATGTAATTAATTTATATAAATGAAGAATATTTAACCTCAAAAAATTGGTCCAATAAAGTAACATGAGGTTTGGTATAAAGATAGGTTCAAACTCGTCTCCTTAATTAAATCATTCACGTAAATAGAATTTTTTTAAAAATAAGTTTTCAATTTTAGATATTTTCTCTACTTTAAAATAGAATACCAGTTATTCCTGATGAAATTTATTTAAAAATATAGAATGTTTTGCTTTTAGAATAACAAGATCGCCCAATCCAAACGAATTTGTAGTAGTATTTGATTTTAAATTAAAAATATTTTTTATAAATTTCTTTCTCCTCTTGAATGTATACACTAGACTCAATTATGTTGTTAATAAATTGTTATCAATTTACATATTCTCAATAGAAGGCCATATATGAAATATATAAGAAATTTTCAAGAATTTATTGAGATTTCATATTATATTATTATATTTGAATGGACTATAATTGTTTTATTTATATAAAAGAGGGAAATTCTGTATAATATACTAGCATTTTTAAATAATATGAAACGTAAAAATATAAATTAAAAATATTTAAAATAAAATTAACTTAATTGATAAAAACTTATCTTATTATTGATAAAAATAATAAGACAAAAATACAAAATTAAAACTTTTTAGTTAAAAAATCACAAAAGTTAATTTAGCCGATGAAAGATTATTTTACTAATAATTTATAAACATCTCACTATATGTAAAATTGATTGAAGAAAATTAAATCAATTTTTTATTATATTAGTTAAAAAAACATTAATAATATATATTTTTAAACATGTTTTTTTATAATTGATTAATTTTTTAAAATTAAAATTTTTAAATAATAAATTTACTAGAAAAAACCAACTAATTATAAAAAATATATTGAAGAACGTATTGCTAGTAATTTTATTTTAATGATGGGAGATAGCTCTGGTTTAAGAAGAAACTTCCTTTTTTGATTTACACATGTAGATTTATTAAGCTCAACCCATGGAATAATGTTTGCAGATTAATTAGCAAATAGAGAATAGGTCATCATATCAAAATTGGCCGAAAAGAGTATAGGGAGGGCTAGCATACTTATATTGGTTTATTAGTATTGGAAATTATGCTCAAGAAAAAAGTCTACATTGATTGATATTAGTGCTGATTAAATTCACAAATTGAACACGCGAATTGTTTTTGTATTTTTTTTCCTTTCGCATTCCTTTTTTTTTTTAAGAATTTTTATTCTTAATTTTACTTTTTTATAAATACATATTTTTATATTTTATAAATTAGTTTAAGTAATGTAAAATATATTTTATAAACTAGTTGTAGAATATATAATCCCACAAACTAATGAAAAATATATATTTTTATTTTTTTAAATTAATTTATAAAATATATATATATAAATAAAAATAACAAAAATTAAAAAAAAAAGAATATGAAAAGAAAAATTGAAAGATGTAGAAAGTATAGAATATTGAACATTATCTAAGGCATGTTGGGTCTTATCTATCACAAGCAAATGTAGTTATGTCCTGAAAAATATTTTGGTATTTTTTTATAAAGCAGGCTATCAAATTGCTACATAATTTTGACAAAGAAAATAATAAATCGCTGCATAATGTTTCCTTAGTAGCTATAATTCTCAAAGTAAGTAAGCAATTCCAATAATTGAAAATATACCATTATTAGTAATTTACAATTTGTCTTGCGGCTTATGAACCACTATGGTAGTTGTAAACACTAAATACGTGTCTTTGCGGATATTGCCAATTATCTATACCGTTGATGGAAGATAGACTACGAAGAATTAGTTTCTTTCTAAACTTTTTTATCTGTTTGGTGACGTTATATGTAACTAACTAGATTTATCTTTGTTGAATTTTTTTCTTCAAATTTTATATTATTTGTAATATTATTTTTATAGATAATATATTTTGTTGATGATTAAATATTTATTATATTTATATTTATAATTTTAAATAATTTATTTATATTTATAATATATAATTTTGATAGATGATTAGATAAGATATTATGTTTATAAAAATTTAGCATTTATTATGTTTATTGTTTTTTTACCTTTTGATAGTGTAAAAAAGTATATTTTAAATTTTAAAAAATTATACTTTTTTAAATTAATTATAATATTAATTAACGTAGAAAGTAAAGTTTGTATAGTAGTTATTTTAGAAATCAATATTAAAAATATACTTTCTATAACATTCAATTTAAAATTAATATAAAAAATAAGCTTTTATATCACTTAAACAATTAATATAAAAAATTATACTTTTTATGTCAGTCTATTCTATATTACTAACAAAATTGATATAATCAAAACTAAAAAGCTTTTTTTTTTACTAATAAAATATAGCATTAATAATTCTTTAATTTTATGAGATCTCAATGTCAAATCATTAGTTCAAATGCAAATTCGATATAGGAACGTGGTATGATGTTTTTTGAAAGAACTTTTCTTTTTCTAAATTCTCAACTATAAGCTTACACTTTGGATATCTCTAGTATTCCATTGATAAAATTATTTTCTTATAAAAATATAAATTGTTACATAAAAATATAGAATAAGTATGTCTTTTCTATAAATCTGTTATCCCTTTTTATGAGAGGATTATAATGGTAAATTAATTTTGTATAATTTATTTTACATATTAAAAAATAAATAAAAAAATACAAGGATGTGAGATGAGATAAACAATAATAAAGAGATGAAAAAAAATAAAAGAAGCTATTCTCAATATAATTCTTAAATTTTTTATTCTTTATCTATTTTTATTATATTGTTTATATATTTTTTTTATTTTTTTATTTTCATTTTACAAGGAACTATGGTAAAAAAAAACTGTTTAAGTTAACTTAAATGGATTAATAAGAATTTTTCTATAAAAATTAAATAAAAATTAAATTTTTCTCATATAATACTTCAATGCTATTTCATTTAGGATGAAATCATTTATCTATGAGATAATTTAAACAACTCTGGTTAAAAAATCTTTATCCAAAATGAATTATAAATTGATTATAAGATTATTATGATTATTTTGTATCCTTTCCTTCTTAATTACTTTGTATTTTGTGGCGTAGCATTTGAATATTATTAATATATAACTCATGTGACCATCATTTTTATTTTTAGTCAAAATTAGTATTTTTATTATCTAAATTTCATGTTAGTTTGGATTTTATTTTATAACTTTTATTTTTGTTTATGTTAACCCTTTCCTTATAATAATATTACATAACACCGAATTTGTTTTACAACTAGGTCTTTTATGAAACAATCAATTAGGTTATCTAAACCTATTAATTCTCAATGTATAGATCATAAAATATATAAAAAAATTACAATAAATATTATATAAATTTTTAAATAAATTCATTCAATTGTTGGAATATAGAAATTTCATGTTCGAAGTAGAATGTATTATGAAAATTGATCTAATTTAATCTTTCAATTTATCCGATAAAATTACACAAATTTTTAATATTTTGCTTGCAACTCAATACGTAGAGAAACCCTCCAATCCGTTCTAATGACTTTTAAAAGTAGGTGTTAAAAATTAAGGTTTAATAAAAATAATTTTTGAAGGTCATACTTTAATATCTTATTTTGGTCAATAAAATTATACAAAATTTTTGATATATTAATAGTATTTTAATTTTTTAAAAAAATCTTATTAATTTTCAATAATTATTAAAGAAAAATTTATATCGCTCTTTCAATTTAAAAAAAAAAAACTTTATCAATATATTCTTTCCTTAATTTACATTTGTTGCTATCCTATAACATAATGAAGAATAGCTATACAACGAGAACTTATAACAAAAATAAATAATCATGTGAAAAATTTTACCACATGAATTACTAGTTTTTTTAACATACAGTTAGATAGAGTAACATTCAAATGAAAAATAAAGACAATTTTTTCATTGGCAGCCAACCTCTATTCTTTTATTAATTCAACCCAACTGAGTTTTTAAAAAAAAAAAAATTGAACAAAATTTTTTCATTTTCCAATAAAAGTAAATTATTTTTATAAAAATTTAATATCATTATAATGGAAAATAAACATAGAATAAAAATAAAGTTAATTAAAAAACCAAATTGAATCAATAAAAAATTAAAAAACAAAATTAAATCTAACCTTAAATTTAAAAAAAAAAACATTAACTTTACCTTATTTTGATTAATTTACTAAGAAATAAACAACATAAATTGAATCTGATCATGAACTTATATTATGTTCGCTTTACCATTAGGCCCTCCCACAGTCACATTGCATGGAAGGCTATGTTTGGAAGCAACTAATTCTTTTTCTAGCTTTTGTAGGACAGTGTTTCGTATTCCCCTTGCTGCAAAGCAAACACACGCTTAACCCCTTCTCCCACCTAAGAAAAAAATTTTATTATTTTTTAATTATAATTTTTATTCATAATTTTGAATTTTTATGACTAAATTAATATATTGATTCTTTATTTTATTTTATCTTTTCTTTGATTTTCTTTAAAAATTTTAAATAGATTTTTTATCTTTTTAAAAAAATTATTTTTATTAACTCCTAACTATATTAATAAAATATTGATATATTATTAACATAAACAAAATTATTTATCTCTTTTTATTTTATTTTTTCTCCTCCTCTTTCTTCTTATTTTTTATTTTTTTACAAAAAATATTTGTTGCAAACTTTATTTAAAGAATATTAGATGAGATAGAAGAAAATGATACTATATATATATATATCAGAATACAAACATTATTTATCTATATTTTTTTTTTAATTTCTCCAAGACCATTTGTCTGTATTGTAAGAAATGATCACATACCGAGGCTGGTATATTATCTCCACACCTAACCATTTGTTGCATTTACACCATATTGTATATACATTGTATATGAGAACTTCAATAGAAGAAGATCGCTCCTATACTCTTTTCTTTTCTTCGTTACAAAACAAGCCTACGTCATTTTGATCCTGGTCAATAATTTCTCATCATGTTTTTTTTCGTAGGTACTGCTGCAATATAATTCTCCATGCACATGCTGCCACATTTGGTGTAAGGTGATATTGTACCGTCACAATCTTTTAAATATTCTATTATGAATTATCTCCATCATCTTGTTTAATTTTTTAAATTTTTTTTTTTTATTGTTGTAAAGAGAGTAGTAAAAAGATAACATAGAAATATTTTTTTTTAAGATTGGATTCATATTTTTAAATTGAATATATTTTTTTTCACAATTTTAACATTAATTTTTATGATGAACAAATTATATTTACAATTTTTTAAGATTTAATGAAATATTATTTAATATTTTCTATTTTTAATATTATTTTTTATTTATATAATTATATAAAAATATTTAAAAAGTTTGTATAATTGAAAATATATATGCAATGCTATATTATCAAATAAATTAAAGATATGTTATATAAAATAAAAAATAAATAAAATTTTATTCAATTTTAATGAATGTAAATATAATTTAATTTTATTTAATAATGATGGATGCAAGGTATTTTTTTCACCTTAATTCAATATTGCTTCTCGTCACGCAAAATGTTTAAATTTATACTATAACATATTATATTTTTTATAATATTTAAAAAATATTATAAAAATATAAAAACTTATTTATTAATTTTATTAATATTTAAAAAAAATTATATTTAACTTATATAAAAAATATTATTAATAATATTTTAAAATATTAATATATATATAAATATTGTTTATTAATTTTAATAATTTTTTAAAAAATATTATATTTAATCTATGTTAATAAAATGTGATATGGTATAATGCTGTATTTTATTTTGAAATCGACATTTTCTACGTGTGAAGCGTCTTGATGCAGTGCAGATCTCACTAAGTCATTGTCATGCATGAGATTAAGGCATTTCTGCTTTAATTTGTATAAAGTATAAACTCCGTCAACTTTTACCTTTTAAAATAGACAGAGGATACGTAGAGTTGAGTTCATTATAAATTAAATTTAATCTACTTATTCCCATTAATGATGCAATATATATATATATAGAAAGTAGGACATCAGATATGAAACTTTGGAAAAATATCAAAAATGTTAGAAAGCTCGTTAATGTTTTGTATTCAAATTAATATATTCTACTTTTTGAACATACTATATATATATATATATATATATATATATATATATATATATATATATATATATATATATATATATATATATATGACAAATGTGTCATACTTATGATAATTATATTTAAATTTATTTTATGTTCTGTACTTAAATTGACCATTTGGTTTTATAAATTATTTTTGTTTTTAATTTTTAATATTTTATAAAAAAATAATAACTTTTTTTTAATAAAAAACAAGATGTTATTTTTTAATAAAAAAATAAAAAATATTTTCCAAAACCAAATATCATCTTAACATTTTCCTATTCTAACTACAAATTTTTTTATACACAAATAGCTCAACTTGGAAATCGGATGTGGCCTATAATAAAATGACTTAAAAACAATATTAAACCATGATGATGCAACATTCCCGTCATACAAAAATATTGAGACATCCCATCCCATCGACCAACTATGTAAGGGATAATTACTTTTAATTTTTTCCATATATATTTTTTCACCCAATAGGATATTAGTTACTTTAACTCAATGACTACATACCAATAACTTTTACCTCACATAATTTCTAAGATATAAAACAAGTATGGTAAAACATTGAAATTGGTAGAGTAAGACGAATATTAGAGAAGTTTTATATAAAATTTTGAATTTAAATTTTGTTATTTTTTATTGTAATTTTTTTTAAAAAAATTAAAATAAACTGAAGGATTAATTTTGTGTTAACAATAATATTTAATTGTTTTAATATTGTTAATGTAAAATTTTATATATATTATCAACCGATTAAGAATTATAGTAGATATAATTTTTAAAATAAATATTATAAAAATAAACAATTTATAATTAGATAATGGTATACAAAATTTTACAATATTTATATTTTCATTAAATTCTTAATTTAAACGCAACACTTGAAGCGAAATTTTATAAGTTATATATAATGTTATTATAATATGATTTTTAAACATTGTAATGTATTTAATCTTTATATCATAATGTTTTATTTAAAATAAAAATTCCTTGTAGTCGCAGACCATTAACTAGTGCAAAAATATTTTATATTAGTGAAAATTAACTCATATTGACTTGACTTATTGAAGAGTTTTAATATGACTATTTTAATTATTAGTATTTTTAAAAAATATATTATCAACATATTTTTTAATATATATCTTAACATAATTCTTTTTTATCATTGATTAAAATGTATTAATATTTATAAAATTATCTGAGATTGATTAAGGTTGGAACGATATAATTTTATAACTTTTAATAAATTTTAATTAGTAAAAAATATTTAAAAATTCTATTAAATAATAGTATATTATAGTGAATTTCATTTCTAAGTAATTTGATAGTGCCTAAGGCTAGCTGTGTGGTCCTCTATATTCATTTCGTCATCCAAACTCGTAATTTATTGATTTTTTAGTACCGCTAAGTATCCTTAACAGAATTTGTTAAATATAATAATTAATTATAAATTATAATAGAAGGGATATTTACACTTTTAATTTTTTTTAATGACCATTGGTTAATATAAAGTTAGGACAGACAGATTTTGGGTATGTCAAATATAAAATAAATTTTAAATTTAATATGGATTAATTTTAAATTTTGGGTATGTAAAAAATATTTATTTAAGAATAAAATATGAATTTAATTTTATTTTAAATTTTTATTTTGTCAAATAAATAATTTTTTTTATCTAATCTTAAGAAATTTGGAGTCCAGTTCAAATCATGTACTCCGGTTTGAATTACGACGTTTTTATATTTACAGGTAGAAAAAATATTTAAGAAGAATTAAATTTTAAAAAATTTATGCTTTTATTCTTTTAATTTTAGGTAAGTTTTAATTTTATCTTTTAAATATTTCTTTATTTAAATTAATTTTTGAATTTTATTTTAGCTAGGTTTTAGATTGTGTTCAAACCTTTCTTTTTTTAAATTTATTCTCCAATTTCTAATTTTTATCACAGTAGTCTTTCAGTTAATAATGATGTTAAATTTTGTTGAAAACTAATTTTTAATAATCATTAAAATTAATTGAATAATTTTTTATACACCAAATTTTAACTAATCTATTAAACTTTATTAATTTCATCTGCTAAAATAAAAGATTAAAATATGGACACGAGGGACTATGCTTTCACACTCTAATTGGGAATTTTTATATTTTTCTTTCTTCTTTCATTGATTATTAAATCTGATTGAATGGGTTCTCTACATATTTGTTTTCATTAAGATATACAACTCTTGTAAAATTTTATTAGTTAAAAAAAATTAAATCAAATTCATTTTTATGAATCATTTTATTTTAAACATAAAATATCTAGGTTAAAATGATCCTTAAAAAAACTTAATGTCATTAAAATATAGCATTATCATAGCAAAATATTAACTTAAAAAACTAAAAATAAATACTCACAGATCAATTAGAAATTTAAAATAAAATTACAAGATTGATTTAAATTAAAAATTTAAATACAAAATTTCAAAAATAAAATTAAAATTCATTGTAAATTTAGAATAAAGATATTAATTTTATTAGATTTTAAAGTTTTATTTTAAACTATTAATATGTAATGTCTCTATTCTTCCTCTGCAACCTGCGACCGTATCATTAAAAAATCTTTTCTAATATTATTTTTTATTAATTGAATATTTAAATCATTAAAGCATGCTCATACAAGGTATCTGAAAAAAAAAAACCAGTTACTTGCTCGCGTGGGCATAAAAATAATGCATATAATGTAGCTCGAGAATTTAGATAAATATATTACATCCTCTCATTGGTTCTATATATAAATTTTATTTAAATTATTTAGATAAATTGGATTTTGACAAAAAAAAATAATAAATTGCACAAAAGTATAAAATTTAATATTATTAAAAAAATTTAGTGTAATTTTTAATAATTTTAGTTATTATTTTTTAATCATAGAAGAAGTGAGATATTTTTTAAAATTTATTTTTAACTAATTTATTGAATTTTTATTAAATTATTTAAGAGTATTAAATTTATAAAAAATCATATATACCTTTCAAAATTATCTTTGTCAGAAGGTAAATTGAAAAAAGGTAGAAATATTAGTACAATTAACAACTACCATGAGAAAAATAAAAACTTTTTGAAAAGTATAGAGTGGTTAAACATTGTTTAGTAGAGATTTAGATTGAAAATAATGTTTTATAAATTTATTAAGGTGATTTGTATAAAAAATAAAATATAATTTTAAAATATAATTTATACAAAAATAAAAAAAGGAATCTATCTAATAAACTTTCCTTCTAGATTTAAAGAATAAAATGCTATATATATAGTTTCTTATAAAATTGCCAGAATCTTGACAAAACAGAAAAATAGTTGGTAGATGAGAAACTGGTTAAAAATCAATTGTGGGCTTCGAGACAATACGTATGCTATATTATTTTCATAAAAAGATCATGAAATTTTCTTTTAAAAACTACAAATGATATCAATATAACATTAAAAAAAGTTGACCATATTCTATGATAACAGATTTTATAAAAACATTATCTTATACATATTTAAAATCACGAGAACTCGCCCAATAAAGATAAACTTAATTGGTAGATATTTAAGTATACTAAATATATTGACTAAGTTTTTGATTTTTAATTGAAAGTAGGTACATTATTTTACTTAAAGATATTGAGTTTAACTTCATTGGTTTTTATAAATCCAAAATGGATTATCTTTTGGCCGTCATATAAGAGATAGCTTTTTAGTATACCAAAATCATGACAAGACACTGAATTTATTGGTTAATGAAATTTTTTAAAAGTATTATTTAACTAAATTTAATATTTAGTTTTATCTGATTTGTTTTATATATTTGTACTTTTTTATAATTGTAATATGTATTTGATTCTTTATTTTTAAAATATAGTTATTCAAGGCCCGTTTAATTATTATTTTTTAAATATTTTTTATTTTTAAAAACTTATTTGGCCAATAATTTTTTTGAAACCTATTTAAAAAGTCATATCTACTTTTCAGTTTTTAAAGTTTAAAAAACAACAACTTTAATCTGTTTTAATTTTAATTTTTTTTATATTTTTTCATTTAATGCATTATTATTATTTTTTCACTTATTCCCTTTTAATTTCCTCATTGGAAAAAGTTTTTAAAAATTATTTTTAAAAAATATAAAACAAATCAAACACACTTTTATTTATGTTAGTTTCATAAATAATTTTTTTAAAATAAATAATTATTTGCTCAAATTTATTGAACCCAACATATTGTTTATCAAAATCTAATCTCTATCTTTGTGTGTGTATTACTAATTAAGGGGATTATTAATATGTATTGATCTCTTTTTAAAGATACAAATATTTTTTAGAGATACCGATTCCTAAAATGAGTAGTCACTTATTGATTATATTTAGTAAATTTCTTAACATTTGCACCGAAATTGATAAGTAAAAAAAGTTCAAAATTACCTCCGCAATGATGACATTTCTCCCGTCAGATGTTTTTTTTTTCTTCATTTTAATAGTATTTGAATTATGAGATCTGAGTAACACAAAATATTCTAACACATGAGTTTTATTTTTATTTTTTATTATAAAATGATAAATTTTAAAGTAAGATCTCGTGTAAATTATTTTAATTCCAACCTTTTATTATTATACATATACTTTATTTGATTGGGATGAAGAAAAATAAAAAGAAAAATAAGAAAATATGCTATAAAAATCACATATCAATAATTTAATATTTAATTAATATTTAGTGGTAAACCTATTGTTTAATTAAAACTAAATAGATAACACATGATATCACAGATCTACATAATAATATCATTCGTCAAATGAATTTTTTGAGTATAGAACATTGATATAAATTATTAATATTTGAAATATTAGTATTATTATTTTTATATATTTGTATGTTTTTATTAAAAATCATAATTCCTATTTGATAAAAATTATACCAACTAATTTACCCATAAAAAATAATTTACAGGTTTTTAAATTTCTAGTTGTAGATAAACTTAATATATATATATATATATATATATATATATATATTGACAACGATTATATCTATGATGATTTTCAAATGCATTCAACAGCTTTTAAATGAAAATGAAATAAATTTAAATATTAGTTAAAAATTATAAATTTTTTGATATATCAGATTGAAACTCAAAACTTCATATAAAAACTATTCTTAATTTTAAATCTCACTCCACTAAAACAATCCTATTAGTTTAAAAAAATATTAATTTATATTAAAACTTAAAAATCCCACCTCACAGAATATGAAAAAAAAAGTAATTATATTAAAAATAATTAACAATTCATTCTATCAAAAAAAAAATTCGAGTTTATTATTTAGAGTAGACTATTTTTTCGTCAAAATAATTTTTTTATTTTTCTTGATTATTTTTATTTTATTTTCGTCCTCATGTATAAGCAAATACTAAATCTGAGATTCTGAAGGAAAGACAAAAACCATTACGGAATAAAATATCTAGGCAAGTTTGAGCACGGGAGCCCCGCATTTATTTGTTGCGACCTTTCCTTGATGGTTGACACGTGTCCTATCTCGAATCTAACGGTTGACGTAGAATGTGCATGTTTAACGAGTAGAAATTAAGAACTCAGCATTGATGAATTATGAAATTTGATTTGTCACTTTGTCGGTGTGTCTCACCCCAAACCCAATGCTGTTATAATAAGCTTCCTCAAACAACTCATGCCACCATCCACATTCTCTTCTTTCTCTTCCTTCTGCCTCTTCTTTCTCTCTCTTCTCTCTCCAAGTTCATGTGATGTGCAACTGTGATCCGTACTAGTGTATCATACAAATTTCATCCCTCCCTTAAATTCATGTTTTAGAATTTGGATTAATTATTATCATTTTAGATGCCCTTAATTAATTTCTCTTCATACTACTTTTTTCTTTATTTTCTTATTAGTTTCAATATAAGAAAGAGAAGTATATATATATATATATATATATATATATATATATATATATATATATATATATATATATATATATATATATGTATGTCAACCATTTACTTTCTTTTGTGTTTCATGATATGAGAAATTCATACCAACACCATTTTTTTATTTTTTATTTGTTTCCATTCTACTTTTGTTTGGTTGTTGCAAAGAGATTAGAAAACCAAGTATCTTTGAAGATGTAAGTTCAATGCCTCTAGAAAATTTTATCATGATTTCTTTAAAATTAATATCTTTACCCCCATTTTTACATTTTTCTTTCTTTCTTTCTTATTATATCGTTTAGGGAGGTTGTTTTGAGGCATTTTATGAAATAAATAAGCCCATTTAATTAGTAATTAAATTTATAAAAAATAAATAAAAAGGTGTATGTCTTTAAATTGGGGCTTGTGCTGGGATTGTTTGATACACTAGCACGGGTCACTGTTGTAAGTCACGTAAAAAATATTTGGGGTGTTGTTGTGGGGTATTCTAAGAAGAAGAAATTGTAGAAGCCATCAAATGCAGTTTTGCAAGAAAAGGAAAACAAGGTTGTGAACAAGTACATCACAAGTTTGGATGGAGTGACCACATGCACAAAATGAGGTTAGTTTTGGAATTTTATTTTTATATTTTGGGTATGAAAAAAAAATGTTTTATTTGAATTATGGTAAAGTAAAGGCTTCCATATGTAGCACCCCATGGCAAAAATAGTGCTCATTTTTGTTGATAAGGAGCTCCACAAGTAGAAACATTGCTGTCAAATAGATGTGTCTTGCATATTTTTCAATTTTCATAAACAAAAGTAACTTATCTCATGCAGAGTGTTATTTTATCATGTGAATAGAGTAAGACGAAGAAGTTTTCATTTTTAAATTTCATGTGAAAACTAAAAGTTAAATTATATGATTATTTTAAGAAATAACATAATCTTATGTTTAAACCCTCTTTATATATGCAAATAAACAATTTATTAAGGTAACAGGTAATGTGTTAAAGAATACCCTTGTGGAAAGTGTTTATCACATTGTTGGACATGAATGGAAAAATTATCATACGGAAATGATATAGTTTAAAACAAATTTAAACATTAAATCAGAGGTGTAAATAGAGGAAAATTTCTGTATTTCCTATTTCTGATTATCATATTGTGTTTTAGCCACGTTCAAGGACTCAATTTCACCAATATTTCATAATTTCGTTTGTGTCTAATTTTATATTTTGGAAGACCAACTGGTTCCTAGCCAATCAGATTTTGACCTACCAAATAATTAAATAATATAAAATATCTTATATAATTTTTAATAAAAATTATAAATAATATAAATTTAAGAGTATGTAAAAATTATTATTATATACTCTTAAATTTATATTATAAAAATCATTAAACTATGTCCTATGCTTGCTCTTCTCAGTTAATAAGCTAACAAATGCCCAAATTGTACTTTTTTAATGTTTTTTTAATTACATGCTCAAGATTTCAAAAAAATAAAAAAAAAATAAAAAATGGAGTGTTCACCTTGTGTCCTGCTTAAACTGTTCATACTCTTAGCTAATAAGGAATAAAATCCAAATCCCTTGTAAACGCAAATGGTGAAACTAATTAATATGAAAACGAAAGCTAGCTGCAGCAAATACTTATTACAAGATTAATATGATTGCAACAAGAAATGAATTCCTGAAATTGTGGTAAGATGCAAGGATTAATAATATGATTAAAATGTGATGAAAATTTTTTTATTGTAATTATTTGCAATTGTTGTATGTATACACAACTTGAGGGATCAATAAAATTAACGCTTCTACAATTTGTTTTATTAGAAAAAAAAAAAACTATCTTTGGATTAAATATAGAAAGTGTGTACTACTATTTTTATGTGTCTATTACAACTGTTATGTATATAAAATACTCTTATTATTAATTTAATGAAGGAAAAACAAAAAAAAAATTGCTTAAGTATAATAACAATAAATATTTTGGAGTGAGAACAAACACATTCAAAAATAGATTGAACAAAAAATTATAATCCTTTCAAATTATCCCTTAGGTAAGATGACTATTTCAACCACCTAATAATAAAACGTTTATTGTTGGTAAAATCTTGATTAGAAAATCAATGTCTCTAAGCATCATAGTTGATACGTCAACTTTAAACCTCAATATGGTGCGGTAAGCCTGAACTGTTGAAGTGAGAATTACTGTAACTAACAATCGAGTTTGGTGTTATAAAGGAATTTGACTATTATATATTTTAATAAATATTATATATCACATTTTTTATGTTTTATTTTTTCTACCTTATTTCATCTGTTTTCAAATGTTTCATGTGCAACAACATTTATCCTATTTTAAATTATGGTTGAAGTGATTTGAAAATCCTTAATCTTAATATTAACTACAACCGCAATTGCATTGTAAAATACAATTTAAAAGAATATCGAGTGTGCAATTACTAGGCAAGCAATTCTAATGTTTTATAAATAAATAAATAAATAAATAAATAATAGAACGTAACAACATATAACTAAATGTAAACAGATAAATAGATGTATATTACATCTAAACTTAATTTACTTAATTTTATTTTTTTCATTAGAGAAGGGTCTCTCTCATAAATAAGGAAAGAATGTGACCATTGACCACATTCAGTCTTGTTAAGCAGTCTTGTTAAGCATAGGATGTTGCAACTCATAAAATATATTATAATATACGGATGAAATTCCCGGGTCTCACGCCTCTATATATTTAATACTCTTTATAGTATTGCGTTCTTAGTTTGTTTTGTATCTATTTTGGCAGGATAAGTATAAGACAACAGCTTCAATTATAATTACCCATTGTACTTGGAGATTGAATTTTATGGGTTTTGAAGAAATACAAAACAATCCAATCCAATTGTTAGTTTTTTTATTAAAATTTTCTGTACAATTGATTTAATTTAAAATTATATTTGATTCGCTTCAATTTATTTTGATTGAATTATTATTATTATTATTTTATTAAATTTATTTAATATAATATACAAAATTACACAATAAAAAAATGAGAGACAATAATAATAATAAAAAGAATGGAAACGTAATTTTTTTTCATATGGGGAAGGTACTTTGATGTTCTCTTACATGGTATGGGTGCTATAACAAGTATATCATCAGATGGGATGAAGAGTGATTCTGGTGGATCCAGTATAGGATCATGTATTTGCTGGTAAGAAAATAGGGATAGGAAAGGAAACAAAGTTATGTTTAGTTTTAGAAATTTATTTATTTTTTATTTTTAATATTTTATATAGAAAATAGTATAAATAAAAAATAGTTATTTTTTATTTTTATTATTTTTAATATAAAATTTTAAAAATAAAAAATAAAATAAAAATAATATAATTAAATAAAATTAAAAATATAAAATATTTTTTGAGATCATACATTACCATAAAAAAATGAGATATTATTAATTATAAAAAAAGTATAAAAAAAAATAAAATGTAGTAAAATATAAATATTATTTAAATGTATGTTTACTAATTTCGAATAGAAAAGATAATGTTGGAAAGTTAACATGTAGACACATTTAAAGATATATATAAAAAGGTTTTGATGATGAAAATTAAGAAAGACTAATAATAAAAAAATTAAAAAAATAATAATTTGTTTTTTAAAGATTTGGAAGTCTTATGACAAATTTAAAATATAAAAAAAAAATATAAAATTAGATCATCATGTTTAAAATAAAAATTTAAAATAAAAAGATCAAGTTTAATTTATTTTAATTTAATATTTATTTTATTTATATTTTAAATTAAAATTTTAAATTCATTCTATTAATTAATATCATAAATTTATTTTATTATGTTAATAAATTTTATAATAATAATTATTAGATTTTTTATGATTTGTTTACTTTTTATTTATTATGTTTGTGAATTGGACCTTAATTTAGTTAAAATTTTATTTTTATTATAAATATTTATATAATTTTATTTAAAAAAATAGTTTTGATGATAATAAAAAATAAATTTTTAAAAAACAAATTATGTATTTTTAAATTTTTTTGAAAAGAACTATTATTTAAATTTTATCAATAATTTATTATATTCCTATAATGACTATTATATATAGAATTTATCTGTAAAATTAAGGTATGATGATTTTTTTCAGTTATTTTTTTTATATTTTATTTTTATAATTATTAAAATTTTAATTGTAATTTATTTTTATTATAACTTTAATATTTTTTATCTACATAACAAACTAAAAAAATTCATTTAATTTACATTATTTAATTTCCAAGAATGAGTTTAGAAATAGAAAAGTGTTCAACGGGGTTTGCTAAGATTAATCTCTTCTAAGGTTTGAGCTTGTGCTCGAAGACTAATTAATGCTTCTTCAAAGAGTTCCTGCTAAAGACAACCTTTGGAGCAGAGGAATTATCGATCAATGTTAGGATTTTGTCTGTTTTTGTATGTTGTGGAATGTGTCCTTGGTCAGTTAGCTTTAAGTTGTTTGTGGCAATAATTTGGACCCTTTGGTTACATAGTATTTACGGGGAAAATCTGAACTTTGAATTTGTAAATTGTAATGAACTTAATTTAGCTTAGATCTTGACATTGAGCTAAAGTTAGTTTGAAGGATTGTAATTTTTTCTTGTTCAAAAGTGAAAGGAACATGCTTGAAAACTTTATAAGATGGAACGTGCAAGCCACTCAAACTGTGTAAGGCTCTTTGTTAGGGATAGAAGTGAACAAGACTGTCCAACAGAAATATATGGTTCGGTTTGTTTAAAGTCTAGTTAAACTTGGCTCGTTTAATAATTATACAGGCTCAGACTTGTTAAAGAGCCTTTTTAAATAAACAAGCCAGGTTTAGGCTTATAAAAAAGCCTATTTAACCTATTCAGGAGCCTATTTATATTTATATATTATATATTTATATTTATTTTAATATATTATATTATATAATATTTATTTTATATTTTATTTACATGATATTAATATATATATATATATATATATGTTTTAGGCCTATTTAATGATTTTTTTATTTTGTAGGCTTTAAATTTGCAAGATTTTTTAATGAATTATTTATATAGGCTGTAAGTTTATTTATTGATTTTTTTGTAATGTATGCTTTTAAACATACTTACATGCCTTATTGGTTTTAAATCATGCCAGACCTTGATAGAAAAAAAGTCTAACCGTGCTCCGAAATAGACTTCAAAATTTTTAAACAGACCAGGTTTAAACATCCAATGCCTAACTCGACTCGTCCTACTTCCATTCCTACTCCTTATATATAATTTAGTGTTTTTTCATTTTTTTTATACAAACTAAGACAAAAGTAATTTTGTAATTATTTTACAAACTAATATATTTATAAATATATTATAGTAAGAATTTGATTAAAGTATATTAATAATGTAAGTAATCTTTACATTATCATTAAATTTAAGATTTCAATATAACTGAAAATTGATTTTAATGACAAGAATATAATTAGAATATACTGATAGTATAATTTTTTTATATTATTATCAACCATGAATTATCATATCAATCAAAATTAATGATTATTGTAATACTTATTCTAAAATTTATATTTATTAATAGTATATATATATACATTAAGATTAAAATCGTGGATATGTAAAATTTAAACATGCAAGAATGATGGGCAAATACATGAATTTATTCTTCTTTATTCCTGTACTTTGGCAGATGTCAAATTATAAATAAGAAAAATGTTTTTCAAATAGAACTTTGAAACAATAGAAAATTTCTTTTCAAATTTTGAGATATATTCTTAAGTACGTATGTAAAGAAAAGATGACAAAAGGTAAAAAAAAAAATTTTAAAAATCTAAAGAAAAATAAACGACATCTTTATTTTCTTCTTCTTCACTTCAAGGTCAGGGATGTCCATCAAATTCAATTTGTTCAGCTCCTTACCATTTTGTCTCTTTCTTCTTTATTATTATTTTTTTCTCAAGTGGATTTGCAAGACAATATATTCTGTCTATTTCACTTTTGGAAAATGTTTGTCTATAGAAAATTGTAATGGGTCAGCATGGATCAGGTTGGGCCCTTATCATAGACAAAATTTAACTTAGGTTCAGATTTTGTCCTCCGTTTAGTGTACCTTTTGAGGTAGAATTAATGGAACCATTTTTAGCTTCAGCAATAAGGTACAATTCGCCCAGATTTTTTTTAACCTAAGAGGAGCTAATATTTGTTAATATTAATATTAAAAGTAATAGTAATTGTAAATGATATTTTATTAATATTATTTTATTTATCATCGAATAATTTTAATCCATTAAATTTCCGTGTTTTCTCTAAATATTTAATCTATATCCTAGAATATCTTCATATTTTTTTATATGTTTCTTTAAAATATTTAATTTATTAATTTAATTTACGATTATTCTATCTAATGTAAATTTATAATTTTATTAAATATTTAATATGTTTATTTATTTTTAAGATTATAATAAAAAATTATTAAATAAATAATTTTTAATATTAAATCTTAAATAATAAATCTTAAATATGTACGTATAATATTTTATACTTTCATATATTTTAGAATTATAAAAATTTATACTACATCGGTATGTTATTTTAAATTTCGTGCAAATATAAATTTAAAATATTATTAAAAATATAAAAAAAATTAAACTTAAATAATTTAAATAAATATTATTATGGTTAGATCTTACATAATAGATTTTAAATTTATATGTAAAAATTTTTATACCATCACATGTTTATAAAATTATAAAAATTTATAATACAACTATGTATTATATTAAATTATATATATATATACATAAATTTAGAATATTAGATATAAAAAATATATTTTTTTTATTTAATTTATCAAAGTTCATAATTTATTAAATTTAGTTTTCACCAAAAATTTAACGTTTCATAAAATTTCCTTTTATTTAATACTCTTTATAGTATTGCGTTATTCTTAGTTTGTTTTGTACCTATCTTTGCAGGATAATTACAAGACAACAGCTTCAGCCTTCAGCTATAGCCTATAACTACGATCTTCTCCACATTTTTTCTCTTTCATTTTCCTTTTTAATTTTACCCATTGTATTTGGAGATTGAATTTTATGGGTTTCGAGGAAAAACAAAACAATCCAATCCAATTTTGGATCTTTTATTAAAATTTTCTGCACAATTGACTTAATTTAAAATTATATTGATTCAGTTCAATTTAAATCAAAATTATTTGGATTGAATTATTTTTTTATTTTGTAAGAAATTAGATTGTGAATATATTTTATTTTATTTTTTACTTTTTTTAAAAATTTATTTTAATATAATATAAAAATTAAACAATAACAAAACACGAGGGACAAAAATAATGATAATAAAAAAATGGAGACGTGATATTTTTTGTTTATGTAGAAAAGATACTATGATATTCACTAGAATGATATGGGTACTATAACAATTACATTATCTGAATGGAACGAGGAGTGATATTCGTAGACCCCGTTTCAGGACCATGTATTAAGTCATTACAGGAATTTTGTTAAATGTTGATGGTTAGAAGTTGTGATGGTTGTTATGTTGTTTAGAAGCTTTTTGATAAACCATAGCATGATATGATAAACCTTCTTTCCTTTTACTTCTTTTCATTTACACTACAGTCTCCTTTGTGCTTATAGTTGAACTTACCATCACGTCAAAAATCGAAGACATTCTTTTTACGTGATGGAGATCAAAACTACAGGAAATTAAAGGCACCATTGTAATTTCAAAGATTGTAGCAACGTTTTAAGTTTATTAGTCCCAAATTTTTTAAAATTCTATTCTTTGATTAATTGAGATATTTTCTTTATTTTTTTAATTTACTAGAACAACTAAAAAAATTTGTCGAAGAAGAATGTTTAAATATTTTTCATGTTTGTCAATTTCATAGATAACACGAGTAATTAAGTTAAACAAGCTAGGTGGTTGTTAGATTAGAACAAGAGTATGTAAAAACATTGACACTATTATAAAGATTTCCGTTTAGTTTAATTATTAAATGATGTTTCAGATGTAAAATCTTGATAAGGTTTGCAACCTATACTGTTCTGTTTGCATTTAATTTGACAGAAATACATGCACATACAGTATTATGGCTTCCTATCCCTTTTTATGTATGAATATGTATAGGTTTCTAAAACCTAGCTCCAAAAATGTGTAACGTCTATGGGTTATGTATTTAGAAGAGATTATTATATGTTTATATAAGGAAGCGACTGAATGAATGGATCTATCACTTCGGATTTTTTTACCACTTAATAAAATACAAACTTTCAAACTACAACATCCCTGTTATCTGAATAAGCTCACAAAACATACCAATTAAATAGCTGAATAACTATAATTTTAAACCTTCTAAATTTCGATGATAATTTTTTTTTTTCAATCTATAAACTTTAATGCTCTTCATCAATTTTAACATAGTCAGAAAGTTGTTTTACAAATACGTGTTCTTGCAAATCTTCATATAGAAAAGCTGATTTTAGATCTAATTAATAGATAGACTATGAGTTTTGAACAACCAAGGCAATTAACAATTTAACTACGTCAAGACGAGCAACACAACAAATTTTTTTGTAATCTTTTGCCATTAATCACATTTTATACTTGTCAACTTTCTCATTCCTTCAACTTTGTTTTGTAGACCCATTTTATATTAGTCTTTTTGTGCCCTCTTAAAAGACTAGAGAGTTCCATGTATCATTCTTTTCAATTGCGACAATCTCGTCATCCATCGTCTTTTTCTATTTTGTTTCTCTAACAATACTCAAAATTTGTTAGATCACAATTTGAAAATTGAGCAAAGTGAGTGAGTGAATTTTTCGAATAGTCAAGTCCAGTTACCTTGTAATCTGACATCCAAATTGACCTTTTATGAACTTGATGAGAATGTGCATTAGCGATTGTTTCAATCTCATCGGTGGTTGTTGGTGTAGTTTCAGAAATGTGAACATCTATTGGAACATGTTGTTGAGGTTTATTTGCTTCTTCATCATTTTTTCCATCAAATTTTGTTGGAATTTGTTCTTATACAACAACTTTATGTTATGGCCATAATTGATTTTCATCAAAAACAACATCTCGACCTATCAAAATTTCCTTAATGACAGGATTATAAAGCTTATAAGCTTTTGATTGATCACTAACACCAATAAAAATGCATTTCTCACCCTTGTCATATACAAATATTTTGAAATGATCTACAATTGGTCGTTGTCCACTCCATGCTACCTTTGGAGTTATTTTGTGAACCACAAATGTGGGATTTCTATTCAAAATGCGAATAATCTAGTTGACTATTTTAGGCCAAAATTTTTTTGGAACACTATTGCTCGTCAACAAAACTTCACACCATATTCATTGTAGCACGATTCTTTATCTCACAAATGGCATTTTGTTAGGGCAAATAAGTTGTGTTCTTGTGAACACTAAGTTACGTCCAAGATTAAATTATTTATTTATTTATTTTAATTGATCAAATTTAGCAAATAAGAATAACTAAATAATAAAAATAAAACAAATACAAGTAATAATAGTAAGAAAAAAGAAAAAAAAAGAGTAAAAATAAATAAAAATAATAAGAAAAATAAAAAGAAGAAAAGAAAATTGTTAGTTAAGGAGTTAGTTATGTTAGTTAAGAATTAGTTAGAAAATATAAAAGAAGGGGATTTGGGGCAGACTCCTTTGTCATTTCCTCTAGCAAAATGCTCTCAACTCCTCTCTACTTCTTTGATTTTTTTCGGTGAAGCTTTCCGAAGTTTCCATCTCGCTACAGTAATCTTGCATAGGTTTTCTCCAAACAAGCATTTCCATTGTGGAGGAAGAAGCAAAAAACTCTTCAAATCAACAGCAAATCTTGCTCCAACAGCATTTTGAAAGATTGCAGCTCCATTTTTGCAAGAATTTGCGAGATTCCGATGAGTTGAGAAGAAGATTTTGTATCAACTTCGATCAGGTTTGTTTTTTTGCACATAATTACATGCATCTCTAGAGTCGGAGTGGATACTCAGTCAGGATGTAGACCTTATGACATGAGGAAGGTAGCAATAATTATAGTCAAATCACTGCATTTGCATTTGCATTTCTGTAGTTTGAATATGGCCTCGTCGGTGATATATGATTGTTCCTCTACCTGAAATCTTGTTAAAATCAATAGTTTTCCTGAATGCTATGGCATTAGATGATCAAACACTCAGTCTAGTTTTACTTCAATGCCAATTATAATGGTAGCACAGCTACTGTATTGGCATGTTTGGTCTTAGCATGCAAACAGGAAGTAGAATGAAATTGGTATTGAATAATTATAATGGTAGCACAACTATTGTATTGGCATGTTTGGTCTTAGCATGCAAACTGGAAGTAGAATGAAATTGGTACTGAATTATCTGACTTAACAGAATCAGTAAAGCTAGAGAAAATGAGTTTAATATAATAAGGTCAGAATAGGTAATCTTATGTTAAGAGAGACATTCGTATTAAGATGAGAAGAAGGTATAACAGGTGCTATTTGGTAGTAAAGTTGATAGGAGTAGTTGATGTTCCGAATCAGTCATAAAGAATCATATTAAGAAAGAGGATACAAATCAAAATTCGCAGACTCCAGGTTGGTGAACTCACGGGTTTGTTGACATCTGAGTCGGGTTCTCTTAAAGCCAACAAACTTGGAGGAATTTCTATCTAAGTAGGTCCCTTACAGCCACGACCGTCCTCTTCCTTCCTTCCCTTGAAACCCTTCTTAGAACTTGGATGTTGTTTTTACAGTAGTATGGATTGATGACATCTTATTGATACTACTTTGGCTATGTTATCCTCTTTTGGGAGCTTATTTATTCCTAGTGCAAATGCTTTCAATTTTGATACGAATTTTGGATTCAATTACTCCACTCCCTCTCCAGCAGTTAACTTTGTTAGCCTTGATAAGTGGTACAAGTTCTATTGTATTTAAGCCTAGTTGGCAGTTTAGCTAGTCTCCATTTGGTTTTGCATCTTCCTCATTTGAGCATATTCATTGCTTCAGTTGCTTTCAACTTTTACTCAACCAAGAATCTTCAAGTTTGTGCTAGTTTACTTGCAGAATGGATGACTCTTGGTGTAGTAGCATGCTCTAATGAAAACAGGGGAAAGCTGTTAGCCAAGGAGTGAAACCCAAGACAAGTAATGTCTAATTCAACTAGCTTGAATAACTCCTTGACATCAAATAAGTTCTTTAGCCTACCTTCTGCCACACCAGTTATATCAGCTGGTTCTTCTTAGTCAAATGGTCACTATGAGGCCCAAATGCCACCTTGCTCAAGTGTTGGCTGATAAAGCCTGTGAGAAATTGGAATCTAAGTTGTAGTGATAACAAACATTGGTTAATAGGCTGCGGGAAAGCAATCTGAGTGAGAGTTTAGAGCAGGAAGGCTTCCCCCTTCATTATGCTTGGGCCGGAATGTATTAAATAATTTATATTAAATATTGCAGTTTATACATCAGTTTTAGCTTTATATAAGTTAGTGGTCGTAAACATTAAGACTAAATCTGAGGCTCAGTGTAGTGGTTCATTTGCTGCATACAACCGCCTAACCCCTGGTTTGATCCCCTGTGCAACCCTTTTATTTTAAGTTTCCTCGTTACTAATTGTTAAGCAGCAATTGGGCCACAGTGGGCCTCTCTAATTCTTGTGCTTATGTTAGCTACTCCTAAAATAGGGCCATGCTACTAATTAAATTGGACCATGAGTGAGGCAAGCAGACGAGCCCAAACAACAAGCCAACGATTAGGCCATGCTTAAGTCAAGCTGACTCCCCTCTCAATTAGGTCATGATTAGGCCATACAATTTCTAAATGGAACCACATGCCAACCTTTCAATTGGATTGTCGTTACTGATCACAAATTGGGCACGCTTGGATCATCAAACTAGCTACCTTCTTCCATTGCCTTTGGTTTTGAGCTTTTCTTTCTGGGCCTTACTTTCTGCACCCCCCTTTTTTCTTTTTACACCCCCCAAAATTTTTTGTAAAATTTTTATTCCTACTTTACCCTTACCACCCCCCTCCCTTACCTTGCACCATTTCCGCAAAAAAGATTTCAGCTTCCGCATTTTGAACTCAGCATCCCTCTTCTTCCGCTTGCCTGGAATCAGTGCAAAGCTAAACGAAACAACCCAAGGTCAAAGCTTCTACATTCGAGGTTAGCACCTCTGAACCTTAAACTTCGCTTGCTATTCTCCATCGATAGGGTAAATGTATGGTTTTATATCGATTGCTGCAAGAAGACGACCCGATGCATTCCGAAACTAGTTTGCGGGACGTATCCGTTGAACTTCAAGTAAACTAGTTTGCGGAATGAATTGGATGCATTCAAACTAGTTGCGGACGCATCCGATTTTGAAATTAATTTTGTATATTTACCTTTTAAGTTGATTTATTTAGTTAATTTATGTTTTTAGGTTTAAGTATTCATTATTTAAGTTTAATTAAAAGGTTTAGGGTTTACAAAAACATGTTTTATGTTAATTTGTTCATTATGTTAATTTCATTTAAGTTTATAATTTAAGTTACGGTGAGAAAGTGTGGTTAAGTAATTAATGAACCGTATTTTATTTGGTGAATTTTAGACATGGCTAGGACTAGAGGTTCACATACCAGAGGTGTTATTTCGCATATTGAGGATGTACGCGTTCGACCAACCGCCTACGTCGTTAGCGACGTGTTCGGCAAGCCATTGACGGCGAGCATGTTGATCTGCTGGAGGTGATATGCATCATGCAGAGACATTCCCGTGTGGTCCAACGGATGTCTACGTACTTAGATCATACGGGGAGCATGTAGCATATTACATATGCACAAAGACGGAGTGAGTGTCATCCTTTGTATATGTATATGACATTATATGATTAATTTGTTATTTAGTTTATTGTTTTGGTTTGTGGAATGTTATTTTAGGATCGTCTTTGCTCTCAAGGTGTTGACCCATGACGAAAGGTCACTCCTATAGATGTCCCGCATCCCAGAGCATCGTACAAGAAGGTGGATTGGCGACTTAGTACGGTCGCGATCCGTCGATAACGAGAACAAAGGCTTATTGTCTTTGTGGAGAGATGGCATGTAGAACACATGCACTTTCACACTCCGCGATAGGGAGAGATGACCATCTGCTTGGATGATGTGTCATCATTGCTTCATCTACCGTCACGGGGAGTGTGTTCTCTTCGATCCATGTCACGAGATTCCGGCTATGCGACTTGCCGCGGATCTTCTTGTGTTTCTACTTCGGAGGCAAACACGAGACAGATCACACTCGAGTGCGTATCGTCGTTCGGTTGTCACGGGATGTCCGTGATTTGTGCATTCGAGAGAGGTCGATTGGTCAGCGGGATGTCCGTGTTGTGCATTCGAGAGGGTCGGTTGGATGCAGGCTACACTCGTGCTTACCGCTGCGATCGTTGGGTGCACTATTTTTGCCGACAAGAGTGGCACCCTTGTGAGCGTGTCATATTTGGAGCTGTTCAGGGATGTTCACGTCATCGGGAGGTATGCTTGGGGTGCTATTGCATTGGCATACCTCTACGATCAGCTTAGTGATGCGAGTTTTCGCAACACTAAGTGCCTTGGCGGTTATTTGACTTTGTTACAGGTAAATGTCATTTATTGTACATCATTTAAGGGTTTTTTCCCGTATAAACTCGTTACTTATTTGTTTATAATATAAGTGTAGGCATGGATTGTTGAGCATTTCCCACGGATTGGGGCCGTGAGGCGAGGGATGACTTTACCCCCGAGATATGCCCGTGGCGATGCGGTTGAAGATGCTACGCGGTTACGGGGATGTGAGACCATATAGGGCGGCTCTTAATCGCATACGAGGTGGATGACATCATTTGGACACCATATGATGAGTTCGGAGAGGTCATCGACCACCTTCGCCGACGTTCTTCAGTATAGAGGTTTGATTAGATGTGGTGATTTGGTCTACCCTCATTCACCTGATAGAGTGCTGCGTCAGTTTGGGCATGTTCAGGGGATCCCCACTCCTACTGTTGATAGCTTGGGTATGGATGGAAGTTCTCAGTCCATTGATGATAGTTTTTTAAACTATGAACTATCATTGGTGGCAGACGAGGTTGAGATTCTCCCGGCTATATCTTTACCACTCCCCGGGCAATGTGTTGTTGCGTACATGGAGTGGTTTTAGCAGATCTCCCACCATACCTTTTACCCGCATTTGTGTGGGTGAAGGTGAACCTGAACATCCTGGTTGTGGTCACGAGAGGCTAGCCAATCTCAGGCGAAGGGAAGAAGTTTCACTTTCTACCCAGGTAATCCATTTGTTTATTTGAAAAATCATGTTGTAGATGATATTGTTACTAATATAATTTATTTTTCAGGATCGTTTTGATAGAATAGTTGAACTACTAGAAGGCATCATTGCTTCAGGAAGACTCCCGGATGATTCATCAGAAGCTGATATGGCACGCCAGACTTTGAACATAGCACGTGTTGGAGGTCGTGGTGATGTTCTTACCTACCAGCGGAGGAAGAGGAGTCATCCAAGCAGTTGATGTCATATATTAGGGATTTATGATTGATCTTTGTATATATCACGGTTTTGAACACTATACGTATTTGATAAATGATGATTTTTATATTGTATATTGCTTTTGTATATAGCTTTTAACCGATGAAAACGAGGGAAATGATTAGCGAGGTTCTTGTTCACTTTAGCAAAGTGTATGATTTTGAACTGATGAAAATCAGGAAAATGATTAGCAGGTTACTGTTCATTTTTTAGACTTGTATGATTTTGAATTGATGAAAAACAGGGAAATGATAAGCAGGTTACTATCCATGTGATTTGTATGATTTTGAATTCAACAAAAACAGGGAAATGATAAGCAGGGTCTGTTCATATCAAATAATGTCAAGAATCAACATTAGAAATGATATTACAACTAATCAATCGGTGATGTCTACATTATCAACATTGTTTTTAAATAATGAACTAAATAAATCCATCCGACTAATATATGGCCACTCCCACATCCGAGCATTGTCATCACAATATTTATGCCATTGCAAAGCGATTGGAGGAATGGGCTCCATCTACCATAAAACCTCGCAATGATAATATACATTAGATCAATGTAAATATAAATAACTTTTCCAGTGAAATAATAATGATAGTGGATGAATACTCGTACAAAATGACAACCATTAACAAATCCGATGCAAATAATACGATGGTTCATCAATTGTGGTGTTCACCTCCGAGCCCGAGAAAAATGTCATTGATCCAAGTGAATGGAAATATGAATAAGTATGACATTATACCTTGACGCAATTACATAACCCATATCGGGAATCGTCATCCATTTATCGTGTGAAACCATTTTTTCATTCCCAACAAACAAAGAGTCCTTAACTGTATGTATCTTTCTTCACTACCCAAATTGATTCACACCACACATGACAATCTTGACCAAGCTCCCGACTAAATCAAGTCGAACTTCAGCCCAAGACTCTTCACCCTTTTCCCGGCAATACGCAATTGCACGATATCCATTTCCATCAGCTTCAACATCAAAAATCGTTCAATATGGTTACGTAAGCGAGCAGCGAAACAAATCTGTATAGGCGTAACCTTTTTCTTCTTGTTGATCTGTGATTTAACATCGGATGACAAGCGAGGTGATGAACTATCATGGACAAAATACAACCCATCAACATATTCAAAGAGGATGGTTCACGTTTGGTTGATCGTTCCATACGCAATGATACTACCTTTGATTGCACCCTTTGTTCTTACCTTATCGGGAGGTGGACACATTGAAGTTGTATCAAATGCTAACTCAAAGTTTATTCTTTAGTGTTATCTTTCCACAAACATCAAGCTCGAATCGTTTACGCAAGGCTTCAAGTGGTTACGAAAAATCACCCCATTCTTTCTGTCATTCCTTGATCAGCAAATGTGATATCTTTAATGACGATGAGCCCGACTCAATGGTACAAAATTACCCATCACACTATACCTTGCTAACTCGCATGCACAAGGTAATCCATGTGTGCCTAAGACTGCACCCACAAGTTATCATTGTCAATACCCTCTGATTTTTACAGCTCGTATTAGTTAGCAATGTGGGCTAAAACATTATTTGATACAAAGCCCCGTATCTTGGCATAAAACCCTTTCTTGAATCTATGCTCAACAATGATCATGCTTCTTTCAAATGACGCCTTTATGTCACTATGTTGCAGTATTATCATATTATTCATTGCATCCCAGCATGAACACAAGTCACCTCTACTATCTTGAAGCAACCTCTTTAACCTTGCATGTGCACTTTCAACCCTGAAAAGGAATAAGATACAAGTCATGAGCCTTTTATATCATACAAAAATCGTTTTGAAAAATTCATTTTAATAATAAAGATACCTGTTTGTGGTTGTATTTCCAAGATGCATCACCCTATCAATCCAGCAACTCACAAATCTTTCCTTGTAAGGATTTAACCAAGTTCTGTTCACATAATCCAAAAAAATAGGGAATTTTGAACACTTAGTTTCGAATTTAAGAAAACGCTCTTCATATTCAATTTCAGTTGACGAATCCATCAGAATAACCCATGCATCCATTACACAATCCCATTCATCCACTGGAGATACTAGTAACTTGCACTTTGACTTCACATTTTTAGAAACATGAAATTGACAAAGCAAGTATGTTGCGGATGGAAACTACTTGTTTCAACGACATTCATTAAAGCGATATCTCTATCTGTCACAATCACTTGGAGTACTTAATTCATCTCCGAGAAACAAACCTCTAACTTTTTCTAATGCCCAGGTGAAATTATCTTCTCGTTCAGATTCCAAATAAGCAAAACCCACAGAAAATGTCAACTCTGTCGAGGTTACTCCAACAATCTCAAGTAATGGCAACCGATATTTGTTTGTTTTATATGTGGTGTCAATGATCAACACAATATGGAATGCATTCAACAATTTAATGCCATCTGGATGTGTCCAAAAAATATCTCGAACAACATTAGACGTTTCAGTCCTTCTATACCAATACACATATTTGTCACGTTCCATTAATTTCATCAAGTGCTGGAGTTCCGTTCGAGGACCCCTTTCTGATTTTCGATATTTATGGCGAGCATTATAGATCTGCTTGATGTTAGTCACATTATGATCATCATGACCTCTTAATGTCAACAAAATATTCTTCGGCTTAACCATATTCTTTATCATATCACCTAGTAAAGACTTCTCTTCACCCACTTAGTCTACCGGCATATGCACTGACCTTCTAATGTTTCGGCTACATCATGGTTGTGAAACCCACATACAACATTAAGCTTCCACCCTTCACCACTTTTTAATGGTCTTCCTCTTAATCTAAAGGGACACTCACATTTTCTTGTTCCACTCACATTCAGATCTAATAATAACCACAACAAATCCATGAGCTTTACCCACTGCTCTAGTCCAATTTATTAAATCATCACGTGAAGGAAAAACCTAATTATAACATACAAACAACCAAATATTACTAAATCATAAACAACATAACAATTAAACTTTTCAATCTAAAAAGCATTTACCATATCAGTCAAGAATGCGTTCGTATAATCACCATTGTTCTCTATCAGAGCCAACTTATTTTCTTCAACACTTAACTTATTCTGAGATAACACAAACCAAAATTAAATCACGTTACACACTTTTATATAAATAAAAAAATAAAAAACAATTTCTCCAAACTAATATTACTACATCATCCTCCTCTAGAGAAATTGGCATGTCCACTTCATCTGAAACATGGTTCGTCGACCTCAAGATCTTGCATAATTATCTCTGCATAAAAAAAAAAGAACAAAAATATCACATATCACATACCATAAGCATTTAATTTTTCAACCTTTTTATTTAGTTAATTTAATTAACCTTCCGCCAAATTAGTTTGCGGGAACATAAAATTACATTCATGAGTGTATTTCACGAATACACTTTATATTCATAAATTAGTTTGCGGAATGTTAAAAATAAAAATTAGTTTTGCGGAACCAAATAGATTCATAAGTCAGTTTGCGGAATACATAAATGTATTCCGCAAATTAATTTGCGGAATGTGATTTTGTACTATTCCGCAAATTAGTTTACGGAAGACAAAAAATTACATTAAGCAAATTAATTTGCGGAATGTAATGTTTTGTCTTCAGTAAACTAATTTGCGAGAACAAAATTTACATTCCTTAATTTGCGGAATATTTATGTATTCACTTAAACTAATTTGCGGAATACATTAACATTCCGCAAACTAATTTGCGGAAGGTAAACTGCGACGGCTCACCTCGTCTTCTCAGAAGCTTCTCGGCCACTTCTCAGACGGATTTCAAAGCTCACTTCCTCGTCGACAAAACTGACAGCTCAACTTACACTCAATTAACAAATTTTCGTTGGAGTTTTATCAATTCAACAAATGGAATGAAGAGGAAAATGAGATTGAAAAATGAAGGAGGAGGTGCTGCTGATAACATATAGTCCAGGGGCAATTTTGACTTTTCACCAATAGGGGGGTGCAAAAAGAAATTCTGGGGGGTGCAAAAAGAAATTCTGGGGGGTGCAAAAAGCAATGCCCTTTCTTTCTTCTCAATTTGGGTCAAACCCAATTTTTTTTTATTGAAATCAAATCTTTTTTTTTTGTCAAACCCAATTCATTTTTAAGAAATCAAGTCCTTTTTTATGGTCAAGCTCAATTTTCTTTTTAATTTGAAACCAAATTCATTTTTTTTGGATCAAGCCCGATTTTTTTTCTTTTTTTAAATTAAGTCTTTTTTTTTTAATTTGAGGCAAGCCCAATTACTTTTTTTTAAATCTAATCCATTTTTTTGGGCAAGTCCAATTTCCATTTTCTAATTAAAATCAAATTCATTTTTCTTAACTTGAGTCAAGCCCAATTCCCACTTTTTTTTTAATTTGAAATCAAATCTATTTTTTTATTTGGGTCAAGCTTAATTTCCTATTTTTTTTTAAATTTGAAATCAAGCCTTTTTTTGGGTTAAGCCCAATTCTCTTTTTTTTTTTAAATTTAAAATCAAATCCACTTTTTAATTTGGGTCAAGCCCAATTTTCTTTTTTGGATCAATCCTAATTTCCTTTTTTCATTTGGATCAAGCTCATTCCTCCTTTAATTTGGGGTCAAACCCAACCTATTCATTTCAAACTTACTTAATTTTTTTTAGTACTAATTTTTTTAAAAGAAGATAATAAAATAATAAAAAAAAGATAAAATAGGATAATAAAGAATTAAAGTTCAAAATATATATTTTAACCCTGGATTTCACACAATGAACTCTAAGTGCGAATTGTTAGCATAGTCTACTGTTCAATATTTAGAAATCATATGAGTCTCAGTGCAACTCTCACTTGCCTCAGATTCTGTGCATAGGTGGATTTAGAAAAATAATTGAAAGGCAAACATTTCAAAATACTTCTATAATTTTAAAGATAATCTTGGATTTTACGCAATGAGTTCTAAGTGTGAACTAATAGCATACCCTACTGTTCGACCTTTAGAAATCATGAGTCTCAGTGCAATTTTCGTTTGCCTCAGATTCTATGCATATGTGGATCTAGCAAAATACTTGAAAATTAAACATTCCAAAACACATATGTAATTTTAAAAATAATCTTACATTTCACGCAGTGAGCTCTAAATGCGAACTAATAGTATCCTACTGTTCGACATTTAGAAATACGAGTCTCAGTGCAACCCTCGTTTGCCTTGGATTCTGTGCGTAAGTAAATCCGAAAAATAATTTAAAATTTGTTTTCCTATCAATCTTAAGAACAAATTTCAAAAATACATTTCCAAACATTTGGTCTCACGTAATGAACTCTAGATACAAATTGACATTATACACTACTGTTCGGTGTTCGGTATTTAGAAATCATATGAATCCTAGTGTAGCTTCTGTTTATCTCAAATCATGTGCATATGTGAACTAAATTTTTTTTAAAATATCAAAAACTCATTCAAATCATTTCTCAATTCAGTATAAACTGTACTTTTTCAATTACTCCTAAAGATCAAATCTTCGTATCAGAATTACATAATCTTAAATTTTCCGTTGCACTAGAAATAATATATGGTATTAATATAAAACTAATAATATATATATATATATATATATATATATATATATATAATTAAAATCCTCGATAAGTAAAATTTAAACATGTAAGAATGATGGGCAAATACATGAATTTATTTTTTCTTTATACATGTACTTTGACAGATGTGAAATTATAAATAAGAAAAATATTTTTTTAAATAGAAATTTGAAACAATAAAAAATTTATTTTCAAATTTTAACATACTTTCAAGCATCTATGTTTAGAAAAGATGACAAAAGAATAATAAAAAAAACGATATCGTTTCTTCTTCCTCATTTCAAACTGAGGACTGTCCATCAAATTTAATTTGTTTAGCCTCTTATCATTTTGTCTCTTTCTTATTTATTTTCTTAAGTGGATTTATCTAAGAAAAATTCTAATGGATAAGTATGGATCAGTTTGGGTCCTTATGATAGATAAAATTTAATTTAGGTTCAGATTTTGTCCTCCGTCTAGTGTACCTACTATCGAGGTAGAATTGATGGATCCATTTTAGATTTTTTTTAACCTAAAAGAAGCAAATATTTGTTAATATTAATATTAAAAATATTAATAATTGCAAATGATATTTTATTAATATTATTTATTTTTTTATTTATTATCATTTTTTTTTATCATCAAATAATTTTAGACTATTAAATTTTCGTCTCTTCTCTAAACATTTAATCTATATCTACGAATATCTTCATGTTATTCTATATTTTTTAAAGTATTTAATTTATTAATTTAATTTAATTATTCTATCTGATGAAAATTAATAATTTTTAATATAAATATTTAATATATTTATTTATTTTTGAGATTATAATAAATAATTTTTAATTTTTAATTTTTAATTTTATATAATAAATTTTAAAAACAATAAAGATTTACACTTGTATACTATCTCCTTACTAATCAATTTAAAAAATATTATTAAAAAATATAATAAATTTTAAATTATTAAAATAATTTAAAAAATATTGTTAATATTAAATGTTACACGATTGATTTTAAATTTGTATACAAGATTTTATATTATCACTTTTTTAAAATTGTAAAAATTTATAATACAATCGTCTATTATATTAAATTATGTGCATTTAAAATATTAGATGTAAATTTTTTTTATTTAATTTATCAAAGTTATAATTTATTGAATTTAGTTTTTATCAAAAATTATATTTTTCATAAATTCTTTTAAAATTTCTTTCTTCAAAAATTTGCTTTGCAAATAAAATTTTCAAAATCATTTTTTTTTAAATTTTAACTTTAAAACAAGCTCTTTTTTAAGTATTTTTAAATTAAAATTATCTTTTAAAAGGTTAAGCAAAATTTTTTCAAGATATTTTTAATTTATTTTCTCTTTTAATAAATTAACCAAATAAAATTTTATTATCTTAAATTTTTTATCACATAAAAAAATACATAGAAAATAGAATGAAAAATTCTATCAAACTATTTTTTATATATTTTTATAATTTATTTTTTTCATACATATATATAAATATTTTATTTAAACATTTAAACATAAAAATATAATTTTTATTCTTCAAAAATACACAATCAAATTTTTTTCTCAAATAAAATTATATTTGTGAGAAACATCTTGATATTTATATTTTAGATGATTTGTTTCTTCAATTTTCATGTAATTAATAAATTTTTACAAAAAGAATATTTATTTATAAAATTTATACATTTTTATTCCTTCAAACATGTAGAATTTTACACATCTTTGCCCCTTCAAACATTAACTTACAAAATTTTACACATCTTTACTCTTTTGTCTAGCATGTTAACAACCAAATTCTCATACGTTGTCTTGCTTTCATCTACCATTTGAATATACAATTACTTTCCAATCACATATTTTTTTGTTTCAGATGTCATTATCGTCATATTATACTTATAATGTTTTTCAAATAATTTTGTTAACTTATTTAATATAAATAGATCGAAAATATTATTAAGCATGTAACTAAAAAAATAACTTCTACCACTTTACTATATTTATCATAAATTTTTAAAATCTTAATAACTTTTGTTATAGTGTTAACATTAACTTTATTTTCATGAATCTTTTATGTAATTTTTATTAGTTTTATTCATAAAATAAATTAATATATCATATTTATTAGATATTATAAAATTTTAAAAATTTTAATAAAAAATAAAAATTAATCCAAATTTTTTTCAAATAAACTATAAAAAAATAAAACTCTTGAAAAACGGTTAAAAAATCATTATCAGAATGTGCGTAAACAAAGAAAATACATAGTGCATAATAAAAATAAATACATAAAGAGCAGTGGCCATACCTTGTAACATGAAATTCATAATCACTTGGAGAGGGTGGATTGAATAGCATATTGGAAGGTTGTTCACTAACCGCTTTCCAAACTCATTTGGAAAGCAGATTGGATGCTTTAAAAATCTATTCTTAAGTGTTTTCTAAACTATTTTTATGCAATGACTAAAATTTAAATTAAAAATTTTATGTAAAAACTATCTAAATTCCTTACCCTTAGATTAATTTTAATGAATTTAATATATGTTTTACTGTCTTTTGATTTTTAGTTTTTATAAACTATTTTGTAAAATCATTCTTAAAAGTAAAATAGAAAAAAAAAATAATAATACATGAAAGATAAAAAGAATTATAAAATCAAGTTATTTTAATTTTAAAAATTGAAAATATTATATTTTTAAAACAGTTTTAAAGTTTTTTACTGACAAATATTTTTTATAAAAATAAGTTGTTTTAAAAATATAAACAAATAATAATAAATAAGAAAAACTAATATAGACAAAAAAAAAATACTCTGACCTTCCTTCTATTTTATATTTCTGCTCTTCCTATTTTTTAAAAAATCTACACAAAACTCCTCTTATTTGATAAATATAACACACTTAAATCCAAAGTCTTTACTTTAAAATTAAATTGACAAAAATGACACTAATATAAAGTTTGACTAGTCGCACACACAAGATTCTTTTTATTTCTCAAGCATTACTCTAAAACCAAGAATTATTTTATGCAAACGGAAAACAAAGAAAAATTTACGAAAATTAAAATATCATGAAATGGAGCTACAAATTAAGGGAACAAGGTGAAAGATAAAGCAAATTAAATCTAACCCTTGAAAGAGGTGTGTCTTTTCTTCCCTTAATTCCAGATCAAATCTAATCCTTCAAAGGAGGTGAGATAAAGCTATTTGTATTAATTTGTATTTAAAATTGTATTATAATTAATTTTAACTTATATTATAATAATATAACTTAATACCAAATTTGAAATGGATCAATACAAGTGATATTTTGATAAAGTGAATCCAAAACTTTACCTCGGGAACGGTAAGTCATGTTGCACTATGTAGCTATGTAGCCTTAAATATGACTAAACCGCATGTTGTACTATTCTTCGTATTCATTTTCTTGGTATAAACTTTATGCTTCATTTTTCATTTGTGAATCTAATGCAGCAACAGGGAAGTTATCAAAGAACTTTGCTAAGTTGTTCACTTCTTTGATTGCATTTATGGCCTTCAGACAATGGATTTTTGCGAAAAAGAATTCACCCAACACAACACTCTAATGAGGGTCTTTGTTTTATGACTGTACTCTACTTTCTTCTATTATTGATAATACAAGCTTTGTTGCATGATTGTATCGACATCTTCATTTCAATCTTACTCATACTTGTATTGGGAAGTGCAATCTCAGTTTTAGTATTGATTCTTGTTTCATGGATCATTGGCATAATCACTCTGGCCTTCTGGATCGTTATTACTATTATAATTTTTGCTGCTTTTTATTATAAAGAGCGTTGTAATCATCTTGAAATTACCGAAACAAACAGGAGGAGATTATAATTGATTAGAATGGTTCAATGGTACTAATTTTGATTTTCATGAATGTATGTAACTAGTATTAATCAATTAGAGATGAATAACTCTACTTGATTAGGTTGTTTTACTATTTAAGAATCATGATAATTGATAAAAGGGTTAAGTTGAAGTAAAAAACTATAGAAATAGAAAACTAGGAATTATTTTATGCAAAAGGAAAATAAAGAAAAGTTTAGAAAAATTAAAATTTTATTAAATGAAGCTAAAAACTCATTAATTAACAGAACAAGGTCAGGGTAAAGCAAATCTCAAATCTAAACCTTGAGAAAGGTGCGTCTTTTCTTCTTCTTTTTTTATCCCAAATCCATGGTTTTTCTTTTTCAATAATTTGCAGTGTTTTCTCTTTTCTAGAATGAGATTCGTTGAAATTTGCTTAATGTCAATGTATATCTTTAAGATTGGAACTAAGAGTGAATAATAAAATAAAATAATTTCATGAAAGAGGGCTAAAAACTCATTCGAGTAAAGATGCCAAGGATTGATCCGGTCAAATCTAATCCTTCGAATTAGAGGTGAGATAAACTTATTTGTATTTGTATTAGCATTTAAAATTGTATTAGTATAAATAATTAATTTTAACTTATATATTTATGGTTTGACTTATGAAACTTCTAATATAAAGTTCCAAGTTTTTGAGTAGCAGCAGTCGATCGTTTCTGATTTAGAATCTTATATACAACTTGTGGTCTCCCAAGAAATCCTACCATAGTATTCTCTCTCCAGCTAGCACTACATCAAAAAAATATTTTACAGCATTTATTTTTATTATTTTACAGTATTTTATAAATATTGTATATTTAGATCTTGTAATAAATAATAAATTTATTAAAATATTTTTTAAAATGTTGAAAAGAATTATCATTTTAAAATATATTTTTTCAAAAATGCTGTAAAAACAATTTTTAAAGCATTTTATTTTTTTGTTAAAATTAAAAACATTATAAAAGATATATGTTTTAAAGCAATTTCAAAATACTCAAAATCCATAAAATACAAGTTTACTTATAGGCATGACCCTCCCAGGAGTGATGAGACGAGACGACGGTGAACAAAAGATGCAAATAAGCATGTACTCATCTTTATCTATCTTCTACCCCAAGTTAACACACATATACAGATAGAGAGGGAGAGAATCTACTAACATCCGATTAAAAACTTTAATAGTTACATTAATTTAATAATTTTTTATATAATATAAATTTTATTAATTTAATCTTTAATTTTATTATATAAATTATGTGTATAAAATTTTATATAAAATAAAAATTAATAAATAATTTATTATATAAATTTATTTTAATATCTAATATATTATTTAAATAATATAAATATAAATAATTAAATGAATTTTTTAAAATTTTAATATATATAGTTATAAATATATTATAACATAATTCAATATTAAAATTAATAAATTTTATATTTATAAAAAATTTTAAATTAATATAAATAATATATATATATATATATATATATATATATATATATATATATATATATATATATATATATATATACTTTTATCGTACAAGGAGGAAGCATAAATTTAACTAATCTCACATTTCAAAGGATGCTTCAAAACAGAATAGACCAGGAAGTAAAGAAGTAACGATAATAGATTCTAACTCTAGTAATCCAACCCTTGTTGACTGCATCTTATTATTTATATTTGTTTCCTTTATATAAACATTAACTAATATCTTTTTATTCATTTTTTAATATAAAATAATAAAAAATATGTTATTAAATAATTAAGAGATATTTGTTGTTAAGTTTTTTATTGTTATGATCGAATCACAAAATATATATATATATATATATATATATATATATATATATATATATATAATATGCATAATAAACATCGATCAATGTTTGAAGAGGTTATTAAACGATAGTTTAAATATTTTATTTTTATTTATTATTTTTAATTTTATTTATAAATTACTTACTTTCGAAGTTAATATTTTCTTTTTTGTTTATTAGTTGTATTTTTATCTTTTAGTTAGTTGATTTCTCATAACTTCCTTTATCAATTGGTTTTGTTTATTACTTTTTAGAGTTAGGAATGATATTATTTAAGGAATTGATGTATAACATTTGAACACATTGAATAATATTTGTTTTAAACTCTTATGTTTATTTTATGAAAATTATTTCGATATCGCGAGATCGTATCAATTGGTATTTAGAGCCAAGTTGGAATCACATCAACGCTTCACTTGCGATTACATCAACATGTCAACCAATAAAGAACGTCTTGATGCATTGGAAACCTCTATGGGAGGAATACATAACTCGATGGGAGAACTGCGTGACTCCATTGATAAGATTTTCAAGAAGATATCCACTAAATCAAAGTACATACATCACTCATCATCATCATCAACATCGTTAAGATCTATAAATTCTAACAATAGAACTAAAAGCTTGAATTCAGATTCATCAATCCAGAATAAATTAATAAAATTGAATGGAAAAGGAAAGAAGAATCAATCTAAAAATCCTAATAAGTTGGAAACTCTCTAAGTTTTTTTTGAGAAAACCCTTGAATTTGGTTAGATAAGGCATAACAGTATTTTGTTGTCCACAAAATCCATGGCTCAACAAAGGTATTTATAGTCTCACTCTACCTTAACGGTGAAGCCAACCAGTGGTGATGATGGTTCTTGCATGTAAACAAGGAAAGAAATATCACATGAAAGTTGTTTGTGGAAGGGTTATTATTGCGCTTTGGAACAACCGATTATGAGGATGAAAAGGAGATAATTAGTAAACCGCATCAAAAGATGAGGAAGATTCTTCATCACTTGCTTGAATAAGGAATTACCCACAGCAGAGCTAATACATTATCATAACATTTGTCGACCGAATCAAATTCAGATGAGATTGTGACTAAGTTGTATTTTGGAACAATTAAGTATGAGGATGAAAATGAGACAATTAGTAGACCAGATCAAAAAGACGAGGAAGGTTCCTTATCACTTTCTTAAACAAGAAATCACTCACAATACATCTAATACATTATCACCACATCTGCCGATCAAATTAAATTCAAATGTGATTGTGACCAATCTACACTTTGGAAAAACTAAGCACGAAGATGAAAACAAGCTAATTAATAAACCACATCAAACAAACGAGAATATCTCTTATCACTTGTTTGAACAAGGAATCATTCACAATACAACCGATACATTATCACAATGTCTACCAACAAAATTAAATTTGGATGAGACTATGAACAAGTTGGGTGTTATCTCACATCCTATATGAACTTTATGTAAGAACATGATGCAACTTCGAGGAGGAAGGGATGATGAAATCAACGTGCAATATCATTATCCCCTTGAGGATAAGGTGCAACTTCAAGGGGATAAGGAATGATGAGATTATTCTTCAACACCATTATCCCAAATATTCCTTGAGGACAACGTGTAGCTTCACGAGAAAAGAAATGATGAGATTGTTCCATAACATCATTATCCTAAAATACATCTTGATGATAAAGTATGATTTCATAGGGTAAGGAATGATGACATCGTTATGTAATATTGTGAGTACAAGGTGCAACTTCAAGGAGGAAGGAATGGTAAGATTATTCTGCAATACTATTATCCCAATATACACCTTGAGTATAATGTGCAGCTTCAAATAAAAAGGAATGATGAGATTATTCTAAAACACCATTATCATAACATATACCTTGAAGATAACGTGAAACTTTAAAGGAGGAAGGAATGATGGATTTTTCTACAACACTATTATCTTAGCATACACCTTGAAGATAATGTATTGTTTCAAGGGAAAATGAATGACAAGATTATCCTGCAACACCATTATCCTAACATACACCTTGAGGATAACATGCAGCTTCAAGGAGGAAGGAATTGTGAGATCATTTTACAACACCATTATCCCAACACATACCTTGATGACAATGTGCGACTTCAAGGAAAAAGGAATGATGAGATTATTATTCAACATCATTATTCCAACAAAAACCTTGAGGACATGGTGCAACTTCATAGGAAAAGGAACGATAACATCATTATCCCAACATATGCTCTAAGGATAAGATGCAAATTTAAGGAGGAAGAAATGATGAGATTGTTATGCAACATTATTTCCAATTACATGTTGAGGACAAAGTGAAGCTTTTAGGACAAAGGATGAATTGGATCATTCTGCAACATCATTATCCTAACACACATCTTAAGGATAAGGTGTAGCTTCATATGATAATGGATGATTAGACTATTTTGCAATACCACTATCCTAGCGTACACCTTGAGGACAAAATACAGATTCAAGGAAAAAGGAAGGTTGAAATTATTCTGCAACGTCATTATCCAGACATACACCTTGAGGACAAAGTGGGACTTTGAGGGAAAAGGAAGGATGGAATCATTCTATAACATCATTATCCTAAAACACAGCTTGAGGATAAGGTGCAACTTCGTAGGATAAGAGATGATGAGACCGTTTTGCAATACCATTATCTTTACGTACACTTTAAGAAAAAAATGTGGCTTCAAGGAAAAAGGAAGGATGAGATCATTAGGCAACACCATCATCCAGACATAGACCTTGAGAACAAAGTGCGGCTTTGAGGGAAAAGGAAGGATGGAATCGTTCTACAACATCTTTATCCTTATATACACCATGAGGATAAAGTATCATTTCAAGGGAGAATGAATGGTAGAATCTTAAGGCGCAACACCAAAGTTTCTAATGTCAATTTATACCTTGAGGTCAGCAAGGAAGGCATGATATGATTGTAAGGTTCAACATCAGAGTTTCCAATATCAACATACACCTTGAAGACAAGATGTACCTTCAAGGAAGAAGAAATGATAAGGTTATAAGACACAGTATCAAAGTTCCTACTATCCACATACACCTTGAGGACAAGGTGTATTTTCAAGAGGGAAGGAATGATATGATCCTACAACGTAACATAAAAGTTTGCATGGTCAAACCCACAATACATGTGATACATAACAAACATCGGTGAACATTTGAAGAGATTATTAGACTGATAGTCTAAATAGTTTATCTCTATTTATTAGTTTTAGTTTTATCTATTAGTTACCTACTTTCTTAAAGTTAATACTTTCTTTTATTTATTAGTTTTATTTCATATTTTTTTAGTTAGTTAATTTTTCAAAATCGATAGATTCTTTATCAGTTAGTTTTATTTATTATCTTTTAAAATTAAAAATGATATTATTTAAGAAATAGATATATAATATTTAAAAACATCAAATAATATTTATTTTAAATTTTTATATTTATTTTATAAAAATTATCTTGATATTATAAAGTGATATCACTTTAATTGCATTTGTTTACTTAGCTCAATAGATGGTTAAAAATAAAATTCACTAAACATAACACTATACTCACATTCTTTATCCTCGTGGATGTTGTCTAACTTCAGTATTGATCATTCGAACTTTGCTATAAAGTTCTATCGACATCTTATTATTTTCAATCTTTATCATGCTATTGTTGGAATGTGTTGCGTCATTTTTAGCAACGAGTCTTGTTTCACGGATCATTGGCATGATCATTTACTCTTCTAGATCATTAATTTTATAATTAATGCACTTCCTAAGTTGGAATGTTTTCGATAAGTTTTGGTTGGATTTTAAATAAAAAAAATTATTTTAAACCAATTATAAAAAATATTTGTAATTTGGTTTACTTAAAATATATTAAAAAATTAAACTAAACCAAATTTTTTCGTTTTGTTTAGTTTAACTTTTTAGTTATTTTATTTTAAAAATTTAACAACAAATATTAGTTAAAATAAAAAAATAAAATAATAATTTTTAAAATTTAAAATTAGCATTGATAACAAATAAAAAAATAATAACATTCATGTTCAACAAGCTTTAAGATAAAATTTAGATAAATATATTATATCCTATATTAAAAAATAATTAAACAGAAAAATACAACAACTAATAACAAAAGATATCAACAAGTGATATAAATTTAAGATTTCATAAATAAACTTAGTTATATTTTGATAAAATTCATTTTAACAAATTAACAAAATAAAATATTAGATATAAACCATATGATAAAAGTTGAAAAAATCTAAGATATTTTTTAAACAATAAGTGTTAACAAAAAAAAAATATATTCAATAATAAAAATAGAAATATATAAATTTATATAAGGTTTGATTCAGTTTTACAAAATGGAATGGTAAACTGAACCGAATCACATAAAAATTACAATTTTTGAATATTTCAATATTTCAATATTTCAATATTTTGATTTTTAATTATTTTTTATTTTTTATTTAATTTGATTCAATTATACTATTTAAATTGAATTGATTCGATTCAATTATACCGTTTAAATTGGATTGATTCGATTCTTAAATACCTTTACTTCTAATTATTTGGAGCTCTTTAACACCTATAGTCTATTTTTTTATTGAAAAAAAAAAAACTTGGGGCATCTTAAGTCCCAATTAAAGATTGAAAGATGGATTCATAGTAATGAAACACCTACATGCTAATCCGCAACGGAAACGTTTAGATCACTTCGATTATAGTAACTTGATCAACTAAGCAGGGGATGGCGATAAAGTAACGACTAACTAAGGCTATTATTAGAGTCAATGGAATTCCAATTGAGTATCAAGATCATTCAAATTGTTCCTCTCAACGGGTAGAATTTCAGGGAGATCCATATCTTTTCTATAATGTGATTAGCTTGTAATTTAACACCATAGTTTTATGTGTAGGGTAAAATGGTCACAATTTTAAAATTGTATTTATAGTTTTGCAACGTCTTACAAATTTTTAATTTAAAAGAATAGGCAACACTTTGCTTAAAAAATAGATAAAAGAGGATAATATATATATATATATATATATATATATATATATATATATATATATATTTCACTGGCAAGGTTATAAAAGTGTGGTCTATTCTTTTCTTTGACCACAATTCTTTAACTGTGGATAAGTTTAAGTATAGTCTAAAGTAAAAATGTTGTAATGAGAGCAGAAAGGTGATAAAGATAGTGTTATTTTTTTATTATTCAGATAACAAAAACAGAATTATAAACATGTGTTTTAATAATATATATTTTAATATTTTTTTAGAATAAAATATATCACATTTTTTTTAAAGGAATATTAAACATTTAGCGTGGGAAATCACTCCCTTTAGGTCCACATTACAGAAAATAAGTATTTCGAGGAAAACCAAACGCAAGAAAAGAGAAGAAACAAATAATACGAAGTGTAAGAAATAAGCACAATTGATTTTCCATTATTAATGGTGCAAGATCATACAACATTTATGAAAATAAAATCACGTAACATAAAAGATCTCGATCTCCCTTAAAATTCTAGATAAAAATTTTAAATAAACGATCAAGTAAATAAAATTGCATTTACCGAATATTTCCAAAATTAAATATTATTATATTATATACTATTAATTATTACTGGAAAATGTCTCTACTTTTGCTAAATTGTGAAAAGATAGAAAAGAACACATATGTTGTTGCTTCGCTTTTGAAATTCAAACTACGGGGCTCTACATTGCAGCTGAGAAAAGAATTAGACTATTCATCTATTTTTATATATAGGCCAATTTCAACTTCTTTTTTCCTAACAAAAAGAGAAGGAAGCAAGGTAGGCCTAAGCACAAAAGCTGGTCAGTTTTTATTAATGTCACGTTGGATTGATAAACAAAATCCAACCCAATAATCACCTCTGTTAAATGTGAATATTAAATTATGTTTCAAGTTAAATTTGTAAATAAAAAATTAAAAATTAAAAATTTTAATTAAAAAATAATTTAATTTAAAAAAAAAATAACAAAAAGAAGTAAAAAAAATTAGTTAAAAATAATAAATAAATAAATAAGACAAAAATAAAAATTTGTTAGGTAATAATTATTTATTAGTTAAGCAGTTTAATCTGTTTTCAAGGGAAGGTTTGGATTAAGTAATTGAAAGAAAAATGGTTAAATTTCAGATAATCAATGAAAGCAAAAAAGAAGAAAAAAAGAGGGGCACCCTGAAAAAAAAAAGATTCTCTTTCTATCAAGCACTAAGAACCTCCTCTTGAACACAATCTCAAGGGAGGCAACCACTCTCATTCCTTCTCTTAGAAATCATAAATTGACGAGTTCTTTCTCTCTCTCCGTGACTTGTTTTGGCGAAGAAAAACTTCGGAACCTCACCTCATTCACCAACTAGTTCCACACGGATCTAGAAGAAAAGAAACCTTCTTTGATTCTAGCATGGAGTTCCTAGCACGCACACTTCATTTGAACGTTAGCTTCATACAGGTTAGTAATCTCCGATTATTCATTTATCATTGCCGCATCAGGAGCTTGCATGGATCTGATTAGGTTCTAGCAGGCATAAAGAATGATAGTATTTAATTGCTAAAACTCTTAACTGAGTAGAAGTTAAACGGCGATAATGTGATTAGCATTGCAATTTATTGTATTTGAATGAGGAATTCCATAGCTAAAATCTGATAGCTCTTCAGCCGGTTAGTATGTATTTGGTGGCTTATGGAGGAAACTGTGGTTCTCAGAGTGAATTGCCATTGCAGCCCGCTCATTCAAGAAGTGAGTGAGCTTGATTTGCTCCACAATTTAGTGGTTACAACTAGCATGATTCTCAAGAATTGCTCGTTTTGGACTGTATAAAGATGTGAACCATGTGAAACAAAAGTCATACCTTGAAATAAAGGACTAAGATGGTAAGCCAAATGAGGAAATTGCATCTGAGTGGCGGAAGAATCATAAAACTTAGATTGATTCTCTGATTGTAGATTGTATGCCAAGGCCAATACAAATCGATATTGGTTTTGTCCAGGAGTGGAGATACGTGGTGACAATTCCAAAGCATGGTTGTTGTAGAAAGCTCAGCAAAGCGTTATGCACTGCATGCTCTTTGATGATTAAAAAAAAGGTAAAAAGCAAGTTGTTAACATAAAAGAAGAAGCTCTAGTTTAGTTGCCAAAACCAGAGGTCAACTTGGCTGCACAAAGGCATTGGTCGTGATTACTTGTGATTTTTATGATAATCACACGTTGTACTTGCCAAAGTAGGTGGGTCCCTAAAGATAGAATAATGGCTCTTTTGCCAAGGAATGCAATGAATAGCTCATACAAGATGATAATGTAGTTGTGCTCAAATCCAGCGGCTGATTTCCTATTATTTTTCCTTAGGCCACACAGAAATTGTTTCGGCATCAACAGAAAAGCTAATACCAAGAGAGAGTCTAAGGGAATTTGAGGGTGCAGCAGAATAGGGAATCGAAGAAGCTGTGGCCACTAGTGGTTAAGATCCCATTGTTTGAAAGTTTACAAGGCAGGTAGAGAGATACATAAACTGCTAAATGGTGCTTCTGTTAGGATGAGGATTCAATTTTATTACAATTAAAAGATGGTTTTTCTTCTGATATTGGGATAATCTATATGGCTTCACTCAAGGTTGAAGTAAATGCCTGTGATCAGGAAGGAGTTGCTCAGAGATTGGTGGATGACTTTAACTGTGCACCAACTTTTCTACCCCATGATTTCCGGAAGAAGTTCTACCTCGACTTTTGTAAACAGCCACTTTGGCCTCTCTTTCATTACATGTTACCTATATGCCCAGATCATGGTGATCGTTTTAACCGCTCACTTTGGCAAACTTATGTTTCGGCCAACAAAATATTTGCTGACAAATTCATGGAAACAATTAATCCTGATGACTATTTTTTTTGGGTTCATGATTATCACTTAATGGTTTGGCATACTTTCTTGAGGAAGTGATGTAATTGAGTTAAACTTGGGTTTTTTCTTCATAACTTGATTCCTTCCTTTGAAATTTACAGAAATCTACCAGTAAGGGATGAAATTTTGAGGGGATGGTTGAACTTTGATTTGATCGGCTTTCATGCATTTGATTATACCCACCACTTTGAACTCTGCTTTAGTAGAATGCTTGGTCTGGACTATGAATCTAAGCAAGGACACATGAGGCTTGATTACTCTGGTCGTACTATAGCCATCAAAATTTTGCCTATAAGCATTCATATGGGTAAACTTGAATCTGTATTAAATTTGCCTTCTACATTTGGTAAGCTAAAAGGGGTCCTGGAAGAGTTTAAGGGCGAGAAAGTAATTCTTGGTGTTGATGACATGGAATTGGAAGAAGTGACTCCTCCTTTGGTGATGATGTTCAGTGCACTAGTTGTTGGAAACTACGAAAGGGGCAGTTCCACAATGCATGGGCACATGCTCTAGTTATTACTCATGGTGGGAGGGCTTCTTTGTAGGAAATTACGTGGGATCAGCACCTTAAGATGATCCAATCACCACACTTAATGAATAAGCGATGCTTCGTGACACACTTGCTTCAAACAGAGAAGGGCTTGATTCTCGAGTTTTATCTTGAATGCTACAGATTTGTTGTTTACAACCCAGTTCACACCTCTACAAGCTAGATGATAGTGTAGTCATTATTGGGAAAGATGAAAATTTAATAACTAACCATATCACGCTCAAATAGTTCCAGGAGCAGGTCATGTTGGTAGCTAGTGCAACGGATGCCACGTTCTCAAAAAGGAGATGCAATCATAATTGACATGCAAATGAAAGCTAATGCCATAATCATATGTTTAGCCATTGGCCTAGCAACATGCATTACAATATTAATAGCTGATGGCATCTTTGGATAACATCTGCATAAGGCTCATTTCATCTACCCGCCATATGCTACCCCAGCTATAGAGCATTGAATGGACACCATTAAACTGTAAGTCAGAGTCCCAGCGTTACTAGAAAATATTATGTTGACTTGGCCAAATTCCTCATTCAAGCTTGAGCATGGGCACCTTTAACATAGCGTCAACTACGAAGAAGAAGTTTCTAGTTGTATGCTCTATCTATGATCATTGGGGTTGGAATGAGTGCTACAGCAAAATCCCTATGGGCAATGCTAATTGGATGGTCATGCTAATTCTAAATTGGGCCACACTAATGGATATCCTTTAATTAGGCCATACTGCAGCCATGCCAAAATTAGGCCAGCTGCCCCTCAATTTGGGTCATGCTGCATTGGACCATGCTAAAATCAAGCTAGCTTGGACCATGTTAAAATTAAGCTAGCTGCCTCCTTCCCTTTATATTAGACCATGATAATTAGGCCAAAATCAATGATAGAAAAATAAGTTGTCAAATTTTTGAACAAAATTAATAATACCCGCCAAACTATTTAACTAACATAAATATCTCTAGTTAATTTAAAACGACATTATAATACTCAAACTATTTTCTTCAAATAATTAATTTAGAATAAACCCATTGTCTTTAATCTTAGGTCAAGCCCATTGCCTTCGATCTTGAGTTTTCTTTTATTCTTAATTTCGATCTAGCCCAATATACCTCTCAAAATCAAATTAGTCTTTCTTAAGGTAGATTTAATCTAGGTCAAGCCCGCCTTTTTCTGTTAATTTGGGCCAAGTGCCAAGTCTAACCCATTCATTCCAAACCAACTCAATCTTCTTTAAAACTAGTTTTTGATAATTAAAGAATTAAAATTCCAAAAGATATATTTTAAAATCCTAGATCTTACGCAATGAGCTCTAAGTATGAATTGGTAGCATGCCCTACTGTTCAGTATTTAGAGGTCATATGAGTCTTAGTGTAACCTTTCTTTACCTCAGATTCTGTGCATATGGGGATTCGACAAATATTTGAAAATTAAGGTTCCAAAATGCATCTGTAATTTTAAAAAATTCTCAGTTTTCATGCAATGAACTCTAAATGTGAACTGGTATTCGACATTTAGAAATCATATGAGCCCCAATGCAACCCTCGTTTGCCTCATACTCTATGTATATGTGGATTTGAGAAAATATTTGAAAATCAAAATTTCATACTATGTCTGTAATTTTAAAAAATTCTCAAATTTTACCTAATGAGCTCTAGATGCGAACTGGTAGCATACCATACTGTTCGATATTTAGAAATCATATGAGCCTCAATGCAGCCTTCGTTTTCCTCAGACTCTGCGCATATGTGGATCCAGGAAAATATTTGAAAAAGATTTCATACTATGTTTTGTAATTTTAAAATAATCTTGAATTTTACGCAATGAGCTCTAGATGTGAACTGATAGTATATCCTACTGTTTAACATTTAGAAATCATGAGTCTTAGTGAAACCCTTGTTTGCCTAAGACTCTGTGCATACGTGAATGTGGGAAATCATCTAAATACCATCCTCCCTTTCAAACCCAAAAGTGAATTTCAAAATACATTTTCAATCACTTGGTCTCACGCAATGAGCTCTAGATACAAACTGGTAGCATACTCTACTGTTCGGTATTTAGAAATCATATGGGTCCCGATACAACCCTCGTTTTTCTTGAACCCTATGCATATGTGGACTAAGAATTTTTCAAAAATATTCAAAACACTTTCAAATCACCTCTCAATTTGATATAAACCTTACTTTTTTTAATCACCTCCGAAGATTAAGTCTTTAAACTAGAACTACGTAGCCTTGAATTTTCCATTGCATCAGAGAATACGTAGGAGTAGGATCAAGTCCTGTCAGACTATTTTCCACAAACCTATTTATTTCTATTGTATTTAAGAAGATCAAATAATTTCCAAAAATATCAAAATCAGACACTTAGTTTAAGGGTATTGTTTTTCGGAATAGGTGAGTAGGGTGCCTAATACCTTCCCTACCCGTAACTGACTCCTGAACCTAGAACTGTTCCTCAAGTTAGGATTTTTCTAAATATTTTTCCTTTAAAAATAAAATTTGGTGGCAGATCCACAATCTAATTCAATTCTTTCTAATTTTTAGTGAGTTCGTCATTTTGTTGTAGTTGCAGTTACGACATTAAGTTTGTTTTATATTAAATAAAGTAAAGATTAATTTAAAGGCTTCTCAATTAAAATAGAAATGAAAGATTTAGAAATCGTAACAGGAATAGAACTAGTACGCTAGCAACTATGGATTGTGATGTTGATGAACGTTGTTCCAACTTGGACAATTCTGGTATTGGTGGTGATCATAAAGGTTATGAAGAGTTATTCAGAACTAGAAGATCTATTCATACATTAGAAACTGAATGGAAAATAGATGATAATTAAGAATATCAAACAAAACTTCATGAATTTTTTCACTTTGGTAATCGAGAGAACTCATGTCTTATTGTATTCTCTTGAACGAGCAAGATGAGTTATCCATATTTAGTTATGTTGTGTTGTTTGATGATAGATCAATATAGATTGAGAGGGAGCCTAGGTTGTGGCATCATGTTTGAGTTTGAATTTTCGATAATTATATGATATTGTTGTGAGTGTAACAGTTAGTAGCTTCCATGGTGATGTAAATCTACGGTTACTTTGTTATCACCTAATTATATTAATTATGTGTGAAACTATTTACTTATATTCACTTAACATTATTTCGTATGCCATCTTTTACGTACACTTACTAATACCGAATAATTGCACGATCATGATATACCTAATTTTCCAATCATCCAATAAACAACCTCTTGTAAATACATATATATATATATATATATATATATATATATATATATATATATATATATATATATATATATATATATATATATATATATATATATATATATATACATCTTCATATAAACTATATCAGTTACATAATCTCATAATATAAGTAGTCTGGGCTATGACGGGTTTTGTAAAGGTAAATATACAATATTATGCTATTATATCTAACTAGCACTACAGGTATCTGTTTCTCTTCTTCAAATTGATACTCCTACTTTACAGTCATTGTCCCTATTGGCGGAGTGAAAATTCCTTATATACTCTAGGGCTGGGCAGAAAAAAGGCATCCGCCCGATAAAACTGAAGGTTTAAAATTAGCTAACAAACGGATTAAATTACTTACAGATTAAACGGGTTAAAAATATCGGTTAACATTGGGTAATTTTGGGCGAATGGGGATATAGAAAACAGTAACCGAATTTAACCGATCCACCTGAAAATATAATAAATAATAATTATATAATATATTATTATTTAATTGTTTATTACCTATTTTTTTTTCTTTTATTATAATGCTTGTGTCCTTATGGATTTGCGATAAACCACCATTCTATTGATTTATCTGCGGAAAATTAGTTATAATTACAATATAATTTCTGATTATTTAATTGTAATTCTACCTAATTTTCCTTATTTTCGTAGGAATGGACACGTAAGTTAAGAATCCGAAAATAGGCAAGTTTTGGACCAAAAAAGGGTAAAAGAAGTATAAAAAGATAATACATCTAATGCAACAATGACACGTCAGCCCTACGATGCTACAAGATTACGTAGATTGGTCGTGAGGACTTAGGAAGCGGCTAGGTCAAACTCAGTCCACCACATTGAAATCCCAATCTATGCCTATAAAAGGGAGGCTCTACTCCATCATAACACCATCCTAGGCCCCAAAGGCCACACCATTTTCTAGGGTGTAAGCCTATCACTACTCCGTAGACACATCATTTCATTCTCATCTCTCTTTTGGTATCCTCTTGTAGGATCTCATAGGCAGAAGCTCTTTTATAGTGCGAATTGCAATGTTCTATTGCCAGCATTGTTGGCACAACGGTTTTGTCATTCTCTTCTAAAATTAGGATTATGGATTGTTTTATGGGATTGTATGTTTTTATTTGTCTTAACTATCTATGTGTAACTAATCCCCAAATCATGGGGCTTTGGTGAAACTTATAATGTAACCAATTGAACCCCTTTTCCTTCTTATGAATGATTTGATATTTCTATTCAATTATGTTTTTCTTATTATGCATAATTAATTAATGAGAATTAATTTCTAAGTTGATTGGGGATAGACGATCATACTATTGTCTAATTAACAGAACTATAAGGTAAACTGAATCTAAGTGTTTTGGAGGATCAATCGAAATCCTTTATTTCTAAAATCAGTTATTAATTTAACAAGTCTGCATGTTCTTTATGCTTCTCTTATTTATATACCTTGCATGACCATTGAGGTAGTAATTTAAAGAAAAGAATATTGCTATTGCATGATCATTGGTAGGGATGGAAGTGAACAAAGCCGTTTGACAGGGGCCTACGACTCGATTTGTTTAAAGCCTAGTTAAGCTCGGCTCGTTTAATAAATAGACAAGCTCAAGCTTCTTAAAAAGCCTTTTTAGATAAACAAGCCAGACTCATGCTTATAAAATAGCATATTTAAGCTATTCAGGGGCCTATATATATATATATATATGGCATATTTAATGGCCCTTTTATCTTGTAGGCTTTAAATTTGTAAGATTTTTTAATTAATTATTTATATAGACTTTAAGTTTATTTATTAATTATTTTGTTATGTAGGCTTTTAAACAGGCTTACAGGCCTTGTAGGCTTTAAATCAGGCCAGACCTTGACAGAAAAAAAAAAAGCCTTTGACAGGTAACAAGCCCAGGCTCAGGTCTCAAAATTTTTAAACAGGCCAGGCTTGAACACTCAAAGCTTAGCTCGACTCGGCCTACTTCCATCCCTAATTATTGGATAGTAATAGAATGAGAATGGATGGTTAGCAATTTACTCAAATCATCCATAAAGGAATTGGGGTGAAATTGGGGTGAAATTGGGCAAAGTTATAAAGGAAACCAAAGTTTTATGTCTTTCCATAATTGAACTCGTATTTGTGCTCTTTTGTGTTTAAATCGCTTACTCTCGTTTTGTTCCCTTTTTACATTCACTTTAAATATTTCTGAACAAACCTTTTTCTGGTGAGCTCAAAAGTTAGGATTGAATCATTCTTTAATATTGTTGAAATAGTCTCTGTGGGAACGATATTAAGGGTTTTAAATACCTTTTTCTACACTGACAGGTGCACTTGCCCGTGGATAAAACTTTGTACCACAGTAAACACACAACAATTTGACTGGTTGATGCTTATGGTCAAAATAAATAGCTAAATGAGTGGGTAAAACAAAATTTTTTAAAACTGAAAGGTGGGTGGGGGGCTGCATTCAAAAATTTAAATTAAAAGCTTAAACCGAATATAACAAAAGCTGCTACCCGATACACGTCTAATTTATTACTTGATTTATTCATCTATTTAATTGGACAGAAACAGTTGTGATTATATAAGTATCAGGTAAACATGTGTAAACACTCAATTATGTCCGAGGCCCCCAATCATTAAAATTAACCAAAAGTTAAGTTATTTAAAAATTTGAAAAGATGTAAAACAGAAAACAAAAAGAACAGAAAGCAGAAAATACAGAAAATAGAAAGCAAAAAATAAAAAATAAAAAAAAATAATAAAAATAAAAGGGAAATTAAAGAATAAGTAAAAATGATAAATAAATAGAAATAAAAATAAAAATAAAAAACGAAAAAGGTAAAAAAAAATGAAAATTGAAAAAAAGAAAAAGCTAAAAAATCAAAATAAGGAACAAAAATTTTGAAATCAAAGGGATTGACTTTTGGCTCCTAGAAAGGGGGTGGCTTTTGGCCCTTTGAAAGGACTTGGCCCTTGCTAAGAGAGAGGAAGCTAACTTTTGGCTCTTGGAAAGAGCTTCACCCTTGCCAAGAATGGATGTGGCTATATATACCTACAAACAAGAAAAGAAAAGAGCTTTTTTCTCATTTTTGGAAATTCTTGGGAGAAGGAGAACTTGGAGTCTTAGAAGGGGATTTTCAGAACCTTTGAGGGGAGGACCTAGGAGAATCTCTGGCCTTCAATTCAGCCCTTGGCCTCCATAGAATCAGCTCTTCATCACCTTCCAATGGAGGTTAGGTCCGAATTTCATCCCTCTTAAGTTTCTTGCTTCTTCTCGGATTTCCGAGTTCATTCTCGTGTCTTTTTTCGTTTTAATTTTTAATCGGTCAAATGATCTCCGATTTTGATGATTTTTGTTGCGTTTTCTTCGTATTTCTCTCTAGTTTCTGGAATGATATTATTTGTCCAATTTGTATCTGAAATGAAATTTTTATCACTTGATTACCGAAGCATGTTCATCCTGGTGCGCGAATTGACCTAGCTTGTTTGATTTGTGCATATCTTGCTCATTTTTGATTGGATTGATGTCAAACTTGTTTTGTTTCATTCTTATGATCCATATCTTTCAATTGATTGGTTTTAATTTTTCAGATCTACCAAAAATATTTTCTAAAAATTCTGAGATTCGAATTCAAATTTTGGCACCAAAAACTTGTGTGTTCTTGAGGGTCATTTTCTTGTCTGTTTTCATTTTAATTTTTAATCGGTCAAATGATCTCCGATTTTGGTGATTTTTGTTGCGTTTTCTTTGTATTTCTCTCTAATTTCTGGAATGATATTATTTGTCCTATTTAGATCTGAAATGAAATTTTTATCACTTGATTACCGAAGCATGTTCATCTTAGTGCGCGAATTGACCTAGCTTGTTTGATTTGTGCATATCCTGCTTATTTCTGATTGGATTGACGTCAAACTTGTTTTGTTTGATTCCTATGATCCATATCTTTCAATTGATCGGTTTTTATTTTTCAGATCTACCAAAAACATTTTCTAAAAATTCTGAGATTTGAATTCAAATTTTGGCGCCAAAAACTTGTGTGTTCTTGAGGTTGATTTTCATCTCTGTTTTTCGTTTTTGTTTTTAGTCAATCAAATGATCTTCGATTTTGATGATTTTTGTTATGTTTTCTTTGTCTTTCTCTCTAGTTTCCAGAATGATATTATTTATCTAATTTGGACTTGAAATGAAATTTCTATCACTTGATTACTGAAGCATGTTCGCAATTCCTTTCCTTAACTTCAAATCAAGTCAAGTTTATGTTAAATCAAGTCTAATTCAAGCCCAATTCTTTTAATCTCGATCCAATTTTCCTTCACTTGGGTCAAGCTCACTTCTTTTTCTTTAATTCTAAATCATTTCTTTAAAGTTGAATTTTGCTTAATTTGGGTCAAGCCTAATTCTTTTCTTTAATCAATTCTTTGGGTCAAGCCCGATCTTTTTCCTTTTCTTGAAATCAAATTCAATTTTGCCATGGGTCCAGCCCAAGCCCATCTTTTCACTTAAACTCAATTATTTTCTTCCATTTTCTTTTAATTTGGGTCAAGCCCAATTTTGGTTCTGTAACTATTAAATTAAATCCAATCGTTTTTTTTGAAACATTATCTTCACTAACTCTGTAAAAACATCTGTTTTAATTTTCTAAAATGTGTGCAATCGGATTTTAACACGAGCAAAGCCTTCCTGTGTTACGTGTTTTAATTAAATCTTGGATTCAAATGCTGCTTACGACGATTTGAATTTTGCAAGCACGCAATTTTAGAAAATCATTGTTCACTAACTCTACTAAAAAAAATGTCTATTTCAAAATATCAATTTTAATTTTCTAAAATGTGTGCAAGCGGATTTAACACGAGCAATGACCTTCTACGCTATTCTGTGTTTTTAATTCTCTGCATTCAAATGCGACTTACGACGATTTGAATTTTGCAAACACGCAATTTTAGAAAATCCTTGTTTACTAACTCCTTAAAATATGTATTTCAAAATATATGTTTTAAAATGTGTGCAAGCGATTTTAACTACGAGCGACCCTTCTCTGGCATTACGTGTTTCAATTACGTGTGGATTCCAAATATGACTACGGCGATTTGGATTTTGCAAGAATAAATTTTAGAAAATCTCTATTTACTAACTCTGTTAGAAAACGTCTATTTCAAATATCTATTTTAAATCTCTAAGATTAGTACAACGGATTCTAATACGAACGAGGCTCCCTCGTTTGTTCCGCGTTATAATTCGTGCAAACTCACTCACGGCCTACGACGGTTTGGGTTATGCAAGTACACAATTTTATTCTATTCAAAAATCAATCCTATCCTCAAATCACCCCTCTGCTTCTTCAAAAGATCAAGTCTCTTAAAACCAGAACTACGTAAGCCTTGAATTTCCCATTGCACTTTGGAATACGTAGGAAGCGGGATCAAGTCTGTCACAAGCTAACCTCCATAAACCTATTTATTTTCAAATTAATTAAGGGATCAAACTATTTTCAAATAATCACACACTCGTTTAAGTCTTGTTCCTTGGAACAGGCGGTGAGTGGTGCCTAACACCTTCCTACTCGAACCGACTCCGAACTTCGAATCTCATCCTTGAGTCAGGGTTTTTCCAAATCTTTTTCCCTTAAACAAAAATTTGGTGGCGACTCCACAATCAAATCAAATTATTTTCAAATTTTAGCGAGTTTGTCGTCTCGTCGTAATTACGGTTGCGACAGATGGCGACTCCACTGGGGACTTTTAGAGAGTCAAACCCTGTTTCAAATTGAGTGTATAAATGCATGTTGATCTCTTTTCTATTTATTCATATGTTGTTATTTATTTCCTATATTCATGATAGCTCAAGTTTGTATGTTGCTCACCCTAGGGTAGACGACATATATATATCTATTGTGTTTCAAATTGCAGGTTATTCTATACATTCTAGTCTTACATGCATAACATGAGTGAGGCCTTACACCCGGGTCTGAGTGAAAACCTAGGACTAGAGGGGTCTAGTGGTGTCACTTGGGATGCACGTCCCGTTTAGCTATCACGAAAACTCCAACTAGAGTGCGTCTTTTTCTTGGTGCCCTGCAACTGGTAGCCTTCTCTACGGTTGTAGCAAGCACTAGGAATTAGAACTTGACTCTAGTGACCATCATAACCTCCAGGATTACAAACTATTCTGTGTGAGAAGAATATATCAAAAAGACCTTAGATCTATGTAATATCAGCTCACTTAAAGCACCCCAATCAAAAAAAAAAAAGAAGAAAAAGCATATTTATTTTGAAAAAAAAAAAACACAAAATATTAAGATTTGAAATTGATTTAGATTAGAAGAAGCCAAAGAAAATTTAAAACTAAAAAAGAAGAAAATAAACAGATTTGACAAATGAAATCATAAAAATAAAGAAAATTCAAAAAATAATTTCTTATACTAATAATTTAAACTGGGGCAAATTTTTGCCTAAACCAATTCAAATTAAGATTTTGGAAAATAAACATATACAAACCCAAAAGCAGAGGAGAGTTAGAAAATTTGAAAAAGAAATAGAAAATTAAATTACTAAAATAAACACATTATGGAAAAAAAAAGAAAGGAAATTTGAAAAAAAAATCAAAAAAATGCTTTTATGTTTGAAAGAAAACTTAGGGAAATTTTAGCAAAACCAAAATGTGATTTTTGTAGCAAAACAAAAAAAAATAATACCAAAACTACTAAAAATCCAAAAAGAAGCCAAAATAAATAAAGCAACAGATCATTCAAAATGATCAACTTTCAAACCTCTAATTATTTGTGCATCCAACATTGCATTCATCCATTTGTTAAATAAGTTTATCATCGATTTTGAAAATTATCCCCATCTCCCTCATTTTAATATTCACTGAAGCATTAACATTTTTATCATTCATTGATTTTGGCATTCACATTGTTTCTCAAAAATTAATTTTTAATTTAACAGAAAGATTACAAATTGAAGACAGACAACTTTCTCAGCATCCTTATAGAACCCGTTCCAAATCAAGAATCATGGATGAGTTGGAGAGACAAAACGAGGAACTGAAAAATGAGGTCAAATATCTAAAGGAACAGATGGCCAAGCTGATGGAGGCCATCCAATTATCCAAACAAAAAGAGGCAAGGGAATCTTTACCGGGAGAACCAAACGACCCGTCATATCCTCCTGGGTTCACTCCAAAAATCCTTCAAAGATTAACCATGCCTCCACCAACCGAAGGGGTTTATTATGGGTTTCCTCACCACCATACACATACACTACCCCAAACACAAGCTCAAACACAAACCCAAACACATAACCTACCGCCAAACACCATTCCACAAGCATACCAAACAACTGTTGGGGGAATGAATCCTATGTTCACCCAAGGGCCTCACCCTATGTACATACCATTTTCTCAAGCTCACCATATGCTAGAGGAACACCCAAGCCATCCTTCAAATGAGGATCTGAAAAATGGAGAATCTAGAAGATAGAATCCGGCGATCGAGGAAGCGCTTATGAAGCCAAAAATATAAGCGATCTGTGCTTGGTTCCGACGTGGTCATCCCTCCAAAATTTAAGGTTCCTGAATTAGAAATATCAAGGAACCACTGTCCAAAGAAACACGACTATGTACTTTGCAGAAGATGTCTGCATGTACCTACGATGAAAGTCTCATCCATTTGTTTCAAGAACGACAACGGGGGCAACAGAACCGGTACACTCAACTCGAGCGGACACGCATCCGTTCATGGAGAGACCTTGCCGAGGCTTTCACAAAGCGATTTCGGTCAATACGGAGATGGCCCCGATCGGACTCGGCTCCATAATATGGCCAAGAAAGAAGAAGAAACCTTCCAAGATGCGCTCAAAGATGGAGGAGTTAGCTTCTCCACAACAACCTTCTTTATCCTAAAAGAGATGGTTAGCATGTTCGTGGACACACTCCAAAATCCTTTCTATGACAAGATGATTCGAAGTGTGACTTCTAGCTTCTCCGATGTCGTCATCATTGGAGAAAGGATTGAAATTGGCATGCGCGTGGAAAGATCATGCAAAGGTCCGCGAGGCATAGTCAACGCTTCCGGTGGATGCAGGAAGAAAAAGGCATGTGAAACCTACAATGTGGCTTACGGTCAAGGCCAATGCATTCCTCAAATGGCACAAGTATGGTCCAGTGGCTTTCAACCACCACCATATACACCATACACACCTTACTTACCATATCCTTACATTGCGACTACATACCAAACACCATACCCTCCTACTTACAACCATCCGACACAAGTTCGACCTCCAACACAATATGTCGACCCAAACACAAGCCATGAGCCAAAATGCCAACCAAAGCGAGAAAAAGGAGAGGAAGCTCGTCCACTTTGACCCTATCCTAATCTCTTACACCAGCTACTACCTTGGCTGATCCAAAACTATTGGTTGCGCCTTATCCTCTCGAAACCTCAAGAGCCACCATATCCTAAATGGTACGATGCTAACGCCAGATGCGATTACCATACAGGGTTCATCGGCCATTCTACAGAGGATTTCCTAGCTTTGAAACGAAAGGTACAAAGCCTAATCGATGCGAAATGGCTGGATTTCGGGAGGCTTGCACCTAATACAAAAAATAATCCGTTGCCAAATCACGAGAGCCCATCAACCAGCTGAAAAGATGGGAGAAGCACGACAAGTTGCATTGTACAAATCAATCTATCGAGGATACTCATCCAAAATTGTCGTACTTTTCAAAATCAATCTTTTGTAAACAAATCTCAATGAATAATACCGAAGTTACATTTTCATGTTTCTTGAGCATGTGCTTTACATTTTGACTTTACTTCTAAAATTTATCATCCTTTTCATCACTCAACCTATTTCTTATTCCTACACCAAAACAATAAATACCAATTGGTGAGGATGCCAGTGCTGTAATAAGTAATCTTGAACGTCGAATTAATCAAGCTAAAAGAGAAAAACTCAATGAGGAAGCAGAATAAACAACCAGGGATTCTACATCGCCACTCAAAGTAAAAATATCCCGCTGGAATCAAGTTTAAATCCAGGAAAAATTAGGGATCCAAGAAAAGATTCGCTGAATTGGAAGCCTTAAATAATCCAGGCAAAATCAAGGTCAAAACATAAAATTCAAGAAGAAGAGAAGCTCGCTGGGTTAAAAGCCAAAAATAATCCAGGCAAAAGTAGGGTTAAAGTCCAAAATAATGATCGATAAATTCATGATCAGAAAAGGTCTTGCTGGGTTTCAAAAGCAATTTAGGAAAAAATCAAGATCATATAAAAGCTCGCTAGGTCAACAATCAAAAATGACCCAGGCAAAAGTTAGGGCACAACCAAAATTAAGAGCCTGCTAGGTCGAAAACCCTTAAAGGGAGGCCTAGGAAAAAGTTAGGGCACAATTAAACAGAAGCCCGCTAGGTCGAAAACCCTCAAAGGGAGGCTTAGGCAAAAGTTAGGGCACAATCAAACGGAAGCCCGCTAGGTCAACAATAAAAGACGACCTAGGCAAGAGTTAGGGCATAATCAAACAGAAGCCCGCTAGGTCAACCATCAAAGAAGACCTAGGCAAAAGTTAGGGCCTGATCAAGCGAGAAGGCCCTAGGGCTTAAAACCCTCAAAGGACGGCCTAGGCAAAAGCTAGAACACAATCAAGCAGAAGCCTGCTAGGTCGACAACCCTCAAAAACGGCCTAGGCAAAAGTTAGGGCACAATTGAGTAAAAAAGCCCGCTAGGTCGACAATCCTCAAGAACGACCTAGGCAAAAGTTAGGGCACAATCAAGAGCCTGCTAGGTCAAAAATCCGTAAGGGCAACCTAGGCAAAAGTTAGGGCAATACAAAAGATCTGCTGGGTTGAAAACTCAAAAGAACAACCCAGGCAAAAATTAAGGCCAAACTAGGAATTCCAAGACAACATGATATTCTCGCACCTTATATCTTCTTAAACTGGGGCAAAATTTTGCCATTTCTCAAAAGTTTGGCTAATTTGACAATCAAGATTATGAAAAGCAGCATTGGCATTTTTCATCAAAAGGTGCCATTTGGGCAATCAAACCCACCCCTTTCATCATCCTTTTCCTTTCAAGTACACCACCTTAAAACATACAACCTCAAAATTCTCTATCTCCTTCTTCTGACCATCCAGCATCACTTTGCACACCTCAAAATGCACGTGCCACAAGGAAACATGAAAAATGTAAAAAGAATTAAAAAGGGATTAATTTTGAAAAGTCATGACAAGTCGGATAAATCCTCGGCCGTTGCAACGCAAGATTGTTTCCAAGTTCATCATCTTACCAACCGGGATGCCACCAAAGAAGGAGTGTGTCTTACTCAATAATACTGACCACCGATGGGTTTCAAAAATCCCGGAAAGAAGATTTCAAAATTGACCAATAAGCCAAAAGATTGAGTCGATCCAGCTTGCCTTGATTCTTGATCCCTTTCACACCAACTATGAGGTTGTCGAGGAAGGAGGCGTCAGAAAAAACAAAAAAATCAAGAGAAACAAAAATTTTACACCATTTCATGGTTTGCATTCAATAGCATATGTCTAATCAAATAATTATTTCAAGCATCAAAATAAGAACCCCACATCATTTCTGCATTTATTCAAGCATCATTAACACCGCATTCTTTTCACTCATTCAAACAGCACAAAAGCATCTTTTTATTCAAGCATCACACGACCCATTTTTCAAAAGTAATTAAGACCTAGGTAAAATTGCCCAAATCAGTCATAATTAAAACTGAATCAAGTCCAAACTAGGGCAAACGCTTGCCCACAAAAAAGTTCAATTTGAGGTCATCCTCAGATTATGGATCAAGTCCAAACTGGGGCAAACATTTTTCCAAGAAAGATTTGAATTCAAGAACAAAGTTGGGGCAAGCTTTTGCCTAGAAATTCAAGTTGAGGCGATCCTCAATTCCAAAAATTTCATAACAGAGGGAGACATTCGCCCAGATAATTCAAATCGAGACAGTCGAAAAATTTTGAATCAAGTTCAAACAAGGGCAAACACTGGCCCACCAAATTTCAAACTGAGGTCATCCTTAAATTTTCAGTCAAGTTCAAACTGGGGCAAACATTTGCCCAAGAAAATCCAAGTTGAGGCAATCCTCAATTCCACAACTCCAATCAAGTTCAATAGTGCAAAGTTTCCCAGAAAAACTCAAGTCAAGCTCATCTTCAATCTCATCGAGGCTTAAACTGGGGCAAACACTTGCCTAAAATCCCTTCAAATTAAGACATCCATCAATTATCAAGAATCCCCTAAACTGGGGCAAAATGGTTGCTCAAGTATTTTCAAGTAAATAATTATCAAGTATCTATCTTCATTCCACCACTGTCCCACAACGGGACCTCGCATGATTCACTTTGTCTTAACGAGGCTCATTTAATCTGTCAACAACAGGGCTTTCCTTCGATACCTATCCTAATAGATTCTTGTCTTTTTTCCTTTGCCTCTATTAACATGTCATTCATGCTTTGCCTGCCCCAACAGGCCATTCTTTCAAGTTAGTATAGATCACTTTACTTTTCCTTTGCCTGTCTAGCAGGCTCGCATCTTTCCTGTCAACAACAGGATCTTTTTGTTTTTGCCTGTCTTAACAGGCTTTTATCTTTCCTTTTGCCTGTCTAGCAGGCTTATTTATTTATTTTTTTATCAAGAGTCCATCTACATTCATCCTGTCTTAGCAAGATAGTTTTCGTCATTCATTTTACCTATCTTAACAGGCTTCTTTCATTCCCCTTTGCCTCTCTACCAGGCTTGCATCTTTCCTTTCAACAACAAGATCCTTTCTTTGTTGCCTGTCTTAACAGGCCTCTTTCATCTTTCATTTCCTTTGCCTGTCAAGCAGGCTTGCATCCTCCTGTCAACAACAGGACTTCAAGCATATTTAATCTTGTGTCACCTGTCAAGCAGGTTTGCATTTATCCTGGCAACAGCAGGATGTCATCATTTGCATCTTCCCGGCAACAGCGGGACCCCATGTCTATTTTCCTGTCAACAACAGGACCTCAAGCATGTCTATTTTCCTGTCACCTGTCAAGCAGGTTTGCATTTATCCTGGCAACAGCAGGATGTCATCATTTGCATCTTCCCGGCAATAGCGGGACCTCATGTATATTTTCCTGTCCACAACAGGACCTCAAGCATGTCTATTTTTCTGTCACCTGTCAAGCAGGTTTGCATTTATCTTGGCAACAGCAGGATGTCATCATTTGCATCTTCCGGAAACGAATGCGGGACCTCATGTCTATTTTCTGTCAACAACGGGACATCAAACATGTTTAATTTCTTGCGTCTTTCTGTCACAACAACAGGACATCAAGCATGTTTAATTTCTTGTCTTTTCCTAACAACAACGAGGACCTCATTTGCATTTTCCCTAAGCAACGACGGATACCAAGCATGTTTAATTTCTTGCATTTTTCCTAACAACAGGATATCAAGCATGTTTAATTTTCTGCATTTTCCGGCAACAATGGGACCCCCTTTCTACATTCCTTCCCGTCAACAACGGGGATGCCCCATATTTACTTTCGCATCCCGCCTATTTAGGCTACAACACGTTTACTTTTTCGCATCCCGACCTATTCAGGCCTTAAGCACGTTTATTTTTACGCACTGCCTATTCAGCCCCAAACGTTACTTTTGGCACGCTGGCCTATTCGGGATGCGCATTTACTTTCGATCCTGGCCTATTTAGCTCCCGAAGACGTTTATTTTTCGCATCCCGGCCTATTCAAATTTAGCACTTTTACTTTTTTTTTCGCACCGTGGCTATTCAGCCCGAGCACATTTACTTTCGCATCTGGCCTATTTAGGCCCCAACACGTTTTTACTTTTCGCATCCCGGCTTATTCGGGCCCTCCTCAAGTTTACTTTCTTCGCCCCCGGCCTATTCAACGGGATATCCATGCACGTTTATTTTTCTCGTACACCGGCCCTATTCGGGCCCAAAGATGTTTACATTCCTTCATCCCATCCTATTCAGGCCTAGCACGTTTACTTTTTCACGCACGCTGGCCTATTCGGCCCAAGCGCATTTACTTTCTGCATCCTGGCCTATTTAGGCCCCAGCACATTTATTTTTCTACACCCTGGCCTATTCAGGCCCTAGCATGTTTACTTTTCTGCACCATGGCCTATTCAGGCCCCAGCACTTTTAGTTTTCTACACCCTGGCCTACTTAGGCCCAAACACATTTACATTCTGCATCCTGGCCTATTTAGGCCCCAACACGTTTACTTTTCTGCATCCCGGCCTATTCAGGTCCTAGCACGTTTACTTTTCTGCACCGTGGCCTATTCAGGCCCAAGCACATTTACTTTCTGCATCCTGGCCTATTTAGGCCCCAACACGTTTACTTTTCTGCTTTTGGGCCTACGATGTCAGGGCTCACCAAGTTCATTTTTCCACAGCTGGGCCTATGATGTCAGGCCTCCAACTTAGATAGATACCTCGGCCTATGCTGTCAGGCCACCTTGTACATAACTTACATTTTAGTTCTTGCATGCTTTCCTATCTTAAAACGGGTCGTTTTCACTCTACTGAGTCCGTCGTAACAGGCCATTTCTCTTCTGCTTTTCCTGTTTTTACAGGCCATTTTCATTTCATTTTGCTTGTCCTAACAAGCCATCCCATTGAATTCCACACCAGTCCTAACAGGCATTCATTCATCCCACTTAGCTTAGTTAGGTTATATAGCTAAGCCTCGCATATTTAAACCCTATCGATACATGAAGTCGATAAGGTCATTCAATCATCCTTCTCCAAGCATCCATGAGGTTCAATTTCAAGTTCAAGGCTCCTTCTGTTTGTCGGACTTCTTCAAGGCCTGCCTCGGACATAATGTGTTCACATCTTTACTCATTTCCTATTACGATAATTCAGAGAATCATTTCTCACATTATCTGGTAGGAAAATGAGTAAAGAGGGGCAAATTGTAAACACTCAATTATGTCTGAGCCCCCCAATCATTAAAATGAACCAAAAGTTAAGTTAATTAAAAATTTGAAAAGATGTAAAATAGAAAACAAAAAAGAACAAAGCGAGAAAATACACAAAAACAAAAGCAAAAAATAAAAAATAAAAAAAATAATAAAAATAAAAGGGAAATTAAAGAATAAGTAAAAATGATAAATAGATAGAAATAAAAATAAAAATAAAAAACGAAAAAGGTAAAAGGTAAAAAAAAATGAAAATTGAAAAAAAGAAAAAGCTAAAAAATCAAAATAAGGAACAAAAATTTTGAAATTAAATGGATTGGCTTTTGGCTCCTAGAAAGGGGGTGGCTTTTGGCCCTTTGAAAGGACTTGGCCCTTGCTAAGAGAGAGGAAGCTGGCTTTTGGCTCTTGGAAAGAGCTTCACACTTGCCAAGAAGGGATTTTTCTATATATACCTACAAACAAGAAAAGAAAAGGGCTTTTTTCTCATTTTTGGAAATTCTTGGGAGGAGGAGAACTTGGAGTCTTAGAAGGGGATTTTCAGAACCTTTGAGGGGAGGACCTAGGAGAATATCTGGCCTTCAATTCAGCCCTTAGCCTCCATAGAATCAGCTCTTCATCACCTTCCAATGGAGGTTAGGTCCGAATTTCATCCCTCTTAAGTTTCTTGCTTCTTCTCGGATTTCCGAGTTCATTCTCGTGTCTGTTTTCATTTTAATTTTTAATCGGTCAAATGATCTCCGATTTTGATGATTTTTGTTGCGTTTTCTTTGTATTTCTCTCTAGTTTCTAGAATAATATTATTTGTCCAATTTGGATCTGAAATGAAATTTTTATCACTTGATTACCGAAGCATGTTCATCTTGGTGCGCGAATTGACCTAGCTTGTTTGATTTGTGCATATCTTGCTCATTTTTGATTGGATTGATGTCAAACTTGTTTTGTTTCATTCTTATGATCCATATCTTTCAATTGATCGGTTTCGATTTTTCAGATCTACCAAAAATATTTTCTAAAAATTCTGAGATTCGAATTCAAATTTTGGCGCCAAAAACTTGTGTGTTCTTGAGGTTCATTTTCTTGTCTGTTTTCGTTTTAATTTTTAATCGGTCAAATGATCTCCGATTTTGGTGATTTTTGTTGCGTTTTCTTTGTATTTCTCTCTAGTTTCTGGAATGATATTATTTGTTTAATTTAGATCTGAAATTAAATTTTTATCACTTGATTACCGAAGCATGTTCATCTTAGTGCGCGAATTGACCTAGCTTGTTTGATTTGTGCATATCCTGCTCATTTCTGATTGGATTGATGTCAAACTTGTTTTGTTTGATTCCTATGATCCATATCTTTCAATTGATCGGTTTTGATTTTTCAGATCTACCAAAAATATTTTCTAAAAATTCTGAGATTTGAATTCAAATTTTGGCGCCAAAAACTTGTGTGTTCTTGAGGTTGATTTTCATCTCTGTTTTTCGTTTTTGTTTTTTGTCAATCAAAAGATCTCCGATTTTGATGATTTTTGTTGCGTTTTCTTTGTCTTTCTCTCTAGTTTCCAGAATGATATTATTTATCTAATTTGGACTTGAAATGAAATTTCTATCACTTGATTACTGAAGCATGTTCGCAATTCCTTTCCTTAACTTCAAATCAAGTCAAGTTTATGTTAAATCAAGTCTAATTCAAGCCCAATTCTTTTAATCTCGATCCAATTTTCCTTCACTTGGGTCAAGCTCACTTCTTTTTCTTTAATTCTAAATCATTTCTTTAAAGTTGGATTTTGCTTAATTTGGGTCAAGCCTAATTCTTTTCTTTAATCAATTCTTTGGGTCAAGCCCGATCTTTTTCCTTTTCTTGAAATCGAATTCAATTTTGTCATGGGTCCAGCCCAAGCCCCTCTTTTCACTTAAACTCAATTATTTTCTTCCATTTTCTTTTAATTTGGGTCAAGCCCAATTTTGGTTCTGTAACTATTAAATTAAATCCAATCGTTTTTTTTGAAACATTATCTTCACTAACTCTGTAAAAACATTTGTTTTAATTTTCTAAAATGTGTGCAATCGGATTTTAACACGAACAGGCAGCCTTCCCTGCTGTTTTGTGTTTTAATTCATGCGGATTCAAATGCGGCTTACGACGATTTGAATTTTGCAAGCATGCAATTTTAGAAAATCATTGTTCACTAACTTTACTAAAAAAAATGTCTATTTCAAAATATCTGTTTTAATTTTCTAAAATATGTGCAAGCGGATTTTAACACGAACAGGCAGCCTTCTCTGCTGTTCTGTGTTTTAATTCGTGCAGATTCAAATGCGGCTTACAACGATTTGAATTTTGCAAGCACGCAATTTTAGAAAATCACTGTTTACTAACTCCACTAAAATATGTATTTCAAAATATCTGTTTTAAAATGTGTGCAAGCGGATTTTAACACGAACAGACAGCCTTCTCTGCTGTTCTGTATTTCAATTCGTGTGGATTCCAAATACGGCTTACGACGATTTGGATTTTGCAAGCATAAATTTTAGAAAATCTCTATTTACTAACTCTGTCAGAAAACGTCTATTTCAAATATCTATTTTAAATCTCTAAGATTCGTACAACGGATTCTAATACGAACAGGCAGCCTTCTCTGCTGTTCCGCGTTATAATTCGTGCAAACTCACTCACGGCCTACGACGGTTTGGGTTATGCAAGTACACAATTTTAGTCTATTCAAAAATCAATCCTATCCTCAAATCACCCCTCTGCTTCTTCAAAAGATCAAGTCTCTTAAAACCAGAACTACGTAAGCCTTGAATTTCCCATTGCACCGGGGAATACGTAGGAGCAGGATCAAGTCCTGTCAGGCTAACCTCCATCAACCTATTTATTTTCAAATTAATTAAGGGATCAAACTATTTTCAAATAATCACACACTCAGTTTAAGGGTACTGTTCCTTGGAACAGGCGAGTGGGGTGCCTAACACCTTCCCTACTCGTAACCGACTCCCGAACTTCGAATCTCATCCTTGAGTCAGGGTTTTTCCAAATCTTTTTCCCTTAAACAAAAATTTGGTGGCGACTCCACAATCAAATCAAATTATTTTCAAATTTTAGCGAGTTCGTCGTCTCGTCGTAATTACGGTTGCGACAACATGATTTTCATTTCTGCAAACTGAATCCGCCCGAACCCGATCGAGTATCACCCCTAATATGCTCTCTACGTCCACGATCACCTCAACGTTCGAAAGGAGTATGATCCACGTTGCAAACTCACTAAGGAGTCATAACCACATATACAAAATATAGTAGAGGGGAGTGAGACGTTTCATTCAAGTAAAAGTAAAAATAGAAGTAGTGCATTATATTTTAACATGAAGAATAAATACATTCTTTAACCTTATCAACGAACTATTAGAAGTCATTTCTCCTAAATAATTCATGAATCGGATTATTCTACTCTTTCTGCCACAAGTGGCTACGATGACATACTTAAGAATAAGTTGAGATTATTGTGCCGTATATCACAATAATCCATACTAATCTAAAGTTGGTCATCATGTAGATGCTCTTATGGCCCCAAACCTCTTCGCAACTTATCAAAATAATAGGGGTACCAGGATCCAATTTAAAATCATAGTGTACCCTTGGCAACACTAAAAATTATCATCATCTTTTTTCCACAACATTCTGAAATTGCTCAACTGGCAATGATAATCGTCAGGATCTTGTTGAGGTGGCTAAGTCTAACCAGAGCAGTCCCGGCTACAAGGAGTAACCCTAGACTATTGGGAGGCTCAAACCCAGTTCATATTCCCTTAGGTTTGGAAGTCCCTACTATCATGAACTTCGGTCTACTTTCATATGAACCGACCTTTAGATTTCCTAACTCCCTTTCACAGAAGGGCTCGTAGATTATCTCCATTATAATTTACAAAATACTTTTATGCAAATTATACATGTTAACTAATTGCTCTAATTCCTATTTCTATCTCACATTGAAGACATTCCCTTATTCTCAAGGGGCAGGACCTCTTAGTCCTCAATCAATTATTTGATTTGTTCAACACTATACGTTATATATATATATATATATATATATATATATATATATATATATATATATATATATATATATATATATATATATATATTTTCTACGTTTAATTATATTTTCTATCGGTTTAAATGAGGTTCCTAACCTCCGATAAATATCCCTTAAAACTTAGGACAACAATTTTATATAAATTAACTACTAATATAATCTCCTCTGATAATTTTGTATTTTATTTCTTTATACTAAGGGTTAAATATAATGGTTTATATATATAAACAAAGTCAATTAACTGTTAACTATATTTTTATATAACGAGGAATATATTAGAGGGAAAAATAATATCTATCATAGGGTATTAGATTTTAAACATTTTTATAAAATACTAAGTGGTTTCCTTTTTCCTTCAAATTTGTTAATTGGATATCCCCTATTTTTTATTACGTGGGAATATATCCATATGACTTGAATGTATTATATAGGATCTTATTTTAAAATCTTCCTCTACAGCTTCACGTGTAAATATTATAACTCCTATAATTTATATTAATTTATATAAGAATATTTAATTTTATATTTCCTACAAAATTTAGTATTACATTATCAATTTATTTTATTTACTTTTAATAAAAATTATTGAAAAAAATTAAAAATATTTTATTTTGATTGTAAATATAACATTAATATGTAAAAAAATAAAAGTTAAAATTAAAATATGTTTGATTGATTACATTTAAAATAAAGTTGATTAAAATATTATTTATATTTTATTTTATTCATATCCCAATGAAATAAAATCTAAATATATTTTCGCTAACAGATTCTTCTTTCCACATTCAAACATATTTATTCATTTAGGAAAGACGCAGTTAGCAACTAAGCAACAGATTCCATGTTTGGTCATCGCTCTTGTATTCACCTTCTCAGTAACATATAGTTAGGCATTGTACCTATTGATCTCACTCACAATTAGGATGAAAATGAGAGTGATTTTTTTATAAAGGTTGCAGTCTAATTTATTTAAAGCGATTTGATTTATTTAATACATACGTAGGCAGATTTGTTAAAAAAATTTTAAAAATAAGTTAGATTTAGGTTAATAAAAAAGTCTGCTTAACTTATTTAAAAATTTATTTATTTTTATATGTCATATATTTATATCTATTATATTTATTTTAATATTTTATATTAATATATTTATATAATTCATTAAAATTAAAATTAAAATTTTTAATTTTAAATAAAAAAATTCTTTATCCTTAAAATAAAATCCTATTCTGTCATCTTCATCTAACTTTACGGTTCCATAACACCACTCTTCACATTTTCAATTTCAAGTAAGATACTGTTCAACCTCCACTTAACCCCTAGTCCTTGATGTAGTTTTGTTCAAGAAAGATTATCATATTTAACATATTACCTAGTGTAATATTCTAAAATAAATAGTTGCGAAATTCTCTATGTTACCATACTTGTCTAATGTTTATTATAAGTGTTGGATACTTTACTTTAATTTTAAAATAAATTTTCTATATTTTACTTTAATTTTTATGTGTATCTAAACTTTTTTAAGCATGCATTATATTTCTTATATGTTATTGTATTTATATATAGTTAGTGTTCGATATACATGCTCTAAAATTATTTACTTTGTAATGACATAGATCTTTCAAATCTCTTCTCCATTTGAAAGTAATGAAACTATTGATTCTTCTTATACAAGTGATATTAGTAAAGATTTATTTTTCAAGTTCTACAATTTTAAAAATCTTATTAAAACATATTTTCATAAAAAGTTTAAGCTTGCAAGCCTTTTAATTCATTTATATATATGTTTTAGGCTTATTTACTTTTTTTTTAACTTGTAAGCTTTAAGCTTGCAAAATAATAAATTGACATTCTTTCAATTTATCTATGAAAATTTAGATATAATTATTACATAATTCATTATAATTCTTCTTAATTTCCATTTTTTTACAAAAATCATCACTCAAGAGGAGAATTATAAAATAAGCAAATTTTGAGTAAAAAAAAAAGGAAAAAAGAGCATAAAAAGAAAAAAGAGGAGCAAAAGGATAAAAATATCTCTCAACATGTATTACAATGTGACCAGGTTCATGCATGGCTGCGTATACTTGAGCACGGTCATGCCAACTGGACTCAACATGCACATGTAGAATGAGTAAGCATGGTTTTGCCAAATACAGCATGGTCATGCCAAGACTGAGAAACACCATAAAAGAGCCATGTCAACTCTAGTGACGCAGAAGAGAATCCAGTCAGCCTTAATAGCATTGTAATTGACCTAAAGCAACCGTGATGGCTGAGGGAGCAAGTATTTCAACCTGGTCCACAATTGTTGACACCCAAATTCACGCTTATAAAAAGAAGGTTTCACCTTAGGAGAAAACACATTTGATCTTAGAAACACACCGAAACTCTAATTTTATTCTCTAGATACAGTCCTACCTTTCCTCCATTTTTCATCTCTAGTCTCTTCATTTCCAATTCCTTCTCTAGTGTCCTCCTGTAGGATCTTAATGAAAGGAATCCTTTCATAGTGCAGTCGTAGGGTTAATTGATAATCTTATTGGAAACCTAATTTTGTATCTCTTATCTTAAGACTAGATTATGGATATTTTTGAGTTAATTTCTATCATATGTAACTAATCCTCAATTCATGGAACTTTGGTGAATCTTGTGCTGTAATAGCTTGAACCCCAGTTTTTTCCTACAAATAATTATTGTGTCATTACGTTATGAATGGTGGTATTTTGGTTATCCAATTGTGTTGCCTTATTATGCTTAATCCATTAATAAGAATTGGTCACTCTTGTTAATCTGTAATTTGGTTGGGGGTAGGCGATCGTACATCCTCCAATTGATGAAACTTTAGGATAACTGAATCTAAGGGTTTAGAGGATCAATAAGAATCATAGGTTTCTAACCAGTTAATTGCCTAAACACTAATTGTCAACCTCTTATACCTTATGCTTCTCTTATCTATGTATCTTGCATGATCATTGAAGGTAGTATTTAGGAGGAAAATTATTACTATTGCATGATTATTGGATAGTGATAGCATTAGAATAGATGGTTAGCAATTGATTTTAGGAAAAATTGGAGGTAAAAGTAAGGTCATAAGTGGATCCAAAATCCATATTATTTTATAATATGCATTATGTTCTTTTATTTTCCACTTTTTCTTTTTAAAGCTTATTTTGATTTTAAGCTCATGTGCACACAACCTCTTTTAGTGAGTTCAAAAGTTACGATTCAAACTTCTCTTACATATTGTTGGTATAGTCTCGGTAGGATTGATATTAAAAATCTTAAATACTTCCTTTCTATACCGACGAATATACTTGTCCGTGGGTAAAACTTGACAAAGATTTTTACACTCACATTTTCAATGAAACACAAACCTTTTTAATCAATCATTTATATTGGCTTTAAACCTATTTATTGATATTTTTATATTATAGGCTTTTGAACAAACTTGTTGGTTTGTTATACTTTAAAATAAGTCAAACTTTGACAACAAAAATGCTTATGACATATAACAGGCCTAGGATCCTGCCTCAAAATTTTTAAGAAAACTAGACTTGAACGTTCAAAGCCTAACTCAATTTAACCTATTTCCATCCCTATTCATAATAAAGGATTTGATATAAAAAAAACGTGAACCCTTTGATGCTCTTGAGAGGATAACAGCCACTCACGAGTATACACATAGGGGACCACCCATTTAGCATCTTCATTAACGTTCAACTTCATTTCTCTTCCAATTATTCTTCATCCTCTTTGGAACAAAGCTCTCTCTCTCTCTCACTGGATCTCATTTTCACATACAATCAACATCATCTCTCACATTCCCTTAACATTTCTTCCTTTCATTATTTTCTCACATGCAGAAATGCAATCATCCTCCATAGTATTGGTTTATGCATTCTTTTTACTTCTTTTTTTTCTCCCATACTCTCTCTATTTGTTCTACACCAAATTCATATTTGTGTATGCATTACAACTAGAAAAACCTCTCTCTCATACATATTTGGGCAACATAGTGAATACACTCAACCATAACCCTCACTCAAAAGTTGTTATATTCATGATCGTATTAATATGGATAATGATAGTGTGCTTTGAATATGAATGGTAAAATGGTATGTATCTCATTTCATCTCCTTTTATTGTTTAATGGTTAAAGCTCATATTAGTTTAAACTATAACATCTCCTTTTATTGTTTAATGGTTAAAGCTCATATTAGTTTAAACTATAAATATTGTTAGATGTCTTTGTCAAATGGTCCAAACTATTAAATACCAAAATCGATTTTGACAATTTCTCTGAGATGATACAAATGCCTAGATAATATTGATTCGGATACTTATGTTGTTTAGTGATCAATTTGTGATGATAAATAAATTCAATAAATAATGCTAGTTTAATAATATTTGATACTATCAAATCACTCCTAGGTCTTTATTATATTGATAGACTAAGACTTTATGGTATTTGTTTGGATTTGATCAAACATAAATTTAGGGAAATTTTTTTTAAAAAAAGATAATAATAATAATAATAATAATAATAATAATAATAATAATATTATTATTATTATTATTATTATTATTATTATTATTAAAAATGAAAATAAATGTTGACATCGTTTGTTCTATGTTAGAGTTTTCTACGATGAAATTTTGTAAATAAATGAAATATAAAATGCAAAAAATGGTTTTCAAAAAAGGCTACTCTAATCTTCTTTGTGATTGTGAGTGACATTATTATGGCCATGCATTTTGGATAAATGATATGAATTGTATATATGTTTTAAATTATGAAAATTAATGTAAAATAAAAAATTATTAACTATCAAATAATATTTTAATTTTAGATTTAAGCCTTAAAATAAGAATGTGTAGTACTCTATTATTCGTATGTTTTGAAATTGTAAAGAATTTGGAGTGCATGAATATGTTTATCTTAAAATCTATGCATGTGTAAGTCTAAGATATTTTTATAAAATAATATTAAAATATTATAAAATCAAAAAATATTTTTTTAATAAAAATCATTAAAATATACGTAGAAAATTGGATCAAAATTTTTGTCAAATTATTTTTTATATATATTATATTTTATTCCCTTTACGTATATAAATAAATATTCGAAGTATTTCATTTTTATTTTAAGAGAGGTCAATTTTTTTTTTCAAAATTATTTTAAAATTGCACCTTTAACTTTGGGTATTGTTCTTTAAAATGGGCGAAAATGATGCTAGCACATTCCCTATTCGTAAGAGATTTCTGAACCTAGATTTCTTACTTTAGGAATTTCTCCAAATGTTTTTTCTCAAAAATAAACTTTGATGGTGATTCCATTTTCTTATCGTTCAACTCAAATTATTTTCATGGATTTGTCATCCCAGCTTGATTTAGATTGTGACAACCTGGATGGAGGAAGATGAGAAACATATAATAATAACTTTGATGTTCAAAAAGTTATGGATAAAAAGAATCTTTTGTGGAAACACTTTTGAGAACCTAAAGATGGGATACATTCCAAAGAATGCCAATAAAGGGAGAAGGAGAGAGAGAGAGAGTTTATGTGTTTTCTATGATTTTTTTATTTAGAAAATAAGTGAGCCCATGTAAAAAAAACTTAGAAAGGAAAAAAGAGATTGTACATATATCTTGTCATAGTAATGAAGAGGTGGGAGTTTAGGCACCAAAAGAGTTGTAAAGGAAATAAAGTTCAACATAAATGGAGAGAGAATAAGATTTAGTCAACTTGAATTTTTGTTAAGCATGAGACCATATTCATAGATCTAAGTGTATGCACAAGCCTACAAACATGTAGATTATGTGAGTTAGAACCAATAAAAATATTAGATCATTTAAATATAATTTTTTTTATTCATTTAATTTATAAGTTAACTGGGATGAATTTTTAAATTATGTGTATATTTTTATTTATTTTTTATTTTTAAAATTTTTAAAATTATTTAATATATTTTAATAATTAAATAATTTAAACAAGTTGATCAACTGACATGTAAACTAAAATGGGCTTAACACGAACTAAAAGTTTTACTTATTCATTCATTTTCTAAATCAATCTAATCTTATCCATATAACCGTGGATTATTATAGGGTAGGTTTGTGCAAATTAGATTAACATGCATATCCATCTATATATGTTCATGTGTGTTGTGTTTGCGGTATCCCTTAACATCAATGTTGTGTGATGATGACATCTAAAAACTTTTGGAAGAGTGAATTTTTCTCTAAAAAAAATTTGTTGGGATTTTGTAACCAAATTTAATTTTGTTCAGAGAGTGCCCTCCAAACTTATCCAATGAAGAGTATAAAATAATGAGTGAGTGCCACAGGCGAATGGAGGTGAAAATATAAGAAGAAATAATTTTCTATTTTATTTTGTGTTAAAATAAAATAAAGAAAAAAATATAAAAAAAATTATGAACATAATTGAATATTCATAATTTATCTTTCTTGATTTGTTTTTTTTTACTAGATTATATGGAGCATTACAATTTCTATATTATTATAATAAAAAAAACTGTGAAATAATTGCATTTAAGATATGCTAAAGGTAGACTCAACAATAAAAAAAAATGTAGAACATATAAAAAAGTCTAGACAAAAAAAAAATAAGGGTAAAAAAGAAGTTAATGAATGTGAGATAGTTTGTGACTGAAAAATAAATGTAAAAAAAGTAAGGGGCAAAACATTTAATCTGCGTTGAATGGAAATTAAATATAATAAAAGAAAGAAATTCTTAAGATTTGACCTAAAATTAAATGCAAGAAAAATAAACGTAAAAAAAGTAAAATAATCAAGAAAATGGATTTTGACTAAAAATAAATGTTACATGAAAGTAAAGATATTACACAGGTAATAATAGACTTTGTCTAAAAATTAAATATAAAGTGTAATAATAGACTTTGTCTAAAAATTAAATATAAAAAAGTAAAGGTGTTATCTAAGTATTAGACTTTGACAAAAATTAAATGTAACAAAAATAAAGATAATAAATTGGATTATTTTTTTATTTTTCTTTTTATAATTTTGTTATTAAAAGAAATTAAAATTAAGTTTGTAAAATTAATTTTGAATAATATTAGATGTTTCACAGCAAATCCATTTTTACTAAATAATATAAAAAATTATACTTCATATATTATCATGGTAGAAATAAGTAAATATATAAACAAATTATACATGAGATAGGAAAAAGATAATATCAATGATAAAAAAATACCAAACATATAAAAAGTTCTATGAATTAAAAAGAGAACAAAATAAATAAATATCATGCAGCTTGTCTGGAAAATAAATATAGAAAAAATAAAAATGTAAAGAAAATGTTAAACTTTGATTGAAAATTAATGCAAGAAAAATAAATATGTCGAATAGGTATTAAACTTTGGCTAAAAATTAAATAAAAAAAGTAAAGATGTCAAGTTGTTACTTAACTTTAAATTTAAAATAAAATGTGAAAAATAAAAGAATTAAACAATTATTAAATTTTGACTGAAAACTGAAAATTAAATGTTACAAGAAAGTAAAAGTGTCAAGTACTTAATTTTGTAAAAAAAATTAAATGCAAACAAATAATAATAATAAACTAAATTATTTTTATATTTTTTTATTAAAATAATAAAAATTAAATTAACAAAAATAATCTCAAATAAAATAAATATTCACATATAAATATTTATTTTAAAAAAATGCAATTTTTAAAAATTAATATAATTTTGTCAACATATTAAAGTTTTTTATAATAAGTTTGCTTGTTATATATGGATGTACATGTATACGAAGAATGATCAAAATAATTATTTCAAAAGTAACATATATTAAAAGATGTATATTATATGTTAAATTAAATTCATTTGAAAAATATTAAATTTATTTTAAAATTTATAAAACATGTTAATTTAATGTACATAATAAAAAATTTTAATCAGACGACTAAATTAATAAATTTAATAATTTAAAAAAATAATATAAATTACAAATGAGATAAGTTAATTCCTCTTCTTCCCTCTTTATATATATAAACAAAAATATACAATTGGATCATGATCAAAATAATATTAAATATTAAATTTAATAAAACTATATTTTTAATAATTTTTTATTAAAAATATTTATCTATACAATTATTAATATTATTTTATTATATATATAATTTTAAAATAGTTATTTTCTTATATTTAAAATAATACATCATACAATTTGTTTTTTCTTCAATCAAACAAAACAAAAGTTTATTCAAAAATAGTAAATTAACATAAGAAAGACAATCAATTAAGCCTAACATCTCATCTCACCCACATTGAATTGGTTATCTCAGTTTAACCGTTCAAACATATGGGGTAGCATCTAGGAATAATTACAACTTAGACAGTTAATAGGCCTACTCTTTAAAGCACCTAAAGGCCTAATTTAATCAAGGCTAGTTACCATTTTGATCCAAAATTTAAAAACTTCATTACGTGTTTAATTTAGCACCAACACAATCTTTTAAATTTATCTTCATATTAATTCAACTTTCTCGAGAGAATTTTTATTCACACCCATAACATGAGTAGTGTTTCTCACCTTTCCTTTAAAATGACATTTATACTCTTTCTTTTATCTATTCTAGAAATTAAATTTCGAAACATAATTTACATATTATCTTTCAAAAATATAATTCTGAACGGAAAGTAAATATGATTATAGAATTATCATTTTGAAAGGCAAGCTAAATTCTACATATCTATTCTACGTATCTTTTTTGGGAACATGCTTATTTTTCTTTTAGAATTATAATTTTGAAAGATAACACATATTTATATTTTCAAAATGTTGACTAAATATTCACATTCGTTAATATTAAAATGGTTAAATTTTTTATAAAATATTATGTTATATATTCATAAAATGTCATTATATAATATTAAAAATAATGTAAAAAACAATTAGTTACACAAGTTTTCCTCCTCCTTTTAGTAAGTATGGTTTCTTAGATACCCACAGGTGTAATACTTAATGCTTAAAATAAAAGTTTGTTCCTTGTTTGCCTTTTGATATGGATCTCAAATTAAACATTTATTGTAGTATCTCAACAATCCTTTTAAATTTTTCTTGTATATAAACATATATTGATATTAATATATTAATATTAAAAAGGCATTGACATAGGTTCAAAAGACATTTAACCATATATGGAAAGAGAGTATCTTACTCCTGATTGTTGATGCTTGGTACTTCCATCTGTGTGGAAGGTTGTGCGACATGTTCCTTAGATAAAGGAATCAAACACAAATATGAGATACTACAAAACAAATCCATGTATTTGTGAATGTACCGGACCTTAGCAGTAACATCACATCTACCCTCTTATGGCATCACAAACTTTTCATAATGTTGGTAATTGTGGTCTATATCATTTGGACTGATGACCACATGAAATTGATCAAATAGGGATGGAGGTATGCTTTGAATGTGACTATACTGAAGTAACACTCTTTATGGTAAGGGTGGATAAAATATACCACCACATATCAACCTGAAACACAAACATATATTGTGGAATGGTCAGTGTGCTTTGTAACTTAATATGGTGTCCAAGTGATGTCATTTGCATATTATCAATCCAATGCCTCTCTATATGGATGAACATCTCCTAAACCATGAATCATCGTTAACTACATCGACATAGGCACATCTTCCCTAAACTTCATATTCATTTAGCGATAATGATAAGTGAAAAATGCTCAAAAATTCATGCTTGAAATAAACATTACAGATGGTTAATTTTATAAAATAATATTTTGTACACATTATTTAAGAACTAAAAATAAATTCTGTTACACTTGTAATAATGTCTTGTAGCCTCTCATTTAGAAAGTGTTATGAAAACTCGCATCACTAAGATGGTTGTATAGGTATGTCAATGCAGTTGCCCCTCATGCATACCTCTTGACATATGAAGATCTTGGAACAAGTCTAGGTACACAATTCCAACTAGAGGTTAAAGTCTTACCCGTAAAGATAATGCAACCTATTAGTCAAAGTAAATATGCCTTGACACAAGCATCCAATTGACCTTTTTTTATACAACGCTTGTACACGTACTCTATCTAACTAAATTGAACACTAGTACCATAAGTGGATTCGATCTCCATGTTTTCGTATTCCAAAGATACGTGTAACAACTTTTATAACATGACATATGCGGCCTCTCTCTATATCGGACAAACAAATAACAATTCACCTGTTACTTTTTGGACAATAATTCAAGTTACTATATTAATATTCAATATAAAGGATACTCTCCTAGTGACAAATCACTTAACAAAAAAGCAACACATGAGAGGAGCAATACACCAATCCAAGAATTGATAAGGACATGTGTGCATTAACTTAACGAGTAGTCACCTCCATGACCAAATTTTAATACAATCTAAGAGGTCCAAATGATCATAAACCCCATCATTAAAAATAATTGAATTTATTTTTAGCCATATCATCTAACAAGTTGAGATCCAAATGGAGACCAGGATACCTTTGGTCTTTAGGTTCAGTTTGATATTTAAGATCAAACCAAACATCTCAGCCACTTAGTCTAATATCTAATGCAAACTCAACCATTGAAAAATGCCTTGCCAAAGCAAGCTACCTACTAATATAAGTAACAAGAAGGACACATCATCCAACGTGATGACCATCTTTCTTATTGATAAATTGAATATGCATGTGTCTCGATACCATTTTTTTACGAAGGTAAACACTAACCCCTAATTCATAATGTCATAATCGCAGATAACCAACTGTGCTAATCCAACTTCTCGTACAATAGCATGAACATAATCATTCTATGATTCCTTCATCTTACATCCTTATGAAACTATCTTTAATGCATTGTGATCCTGTATTAACAAATTTTTCATTCAATTACTAATCATTCTATAATATTACTAAAAATAAAAATTAATAAATATTACCTCTCCATTCCACAATGAGGCAGTAACATGCTTATTATACAATCGAAGCACTCAAGTATCCTTAAGATCTTTTGCTCCCCAAGTATAATCTCTCCGTACAAATGCTATTAGCCTTAACTTTCCTCACATCATGTGCCTACAGTACGTCCTCCTTTTTGTGATGCGCATCCTCTACCCCTTTCACCCTTATGTAGTTCCTGCACCATCTCTATTTCTCTCCATAGATAAACATTTTAAAAACTATTGTGCATTAGAAACTAGTTAGAAGATTCCTAAAAATCAATATTTTATCATTTTGGAGACAAGATTATGAAATGTATTTGAACTTTCTGGAAGGTAAAATATGAAATACAATTTTAAATCCAATAAAATATATTTTAAAAATAAGATTTTGAAATATAATAGTGAATTCCAGAACCTTGTTTCCAAAATGATACAATAGGTTCTAGAAATAAAATCTAAGAATGGAAAAAATGAGTTTGAAATCTTCTTTTTGGAAATTAATTATGTTGGTTCAATAAATAAGATTATGAAATTCATTATTTGTATTTTGGAATATTATTTCTAAAAGTTATATTATAGTAGCTGTAAACACCCAATTATGTCCGAGACCCTCTTTTAGGTGATTAATCCAAAATGAATTAATTTATAGTCAAAGGAAGGAATTCAAAACTAATAATCCAAATCAGAAAATCAGAATAAAATTAAAAACGAAAAAACAAAAAATAATTTAGAACAGAAAACAGAAAACAGAAAACAGAAAACGGATAACAGACAAAAGTCATTTTAGTTTTTTTTTACAACCAAATAAAAAGTATAAAAATTCATAATAATAAACAAAATTAAAATCTGAAAATTTTGAACCAAAAGAAAAATAAATAAAATAAAAAATGAACAAATGAATAAATAAGTGGAATAAATAAATAAAAACTGATTCTGAAAAAGAAAAAAAATAAAAAATAATTCTGAAAAAAAAATAGTAATAATAAAAATAATGAAATGAAAATTATTTATTTTTCTGCTTTTTGGAAAATTTGCAAAAGAGGCCAAAACTAAAAAAAGAAAAGGGTGAAAATGCAAATTGAAAGAAAAGCCAAGTTTGTTTATTTGCAAAGAAGGACAAAAACAAAAGAAGAAGGAAGCCTATAAAAGGAATGCGAGAGGATCAAAGGGGTTTTTTTTTGGTTTTTTTGCTTTTTGGAATCAAAGAATCATTAAGGAAATTAGAGAGGAAATTATCTCTTCTTCTCTTGGAGACTTCGCTCTTCAAGAATCGAGATTGTGCTTGTCGATTAGCATCTCAAACTTGATTTCATAGGCTCTGGCTTGGTTAGTCACCAAAATTCTTACACTCGAATTTGTGTCAATGGTTAATATAGAAATTGGATCGAAATCTTTATCATTGATTACTCGCCTTAAAGATAGCATAGGGTGAAATAGATAACATTCTTGATATGGAATTAGTATTGGTTTTATGTTTGTAAAAATCTTGCATGGCTGCATACACTCGTTCAAACATGGTGTATTGATCTTGAATCGGATAAGGAGAAAAACCAATTTAAACGTGTAAAATTGACTCGAAAAATGTGGAAGACACGGCATGAACCTTTGTTTTTTCACTTGTATCCATGAATTTGAGATGGAGGGTCTGGACTCCGCGTTTCATAAGGCTCCCGAGGAAAATTTCATATCCCGATGATCGTGTGAAGGTGCTGAAAAAGGCGCTTTGTTCGATTATAGCAAAAAACAGAAGAAGAAGATGAGCCAGAAGGGTGAAGGATCAGTTTTGATTTCGGTTAGGACTTACACATTAGATCAAGAAAATAGAAATGACCCTGCAGCTCAGGCCTTTTTGATTCTCTGAAACGAAGCTAGAGAATTTAGGATGGGATCATTATGAATCCTAGAATATGTGAAATCGAAAAGAGTGTGTATATGGCCCAATGAAAGGCTGGATGTATCTGAAGTACGATAACACGATACTCTGACTTTTGGTGGAGGAAGTATTGAATGAAAATTACCTTTGAAGAATGTCAATCAGAATATCTCAATTCTTTGAGAATGAATTGATCGGAAATGGACAGACTCATAGCTTGGCCATTAGTAGTCCCGGTACTTAGCCTTTAGGAATCTAACAATCAAAGGCTTGAAATTTGCTATCATGAGGATTTATCACCAGTGAAACCCTCTCATCCATATAACTCTATAATGATAGAAAAAAGATCAGACTGAGAGGTGAAGAAACCAGTGAGAAATCAATTAACTAGAACTGATGTTGATGAGCCACTGTGAAGGGTCATAGTAATAGCCTAGGCTTCTATTTGATCCTACAAGGTCCTGGTATGGTGATACGAAATGGGCAGGTAGCTATGGAAACAGGGCCTGCTGTAAAGGCTTTCAAATTCCCGACCACTCGGTAGTTATATTTATTTGCGCCCATTCCAAATTGAGCACCACAGTCTGGTTTAGTGGTCAAGCAGGCGGTCCATAAGTTCCAGGACCCGGGTTCAAACCCCACTGGAGCCATGCTCGTTTATTTTTCCATATTAGGCCACGACAATCTGACTCTTTAAATAGAATTCCTTGCAGGCTTTTGACAATTTGAGAGATTGGCTCAAGTGGTGAGAGCCTTAACATGTGACCTCACAGCCCTGGTTTCGAATCCTAGGGTGCACTTTTGATCCCTATTAACTTCAAAAACAGCTTCAATTACCATATTGCCCTTGAACTTTTACCATAACTCCAATTCTGTCCATAAGCCATAAAATCACCAATTACCATAATACCCTGGGGAATTCATGTAATCTCCACTCTGTCCCTATTTTTTCAGAAAATAAAAAATGCATAAAAATTTCAGAATTGATAAAAAAAATTTTTACAGAAAAATTTCAGAAAATTCTAAAATTTCCAGAATCCATAGAAATTTCAAAGATTAATAAAAATTCTAAAATTAAGAGAAAAATAGGAAAATCAAAATTAATAGAAATTTCAAAAAATCAGAAAATAAAAAATTAAGAATTAGAAAATCAGAAATTTAGAAAATTAATAAAATTACAGAAAATAAAAAAAAAGAAAATTTTCAGAAAATAAATAAAAACATAGAATAATTTAGGAAATTAAATAAAATTTTCAGAAAATAAATAATTACAGAAAAATTAGAAAATTCAGAACATTAACAAAAATTCAGAAAAAAATAAGAAGAGTTCCAAAAAATTTAAATAAGAAAAATTAATTCCAAATTTAGGGTTAGATAAAAATTAAGGAAATTTCTAAAATAAATAGAAATTAAAGAAAACTAAAAAAATACATTAGGAAATTCAGAAAATCCATAAACATTAATAAACATCTAAATACAGAAAAATTTACGGAAATAAAAAAGGAACGAAAAATCTTTTTCAAAGTTTTCTTTTATTCAAAATTGATGTCTTCCACAAAATATTTCTGTTTCTAAAAAATCTTTTCCAATATTTTAGGATCTTGAGTCTCACGCAATGGGCTCTAAATGGGAAGCGGCGGTTTTTTTTTGTTCAACATTTAGTAGTTCATATAAGTCTTTGTCTTTGCCTTAGCGCCTCGGGCCTCAGTGCGTGAGTGGACTTGAGTCCTTTTCAAATAAAAATATAAATATATATCTTTTCTGATATTTGGGATTTTAGGCCTCACGCAATGGGCTTTAAATGGGGAACCGGCGGTTTACCCGTTTGTTCAACATTTAGCGATTAAATATAGGTCCTGTCTTTGCCTTAGCGCCTCGGGCCTTGTGCATGAGTGGGCCAAAGACCCCTCCTAAAACTAAAACTCCTTTTCGAATAGCAAAGTCTTCTAACTTTTTCTCAAAAATAAGATCTTAAAAATAATCTTTTCTTAAGCATTTTTGAAGGTCAAGCCTTCACAAAATCAAATAATCTTCTCTCAAACATTTTGAAGGTCAAGCCTTCATGTACCAGAACTACGTAAGCCTTGAGTTTCCCATTGCACCGGGGAATACGTAGGAGCAGGATCAAGTCCTGTCAGGCTAACCTCTATCAAATATTTATTTTCACTCTAACTAAAGGGATCAAACAATTTTCAAATACTCACACACTCAGTTTAAGGGTACTGTTCTCCGGATCAGGCAAGTGGGGTGCCTAACACCTTCCCTGCTTGTAACCGGCTCCCGAACTTAGGAGCTCATTTTTTTGAGTCGGGTTTTTTCCAAACATTTTTCCCTTGAATAAAAATTTGGTGGCGACTCCACATTGATCAAAAGAGTTCATTTTTAAAATTTTAACGAGTTCGTCGTCTCGTCGGAATCAGGGTTGCGACAGATGGCGACTCCACTGGGGACTTTAGAGAGTCAAGCCCATTCAATTGAGTGTGTCATAGTTGATCCCTTTCTTATTTATTTACACGATTTCTTTCTTGTATCTTTTACACGATTTATTTATATTTTACTTATTTGTTGTTTTTGTTTATTCTCTCGTATAACCCTAGGATAGACAAACAATAAATTGCCATATATATCCAGTAATTTCCCAATTTACGGTATCCCAAATTTATGTGCCCTCATACATTGCATATGCATTTATCATGAGTGGGGCCCTACACCCGGGTATGAGTGCTACCTAGGATAGAGGGATCTAGTGGTGTCACACTGGGGCCTACGTCCTGTGTGGCTATCATGAAAATCCCAGCTAGAGTGCGTCCTATTCATAATGCCTCACAACTAGTGGCTACTTCTACTGTTGTGGCTAGCATTGTGGATTGGAACTTGGCTCTAGTAACCTCTATACCCCAGGATTATTAACCACCTTTGAGAGATTCATATAAAAGGCCATAGATCCTTAGGACAGGTAACCCGCATAAGAAGCAAAGAGGGCACACATACCCCTTTTAAGGTACAAGCGATTTGAAGGCTACAATTGGGGAGATACAAAAATGAAATCAAGATAAAAACAAGGAAAACCAAAATAGGGGAAAATTCCTAATAAAAATTAAGAAAAATATTTTGAAAATATTGAAAAGACTAAAAAAAAAAAGGCTTAAAAAGACGTTTTAGAAATAGAAAATTAGGAAAATAATCTTTTGAAAATACTAAAAATATGAAAAGATTCAAAAAGAGAAAATGAAATTTCGAAAACCTAAAGAATGCTTTCTAAAAAGATTCTAGCAAAACTAAAGAGTTTTTTTCTAAACAAAACTAAAGGTTGTTCTAACAAAATAAAAAATACCAAAACTCCAAAAAAATAAATTTGTTTAAAATCAATAAATAAAGCAACTCTGACTTATTTTCGAATAGTCAACCTTCAAGTATCTAAAACTTATTCATGCATAACATTCATTCATTCATTCAATCATGAATTTATCATAAAAAAGATGAATAGATAAAACAACTCTAATTTATTTTCAAATGGTCAAACTTCAAAAATCATAAAATTATTTGCATAAAGCATTGATTCATTCATTCATTCATAGATTTATCAAAAGAAAAAAAAGACTTCAAAAATCATTCTACATATTCACACTCATTGTGCATCAAAATATTTATCATTCACGTTTTGTTGCATTCAAATTATTTCTCAAAAATTAACTGTTAACGTAAACAGAAAAATTGGAAAAACACAACTTCCTTGACATCCTTATAGGACTTTTGCACAATCAAAAGTCATGGATGAGCTGGAGAGACAAAATGAGAACTGAGAAATGAGGTCAAATCATGAAAGAAGCGGTGGCCAAGCTAATAGAGGCCATCCAGCAGTCTAAACAGAAGGAGGAGATGAAATCCTTACCGAAAGAAACAACTGACCTATCATACCCTCCTGGCTTCACTCCACCATCAACTATGCCTCCGCCAACCGAAGGAGTTCATCATGGGTTTCCTCATGGGCATGCACCCTCATATAACCAAACACAAGCCCAAACACAAACCCAAACACATAACCTACCGCTAAACACCACCTCACAAGCCTACCAAACGGCCCAGATTGGAGGAACGCGCCCTATGTTCACCCAAGGGCCTCATCTGTGCACACCCATTTTCCAACTTTACCACATGCCCGAGAATACCCGTCATCCTTCGAATGAGGGCATTAAAAAATGGAGAATCCTAGAGGAAAGAATCAAGGCAATTGAAGGGAGTACTTATGAAGCCAGGGATGCAGCTGACCTATGCTTGGTTCCGGACATAGTAATCCCTCCCAGATTCAAGATTCCTGAATTCGAGAAGTATCAAGGAACTAGCTGCCCGAAGAGCCACCTGGCCATGTACTGCAGGAAGATGTCTCCTTGCATGCACGACGATAAGCTGCTTGTCCATTTCTTTCAAGATAGCTTAACCGGGACTGCTGCCAACTGGTATACACAGCTAGAGCGGACCCACATCCGTTCGTGGAAGGATCTGGCTGAGGCCTTCCTCAAACAATACCAGTACAACGTGGAGATGGCCCCCGATCGAACCCAACTCCAGAATATGGACAAGAAAGGAGATGAGACCTTTAAGCAGTATGCTCAAAGATGGAGGAGTTAGCGCTCAAGTACAACCTCCATTATCAGAGAAAGAGCTGGTCAGCACATTCATTGACACACTCCAAGATCCTTTCTATAACAAGATGATTGGCAGTATGACTCCTAGCTTCTCTGATGTCGTCATCATTGGAGAAAGGATCGAGGGTGGCATGCGTCGAGGAAAAATCACGCACAACGCCACAAGGACAGTTGATGCCTTTACAGAAAAGAAGAGGGCAAATGACGCTTATAATGTAGCTTCTGGTCAAGGACAGTATACACCATACACACCTTACACACCATATCCTTACCTAAACGCAAAACCCGCCCCCGCGCCGTACACGGTCCAAATACAAGCCATAAGCTCAAATTCTAGCCAAACTCGGGAAAAGAAGAAAGATCCCGTCCGGTTTAATCCAATTCCAATGACCTACAATTTCTTGCCCTCGGTTAATCGAGAGCTCCTTGTGGTTCCTTACTCTACTAAACCTCAAGAACCACCATACCCTAAATGGTACGATGCCAATGCCATATGTGGCTACCATGCGGGGTACATCGGTCATTCTACCGCTCCGGGTTACTCAAGCATAAGGTGCAAGGCCTGATTGATGCTAAACGGCTAGACTTTGGGAAAATCACTCCTAATCCAAGTGCTGAATCATAAGAGCTCATCCGCTGGCTAAGAAATGAGAACAGCGCGACCAGTTGCTTTGTGCAAATCAAACTGTCGAGGATACTCATCCAAAATTGTCGTACTTTTTAAAATCAATCTTTGTAAATAAATGTCAATGAATAAATACAAAATTACGTTTTTCATATCACTTGAGCACGTGCTTTACATTTTAGCTTTACTTCTAAAAATTTACCATTCTTTTATCTCTTCAACCCACTCCTTATCCCTACACCCAAACAATAAAATACCAATTGGTGAGGATGCTAGTGCTGTAATAAGTAATCTTGAACGTCGGATTAATCAAGCTCAAAGAAAAAAAATCCCAATGAGGAAGCAGAATAACAACCAGGGATTCTAGATCCCTATTCAAAGTGTCTTATCAAACAAAAACATCCCGCTGGAATCAAGTTCACATCCAGGCAAAATTAGGGATACACGATAAGATCCGCTGAATTAGGAACCAAAAGATCCTGGCAAGATCAACGTACAACTATTCAAGAAAAAAAAAGAAAAGCCCGCTGGATTGAATCAAAATGATCCAGGCAAAATCAGGGTCAAAATACAACTATTCAAAGAAAAGAAGAAAGCCCGCTGGATTAAGTCAAAATGATCCAGGCAAAAGTAGGGTTAAAGTTCAAGATTATATCAACAAAAATCATGATCAAAAAGGTCTTGTCGGTTTCCAACCACAATTAAGATCAAGCAAAAGCCCGCTAGGTCAACAATTAAGAACGACCTAGGCAAAAGTTAGGGTACGATCAAGTAAAAGCCCGCTAGGTCAACAATCAAGAACGACCTAGGAAAAATTAGGGCACAAACAAGCAAAAGCCCGCTAGGTCAACAACTAAGAACGACCTAGGAAAAGTTAGGGCACAATCAAGCAAAGGCCCGCTAGGTCGAAAACCCGTAAGGATGACCTAGGCAAAAGTTAGGGCACAACCAAGCAAAAGGCCCGCTAGGTCGAAAACCCGTAAGGGCGACCTAGGCAAAAGTTAAGTGAATCGCAATCAAGCGAAAGGCCACAAAGCTAGGTCAACAATCTTCAAAAGAGACCTAGGCAAAAGTTAGGGCATAATCAAACAAAGGCCCGTTAGGTCGAAAACCCGTAAGGGCGACCCAGGCAAAGGTTAGGGCGAAGTGAAAGACCTGCTGGGTTAAAAACTCAAATGAACAACCCAGGCAAAAATCAAGGTCAATCCAAGAACCCCAGGACAACATGACATTTCTGCACCTCATATCTTCCTAAAACTGGGGCAAAATTTTCCATTTCTCAAGTTTGGCTAATTTGACAATCAAGATTATGAAAAGCAGCACTGACATTCTTCATCAGAAGGTGCCATTTGGGCAATTAAACCTACACCTTTTGTCATTTTTTCTTTTCAAACACTACCTCAAACATCCTTTGCGAACTTTCTCTATACTTTTCATTAACCATCCATAAACCATTTCGCACACCTCAATAGCGCACATGCCAAAGGAGATGTAAAAAAATGTAAAAATAAAAAGGATTAATTTTGAAAAGTCATGACAATTCGGATGAATCTCCGAACACCGCGGCACGACAGGATTGTTTCCCAAAGATTCATCTTCACAAGCCATTATGCCACCAAAGAAGGTGTGTCTTATTCAATCTTTGCTGACCATTGTTGGGTCTCGAGGATCCTAGAAAAGAAGCTCCAAAGTTGATCAAGAAGCCAAGAGATTGGCCAAAACACCGAACTTAAGTCAATCTAGCTCATCCTGATTTTTGGTTCTTGTCACACCAACTAGGGGGTTGTCGAGGAAGGATGTGTTAAAAAATCAAGAGTAACAAAAGTTTTACACTATTTCATGGTTTGCATTCGTCCCATGACATTTGTTTCATCAAAAAAAAAAAATTTCAAGCATTAAAATAAGAACCCTGCATCATTTCTGCATTTATTCAAGCATCATATTCTTCTCACTCATTCAAACAACACATAAGCATCTTTTATTCAAGCATTGCACGACCCACTTTTCAAAATTAATTAAGATCCAGGTAAAATTGCCCGAATTAGTCATAATTAAAACTGAATCAAGCTTAAGTAGGGCAAAAGCTGGCCCAACAAAATGTAATTTGAGGTCATCTCGAATGATGAATCAAGTCCAAACCTGGGGCAAACGTTTGCCCCAAATTTAATTTGAGGTTACCCTCAAATTCTCGATCAAGTCAAACCAGGGCAAACGTTTGCCCACAAAATTTAATTTGAGGTTATCCTCAAACTCTCGTCAAGATCAAATCAAAGGCAAAAGCTTGCCCAACAAGATTTAATTTGAGGTCATCCCCGAACTCTGATTGAAGTTCAAACAAAGGGCAAACACTTGCCCACAAAATCTTAATTTGAGGCAATCCTCAATTCCAAATTCAAAATAAGGCAAACAAGTGCCCAAGGAAACTCAGGTTGAGGTAATCCTCAATTCTAGAATTCCAAAACGCTGGGCAGACGCCTGCTCAAAATCCTCTCAAGTTAAGGCATTCCTCGACTGCCAAAAGATCTTCCAAACTGGGGCAAACACTTGCCCAAAGTTCTTTCAAATCAAGACGTCTCTCAGTTATCAAGAAATTTCCAAACTGGGGAAAAATGGTTGCCCAAGTCTCTTTAAGGAAATAACCTTTTCCACACCTTGGCCTATGTTGTCAGGCCTCATCAAGTTTATTTTTCTGCACCTTGGCCTATGTTGTCAGGCCTCCTCAAGTTTACTTTTTCTGCACCTTGGCCTATGTTGTCAGGCCTCCTCAAGTTTATTTTTCTGCACCTTGGCCTATGTTGTCAGGCCTCCTCAAGTTTACTTTTTCTGCACCTTGGCCTATGTTGTCAGGCCTCCTCAAGTTTATTTTTCTGCACCTTGGCCTATGTTGTCAGGCCTCCTCAAGTTTACTTTTCTGCATCATGGCCTATGTTGTCAGGCCTCATCAAGTTTAGATTTCTACTCACTGACCTATGTTGTCAGGCCATAGCATTACATCTCTGCATCTTGCTCACTGGCCTATGTTGTCAGGCCATAGCATTACATCTCTGCATCTTGCTCACTGGCCTATGTTGTCAGGCCATAGCATTACATCTCTGCATCTTGCTCACTGGCCTATGTTGTCAGGCCATAGCATTACATCTACGCATCTTGCTCATCGGCCTATGTTGTCGTGCCATAGCATTACATCTCTGCATCTTGCTCACTGGCCTATGTTGTCAGGCCATAGCATTACATCTCTGCATCTTGCTCACTGGCCTATGTTGTCAGGCCATAGCGTTACATCTCTGCATCTTGCTCACTGGCCTATGTTGTCAGGCCATAGCATTACCTCTACTTTCCTGCTCACTGGCCTATGTTGTCAGGCTAAAGCATCGCACCTTTACTTTCCTGCTCACTGGCCTATGTTGTCAGGCTAAAGCATCGCATCTTAACTTTACTGCTTTTCAGGCCTATGTTGTCAGGCCGCCCTAGTTTAGATTTACTGCTTTCAGGCCTATGTTGTCAGGCCGCCGTAGCTTAGCTTTACTGCTTTTAGGCCTATGTTGTCAGGCCGCCCTAGATTAGATTTACTGCTTTTCAGGCCTATGTTGTCAGGCCGCCCTAGATTAGATTTACCGCTTTTAGGCCTATGTTGTCAGGCCGCCGTAGTTTAGATTTACTGCTTTTTAGGCCTGTGTTGTCAGGCCTCCCATGCTTAAGTCTCATACAATTTCAGCATCACAACACTCTTGGAGTTTTCTTTTCAAAAAAGTTTATCTCGGACATGAGGTGTTCACGTCTTTACTCATTTCCTACCACGATAATTCAGAGAATCGCTTCTCACATTATCTAGTAAGGAAACAAGTAAAAGAAAAGCTACCGTAAACACCCAATTATGTCCGAGACCCTCTTTTAGGTGATTAATCCAAAATGAATTAATTTATAGTCAAAGGAAGGAATTCAAAACTAATAATCCAAATCAGAAAATCAGAATAAAATTAAAAACGAAAAAACAAAAAATAATTTAGAACAGAAAACAGAAAACAGAAAACAGAAAACGGATAACAGACAAAAGTCATTTTAGTTTTTTTTACAACCAAATAAAAAGTATAAAAATTCATAATAATAAACAAAATTAAAATCTGAAAATTTTGAACCAAAAGAAAAATAAATAAAATAAAAAATGAATAAATGAATAAATAAGTGGAATAAATAAATAAAAACTGATTCTGAAAAAGAAAAAAAATAAAAAATAATTCTGAAAAAAAATAGTAATAATAAAAATAATGAAATGAAAATTATTTATTTTTCTGCTTTTTGAAAAATTTGCAAAAGAGGCCAAAACTAAAAAAAGAAAAGGGTGAAAATGCAAATTGAAAGAAAAGCCAAGTTTGTTTATTTGCAAAGAAGGACAAAAACAAAAGAAGAAGGAAGCCTATAAAAGGAATGCAGAGAAGCTGGGCAAAGGGGTTTTTTTTTTTGTTTTTGCTTTTGGAATCAAAGAATCTGTTAAGGAAATTAGAGAGGGAAATTATCTCTTCTTCTCTTGGAGACTTCTGGCTCTTCAAGAATCAGAGGATTGTACAATCTGATTAGCATCTCAAACTTGATTTCATAGGCTCTGCAGCAGGTTAGTCACCAAAATTCTTACACTCGAATTTGTGTCAATGGTTAATATAGAATTGGATCGAAATCTTTATCATTGATTCTTCCTTAAAGATGGCATAGGGTGAAATAGATAACATTCTTGATATGCCGATTAGTATTGGTTTCTGTTTGCTTAAAAATCTTGCATGGCTGCATACACTCTGTTCAAACATGGTGTATTGATCTTGAATCGGGTAAGGGGAGAAAAACCAATTTAAACGTGTAAAATTCGACTCAGAAAATGTGGAAGACACGAAGCATGAACCCCTTTGTTTTTTCACTGTATCCATGAATTTGAGATGGAGGGTCTGGACTCCGCGTTTCATAAGGCTCCCAGGAAAGTCTAATCATATCCTAACGATCGTGTGAAGGTGCTGAAAAAGGTGCTTTGTTCGATTATAGCAAAAAACAGAAGAAGAAGATGAGCCAGAAGGGTGAAGGATCAGTTTTGATTTCGGTTAAGACTTACACATTAGATCAAGAAAATAGAAATGACCAGTAGCTCCGGCCTTCTTGATTCTCTAGGCAAAGAAACTAGAGAATTTAGGATGAGATCATTATGAATCCTAGAATATGTGAAATCGAAAAGAGTGTGTATATGGCCCAATGAAAGGCTGGATGTATCTAGTACGATAACCAGATACTCCTAGACTTTTTGGTGGAGGAAGTATTGAATGAAAATTACCTTTGAAGAATGTCAATCAGAATATCTCAATTGCTGAGAATGAATTTGATCAGAGTAACAGCAGCTCATAGCTTTGGCCATTAGTAGTCCTGGTACTTAGCCTTTAGGAATCTAACAATCAAAGGCTGAAATTTGCTATCATGAGGATTTATCAGCTGAAACCCTCTGATCCATATAACTCTATAATGATAGAAAAAAGATCAGACTGAGAGGTGAAGAAACCAGTGAGAAATCAATTAACTAGAACTGATGTTGATGAGCCACTGTGAAGGGTCATAGTAATAGCCTAGGCTTTTATTTGATCTGAGTCCTGGTATGGTGATCTGAAAATGGGCAGGTAGCTATGGAAACAGGGCCTGCTGTAAAAAGGCTTTCAAATTCCCGACCACTCGGTAGTTATATTTATTTGCGCCCATTCCAAATTGAGCACCACAGTCTGGTTTAGTGGTCAAGCAGGCGGTCCATAAGTTCCAGGACCCGGGTTCAAACCCCACGCGGAGCCATGCTCGTTATTTTTCCATATTAGGCCAGCAAATCCTGACTCTTTAAATAGAATTCCTTAGGCTTTTGACAATTTGAGAGATTGGCTCAAGTGGTGAGCCTTAACATGTGACCTCACACCCAGTTTCGAATCCTAGGGTGTACTTTTGATCCCTACTAACTTCAAAAACAGCTTCAATTACCATATTGCCCTTGAACTTTTACCATAACTCCAATTCTGTCCATAAGCCATAAAATCACCAATTACCATAATACCCTGGGGAATTCATGTAATCTCCACTCTGTCCCTATTTTTTCAGAAAATAAAAAATGCATAAAAAATTTCAGAATTGATAAAAAAAAAAATTTTACGAGAAAAATTTGAAAATTCTAAAATTTCCAGAATCCATAGAAATTTCAAAGATTAATAAAAATTCTAAAATTAAGAGAAAAATAGGAAAATCAAAATTAATAGAAATTTCAAAAAATCAGAAAATAAAAAATTAAGAATTAGAAAATCAGAAATTTAGAAAATTAATAAAATTACAGAAAATAAAAAAAAAAGAAAAATTTCAGAAAATAAATAAAAACATAGAATAATTTAGGAAATTAAATAAAATTTTCAGAAAATAAATAATTACAGAAAAATTAGAAAATTCAGAACATTAACAAAAAATTCAGAAAAAAATAAGAAGAGTTCCAAAAAATTTAAATAAGAAAAATTAATTCCAAATTTAGGGTTAGATAAAAATTAAGGAAATTTCTAAAATAAATAGAAATTAAAGAAAACTAAAAAAATACATTAGGAAATTCAGAAAATCCATAAACATTAATAAACATCTAAATACAGAAAATTTCTGGAAATAAAAAAGGGAACGAAAAATCTTTTTCAAAGTTTTCTTTTATTCAAAATTGATGCCTTCCACAAAATATTTCTGTTTCTAAAAAATCTTTCCAAGTATTTTAGGATCTTCGAGTCTCACGCAATGGGCTCTAAATGGGAACTCGGCGGTTTACCCGTTGCTCAACATTTAGTAGTTCATATAAGTCTTTGTCTTTGCCTTTAGCGCCTCCGAGGCCTTGTGCATGAGTGGACTTGAGGTCCTTTTCAAATAAAAATATAAATATATATCTTTTTCTGATATTTGGGATTCTAGGCCTCATGCAATGGGCTTTAAATGGGGAACTGGCGGTTTACTGTTCAACATTTAGTGATTCGTATAGGTCCTCTGTCTTTGCCGCCCTCGGGCCTTGTGCGTGAGTGGGCCAAAAGACCCTCCTAAAACTAAAACTCCTTTTCGAATAGCAAAGTCTTCTAACTTTTTCTCAAAAATAAGATCTTAAAAATAATCTTTTCTTAAGCATTTTTGAAGGTCAAGCCTTCACAAAATCAAATAATCTTCTCTCAAACATTTTGAAGGTCAAGCCTTCATGTACCAGAACTACGTAAGCCTTGAGTTTCCCATTGCAGGAAGTCGTAGGAGCGGATCAATCTGTCGGGCTAACTCTATCAAATATTTATTTTCACTCTAACTAAAGGGATCAAACAATTTTCAAATACTCACACACTGGTTTAAAGGAAGTGCTGTTTCTCCCAGCAGGCAAGTGGGAGTGCACAACACCTTCCACTTAACCTAGGCTCCGAACTTGGCTCATTTTTTTTGAGTCGGGTTTTTTCCAAACATTTTTCCCTTGAATAAAAATTTGGTGGCGACTCCACATTGATCAAAAGAATTCATTTTTAAAATTTTAACGAGTTCGTCGTCTCGTCGGAATCACGGTTGCGACAGTAGCTTTTAAAAATAAAATTTTTAAACTTATTTTTATATTCTAAACTCTTATTTTCAGAAGCTATTATCTATTTACAGAAATTCAATTCTAATGAATTCACACAAAAATATCCATCATAGATGTATATGAAATGAAAAAAAAAGGTGGAATTTGAGATTGAAATTTTACTTCACAAATGGAAAATAATAAGATAAATTAAAAGGAGTCTTATGTTCAAAAGAGGAGAAGAAGAATTTGAAAGAAAGAAAAGCTGAAAAAAAATCTAAAATAAAAAGATAAAACGATAAAAAAGAAAAAATAAAATATTTTAAAATTTTAATGTTACAAAAATAAAAAAAAAGAATGTAGAAAATAAAAGGAATGATGTATATAATATGAGCATTCCCACAAATTTTAATTTATAAATTATATATATATATATATATATATATATATATATATATATATATAAAAGATAGATGATAGATTAAGTTATTTTATAAATAATTTTAATTAGAATTATTTTATTTATAATTCTTGTAAATAATTAAATTTCAGCAATTCAACCGTTAATATATCATCTTTATAAAATTTTAAAAGATTTGATATTTAAAAAATAAATTCAAATTAATGGATAATATATTTTTTTATAATATACATTAATTTAAATTTATTTAATAAAATATTAAACCTTTTTTAAATTTTATAAAAATAATTTATATAATATAATTTATTTATTTAACAATTAAATTAATAAAAATTATTTATTTATAAATGTTATTAAACAAAATAATTCTAACTTAAATTATTTTTAAAATAATTTAATCTCTCCTCTTTATTTATATATATATATATATATATATATATATATATATATATTTGGGATTAAGAGAATTAAATACTCCCCTTTTCAATGTTTAAATTTAATTGACTTTATCCTTGACCTTGTTTCCTTAGAACATAATTAACAGCTTGTCTATGATAGATTAGGAAGTTTATGAAAATTTTATTGAATCATCTAGTCGATTATCATTCTTCTAATAATCAATTAACAAGATTGTAATCTTCAAAATTACACTTCGTAAGAGTTCTAATGCGTAAAAATACCTATAAAACTCATACCGATCTTAAGTGTTAGGTTTAAATCATTTTGGAGAATCCAAATCTCAGATTTTCTTAATAAACCATGACCGAAAATTTTCAAGGATTTAAAATAACTAATCAAACATTTCAAAATAGTAGGATCACGGCCTATTTGGCATCTATAACTAGCTATCCAATTAAGTTTAGAATAGAAATTAAGTCTATAAATTTTTATTCTTTAGAAATCTTTTTAAAATTAGAATACTTAATACTATATGACACTTTTATTAAATTACGAATAACTAATTCAAGTCATTTTAAATTCTTCACTAACACCAAAAAAAAATGTCAATTTTATTATAGGAATTAAAATTTGTGCTCAATCCAAAAAAATAAAAAGACTTATTTCTTTGACTTCTCTTATATTTGGTTATATGGCACTTTCTCCCTTTAAAAAAATGTCCTGTTTATATTATTTTTTCCTTTATTTGTAAAAAATTATATTTTCTCTTTTAAAAGATAAAATGTGTTACAGTTAATCCATTTAATAGTGAAGAAATTTTTTAATGATGATGAATAATTATGAACTAGAATTGCAAGAACATTTTACTTCTCACACGTCATTAGTAATTAAATTAAACACTTTAACATTAATTTTAAATAATATTTTAAAAATTAAAATGAATGAGTCAATCAAATTGGTTAGATCAAAATTATTCTTTAAAGTCATTTGAACTATAAAATCAACTAAGTAAAACATCCATAACAAACCGATCAAATTAGTAAAAATAGTAAGGATGAACTAACACATCTAAGTAAAAAATCGATTTGTATAAAATGCATCGTTATAATTACTTTTTGTCAAAAAAATTATGTTATATTTTATTTACTCTTAGATGTATGAATTAAATTTTCATAAATTTAAAATAATATAGAAATTTTAGTTTTAATCATATAAACTTATATTATTATATTTTTTATATTTTTAATGCATCATATATTATAAAAATTTTAAAATAATATTTACTTAATACCAATTTAACTATTAAACTTTAAATGTGTTTCAACCACTTCAATTCAATTTTAAAATTTAAGATGATTAATTGATGAGCGTTTTAACACACTATTGATATCGATTAATTCTAAGTTTTAAGTTTATAACCATTCTACTTAGGTTAACATGGAGTGCATTGATTCCTAAAAAAAATTTAGTATATTAAAATATAAAATTTAGGATTAAGATTTTGAACGATAAAATTAGAGTTAAATTTCAAGAATTATTGAATTTTAATCTCAATAAAATTGAGATAAATCTATATTTTTTTATAATTTTCTTATATAATCACACATATGTTTTTTTATCTCTCTCACATATAACTAATGAACCTCTCCTGTAAATGGAGAGAATTCTATTCTGAGCAAATAAGCCAAGCATTGGAAATGAATTTAAAACTCTAATTCTACCTCTTAATCCTTTCTTATAACACCATAAAAAATATATTTTTAAATTAATTCTAAGAGTGTTATACTAAAATTAAAATTAAAATATTGAATTATAATTCTAATTGTATTTAGGGTTAAAAATAGTTTAGAACATACTAGACTTACCAAGGTTTTAAGCTTAATTAAACTTTCAGATTTAAGCCTAAGTTTAACTTATAATTTATCTAATGTAAACTATTTTTTAAAACTTAAACCTAGTCTACAAGTCCACTGAAAAGCACATATTATAATAAAATCTTTTAAATTGGTTAAAAAATTTGTCTATAAATAGATTAATCAATCTAAACCTATATATAAATTAAATAATTAATAATAAATCTTTAAATAGAATAAATATAATCTCAAAATATAATTATAATAACAATAGGAGCATGTTAGGCTTGAAAAGTTTTTAGATTGACCCAAAATATGGCCTTTTAAACTAAATTCACTTTAAAAACACCTTAACTAGGCCAATATAGTAAATTGGTTTCATTTTTCCTAAGATTGATGTAGTTTATGTCATAGTTCCCAACAAGTAGTCCAACCTATTTTTATTTCTAATCACGTCATTTAAATCGATTTATATGTAAAACCGACAAAATAGATTGGCCCTAGATGCTATTATATTTAAATAAAGTTCTAAATGACTTTAAGCCTTTTTAACTTACTATTTTCATTGGGTCAGTGTATGTCAATCTCTGCAGGTTTTAACCGTTCATATTGTTAATTTTTTTCTAATTGTAAGGAGTTTCAAATTGTTTGAGATCGTTTAAATTTAACAAATATATATTTAATTGTTGCATTGTTATATTTAACTTGACGTGTTTGTAGATTGAACTACACTTTACGATGCATTAGTAGTGTTTATTCTAAATTTTTGAACTACACTTACAATGATGCATTAGTGGTGTTTATTTTAAATTTGTTTGATGAATGATACTTAAAATTTTGATTTGAATGAGTAATATTGATTTTCTTAATATCAGATGGACTTGAAACATATATATTAAAACGGATTGAAAAATGAGTGAGTTTCCTTAAGCCTTTATCATCATAGGCCACTGTCTGAATGACACTAATTTTTTTTTTTTTTTATTTCAATCCACATAAACTTGCTACCATAAACCAAATTTTCAGATCGTCTAAATAGATAGTTTTACTTTTTTTTTAGTTTGACAAGTCATTAAGGATACCCTAAAAGCAAATGTATTTTTATTATACGTGTAAAAATTAAATATGTACGTATATAATTAAAGATGTGTTCTAATTTAACAGTATATTCTATAATAAAATTAATATTAAAATATTTGAGTTGTTATATTTATTGTAAATATATGTTATTTTTTATTTTTACAACTTTTTTATTGTTTTATTTTTTAAATAATATCAAAATTAAAATAATTTAAATAAAATTTCAAAGATTTATTTAATTTAACTTAATTTTTATAATATATTTTAACTGAAAAAAATTAAAAACATAAATATTTTTTATAATTGTTTCAAATAATTTTTCGCTAAAAGCAAAAGATTCCTACCCACAAATGTACGTGAGCAAACTAGTATCAACATTCAATAAATACTAACGCATGTTCATTCAGGTATTAAACATTTGATTTTCTTTAAATAGAATATAAAATTTGAATTTTGTATGTAACAGTCAAATAAGTACTAATTTTATATTTTAAGTAACAGTATTTTATTTATTTTGAAATAATTAAAACATATAGTGGTTATATACACTAAAAGTTTTTTTTTAAAAAAAAGAACAATTAATATATTTATAAAACTCTAGCATATCAACGCTCTAGGTTTAGCCATTTCCGGTTACGAGAAAGCATAAACTTTAGTACTAAGTAGGTAGGAATAAGTGAATAACCTTGTATTTCAAGGTAGCATTCTAACGTTTCAACAAATTTAAAATATTTAAATATTTTTATTTTAAAGATATTTTTAAATAAAATATTTAAAATTATTTAAATATAAATTATTAATTTTTTAAAATAAATAATTTAATTTTACTATATATAATTTTTTAAAAAATATTTATAAATTCTACTTAATTTTGTTTCTATTTTTATTTATAAAAAATTTAAATATGTTTTTCATAATATTGTACAATATATCTAAACATAATTAGTAACCTAACAAAATGTATATAATAAAAAAATAACAAAATACAAATTATACCATCTAATTTTTAAAACAAAATTTGTTTGAATATAAGAGATAGAATGTGAGAGAAGAAAGAGAAAAAAATGAAAAAGAATATAAATAAACCAAAGATATAAAAAAGAAAGATGAAAAAAGAAGAGTATAAAAAACAATAAAAAAACAAAATAAAAGGAATGAATTGGAAATCCCTAATAAATTTTAGATTTTACTTATTTTAAAAAATAGTTCTTTTAATAATTTATTAAAATAATATTTCTAAAATATTTAAAATTTTAAATTTTATAAAAAAACATATCAATAAAATATTTTAAATTATCTTAAAAATATTTTTCTTCCTGATAATAGGTCTTGCAAATAAAATAAAAGAAAGATTATCAGTTCATAAAATCCTTAAAATTATCATCATGATAATAATTGCAGCACGGAACCGGGCGGGTAATTAGAAAACAGCTTAATCTGGAATACAATATATTTAACTTTTGGTTTCTAAAAATCTCTTCCTTGTAAGGAACTGTGAAGAAGACTGTACATAGCAAGAAAGAAAAGAAATGATAGAAGGAAAACTATTATACTTGTTTGTTAAAAATATTAAAAAACTGCACAAACATAAATGGACAAAATGAAGGGTACCACCGTACAATGACGTCAACAGTAAGAAAAATCAACGGTTGTGGCCGAATCTTCCGAAATCAGCTAGCTTCCTAGACCGGTTAGCACAAAACGACGCCGCATTGGATATATGGTGAGCCCCACCCCCACCCACACCCGCACCCAAATCCTGCGCCAATCCTTTATGGTTCCAATGCCGATTCGGACTCGCCCGAACCAACGGGCTCAAGCAAAACGCCATGCCCGTTAAGCCTTTTCCGGCGGGACCTAAACGCGATCGTCGACCCCCCGCCGCCGTCTGATTTTGCTTCGGCGGCGTAGATTCCGACGAACATCCCGAAGCAGATGGATCGTGACCGTCCAACTCGTCGGCAAAATTCTCCGTTACTGCCGGCGACAATCCGCGATCCGTTTTCCGGCCCCGTCGCCTGAAGGCCGAGCCGTGGCTGTGGCGGCGGGCGGGGAGGATCGTTGAGAACCACGACGATGTTGACGGAGGAGATGCCGACGAAGACGGTTCTTCGCACGATTCGTGAGACGAGGTTTCCGCCTTGTTCGATCTGGGTCGGAACAGGTTCGATAGGTTCCAGAACCTTCCTCCGAGCCTCCTCTTCGACGATGCCGTTCCTCCGTCGCACGTGGTGGGGCCAACCTGCGGCGTGCTGTAAAACATCCTCTCCCGGCGGCGGTTTCCATCGGATTTGCGGCGAGTGACGTACGGAGACACCGAGCGCGGGAAATTGAGCGGCGGAGGGCTTGGCTCGGGCTTTCTGTGACGGTGACGGTCGACATCGGAAGCTGCGGAACGGGCCGATTGGGCCTGGGTTTGGGCCTGGGCTGCGGCGAGAGGCTGAAGGCGCTCACGGAGACAAGAAGCGCAGACGCCGATGGTGCTGCTGAGGTCCGTTAAGTGTTTCTTACACCTCATTATCAGTATTATGCTTTGAGATACGACACCGTTTTCTCTTTTATATTGTGAGCAACCACTGGTGCCGTTGTAGGTGATGCCTTTCTTTTTCTAATTTTCCTTCGTTGTGTTGTGTTACCAACTGAGTTTGGAGAGATCTGATGGAGAATTCAAAGGGACGCTTTGTCTTCTTGCGAAGAGAGAGAGAGAGATGGTTGCTTAGTGTGGGTTTCAACGTACGAGAGAATGAGGAGATGGAGATAAAAGAGAGAGATAGTGAATGAGAATTGGAGAAGAGAACAGAGAGAGAGGGTCAAAGTTACTTACTTGGCTTGAAGGAAAAAGATGAAGAACGAGCTTCGCTAACAAGTTGGATGAAGAAGGGGTTTGCTGGATTCCAACACCTCTTGAGATGTTTTTTTTTTGTTATTATCCATTGATTTGCAATGATCAGTTATTTCATCAAAATAGCAAAATTACAACAAAATAACTGTACCAGCTAATTGTTACTGCTCAAAAGATTCTTACTTTTTAAAGTGTTATTAACATGCATTTATGAATATATTTTTAAAGAATTAATTATTATATATTTTATATTTTTTTGGTTATATTATGTACTTTTTTCATTTCTTTTATATTTTATCCTATTTTGTCTATTGTTTGATGCATAATAATATTTATTCTATTAAAAATGTTGTTTTAAGACCAAAAAAAACAATTTTAAATTTTTAGCATATGTTCATGAACATATATATACATGAAAAGCAATGGTAAATGTAAATTAAACAGAGGAAGAAAAAGTTTAATGGTTTAATTAAATTAAAAATGTTGAAAAAGATGTAATGTAATTAGTGGGGTGTTGACTTTTGATTAGATATTTAAGATAAGATAATTATAATGATTAATTTGATGTAATGTTTTGTCTCGCGGGGGTTTCTTGCTTTATGCGGAGATCATTACTGGTTCATTGAATGTTTGTGGACCTTTTATGCGTTTTGATTACCAAGTCTATTCCGGGATGACGTGCCCATTTATGAATCTTCTTCCTCCTCCTTTGTCATACGTAGCAGTAGAGTAGTAGTTTTAAAATGTGTAACAAAGATCATATCAACACAAAATTAAAATAGAATTTTTGTAGAAGAATACTATAATCAATTTTTAATGTCTGTTGAATAATAATCTAATAAAAAATTATAATGTATGTTTAAGAACATTTCATTCAAACATATGTATAATAATTTTTTATTAAAAATTTTAAAATTTAATGTAATGAAAACATTAAATGTTATAATTTTAAATATATATTAAAAATTGTACTATAATCTTCTTAATATATTTTCATTAATTTTTCTAATTTCCTATCCTTCATTTTAAAATAATTATTTTATAAAATTGATTTTTTTTAAAATGTTTAGTCATCAAATTAGAAGTATAAAAAATATAAATTACTTTTACTATGTAAAAGTATCATTATCCTAAATAAATTAAAAATTATAAAAAACATTACTTTTAGAGAATACTAATAAATTTTTTTAAGAATTTGATTGTGAAATTAAAAATAAAAAAGGTTTTTGAAAAATTAATAATAGTGTATGTAATACTGTTTATATATTTATGTAAGAGGATCATTAAAATCAGATCAAACAAGCAGGTCAGGTTAAATTGAAAACTAATTTTTTGAAGCTAATTAAACTATAAAATTATTTAACAAAAAATGATAGCGAATTATCAAAAATCAGCTAACCGATGACTAATCAACAGGACGCTCATATATAAAATAATATTATTTTAATATTTTAAAAAATAAATAAAGATAAAATTATTATATTTTATTTAATTTTATATCTATAATTTAAATTTAAAATTTTAAAATATATGTAATCTTAAATTTTAATTAAATTATAATATTAATATATTATTATATTTTTTTAATATAGTATATTATAATTATTTTATAATAATATTTAATTAATACTAATATGATTATAATTTAACAACGGTTAAATCATTAAATTTTAAAATAATATCTTAATCGAATTAATGATAAATTTTATTTGAAAATTTTAGTTAATTAATTGTTTATTTGAATTTTTATTTTTAATTAATTTAATAATTTAAAATAGTTTAAATTAATTTTTATATATTTTTAAGGATGATGTGATATGAAATTTAAATAACAATAAAATAAGATAAAATATAATAAATTATTATTTTAACCTTTTTTACAAATTAGAATAAGTCAAATAAAATAATGATATCTAATTCAGTATTTGAAATGAACAAAAATTACAATAGAATATGACATAAATTATATTAAAATAATAATTATATTTTTAATAAAATTAATATGTTTTAAAATTATTTTATAAATAATATAAGAAAATTGATATTATAAAATTAAATTTAAAATATTATTTTTTATAAATTATATGTAAAATAAAAAATAGAAAAACTTTAAAATTATATTTTATAAAATAAGTAAATTGACTTTTATAATTTTTTAATGAAAAAAAAATTTTATAAAACATTTTTACAAAATTATTTATTAAATTTATAAAAATTATATTTTATATAATAATTAAATTATTTTTATAAATATTAAAAATGAAAAAATAAGAATAAAAAGAGAAGAAGAAAGTTGTCCAACATAGCATTAGCATCCTTTCACAAAAGGATTTTAATTTATCCGGTTATACTAAAATATTTTAATAACTTATCATATTTTATTAACTTCTAAAAATAAAATAAAATAAAATAAATTATTATATTATTCTTTTCTTATCCTAACCTTCAAGTAAATCTTAAAAAAATATGTTTTGGGTTGGCGTAGGCTATAAAAACTTAAGCCGTATTTGAGCCGTATTTGAACCTTAGGTGATATTAGAAAAAAAAAAAACAGTGAAAGACTTATTCGTGGTTAAGTTGGTTGATTTTAAAGACTGAAATAATTGAATATTTATTTTATTCAAATGAAATTATTCCCAGATATGAGCTTAGTCTTATTTTCGGTTTTCAAAGTTATCTTTTTATGATGTAAATTTTTTATTTTAGTTTCTTATCGTAAAGCGTCGACACTTTGATTTTCTTTCATTGAATTGAGATAAATGGACGCAACAAAACGCTTATTTTAACAATTAATTTAATTACATTTTGTGATTAAGATATTAAATTCATGACACTTTGTATTATTGCAGTAATACGAATTTTTAAGGAACACAAACAACGATATTTTACATTATTAAAATTAAAATATTAAATTGATTTTCAAAAATATCAAAAATTACAGTGACAATATTTATTTTTTAGTGGATAAAAATAAAATTTTTTAAATATTTGGATGAGAAATTTTAATAATTTTGAAAAAATTAAAATATAAGAAATTTTAATTATTTTTAATATCTTTAGAATATTTTATTTGAATAAAATACTTTTACTTTTTATATTTTAACTTTTTTCTAGATAGATTAATTTAAATTTTTTATTTTAAAATATTTGATAATTCTAAATTTTTATAACTTATTTTAGTTATTAAATAAAAATAAATTTAATTTTTTATTATAAAATAAATATATATTTTAAATTTAATTCTTAGTTTATGTATTAATAAGAAGATTGTTAAAAAGAAATACAAGATGATATAATCAAATATCAATAAAAAATTAAATAAAATTTGTGGCTGCGATTAATTTTTTTTTTGTTTTAAAATAATAATTAAAATGTTTAATATTTTATATTTTAAATTTTTTACTGTTATTAAATAGATTTATTTGCAGATTTAAATAAAATTTGGTATAGCACAAGAATTTCTGAATTTAAATAAAATTCAGAAATAAAAATAAAATAAATATTATTAAAAAATTATATATTAATAAAAAATTTAAAAAATAAGTCATACATAATAACATATAATCTTTACTGATTTTATACCAAAATTTTAAAAAAATAAAATTAATTAAAAATATAATAATTTCAAATTTTAATTTATTAAAAGATATCTTCAAATTTTATTAGATTTGTAATAAACCACATTAGAATTGCTAAATTCACAAGGAGAGAACTTTGAAAATTCTATCTATTTAGGTTGAATAGTAAATTTTCAAATTTTGATTAATTATAATTTCCTATTTTAAATCCGGATTAAATATTTTATTTTAAATAAATTATTTTAATTTAATTTTTTTAAATATTTCCAAAAATAAATTCGTTCTATAAGATTATTCATCTAAATACGCTGTTAGTATAATTAAGATTACTGAATTTTTTTTTTCTCAAGGGGAAGGAGAATGCATTTATTTTATACCTCCGAAGCTAAATTTTTCTCTTTCTCTTTCTCTTTCTGAAAATCTTTCTATTTAAAAAAATTTAAAACTAAGTTTAAGAATTTTTTTTAATAATTTTAAATATTTTCTTAATTTATAAAATGTTTTGAATATCGGGAGAGAAGGTTATAACTCTTCTCTTTTTTTTCTCTCCCTTCAAAAACTATCTTTCAAATAAAATATTAATTTTAAAAAATAATTCATATTAATTTAGTTTCTCACTCTTAAAAAATTATCATGTACGAAATTATTAGATAGAAGGATTAACGGATGCTAATCTTTAGATAAATTATACTTGTCTTTTTATTATATTTAAATTATATATATATATATCAATAAATAAAAATTTTGAAAATTTTCAGATGATAAATTAAATATTGGGGTAAATTTTAAAACTAACAATATGTATATTTAAATGATTATTTAAAAAAAAATAACATCAATAAGGGTGTATTTGGTATTAATTTTTCAGCCAAACTAAAAATTGGTAAGAAGGAGGAAAATATAATTTCCTAAAAATTGATATATAGTTATTTATCATTATCAAATATTTTTTTATATTAAAATAAATCAAATTTTAACAAATTTAATCTTAGTAGTTGGGGTTTGAGAGGATACATATTTGAGAATTAAAGTAAAGAGTAATTTAAGCATTTTTCACAACATATGAGTATGACTTAGTCCTATTTCTTAATCGATTTTTTAAAAAATTAATATTACTTATATTTTGAAAAAAAAAATTAACATATGCCTAATTTTCATAATTTCTTATTCTTTTCGTGATGAGATATGCACGTTTGGTGATAGCGGCACCACCTAACTGGCTGCTTTATAAAACAATAAATATCGCAAATTGCAATTTTGATGTTTATTTTTCAATGTGTACATCTGAAACTTCCCTTCACTTTATGCCATTCTAAACTTTGTTTCTCAAACTAAAAATTTTATGTCTTTCTTTACCAACTATCAATTATTATATTCAATGTTTTGTTGGTCACCGTATGTATGCCCTTCATGGCAAAGAGTTTATTGTTATTTTGTCATGTGTAAAATGATAATGGTATTTGTACGATTAAGGTTGAAGATGTCAATTAATTTAATTTTTTATTTTGAAAGAGAAAAAAATAGATTTTTTTGTTATTTTTTATATGTACCAAAAGTATTTCTCAACTAACTATTTAAAGAATTAATTTTTTTAAAATATGATGTTATCAAATAGATTTTATCTTTTTCAAGATGATATTTATTTTATATACAACTATAATTCGAATCCCTTACATATTTAAAAACACTATTTTCAACAATGTTGAGTTTTGTTAGTTAAATATTTTTAGTATGTAGTCAATTGAAAAGGATAAAATATGGTGAGAACGGTTATAATAATGTTCAGACACTATTTATTTAGTTAGTTAAACTACATACAAGCATGATATTTACACTACAACTGAAATATTAAAGAAGAGAAATAAACTTATTTTTTTTTTTCAGCTGTTAATTGTTAATTGTTATGATGGAGGGAGTTTATGTCGTTAGAGAAAGCAGAGGACTTTATGTTGTGAGAGAAAGAAGCATAAGTAAAAAGAAACGACAAGATAATGAAACTTATTGACAGGGGGAAACGTGCATTGTAAATTTATCAACCCAATTGGTTGCTTTTTAATACTCTCTTTCTAGCTTTATATTATTTTTTTACAATTATTTTATATATTAAAATTAATATTTTTATTATTTTAAATTATTATATATTTTTTACTATATTTTCAATTTATCTTGTTAATTTTTCTATCCTTTCTTCTTCATCTATCATTTGAATTTATTTTACATAAATTAATGTTCTTATTTCTTTTAAAATCTAATGCATAATTAATTTATTATTATATCTTCAATATTCTTCATTAATTTATTTTTATCAATTAATATTTTTATAAAAATAAATATATTTTAAGCTTCTAAAATGATGATTAAAAAAATAAAAATGATGAAAGTTGATAAAAAAATAAAAGGAGTAAATTTTCATTAATTGATATTATTATAAAAGATAAATATATAATTAAAAATAATAAATATTATTTTAAATTTTTATAAATAAAAAAATTCTAAAATAATGACAGATAAGAAAATAACTCAAAATAAATTCTACAATTTCCAATGTTATAGGGAAAAAAAGACGCACATTTTCTTTTTGGGTAGAAAAACAGGTGTGTACATCTTAAATTTTCTTTCAGTTGAATGCGATGTTAATGTTTGTTTCTCTAACTAAAATTTTGATTTTTTTTAATCGACAATAAATTTATTCCTTACTTTGTTGGCGACCTCATAAGTCATAAGCAGTCGATGCACTTGATGACTAATAATATATTATTTTGTTATATATATAAATGATAACTGTACCACATTTAGGGTGGAACCTATTCAATTGTTATTTTTTTATCTGAAAAAGGAGAAAAAAATTTCTTTTGTTTTTTATTAATGTGTGAAGGAAAAATTTTCTTTATTATCTGTAAGAAATGTCACTATGTTCGAACACTGTTTATTTTGTTTGACAAGTGACGCAAGCATGATATGAACAATACAATTAGATTAAAAAAAAAACATGTTTAGAATTAATTTTTTTCAATTGTTATGATAAATTAAAAAAAAAACACAAGATAATGAAAGCTTTCGACTTTCTTTCTTTTAATGTCTTGTTTATTTCAAGCCACAACTTGATTAGAGTTACAACTGGAATTTATTTTTTTTGGGTTAAATTTGTCCACGATTAATAAATTAATATTTTTTCCCTCTTTCCAAATTGAAGTTTCCATGTGCGTGGAAGCTTCTCTCTTTTTGTGGAGAGTGTATTTACTGAGCTGTTATACACAGAAAGAAATAAATATTGATTATATCATTATATATAAATGATTAAAATAAAATTTATTTATTTATTTATTATATAATTAATTAAAAATTTTATATAATTATTTAAAAAAATTATACCATTTTATGTTTTGATCTGAATATTTATACCTAAATATAATAGTTAAAATTTATTTCTTTTATTTACATAAAAAAATCCTCTCATTTAATATACATATAATAAGAAAGTTCTTTTAATGTAAGAGTTAGAAGAATCTTGGTCATTGAATTAAAAGTTATTCATTGTCATATGACTTTTGGATTTTAATCTTAATGTTATAAAATTTAACTGTTAATATTTATCTTTCTGGTTGTATACAAATCTCATTAATTTTTTATTGGAGTAATTATATATGTATACAAACATGTAATTTTGATTTGTATAAAAATTAATTTCATTAATTTTTTCATGGGGCAATTACATGTGTATATACACATGTATTGGAGATATATTTTAGACAACTTCTTAATACAGAGATGAAAAAAATAAATTTGACTATATAATTATATAAATGATGAAAATTAAAATTATTTAACAGTTACATGATTAATTTAAAATATTATACAATTTTATATGGATAAAGATCAAATTATTGTAAAAATAACTATTAACAAAACTATTTTACTTAATAAATTTTTATAAATATTAATTGAATTTTATCATTTTAATCCATTAATTAAAATTTTATTATATAAATTAAATTTATAAATTTTATAAAATTTAAAAATTGTTTTATATTTTATTAAATTAATTTTACACCTTTTTAAAACATGAACAAATATGGATTATAGGATTACATTTTTAAAATTTTTTAATTTTTTTAAAAATTTTATATACATAATTATTGTATCAATATTGTATTATTTAATAATTGAGTTTGTTAAATTTATATTACAAAAAATTATTAAATATTTTAAATATTTTTAAATATAATTTTATGGTGTCAAATTTAAAAAATAAGGATGGATTTAATCCTTATCAAAAAATTTAACAAATTTATATTTTTAAAGTTATATATATTTTAATAAAAATTTAAATAATATACCCATTAGAATCAAATATATATATATATATATATATTTATTAATTTATATAACTATAAAAAAATCACTGTGATTAAAAAAAAAATTTAGTGAATAAGAAATATTTAAAATTCTAAAAGTTTGTTGTAACCAGCTATAATAAATAATATGGACCTAAGTAAAAACAAATCTAGTGGAATAAAATGGGAGAAAGCACCTCGTGCAAACATAAACATTAAAACTAAGGTAAATTGGAAACAGACATTATATTTGTATATTTTTTTTTAAAAGATAAAATATAAAAAATATTATTATATAAATCGGTGCATAAATAACTAGATCTTATGTCTCATAGGAGGTATAAGTTTATAAAATATGTAAAATATATTTTTAATTATTTATTCCCTATTTATTAATAAAATATAAAATATATTTTTATTTATATTAATAAATAAGTTATTATAATTTAATTTAAAAACAATGTATATTTATTTAATATGTTCTAAATTTGCTTGATATCAATTTAGTAATGAAACATGGATAAGAATGATTTTAAATTAAAATAATCTCAAATAATATCAAAATAGTTATTCTACAAGTTATTATGAATTTTAAATAAAAAATATTTTTACAGATTTTAATTTTTAAATATTTAAATAACCTAATATCACAAATATTTTACATTGGACATATTCTTATTCGGAAAAAGATATCTACAATATAATAAAATTAACTTTTCTAGTCAGATTTTTTATATACAAAATTCAAATTTAAAATATTATTTAAACAAAATTAAGAATTTACTATTCAAATTAACTATCCTCTAATATTTGCATTTGAGTTGAAAGAATCTAAAGTTTTAATATCTAACTTGCAAAGTTTATTTATACATATTATTTTTTTTATATTATAGTTATCATTTAATACTCATAAAAAGGTAAATTAAAAAAATAAATTACATTTATCAATTCTCCCAAAATATTGACTTATAATATATATTTGAAGTTCTTATTAATAATATACAGTAATAGAAAAAAGAGAAAAGTTACAATTTGTTACTTTAAAAATGAAAATATTATTAAATAAATGTTTTAAAGATTTAAGACTAAATTATCCTTTCAAAAACTAAAATTTTTGTTAAATAATTTTTTTAATATTTTTTGTTTTATTATTTATTAGGTTATCAAAGTAAATTAACAAAACATTTTGATGATATTTTTTAATAATCGTGTATATTGATATAAAATATATTAAATTTTAATGGTTATATTAAATTTTTATTAAAAATTTTAATAAATAATTTTTAATGAATATAGATTTGTTAAAAAAATTAATAAAAATTAAAATTATTATTATTTATTTTTTAAAACAATCATTAAAATAAACTTTTTTTTACCGGAAATGTTAAAAGAATTAATATCTTGCTCTTTAACTTTTTTATTTGTTTTAGGTTGGTTTTGTAATTTTTTGTTTCTTTATGATGATTTATGTTTTCTTTTTATACTCTACCTATTTTTTTCCTTTTATTTATTATTTTATTTTGATGCTTTAATTTTATTTTTTTAGTTTTCTCTTCTAAAGTTTAGACTAAACCAAAGTAAAAATATTAAATTTATAGGACCATAACAAAATAAAAAGTAAAGTTGGAGGAAAAGAATATCAAAAAGTTAGAAAATTAATCCGAAACAAAAAACCAAAATGAAATTAAAAAATTAAAATATTAGCTCAATATAAAAATAAAAAATAATAAAATTATAGGACCATAATAAAATCAAAAATAAATTCGAGGAAAAAAATATCAATATGTTCGAAAATTACACTGAAAAAAAATGAAATTAAAAAACTAAAAGATCAACTAAATACAAAAACTAAAATTAGATGACTAAAGTATTAGCTTTTTCCTATATATTATATGTATAAATTTCTTATATATTTTTTAAACTCACAATTTATACAAAAATAATTAATTTCTAGAATTGTGTCATTTAACTAAAAAACATAAATATTAGTGTAACTAACTTTTAAAATTCAATTTTTATTATTTTATTACGACTTTTTTATTTGATAAAAAAATTCATTCTATTTTAAAAAATTAAATAACCTTCAAGTGCATTTATAATGTAATATAGAAACGATTATACTAAATAAATAATAAAAATTTTCATTGAAAATTCCAATAATTTGGAATCACCTTATGATAATTTTATTAAAAAAATATACAAATTAAATTAAAATAAGTAAATTTTATTATAACTTGTAAGGCCAAAATTTTAATTGAATAAAATTAATATTAAGTGACCATTATATTAATATTATTTTTAATTTAATATAAAATCATAATTTGTATTATATTTCTTATTTTTTGCATTTATTTATTTTTAAATAACTAAAAAAGTATAAAAAAATTCAAAAGTTGAAAATACACAAGATAGAAAAATTTATAGATTAATAAATAAAATTTAAATAAAAAAAATAGAAAAATTGTAATTCATTCAGTGTTTTAATTCTTCATCTCTTTTTTGGGTTGGAGGGTTAATAGAGCACAAACGTATTTAGAAGTGTTTCTTAAAAAAATTGATGGAATAGTATTAATCAAATTAAAAAGTAATTTATTCTAATTCGCATTCAATTCATAAATGCTAAAACGAACTTAATTTTTAGTTAACAATACCGTTAAGTTTAAAGTAAAGTTCTCAAAATGATGTCGTATACTTGTATTAAATAAGGAGATATAAAAAAAGTATTAATAAGATAAATAATATATCGTAAAAAGTATCAATTTTATTTTAAAAATATCGTTGTTTTTTTTATATCAATTTTGCAACAATCCATATAAAATTTTGATATAAAATATAATATATATATATATATATATATATATATATATATCTTTATAATATTTCCTATACCCCACGTTGACCTGCCTTAGGTTAATGGTACATGTTGGTGGTTGGGTTGGGTTTAGTGCTGCAAACTCACAAAGCTTTATATTGTGGCCATTCAGGTTATGAAATGTCAACCAAAATCTAAACTTTGCTTCAAAGATTGAAATATTTTGGTACAGAAAAAGGAGAACAATAAGGATGATGAAAAAATCAACAGAATTGAAAGCACTAAAGATTCTAAAAAGATACACCAAAAGGATAATAGAAGAGGGTCCCAAGGGATACAGAAAGGTGAAATTAATCTGCTTACTTTTTTCTAGTACAGAAAAGCATACCAGAATCACTTTTCATATAAAGTTTGAATATATATATATATATATATATATATATATATATATATATATATATATATAAAAAAAAAAGAACATAGAAACGAGTCTCTTGTTAATTTTTTATTTTCTAAAATTATTATTATTAATTAACTTAATCTATGATATTATAAAAATAATTATGACTAATTTTGATTACTATTAATTAATTTGATCGTATAAAACTAATATTAAAAGTAAATTTGGTATTTAGCGTGATATAAACCAAGTGTCATTTAATTTAGTCTTTGATACTCACTAAAGTCAAGGCTCAAATAAATAATTTATGTGCTCTTAATATTAAATAATTTTAATTATCATTTATTTCTACTATATTTTTAATGTCATAGATTTTACTTATTATATTATATATTATATTTTTTATACATCTGTTTTCATTTCACTTTAATATATTTTAAATGAAAATGTATATTCATCCGTTTCAATTCTTATTAGATTATATTTCCCCCCTTCTTTTTATCTTTATTTTTCTTTCACCTCGATATATTCCAATATCTCTCTTCTTTATATAATGTTAAATACTAAATGGACTTATGATATTAATTTCAAAGACTAAATTAATTAACAGTAGTCAGAATTAGTAATACATTTACTTTTTTTTTATAATACCAAATATTATATTATTTAAATAATAAATTTATAATTTTTGTTAAGTTAACAACTAAATTTTATTTTTCATAATATTAATGATTAAATTGATTGGTAGTACCAATTTGACTAAATTGATTTTCACTGTAGAAGGTAGAGATGAAAATAATTAAAGCAATTTATTGAGAACATACAACTTAATTGAATTTGGCTTCTCATAATATTATTTTATTGGGCCTACAACTTAACTAATTAAAATATTATTTTTAAATTTTTGAAAAATTTATGATCAATCACATTAATTTTTCACCAATAAAAATCAATATTTTTCATTTATCAATGATGAAAAGTGGATGAATTTATTTTTTTTTTAAATTCTTTAGTTGAGTTTTTTATGAAACTATATTTATTAATTTAAGAATTAAAATGATTATTTTTTTCTTTTATAAATTAAAGTGAGTACCTCTAACTTTTAAGAATTAAAATAATGTTTCACTTGTTTTGGTTTCTCAATATATTATTTTACTTGAAAAATGAAAAACTAATCTCTTAAGGCATGGTAAGTGTAAAGGGTAGGGATCCATTCTATAAAGGGGAGTTAATATTAGTTAGATGCCACTGATTCCAGAATATTGAACAGTTTATATGCAGCAGTCCCATGTTAGATGTAGTATATGGGAATGCTCTTTAATCCTAGTGATGACTCACGGGTATACAAGTCTTATATATCAAACAACCCACAAATAACTCCTTCCTATATTATCACTTTATTGAAATTTCTATCAACTTGAACATTGAAATTCTATTGCAGGTATTTTCACCCCTTTGCTTGAGATTCTAGTGGGTTGCAATTTCTTGTCCCACCATTTAGAATACTTTAAACTTAGTTGTGGACTTTGTTACGATTATATTGGATCAATTAATTTCATATATATATATATATATTAATTTTAAAAAAATAATATTATCAAAGTTATAAAATATAAATTTCTCGATCTATTTAAATTCTACTAGAAATTTCTTTATTTGTGATAACTTTTAACTATGACAAAAAATAAAATATCATTGAAAATATAGTCTAATTGATAATTAATTAGTTTTGATCCCATAAAAAATTATCACACTAGAAAGGCATCGATGACAATCATTTAAAAATAAAGTTTGAACTTAACTCAATTTTATAATTTAGTTTATAAAATAAAAATTGTTCTTACTATATATATATATATATAATTAATCATACTTTTATACAATAAAAATCTAATATTTTTAAAGGGAGATGTTTAATAAAATTTTAAAGTTAAATATCAAATGTTTAACATTTTTTTTGGATTAGACCATGATAAGTTGCACAATATATTAAACAATTAATTTGTGATAACTTTAATTGTCAAAAGTAACAAAATATCATAAAGATTTATCACATGAAAATAATTTAATTTAAAATAAAAATTGTCCTTAATTTATATATATAATTTATTTAAAAAATATTAATAATAATAATTTAAAATTTAGATTTAAGTCTGATTTAATATCGAAAGTTAAGTTATAGGATAAAAATTACTCTTATTTTATATACATATAATTAACTATACCATTAAATAATATAAAATTTTAATAGTTTAAAGGATGATATTTAATGAGATCTTAAAGTTGAATATCAAGTTTTAATAATTTTTTGAATTAGACAATAATAAATTGCACAAAATATTAAATAGCTGATTTTTAAACTATTTTTGCAGATCTATTTGATAAATTAGAGATAATTTGAAGTTAAAATAAAATTAAAATAATAAATGAGGTAGTTTGTAAGATTCATTTGATAGATTTTATTAAATTATTTAATTGAAAAATAATTTTTTTAAAATTATATATAAAATAAAAGAATAATATATAACAGTAGAATTCACAAAAAAATTATATTTGATCAACTCTTTAAACTTACTCCTTAAAAAAACGAAAGATATTATATTTATCTAAATTTTTTAAGTTATTCTAATTTTTGGATAAACAAATATTCCTAAGAACTAAATAATAAAGTTCTTGACTACTCTATATGTTTAATATAAAAATCATAACTAGATATATACATTAAAAAATTTCTTGAAGAAAATCTAAATTCAACTGCCATTGATAAATTTAGAAGGAATCCTACAGAAGCCATGGGTTCCCATAGTATAAACTTATATTTATATGTGTACTAATTTTCAAAAGTAATCATATATCCATGATTTTTTTACTATATAGTTAATTAATTCTTGTGTTTTATATTGCTTTTTATATTTGATTAAGTTTAAACAGAATATTACTATAAATAATTTAAAACATTTAATTTATAAAAAAATTTAGAACAAATTGCATTCTTCTAATATGTTTATATTATACTTTCCTCACTTTTCTCTTTTAAAAGATAAAGAAAATATGTTATACGTGAATCCATCTTAATGTAAATGGGTTGTCTATATCTTTTTTTTTATCATGGTAATTTTTGACATAATTAACAGTTATCTTTAAATATTTACTATCAATTTTCTGATCTTAAAAGATAAAATTAAAAATTTAGAGGAAATTTTAAACCTAATAGCAGAAATATTTAAATTTTATTATATATTCTAAAATACTAAAATCAATAATAGATGTGAAAAATTAATTATTAGTGACATGTAAAGTGTCATGCTTTAGCTTAACAAAATTCTAATAGATTTAAGCTTTTAAACATAACCAATTAAATATTAGTTTTTTTATATAAAATTTTGACTGAAGCTGCAGGATTGAGCCCATCACTCACGTTTATCTTTATACCAAAACATCAACTCCTTTAGAGTGTGTGAGATGAGACCCCAATTACCACCATTTTATAATTCTTCTTTTCTTGAAGGCTTAAATATCAATTAAATTGTGACAAAGTGGTAGGAAGTGATTATGGTGAAAGAAGTGTACTTGGTCGGAAGTGCCTCCTTGGGTATTCATCTGTTGGCTTAGGCAATCAATAAGGTGTACCTACGATTTGTACGAGGAAGTGCTTCCACTAAATAATTCATAAATCACAATGTATTGAACTACCTCAATGTATAATACACCGACAGCCTACTAAATGAAACTTAATATTTAGATAGAGTAATTTAAAATTATTAAATTTTATATATTTAAATAATAATATTTTTAAAAATATTATAAATTTTTATTTAAGTAATTTTTATATTAAATAGAAATAATTTTAAATAATTTATTTTGATTTTTAAAATCTTCTATCATGTTAATTTTTTTTATTATGATTCATAGTTCTTATATTTTATTTTTTAAATAAGTATATATTTTTTATTTACAAATCATTAAAATTGTAATTTTTTTTATTCAAATTCAATTTAACGGATAGTTCAAGATTGATTGAATATGTAAAATTAAAAGTGTTGAGGATTTTCTTTTTCCCTTTTAACAGGGTAACGTTTAATTTGCAATTTGTCTTCTTGTAAAAAATATTTAAATAAATTGCAGAAAAATCAATAATTAATTTTGATTTAGAAAAAATTTGTTATAAATATAAATAGTATATTATATCTATTTATATTTAAATATAAACTATTAAATCTTCTTTTTGTTTAAAAATTTTTATCAACCATTGAAATAATTTAAATAGATGAATGTCACTATTTATATGTAAAAAAATTATTATTATTTGATTTATTTTAGACTTATCAACTTTTATCATTTAAAACCACACTTATATTGCAGCATTCAACACCACTGCTTATACAAATTGTTGTAACCTTAATTACCATATTGACACTATAGCATAAAAGAAAATGTGTGGTCATATCATACTTATCTTCCCAAACACAAATGCGAAGAGATCATGAGAAGAAACTCAAAACATAGGTAGGTACCGAACCATCCCTATCACATGGAAACAAAGGCAAAGAAAAAGGTTCATTTCAAAGGATGCATGATTGACCACTCAATGGTCCAAACAGAGCATGGAGGAGAAAAATTGGGAGTACCATAGTCGTGCAAACTAATTGCATACAGGAGGGAAAAAAAAAAAAGAAAATAGCATCATGTGAAGAAGGAAACACAAAAGACTCCAAAGAGGATGCAATTAGGGTTGTTCATCATCCATCCCATTTCATTAATTTGATCAATCTAAAATTATTTTTGACAGGTTTAGATTTTAAAAGCTAGACTCGATGTGTTTTTATGATAGGTTCAACTTAGATTTTAAATGATTCTAATCCGATCTTATATCTTATATTATTTTAAAATGTATATATTTTTAACAATTATATATTAATAATAAGACTTCTTAATATAAGAGATAATATATTTTGTGTAACATGATATTATATATTTATATTATTTATTTTAAAATATATATTATAAAATATATTATAATTTATTTATTTTTTAATTTAAATTCATATAATGTTACAATTTATATATTTTGTCAATAAATCGAATTAATCTAACCTTATTTTATATTTTATTAAAGTTTTAATAAGATCAAATTTAAATGATTAATCCTATTAAAATTTTGAATTAAGTGTCGTCATATAAACATTTCCAGATGTAACAACAATAGGTTAAACAAACAGGATGATTGTCTAAGAAATTCAAAACCGCAAAAGTAAATTAACTATCAAAGTTTTCTACAATAATAATGTCATTAACCATCATATACACTTCATAAAAAAATTCTACTATAATAATCACTACTCTTCATATAAGCTTTTCACTAATATAACCTTAAACCAATACAAAACCAAACTTAGCTCGATATTCACATAAAACAGAAAAAGTGACTCTACAACATAGGCTTATAGCTAAACAAAAAGATAACAGCCAACAAGACCACAAAAAAGGAAATAGAAAAATCTTGAGAAAAGGTCAAGTCAGCAAGAAGAATAGCCTCAAAATAGGTTGCAGATGCACCTAGACAACCCATAATGCTCCAAAATCATCCCCAAGATCTAGAGATGTATCTAAACCATCTCTAAGAGCCACACGTTGTAGGTCATACAATTTACTGAAAAGAACCCATCAACAAACATGTCACCAAATATAGTACCCACGGTCACCAAGGTCATTAATCCCCCCATAAGCTAACTATAAAGGGTTAAAATTTTTATAAATTAGCACATATATGAAAATCAACAAACATGTCACCAAATATAGTACCCACGGTCACCAAGGTCATTAATTCCCCCCATAAACTAACTATAAAGGGTTAAAATATTTATAAATTAGTGCATATGAAAATGCCAGCACGTTGAAAAATGTGACACATAAATAGCAATACTAAAATTGCTAAGATGCGCCAAGAGAATAAAGGGAAGTTGTTCAATTCGACAGTATAGACAAGGGTAATACTCCCCCTCCATACACGCACATTTTGGAAGGAAAACTGTATAAGAGCCATGTTAGGGGAACTCAAACTCTCTTAATAGTACTAATGCTATATTAACTATTATTATTATTTATTTTTGAAGCCAAGATAGTAATATTTGAAATGTGGACAACACTTATACTAGCATTAGTAATAATGGTTGGTCAAGCAAGAATTCTTGTCAACGAGAATATCACATGACTCAGTTATAAAATGATGATTTCTCTATTTTTTTTTCTATCATCCTTTAAAAAAGTTTCTAGTTAATTGTTATTTTATAAATTAAAAATAATATTATTGTCTTTTATTATATTTTTATTCTATATAAGATCATTAAATATGGGATAAGTTAATAAATAAAAAATATAATAATTTAATACAAATAAATTATTAATTAAATTTTAATATATATGAAAAAAATTTAAATAATAAATAAAAGGAAGAAAGGAATAAATAACAATCACATAGAAGTTATAGATGAAAAGTCTCAAAATATCAAATTTCCAAAGGAATGTTAATGAAAAAGTACATAACGATTTATTGATAATTATGAAAACGGGGTTTTAGTAAAATTTGACTCAAGCAAGTAACTAACACAATTGAGTACGTGACTTTTTAAAAGAAATAATTGATTATAGAGTGAAAATACGATTATCTCGAATATTTCCTCGCATATGCATGTAATACACAAGACTTGTATTTAAGGAGGTGGTTGATAAGTAAAAAATATATTTTTTATTTTTGAAAATTATATTTTTTAAGAATTATAGTGGTAAAACATATTATAAATATGTTTTGTATATTTATTTGATTGGAAAAAGAATATTAAAAATGTGGATAAAAATGAATTATTATTTTTCAAGTCGCACCAAAATAATATGGTGCGAATTAGGAAGGTTTACGAATCAAACCATAATATTTCAATAATACTTCAAAAATACAAACAAAGTTGTTACATCATCAAAGTTTTTAAAAAAATTGGGGATGCATGAAGTAATATTTTAATGCTCAAGTTAATTTTTGTTCCAACATAATAATAATATAAAAAATTGTACTTATTTTAAATTTTTATAAATGATCTTTATGTAGAGGTTAAATGTGAGTAAATCACGAAGGATTGAGGAATATCCTTTAATGACCCTTTCACATATAATGGAAAAGTCACATCTTTTGACTATTTTGAAACTCATGAGTCATGTAATCTTTGTTGTCTCGGATCTTTTATTGGGCTCTAGTTGAGAGGACCAATTACTCTATTGATGAGAATTGTTTTTTTCATTCTTCAAATTTTTTTGCACCCCTTTTTACATGAAAAGATCAAAATACCCTTGCTGATTATAACACTTCCAATAGCATCTTTCTTCGTTTTCCTTTTTTCTTTCTGCTATTGCTATTTTTTTTTTCTTCTCTCCAACATATTACATTTTTAATTGAGAGTAAGTTGAGTTGTTGTTGTTGGCCGGAGGAGGAGTTGAGGAAAGTATCGTCGGAGAAAAAGACGAAGGTGAGCTGATAATTAAACTGAATTTTATATTCCACAAATTAATTTGTACAATGTTAAAAATCTTCCGTAAATTAATTTGCAGAATTCATTAGTGTATTCCATAAATTAATTTGTGGAATGTAATTTTTGTTTTCCACAAATTCGTTTCCGGAACATAAAACAGTTACCTTTCGTAAATTAATTTATGAAACATAAAAAGTTAATTTATGGAATATACATATGTATTCCGTAAACTAATTTTCGGAATACAACCAATGCAGAATGTATCAGATGTTTGCAGAATGTATAAGATGTATTCCGCAAACTAGTTTACGGAATACATTTTATACATTCTGCAAATGCATTAGTGTCGTCTTCTACCTTACGATTCAACATAGCAGTTCAGTTACGCCTAAAACCCTACATCTAGCCTACCTAATGGACTACGAACTGGAAATGAGTTTAGGGTAGAGCTGTCAAAATGGGTCATGGCCCTAGGGCCAGCCCTTTTAACCCTATGTTTTGGCCTTATATTTTGTGGCCCACTTAGAAGTAGGGCTTTTTTAAGCCTTAACCTATATAGCCCTTAATTTAAAGGGCTTAGTTAGGGCTGGTCCTAGGGCTAGCCCTAGCCTTTTTTTTTTTTTTCTATTTTGTAATTTTTTTTAAAATATAATTTTTAAATCTAAATCCATATAATCTTCAAATTTCATTCTTTTTTTAAATTTTTTTCTTATTTTTTTATTTTTCTCTTTAAATAATATTCAATATTTTTTATTATACTAAAATAATATTTAATTTATTTATCTTTTTTTAGATTTTTTTATTTATTTTTCTAACTATTTTATCATTTGTCTTTAGAATTTTTCTCAACTTTTTTATACTTTTATCTTTTCTTAATTTATTTTTTCTAATATATTTACCTTTCCATATCTAAAATTATCCTTTCTCCATATTTTTCCTTTCTCCTCTCTCTAAATTTTCTTATTTATTTTAATTTTTCATTACTACTTTATTTTAAGAGAGGGAAAAAAACTAGAGAGGAAAAAATAATTTATAAAAAAAATAAAAATATTTGAAGAAAAAAAAATGAAGCTCATAGGTAACCAAGCTATTTTGACCTTAGCCCACATGGGTTGAAGTTGAGTTTGAGTCAATTTGACAATTCTATCAATAGAAACACTTCTTATTAGAGTAATCAAAAAAACAATTCCAAACTGAAGCGATTTTTAGTCAAAAATTTCATAGAATAAAAAATATAATTATATAAGTTTATAAAGTTAAACAAACTTTATCTAAGCTTACTGATATAACAGAACACGTTGTTAAAGAAAACTCAAGTGAGTGACCATCTATATTAGATATAACATCTTGGTTTGAGAAAATTGTTAAAGATGAATTAATCTTATAACATTGGTCATTGTTCCCGTGTGACAAACTTGTTTTGATTCTTCACATATAATTATATGAGTAATGTTCTTTTAAGATTGTAAATTGTTTTGAACTTGTATATTACTAGGAATGGAAGTAGGCCGAGTTGAGCTAGGCTTTATGTGTTCAAATTTGATATGTTTAAAAATTTTGAGGTTTGAGTCTGATCCTGTTACCTGTTAAAGGCTTCTTTTTTTTTTTTTTTTTTTTTTTTTCTCATTAAGGTCTAGCCTCGATTTAAAGCTCTACAAGCGCCCGCAAGCTTTTTAAAAATTTACATTACAAAAAGATCAATAAATAAACTTAAAACTTATATAAATAATTAATTAAAAAGTTTGCAAACTTAAAACCTACAAGATAAAAAAGGTCATTAAATAGGCCTAAAATATATATATATATATATTAAATATTATGTAAATAAAATATAAAATAAATATTATATAAATATAATATATTAAAATAAATATAAATATATAAATATAAATAGGTCCCTGAATAAGTTAAATAAGCTTTTTTATAAGCTTAGACCTGACTTGTTTATCTAAAAAGGCTTTTTAACAAGTTTGAGCCTATCTATTTATTAAACGAGTCGAGTCTAACTAGGCTTTAAACGAGCCGAGCCGTAGGCCCCTGTCGGACGGTTTTGTTCACTTCCATCCTTATATATTGTTTATCATTTGTAGTTCTTTAAAGTTTACTTTTCCTAAAATTTTCTAAACTTATAACTTATAATAGTATATACTATGATTAAGTTACATATTTTATCTATTTTATACAAAAATAATAAAAATTATTTGAATTTAATTTATATATAACAAGCTGGTTCATGAACCAAACGAGTAGAGTTATACATAGCTCAGGTTCAGCTGGTTTAGTTAACAAGTTTAATTTTTAGTTCAAGTTTAGCTTATTTGGTTCATGAACTAAGTTCAAAGAATTAATTATTGAATCAAGTTTCAAACTAATTTTGAGTTGGTTTGGTCCATTGTCATCCCTAGTTAGAATCATCTTCAAAAGCACAAATGTTCATAATTTCATTCGGTAACCTTTTTATTTTTGAACCAAAATTTGCAGTTAACAGTTTAAGATAATAATAATTTTTTATATAAGGGCTGACCCATGGACTGGCCTTAGCCCACTTGGCCCTAAGGGCTTTTTATATTTAGGGCTTTTTGGCTCTAAGGGTTTTTTAGGCCCTAACCCATAGGGCTAGGGCTAAGTAGGATAGGGCTGGCCCATTTGACGGCTCTAGTTTAGGGTTGAGAGGTGCTAACCTGAAAGTGAAAACTTGGAGCTTAGGTTGATCTTCTTTGTTTGGGTTGAGTGTAGACTTGCGGAAGCAGGGAGCTGGTTGTGGAAGAGAAGAAACCTTGCAGAAGAGGACTTTTTTGTGGAAGAAGAAATAAGATGAGGAAGGTGTTGAGGGTAGATTCATAATAAAAAATTACCAAAAAATTAAAAAAAGGTACAAAAAGAAAAAAAGTAAGTGCAAAAAGCAAGACGTATGTGTTGTTGGTTACATGAATGTAAAACATTGTTTGAGTTTGGTCTAAGAAATTTTGAACTTGGAACAATATCTCTTTGTTGCAGGGTCAAGGTCAGAATGAAACCATGAATAAGAAAAAACAAATAAAAAAACTCTCACCAGAGTTTATCTAAAAAAAACTTAAAAAAAATTAAAAATATGATCTTCAAAACTAGTTTAAATTTAAAGTGATTTATAGGGAAGAAAGATAATAACATCTTATGACACTTATTTAAAACATGATTACCTTCTGATTAAGATAGATTTCCAAAGGGCCTACGACTCAATATCTTGGCCTTTCTTAGAGTACATGTGGGGAAGGCTTAGATTCCCACATCCCTGCCAAGGCTTCGGTGCTTCGAAATGATATCGAGATTAAAGGTAAAATTTGCCAAGAGTTCTCTCAGCAGCATTAATGTATCAAAGCCTTCATGTGCAACACTATGTTTATGAATTGTAGGCTTGGCTTCTTCCTGTTACCGTACCTGGGCATACCGATATGCGTCAAGAATCCAAAGGTGTAAGGGTATAATGGAGGCCAAGTTGACATCATGGGAAAACCGATATTTATCCTTTGGAGGCCGTATAACTCTCCTGAATTCGGTACTCTCTTCCATTTTCCTTTGCACTCTTTCTTTCTACAGTTATCAAGCTTGGTGCACAAGAAGCTGGACAAAGCCCAACTCCTCCACCCACATTTGACCTCTATATAAACAACATTCATGACAATACAAGATATGCACACTTTCATATATTATTAGTCTATTGCAATAGAAATTAACTTGAATATTTGAAATATCATTATAGATACCCTTAACATTATGCTTGAGAACTACGACTTACCAACTTTCTACCATTTTTAGAATATTACGAATTGGTCTGTTAACTTTCCTAACTCACGAAAAGAAGGGAGTGCAAAAAAAAAAAAGTTGCCTTAGTGTAAATTAAGTAAACCTTGAAACTCTTCATGGTCCAAGATTTGTGAGCAAAATTATCAACTAAGACACGTACAAATTACTCGAATCTTTTCTTATTGACCTGGCAGCACAACAATGATAACATATGTTCCTCTATGTCGAGGAGTTTAGTTAATTAGGAGAACTTTTACCATAACCCCCTCCCCCTTCCCTCAAAATAACAAACGTAGAAAAATCACATTCTGAACTCTGCACTCCTCTTACGTTTATGTTATTTTTTTAAAAAAATAAACTTAGTTACCAGTTACCGCATATTCTCAATATTTTCGAACCTTCATGTAATCGTTATAGTTTCTTAAAATGTGGTGTTCAACCTCTAATTCGTAGCAAGTAGTTTCTGGCAGATAATTGAAAACATTATAGACCACTAAATTATAACTACACTTTTCTCGCACGTCAATTCAGGTTTATATCATTAATTCGTATTTCACATTAATATGATTTTTTTTCATTTAATATTTTACGCACTTCATTAAGAATCAACTTCAGAATTGTTAGTGTTAACTCGACAGAAATTTAGTCTGTCGTAAATTACAGGTGATTTTCTTTTCCGTTTTTATTGAGCAATCCAAAATTGAGGATTCCTTTTGACACAATTTCAGCTAAAAAAATTCTATACCGAAACAGTCAGTTATAGCCAATTTTTTCTATGGTTCCATTTGTCTATTTGTTCCAGATCCTTTTAATTAAAGAATAATGCTATTCTCACATTTTTTTACTATACCTTTTTACAATTCATTTTTTTTTGCATCTCTCCATTATATCACTGATTTTATTTCATAAACCCTCTTCTCTTCCTACTCTCTCCTTATTACAAGAGAATGTGTTCTAAAAAAAGGAGAATAACATCACTCTTTATTAAAAATATAAATCTTACACTTCCAGAAATAAGCTATGGGATGATGTATTAAAATTTAAATTCATTACATGGTTGATTCCACCCTCAGCAGTATTCTATGAAACTGATCGAAGCATACATGCATCGTGAGGGAAACTCTAGTTATCAACCTCAGGCTACTCAATCTTGCTTGTAAACTAGTGTAGGGTACTCCGGGCTCCACATGTGATTCTTCACATATTCCGCTATTTCACTCTGCAACTCCCAAAAAAGAGGCATCCATAACTTGAAACTTTTTTATATAAATACAATTTGATGTTAAATGAGAATGAACAATTTTACTTTATGATGATTCGTGCAGGCATGGAAAATTTTCAGCTGAATTCACAATAGGCTAAAGGAACATCGATGCAATAGAAGAAAGTATAAAAACAACTTTGATGATGCAAGCCAAAGATAGTACACTCAAACCCAGAATTTAGGAAGGAAGCCAATGGAAAGCTCACGACAGAAGAAACAATAGACGATAAGAGTTCCTATAAGAACCAAAACATCAACTAAACGAAGCCGAAACAACGAAAAGCAAATTACTTCTTTGATACACTGGTTCTAATGTATTTTTTTATAACTGGATGAATTTCCTTGTTAATTAACGTGAGGACTTCCCCATGTAAAATTACTCAATAATAATAATAATAAAATGTGTCCAATGATGTTTTACTAGAATTCCTCCATCCCAATTCATTTAATTTTACAAACGATTAGTTATTCAAAAGGTTCCCTGGTAAGCCGCAATGCAGAAAAAAAATTCTCCCATTGTAGACAAGATAGTTACTGATTTTCTTTTACATAACAAACAAGCCCAACCTGACAGACTGCAAACAATTCTGTCCTGACCTTTGTAAGTGTATTTTCATTCAGAATTAATCCCAACCACATTATAATATGATTACAATATTATTCCGTCCTACAGTTAATATTAAGAACATGTTTTGCATTCCAAGCAAACAAAACATACCTCACTAAGTTTGCGCATCTCCCGGGCATCCATTCCATGATATCCTTCAGCTAGGTCCTCTTCCACAGCTTCCTTAATAACAGCTGCCGCTACCTCCTTTGTAATATCTCGAATTCTGCAAATATGTATTAGTTTTGAGAAAGCCACTTCTTTAGAGCTATCTCTTATAGCCTAGACAGCAAAGAAAAACCTCATTATACCTGGATATTGAAGGGAAAATAATCCCTTTGACAACCTCCTCTTCACTCATATATGCAGCCAGACTTCAGTTTTCAATGATTAGGCAGACCAAAAACATAAAAATGATTTAGGTAAGGAGCATTTTAGCATGAATATTCTGATGCACAAATCAATAGTTATGCATGACTTGACAATTGTTATGTCACACTTAACTCAGTCCGAAAGTCAGCTCATGAAATAAGGGTTGGCAAAACCTTTATAAGCTCTACTATAATCATATTTGTAGACATGAGATCTCAACACAACCCCCCTATGTCCAAGATGGGGGAACATCTGGAGCATGGAGATTGTAAGATTTTATTATTATTATTATTGCACCTGGAGCATGTTTTCATTTAATAGCTTTAGTTTTCAGATTAGTTGGTTCTTCACATGGTATCATTTGAAATATGAGAAACATCTTTGATACACTGATACTGAATATTGTAAAAAATATATACAGAAGTTCTATGCTATTTTAGGAAATAAAATATATCTATTCTACTGTAAGATCCCTTGATTCATGAGAATTTCCTAATCACATTAATCTGTACAAATTACAAATCATTACACATCTCCTAAGATATTCAGCAAATTAACATCCCAGATTAGGGAAAGAATATTAGACGAAAGAACTACCTAAAATAGATTAAGCTTAAAAGAGGAAACAAAATAACTATACAATCAAATTTATTTACAGAAAAATCTTAGGAGTATCAAATAGAGATTTAATGCTCTTTTGATATCTTATTGACACTCCTCATTAAGCTGGCTTGAAGATATCCTTCACAGACAGCTTGCTGATTATGTCATTAAAGGATTTCTTGGGTAATCCTTTGGTTAGGATGTCCACTGTTTGTCTGCAATGGGTACATAAGTAAAACAGATCCATTCCCTTTCTATCGTAGACTTGTCACAATACAATTCTATTCGTGGGAAATTGTAAACCTTCAATTCTTGTAGAAGCTTTTCCACCTACAACGCCTCTCAAATTCCATGAGCCACTGCGCTAAGTTCAGTTTCTGCATTACTCCTTGCTACAACACTGTTTTTTGCTTCTCCAACTAACCAAATTTCTTCCAACAAACATGCAATAGCCTAATGTTGATCTTCAGTCTGTTACACTTCCAGACTAGTCTACATTAGTGCAGGCTTCTACTTGAAGGTGTCCACGGTTTTTATATAGTCCTTTCCTAGGTGATCCCTTCAAGTATCATAGGATCCTGAAAACTGCCTCCAAGTGTTCGGGTCTTGGTGTATGCATAAATGAGCTTACCATGCTTACCGCAAAGGCTATCTCTAGACGTGTGGGATAAACATATTAGCCTTCCCACCAAGCGCTGATACATTCCTTTGTCCACTATATCTTCAATTTCAGCTGATTTCAAATTTATGTTGGGCTCCATTGTTTTTTCAACAGCTTTGCATCCAGTAATCCTGTTTCTTTTAAAAGATCCAGAATATACTTTTCGCTGGTTAATAAAAATACCTTCCTTAGATCTTGCAAATTCAATTCCAAGGAAGTATTTTAATGGACCAAATTTGACAAGTCTCTCCTTCAAACTTTTGAGCTCCAAGCTACCATCACCTGTTAAAATAATATCATCTACACATACAATTAAGATAGAAATTTTATTATCTTCTGGATGTTTATAATGTGTGATCAGCCTAGCTTTGGATATAACCAAGTCCTTTTATCATGGTTCCAAACTGCTCAAACCATGCTTTTGGCGATTGCTTCAGGCCATACAGTGTCTTCTTTAGTCCACACACCTTATTGCTTCGAAGTTCTTCCTCAAATCCAGGGGGAAGACTCACACGCACTTCTTCCTCTAGTTCCCCATTTCGAAAACATTCTGTACATCCAATTGGAAGAGATAGAAGATTCCGTACAAAGCTACATTTAGCAACTAGAGCAAGCCTCATAATCTACTCCATAAGTTTGAGTAAATCCTTTGCTACCAATCTAGCCTTGTATCTTTTGATACTTCCACTAGCCTTGCATTTAATGGCAATGACCCGCTTACACCTCACCTATTTTTTATCATGTGGCAGGTCTACAATCTCCCAAGTCTCATTCTACTTAAGTGCATTCAACTCTTCTAAGACTGCTAATTTCTAGTTGGAATCATCTATGGCTTCCTCAATGTTTCTAGGTTCAAACAAATTTGTAATTTTAGAGGTATAGGCTCAGTGTTTAGGGAACAGTTTTGGTAGGAAATATGTTGGGAAATGGGATGGTTTGTGCTTGTTTTGAGAGGTTTCTGCATGCAGGTTCTGGTTCCTTTCCTAATAGCTATGGACAAGTGGGAATTTCAGTGTTATCTGGAAGTTCTTGTGGTCATTTTTGGGCTGTGTTGAAACTTTAAGAAGTGAAGGATTGAGAGAAAGCTAAGAGTTGAAAGTAAAGAATACTGAATATTATGATCAGTTGAGAAAGAAATAAAAGAACCTCTATTTATAGAGGACAAAGCTGAAGCGAACTAATTCTATCATTCTGTTAAACAAGAACAGAATGTCAGCAATCTGTAACTAATAGTGAAACTAACAGAAAACAGAAACTCTAACTGACAATATCTAATATAACAGAAATTATAACTAAATGTAAAAGAAAGTATCTTTAACTAACTATAACAAAGGTGTAACAGTCTATACTCTAGTAGGCTGTATTCTGGGATTTCTAGTTTGCTTGATGCAGTGACAATGGTCTAATTTCTGGTCCTTTCAGGATATTTTCAAGTATAAACACAAAGCTTCTTTTTTTACTGTGATATTTCTTTCTCTATTTGGGTTCCATCTAAGTCTGGCACAAGCTTTCACTTATCAATTTCAGGACTTGTTTTCACATGTCCTTCATTCGTATGATCAATTAAATCTGCATCCTCAACGTGCAAAACAAAAGTAGGGTATGGTTCATGCAAAAAATTGTTTTTACTTACATTCTCTCCCTAAAAGGGAATTATTTTGAAAAAAAAAAGTTGATGTTCCAAGAAGGTAACATCCATTCTAACATAAAGCTTCTTTGTACTAGGACTAGAACATCTATAACACTTCTAATTGGGAGAATATCCAACGAAAATGCCTTTTTCTGCCCTTTAGTTTAGATCATGAGGTAGAGGGTGTGTGCATAAAAACAGTACAACCAAACACTCTTAATAGCAGATCAGTATCCGATTGACATGCTAGAAAAAAGTTTCAAAAGTGTCCAAAGGTATGTGATAGTTTAACACACAAGTGGGCATTCTATTTATGGGACAGGTTGCTGTTAGGACAGCATTTCCCCACAAATATTTTGGAACATTACTCTCAAACATGATGGAATGGGCTACTTCAAGGAGATGTTTATTTTCTTTCAGCAGTTCTGTTGAGGAGTATTTGGACATATCAATTGATGCTGAATACTTTTATTACGTAGAAATTTATTGAGATTCCTACTAAAATATTTACAGCCCTTTCCACTTCTCAAATTGGAGATTTTTGTGACAAATTTCTATCATTTGTGAAAAACATTTAAATGGTAAAAACTTCAGATTTTTCATGCATACGGTAGATCCAACACAATCAAGGGTGATCATCAATAAAGGTTAAAAACCACCTTTGTTTAAGTTGGGTTGTAATTTTTAATGGATCCCATACATCACTATTGAACAATGAAGGTTCTGAGAATTTAAATCTGTATATTGTTTTAAAGGCAATCTGCCTCTATATATATATATACAGGATGTATAGTAGGGTTTCTCCCATAATTAAGGAGAATTGATGATTACAATTAAGGTAATAAATCTCATTTTAATCAATAGCAATTGACTAAACAAAATAAGGAAAGGAATCTACAAAATACATGGAAATAATATATACAACAAATAATAAGGAAATAATTATAGAAATCTTTATTAAAAAAGCAGAGGAGATATCATAATATCTCTCCAAATCAGAGAAGATCTTGCAACACTCCCCCTCAAGTTGGTGAATGAATGTCCTTTAGTCCCAGCTTGCCAATTAGCTCCTGAAATCTCTAAGTTGTCAGGCCTTTAGTAAGAACATCTGCAATTTGATCCTCTGACTGAATATATGGAAGATTAAGGATGCCATCTACTAACTTCTCTTTAATGAAATGTCTATCAATCTCCACATGTTTTGTGTGATTATGTTGGACAGGGTTGTGTGCAATGTTGATTGCTGCCTTATTATCACAATACAAGTTCATTGATTTTGTTCTCTCAATTCCCAAGTCATCTAGAATTATTTTTAACCATAATAACTCACAGATTCCCACAACCATTGCTCTAAATTCTGCTTCTGCACTTGATCTTGCTACTACATCTTGTTTTTTACTTCTCCATGTTACTAAATTACCTCCAATGAAGGTGCAATATCTTGTTGTAAAACGCCAATTAACTAAAGATCCATCATAGTTTTCATCTATATACCCTTCTACTGTTAGGTCCTTACTAGGTCTAAGTAAAATGCCTGCTCCTGGTGTCCCTTTCAAATACTACAAAATTCTTTGGACTGCTTGCATATGTTCTTGCCCTAGATCATGCATAAATTGACTAACAACACTTACTGCATATGATATATCCGGTCTAGTGTGTGATAGATATATTAGTCTTCCAACCAATCTTTGGTATCTCCTTTGTCTTCAATGATATCTCCTTTTCTCACTCAACCGATGATCTCTCTTAATAGGGGTACTTGTTGGTCTACTCCCTAAAGTCCCTGTATCTTTTAACAGATCAAGAATATATTTCCGTTGTGATAGAAAAATCCCTTCCTTGGAGTAGGCGACTTCTATTCCCAAAAAATACTTGAGTCTTCCTAAATCTTTCATTTTAAACTCACGAGCCAATTCAGATTTGAGTTTTCTCTTTCAACCATGTCATTACCTGTAACTACTATATCATCAACATACACCAACAAAGTTGTTAGCTCACCCTTAGAAGAATGCTTAATGAAGAGTGTGTGATCTCCCCTTCTCTAAGCATATTTCATCCTCTTCATTGCCTTGGTAAATTTTTCAAACCAAGCTCTCGAAGATTGTTTTAGGCCATAAAGGGCCTTTTTAAGTTTGCACACTTTGTCTTTACCAAAGGCTGTGCTAAGACTGGGAGGTGCTCCATATACACCAGTTCTTCTAAATCACCATGCAAGAATGCATTTTTTACATCAAATTGATGTAAAGACCAGTTAAAATGGACAGCAAGAGCTAATAGGATTCGAACAGTATTCATTTTTGCAACAGGGACAAATGTTTCAACATAATATATCCCTTGTTTTTGAGTGTACCCTTTTGCCACCAACCTTGTCTTATAACGGTCCAATGTCCCATCTACCTTGTATTTCACAGTGAAGGTTTAGTAACGACATCCCATGTGTTATTTTTCACTAAAGTTGTCATTTCCTCATTCATAACTTTTGACCAATTCTTGTTCCTTAAGGCTTCTTGTACGGTCTTTCGGGTATCTATGGTGTGTAAGTGTCAAAATCCCTGGAAAATTGGCTAGAATAGGATATTTCCTTGTATAGGCAGAATTAAATGTCATAATTAGCAGAGAAATTAGCTTTCTGATTTTGTATTTATTGTAAATGAATCGTTGACCCTATAATGTAGGAATTAATTGTATATGCAACAATTTAGGAATTTCCTTTATTAAAACTCATGTATTCTATTTAAGAGCAATTGCTCTTCTAAATGAGGGAATAATATATCAGAAAAACAGTTTTGACATGGTATCAGAGCTCCAAAATCCTTGGGAGCCTTGTAGTCTTGATCTTGCGGCCTGCATTGCTGCAAGGCTCTTCATTCTTTCTTCCACTGTGTTTTCGTTTTCAAAGCATTGCCGTTTCTTTTGAAACCCAAATTTCGCCTTGAAGACAAAAGTGTCTCATATGGCACAAACAGGTTCTATAGATGGCAGCCCTTCCAATCCTTCTATAGAATTTAACACAGATGAGATTAAAAATTGAGGAGTTACTGGGAACATTAACAAGACCCACCGACCCGGGTAATATCTCCTTAGCATTCTCGGAGTAATAACTCTAAAACTTATGCACTTAGTGTTTTAAATTCTCCTAAAGGAGTATGGATTGTTGACTTGAGCTACAGACCACATGACTCAATCTTCTACTAGTTTTATCTCCTATAAACCTGTCCAAGCAATAAAAAAATTGCAATTCTGATGGAACTTTCATTACAATGGCTGGAGAAGGAGATATTATCATAAACCAGAATCTGATCTTGAAAAATGTCTTGCATGTGCCAAAATTGTCTGCAAATTTGCTTTCAGTTCACAAGCTTATTGCAGATTTACACTGCTTAGTGACTTTTTCTCCAACAATATGCAAGTTTCAGGACCAGGGAATGGGGAAGATGATTGGACTTGCAAAGAAAGACAATGGCCTTTACCTTCTTGAGGAAGCTAACAAAATGTGTAGCCCTAAGAGTCAAACCCCTATGTCTTTGTTGTCAGAATCATCCCTCTCCAATGAAGAAAAAATCTGGTTATATCACTTCGTTTAGGTCACCCTTCATTTACTACCCTAAAGGTCATGTTTCCCCATTTATTTAAAAAACATGACACTAGTTTATTTCATTGCGATACTTGTGAATTTGCAAAACACAAACGTGTGAACTTTCCCATTAGTAATAAAAGAATGTCAGTTCCTTTTGCCTTAATACACAGTGATGTGTGGGGACCTTCTAATATTCCAAACATAACAGAGCTCTGGTTTGTTATATTCATTGATGATTGTACTGAGTAACATGGGTGTTTCTCTTGAAACAGAAGAGTGAGGTTAGTCAGGTCGTCAAACATTTCTTCCAACTAATAAAAAATCAGTTTGAGACAACCATCAAGAGATTTCGTTCTGATAACGCCAAGGATTATTTCAATCAAACACTATCCTCCTTCTTTAATGAACAAGGAATCATTCATGAATCCTCTTGTGTTAATACGCCACAACAGAATGGGGTGGCATAACGAAAAATTGGACATCTTCTAACTGTGACTCGAGCCTTTCTGCTTCAAAAAAATGTTCCAAAACAGTTTTGGGGGGAAGCTGTCCTTACTGCTACACACTTGATCAATCGGTTACCCTCACAAACACTTGCAAACAACAGCCCTGTCCAGCTACTTTCCAATTTTTTCCCTGACTTCAAAACAACAAATCACCTTGTTCCTCGAATCTTTGGGTGTGTCACCTTTGTCCATATTCATTCCAATCATCGAAGAAAACTCAATCCTCAAGCTATTAAGTGCATCTTTATTGGTTACTCACCTACCCAAAAAGGATACAAATGCTATCATCCTCCAACAAAACGAGTCTTTGTGTCCCTTGATGTTACATTTGATGAAAAATCATCTTTTTTCCAGCCTGATCTTCAGGGGGAGAGCTCATACATAGAAGATCAGGATAATTCATTCTTGCGGGAGAATCCTTTTAGGGACAGTATCTCATTATCTGAGTCAAATCTTGATCATATACCATCTACTGCAGGTCCAAAAACAATTGTGAATCAAACTCAAAGTACTACTCATCCATTACAGGTATATTCCAGAAGGGACAAGGCTGTTATCCAACCACCACAAGTCCCAGATTCTGAACTAATACTTGAAATGCCAGGAAATTCTGAACCAATACATGAAATGTTAGAAACTAATGATGCTGGGCAAAGAGAACAGAATATGTCCATTGAAGATGGAGATCTTCCAATTGCAATAAGGAAAGGTGTTAGAGCATGTACTCAAAAGCCAAGGTACCCAATATCCCACTTTGTGTCATATGATAAATTATCCAATAATCACAAAAGCTTCCTCATTCACCTAGGCACTGTCACAATCCCAAAAACTGTTGACAAAGCATTGAGTACTAAGGAGTGGAGAGATGCTATGAATGTTGAGATGGATGCACTAGAAAAGAACAAAACTTGGGAGTTGGTAGAACTACCTAAAGGAAAAAAACTTGTTGGATGTAAGGGGGTCTTCACTGTTAAATATAAAGCTGATGGGACACTAGAACGATACAAAGCAAGGTTGGTAGCTAAGGGTTACACTCAAACATATGGAGTTGATTACCTAGAAACTTTTTCACCTGTGGCAAAAATGAATACCGTTAGAATTTTGTTATCTCTAGCAGCTAGCTATGGGTGGAATTTATTGCAGTTTGATGTCAAGAATGCCTTTTTACATGGCGATCTTGAAGAGGAAATATACATGGAGCTACCCCCTGGGTTTGAATCAGTTAAAGGTAAAGTATGCAAACTTAAAAGGGCTCTTTATGGACTAAAACAGTCACTTAGGGCGTGGTTTGGCAGGTTTTCAATAGTCATGAAGAATATGGGATACAAGCAAAGCCAAGGTGATCACACCTTATTTATCAAATACTCATCCTCAGGGGGAGTTACTGCACTAATTGTATATGTGGATGATATAGTTGTTACAGGAAATGATCCAGAAGGAATGGAGACCTTGAGGAAGTGTTTGTTGCAAGAATTTGAAGTCAAAGAGCTGGGCAAACTTAAATACTTTCTAGGCATTGAAGTGGCCCATTCCAGCCATGGAATATTCATTTCTCAACAGAAATATGTGTTGGACCTATTGGCAGAAACAGGGAAACTTGGTTGTAAACCTGTAGAAACGCCGATTGATCAAAATCATAAGCTAAGTGAAGGAACAGGAGGTGCTGCTGTTAACAAAGAATCATATCAGAAATTGGTAGGAAAATTAATCTACTTGTCTCATACAAGACCGGATATAGCCTATGCAGTAGGGGTGGTAAGTCGGTTTATGCATAATCCTAAGGAAACTCATTTAAGAGCTGTTTACCGTATTCTCAAAGATACTTGAAGGGAACACCTGGAAAAGGAATTCTATTTACAAGAGGGAAGGAGATGACATTGGAAGCATACGCATGCTGACTATGCTGGATTCCAGATGATCGAAGGTCCACATCCGGGCCATCGTACTTTCTTGAGGGAATTTGGTGACTTGGAGGAGTAAGAAACAACATGTTGTTGCAAGATCAAGTGCAGAGGCAGAATTCAGAGCAATGGCCCTTGGTATATGTGAACTACTATGGATAAAGATAATTCTAGAAGATTTGAGGGTTGAGTGGAATAACCCCATGAGACTGTACTGTGATAACAAGTCAGCAATAAACATTGCACATAATCCAGTACAACATGATAGGACCAAGCATATTGAAGTAGATAGACACTTCATAAAGGAGAAGTTGGATAATGGGACTATTTGTACACCATTTGTATCCTCTGAAAATCAACTTGCAGATGTACTAACGAAAGGATTAAGCGGTACAACATTTCAGTCCATTATTGGCAAGTTGGGAATGCATGATATCCATTCACCAACTTGAGGGGGAGTGTCAAAATCCCTGGAAAATTGGCTAGAATAGGATATTTCCTTGTATAGGCAGAATTAAATGTCATAATTAGCAGAGAAATTAGCTTTCTGATTTTGTATTTATTGTAAATGAATCGTTGACCCTATAATGTAGGAATTAATTGTATATGCAACAATTTAGGAATTTCCTTTATTAAAACTCATGTATTCTATTTAAGAGCAATTGCTCTTCTAAATGAGGGAATAATATATCAGAAAAACAGTTTTGACAGTAAGGTTGACAAAAAGGCTTTGTAGTTGTTTGATAGGTTATGGTAAGATACATAATTAGATATAGGGTGTTGGGTGCAACTTCTTTTTCCTTTTCTAACAGCTATGGGTAGATTAAGATATGAAATTTGTTCAAAAGGTAAAGTGAGAGCATCCTCAAGAGGACTAGGTTTGGGTGCCATACTTGATAGTTCTTTGTGAGTTTCAGTGAGAATTGGATCCAATGATTGAACATGTTGATGGGTAGATCTAGACTTTTCCTTAAGTGGAGTTTTTATCCTTGAGACAGGTTCTAGTTGTTGATCGAAAAGTTCAGGGATGGGCCCAAGTAGTTTGGTTGGATTAGATGAAGAGGATAAAGGGAAAATAATCTGAGGAAGTTGAAGAGTGTGTGAAGATGATTGCAATGAGTTAGGATCATAAACCTGTGAAGATGATTGCAATGAGTTAGGATCATAAACCTGTTGTACTTAACGATGAGATGAGTAGTATGGAAGGGATTCACAAAAGGTTACATCCATAGAGACATAGAACTTTCTAGTTGGAGAATAGAAACAATCCTTTTTGGACATTAGAGTACCCTAAGAAAATACATTTGAGAACTCGAGGATCAAGTTTACTGTCACGATGTTGTTTATGAATGTGGACAAAGGCAAGACAACCAAAGACTCTTGGAGGTGGTTTGTTTAATGACATGGAATTTGGGTGGTGACTTAATAGTACATCTATAGGACTTTTATTTAAGAGGGACTTAGAAGGGAGACAATTAATAAGAAATGCTGCAATGAGTATTGCTTCGCCCCAAAATTGTTTAGGAACATTCATTTGAAAGAGTAAGGAACGAGTGACATTCAGCAAATGACGGTTCTTTCATTCAGCAACTCCATTTTGCTATGGGATATTAACACATGAGGATTCATGTATGATTCCTTCTTGATCAAAAAAAGAATTGAGACTTTGATTGAAGTAGTCTCTTGCATTATCTGAACGGAATTTTTTTATGGAAACCCCAAATTGGTTAAAGATCAATTTACAAAACTTAGGAATAATTTGACTAGTTTCAAATTTTTCTTTCAAGAGATAAATCCAGGTTAGTCTGGTACAATCATTAATAAAGGATATGAACCATTTTGCTCTATTAACATTTGAAATTTTGGATGGTCCCCAAACATCAATGTGAATCAAGGAAAAAGGTGTATCTGAAATTTTATTGACTGCAGGAAAATTTACTCGATGATGTTTGGCAAGTTCACAAGACTCACAATGTAAAATATTAAGATCAAAATTCTTAAACAAAGCAGGAAACATAGATTTCATCAACATCCCAGGTCTTGAACTTCTCATCATTACTTGTTGGTGGATGCTCAGAGAGATGGTGAAGTTTTTGTTTCCCCTTCAAAGCCAGTTTCACCAATCTTGTCCATTGTAAATAATTTTTTCCGTCTAGCCGCATAGCAATTCCCAAATTTTGCAAATCTGAGGCAGGAGCATTTATCTTCGGAGGTTCCAACAGGGTGGGTTGAGGTTCAAAGGCATGTACTAAAACTTTAGACATGTCGTGGATGGCAATGAAGGCCTTTGAGTTTTAGGTAGGAGTGGTCAAAGATGATAAGCACCTAACCGTGGATGGTAATGAAGGCCTATGATTAAGAAGAAAAGGAATAGTTGCACTAGAGTTCCCCTAAGAAAGCTTTGATACCATGAACAATGAAGGTTCTAAGAATTTGATTCTGTATATTGTTTTAGAGGCAATCTGCCACTATATATATACAGGACGTACAATAAGGTTTCTCCCATAATTAAGGAGAATTGATGATTACAATTAAGGTAATAAATCTCATCTTAATTAATAGCAATTGACTAAACAAAATAAAGAAAAGAATCTACAAAATACATGGAAATAATATATATAACAAATAACAAGGAAATAATTACAGAAATTTTTATTAAAAAAGTAGAGGAGATATCATAATATCTCTCCAAATCAAAGAAGATCTTGCAATAACTAGGATCAAATAAAAAAATTTAGATGCATGATAAGGTTGAGAGGAATAAGGAGTTCTTTGACTTTTAGCAAGAACACAACTTTGACAATAAAAAAACTAGGAAGATTGTGTAAATATTTTATGTTTAGAAAGTTAGGATAGAATAAAATCATGCTAGAATCTTTCCTTAATCTTACCCAATATTTTTCCTATTTTCTTTACTTAAATTACCTTTTAATCTATTCAGGCAAGAGAATCTCTCCAACCGATTCTCTCTTTGGCTATTTATTATCTTTATAATTCTCTAATTAATCAAGTCAAAGTAGAACAATTATCCTCTTCTCTTTTCCCGTATGATATTGGAGTTGTAAAGCTTTAATCTAGGAATGTTTTTCTATGGTTAAGACGGTCATGTCTGGAGAAACCCAAACAACTAAAGCTTGCAAAGCAGATGCAAGATCGAACACTACAACGACCTCTATAACATCAAACAGCAGGGACACACCCTCTGTTGGTGCGGTTGAAACCCTATCTTCCAATTCATGATTGCCTCCTGTAATCCAAAAACTGTTCAAGAATTACATGGAACGGGCACAATCCATCAAACTTACATTAGAAGGCAAAGGCAAGCTAGGCTACCTCATAGGAGCTATTGCTCAACCAAGCATAAACAACCCTACTCTGCAAAAATGGAAGAACATATACCACTAGGACCCTAAGCTAGTTTGTTTTCAAAAGCATCCTTAAAGTAGTATGGTCCATTCATTATCTTAGTATTGTCAATCATCTTCCCTGAAGTCCAATCCTAAAAAATACACCGAGTCAGAACTTCACATTGCATTTAGAATCCTCGCAGATTTTATTAACAAAGAGAAGGTTCAAGGAAAGTTTTGGTACATGTAGGATATCTTTGAGGTCAATGTGTTCAAATAAGGTAATCCTTCCTTTTCTTACAAGTGGTGAAAAACTACCATTTGCAATTCTAATTTTTTCATTTCTAGAACAAGGAAAATAAGTTTTAAATAAAGGTTGGTCATGTGATCAAAAGCACATGAATCAATGATCCATGTTACACTTATTTGAGGTGCAATAAAGGCCCTGGGGTTACTAGAATTACCTATTTGTGCAAAAATTTGAGGAGTTCTTTTGATATGTTGAACTCTTAAGGGCAGCAACTTCTACAACAAGAGCATTGGTTTTAAGAGGAATTGGATCAGCTTTGGTCTTTCCTATCATCATGCATCTATGAGTTTTCTCTTTTCTAACTTCAGTAAAGACCTCACCTGGTGAAGGTAAGGTTGCTCTCCCAACAATTCTACTATGAACTTCATCTAGCTCCTCATTGAAACCTATAAGAAAGTGAAATATTCTTTCCTTCTTCAATTGCTTGTTGATGGTGTTTGGCATCTTCAACTGATTTTACATGTAAGAGTTAAAGTGATCAAGGTCTTATCATACCCGCTTCAAGGAGTGGAAGTATCTGGTCACGTTTCCACCTCCTTGCAAAATTTCTCTAGCATGTAGGGTGAGTTCATAAATTTGAGATTTATTTCCAAGATTAGAATACATTTGGGTAACATTGTTCCACAATTCTTTGGCTGTGGAATAGCACATATAATTGCTACCGTGTCTTCCACCATAGAGTTCACCAACCACGTCATCACCATAGAGTTTTCAACATCCCACACAACATGCTATGGGTCAGAGATGTTCAGCTCGGATTGCTCATTTGTGAGGTATCCAAGTTTTCCTCTACCATTGATATACATTTGAACAAATTGGAACCACCGGAGATAGTTTGACCCATTGAGCTGAAAAGAATGTTTGGACAAAATGAGAATCACCGAATAAGAGACTTTGGAGGCTGCAAGTCTTTGGGAATGGCATTCTCCTATTTCTAGGTTGACTCCCCATTCTGATCATTAATAGTGGCTAAGGAACTATCAGCCATGGCTGCAAATTAGAGACGCAAAGATCTTGCTCTAATACCAAGTTGAAATATAAGAAATATTGTTGATACATAGATACTAAATAATTGTATGATATATATACAAAAGTTCTATGCTATTTTAGGAAATAAAATAACTCTAGTCTATAATAAGATCCCTTGATTCATAGAATTTCCCTAATCACATCAATCTGTACTAATTACAAATCACTATACATATCTCCTACAATATTCAGCAAATCAGCATCCCGGATTAGGGAAAAAATATGAGAATAAATAACTACCTAGAATAGATTAAGCTTAAAAAAGGAAACAAAATAACTATACAATAGACTTATTTACAGAAAAATCTTAAAGAGTATCAAATAGAGATTTAATCTCTTTTGATACCTTATCAACAGTATTCATTAGAAATAGACTAGACCTAACTCATGCTCAAAAACTAACTTAAAAGAAGAAGAATACTCAACTCCTATAAGGAATATTTTACCCATATTTCTAAATTCTAATCATATGGAAAATTTTAACATGCCCTCCACATCCAAGACTGGATATTTGGAACGGGAAGTTTGTATAATTAGACATTTGTAAGTGGTCCAATAAATGGATTCAATTTAGCTTAACTCCAAAACTAACTCAAATGAAATGATTACCCAAGTCTTATAAGAAGTATTCTAGCCATATTCTTAACTAATGTGGAACATTTTAGCAGTATCAAAGATTTTATGAAGATGTGATCTAGAGTTTAATTCTTGTTGACCCAATTCTTCTAACTAAAAGTTAAATTTCTGCACAAGATTTGATGGGCCTATGAATTGTCTACAATTCAAGCCCAAGGAGCTCTTAGGAGTGGTTGTGTTAGATATAAAGCCAGTCATTTATCCTTGCTCAACAACTTAAGCTTTTGGGAGCACTGGTTCATAAAATGTTGTCAGAAAGTCTATGACCAAGTGGTTTGAAGTTTGATCCTTACCACCCCGGTTCTTGTAAATCAAAATTCAATTTCAACACAAGATAGGAGAGGATTTTGTATTGTCCATGCTATGCTCAATGGGCTTTTCCATGAGGGGGCATGTTAGAAATAGAAAAATATTCATGTGCCTTTACCTCATAACCTAAGCTTTCCAAACAGTTAGTTCTTCAAATATGGAACATTGTTTCAAGTACTCTCAAATTTAACTATATCATAGCAGTTTGATGACTCCAGTCCCTTTTGTGGCATAGTCAATTTTTTCTATATACATATTTTCCAGCTCAAAGCGCATTTTGGCTTACAAGTAAATCAGCATAGCAGTATTTTCAGATATTAATGAATGTAGTAAAGCATACCGCTCAGCAGCAGCCTGTAGCATTCCATCAGAGATGATCCTAGAGCCAGATAAAAGAGTTCCAAGACCAATGCTACAATGAAACAACATCGTTAGATGCATATGACCTGTAAACTATAAAATAGAACAACTTAGATTGAATTTAAGTTGAGGTATGCAACTAACCCTGGAAAGAGGTACATGTTGTTCCCCTGGTTGCAGTGGCCAATATGACCATTTCCTGCATAATTACAGAAAATAGCATAAGTTCCACATAACTGAGACATAAAGAAAAATGAAAATAAAAGAAACTTTTAGTAACAAACCAGTACTTTACCATGCCAAAGGTAGAACAAATATATATATTTTAACAAGTCAATACTATTATCAGAAGAGGAACAGATCATTCTTCTTCATATTTCATTCAAATGATTGAACAGTACATAATAGATAAGACAGAGACCCGAAAAGAGAAACAAACAATAGGCAATTTCGATAATCAAATAGGAATCCCTAAAAATCAGTACCACGAACAAAAATGAATGATGAACTATACTCCCTTAAATTATGGGACATGATATTGGGTCCCTTTGTTTAATATTTTTTCAAGGAAAAAACACTTTTTTCAAAAAGAAAGTTTCTTCTCAGCTTTTTTAATTGTTTGTTTCTGCTTTTGAAAAATTCAGAATCTCAAAAAAAAAAAAGATTTCTGGGCAATTTTGAATAACTTAAAACAAAACAGAAAATATTATATATTCTTAATTTAAAGCTTAAACAAACAGGCGGCTCAATATACCATAAATTTCAGGATTCTCATCCAACAAATATAGCATGCAAGGCTTCCTTTATACTGGAAGAAACAAACTACATTCAGGATCAGAAGGGTAGAGATAAAGTGAGAAAAAGAAAAGTTAGCTTCATCCTTACTAGGACTAATAGTGGTCAGCTTAATAAGTTGAACGATAGTATTGTGATAATTGTATCCCTATGAATTAGGGACTGTAGAGTTCATATGATAATTTCTGTATTTAGGTTGTAGATATCATCAGACATCTGTTTCCATTAGTTTCATTCTATCAGGCATGTGATTCTAGGACTCGCAAATAAATATACAAATGCAAAGGTGATTTTCCTAAAGCAATTCACACATTTTTTCTTATTTGCAAGTGAGTGGAATAAGAAGAGACACATGAGTGTTCTTTCCCTATTTCCTATCTCAATCATCGGTAATAATGTACTTAAAGGGGCATATGCAATGTATGTGAGCAACACAACAAGAACTGTTGTTGAATTTTGCAGCACTAATGCAAACTTGCAAAGTGCTTCAGGTCAAATATCTTCTATGGATGGAGAGACAGGGTAAAAGACATCGCCAAACAAATTAGGATAAATAAGAATATCACAAATTCAAAGGAAAATCATCAATTTGTGATTATCAATTCATTGTAGTCAATCCAAATTGTTAAGATTGTGTAAATATTTTATTTTTGGAAAGTTGGATAGAATAAAATCAGGTTAGAATCTTCCCTTAAGCTGACCTGATGTTTTTTATTTTCCTTGTTTAAATATTTAACCTAGTTTTCCTTATTTAAATTATCTTGTAATTTGTTTAGCCAAAAATAATTTCTCCCTTTACCTATTAATATTTATAATTCTCTGAATAACCAATCATAAAAGTAGAAGAATTATTCTCTTCTGTTATCCGGGGACTGTTTATCATGGTTAAGACAGACATATCTGGAGAAACCTGAACAACTAGAGCAGGCAGAGCAGATGCAGGATCGAACACTGAGCGACCTCTGTGACATCAAACAGCAGCGATGCACCCTTTGTTACAGTGATTGAAACTCTATCTTCCAGTTCAAGATTGCATCTACTAATCCAGAAACTGAACAGGAAGAAATACTTGGAATGGACATAATCAATCAAACTCACATTAGAAGGCAAAGGAAAGTTAGGCTACCTTACTGGAGCCATTGCTCAACCAATCAAAGAGGACCCTACTGTACAGATACGGAAGTCTGAGAATTCCTTAATTATTGCTTGACTGGTCAACTCAGTGAAACTAGCCATTGGAACAACCTAGGATGTTTGGGAAGCCGTCAAAGTATTATTCTGATCAGCAAATTTCTTCTTAGATCTTTGTCCTAAAAACATGATTATGGCAATCTCAACAAGGAGAGAATGATGTCACAACATACAATAATGTCATGGTCATACTTTTGCGGGAATTAGACCAATGTTACGAAGATAGTTGGGAAAATCCCAATGATGTTGTGCGATTCAAGAAAAGAGAGGAGAATAACAAGATGTATGTGTTCTTATCAGGGATGAACCCTACCTCAGATGAAGTGAGAGTAATAATTTTAGGTTGAAGCCTCTACCTACAATGAGGAAGATATTCTCTGAAGTTAGACAGGAGGAAAATCATGTTGCCTACCTCTCAACATCTACCTAAAACTGAGAGCTTTGCCTTAGCAAGAAAGGTGCATGATTTAAAAGGAAAGAAAAACCAGTGTGAACACTGTAAAAACCTTGGCACACAAAGGAGACTTGCTAGAAAATCCATGATAAACCACCTAATTGGAAAAAGAAATCTAGAGGTGAAAGCATAGTGATCCAACTTCAAAAACCAAGAGCAGAAAAGTACCTTTGAGTCACCTTTTTCCACAAAGAAACAATTAGAGCAGTTGTATCAAACCTTCTATGCAAAAATGCCAGTTACTCCATTCTCTTCTTTGGCACAAAAAGGTACCCCTCTGTCCACTATTTTTCTTAGCTGTAAACAGAATTCTCACGCTCCATGGATCATTGATTCTGAAGCTACTAATCACATGACAAGTTGCCCAAATTTATTTTCTACTCATAGTTCATGTGCAGGTAACAAGATTAAAATTGCAGATGGTTCTTTTTCGGCAATAGTTAGTGTTGGTTCTGTCCCTGTTTCAACCTATTTCCCTCGACCTACAAAAAGTCTAGTCCTTTTAATCTCATTCATAGTGATGTAAGGGGTCCTAGTTTGTGATCCAACTTTTCTTGGCAAAAAATAGTTTATTACATTTATAGATGATCATACTAGACTAATGTCAATGTATTTAATGAAAGAAAAATTAGAAGTGGAAAGAATTTTTAAAAACATTTTTCAAATGATAAAAACTCAATTTCAACAGCAAATAATTTTTTTTTTTTAAAATGACAATAGGAGAGTATTTTAACAAATGTTTAAATAACTTTTTTCTTCAAGAAGGAATTATTCATCAAAGTTCCTATGTAGATACCCCTCAACAAGACGATGCGGCTCAGAGAAAAAATAAACATGTTTTTGACGTTGCTCGATCCTTTTTATTTCAAAATAATATGCCTAAATACCTTTAGGACGACACAATCTTGAGTATAACTTATTCAATAAATTGAATGCCTAGCAAAATTTTGAATTCTAAAACTCAATTTGATTTCTTCATGGATATTTTTCCAACAAATAGAATTTCAGCTTGTGTGCCCCTTAAGATATGTGATAGTACACTTTTTGTCCATTCACATGGGCCTAATCAAAGTAAACTTGATCTAAAAGCAACAAAATGTGTTTATTGGTTATGTTCCCAATCAAAAGGGTTACAAGTGCTTTGATCTGATTTTGTAAACAAAAATTGTTATCATGGATGTCACTTTCTTTGAGGAAACACCTTCTTTGAAACCCATCTTTAGGGGGAACAAGAGTTGAAGATGCAGAACAAAATCCTGATGTACTAGTTGAACACGGTGTATAACAAGATGTTTCTGGATCCAAGAGCCTTGAAACAAGGGGGAAATGAGATAACTACAATGATCAAGGGCATAGAACCCTTTGATTGTCTATTGAAGGAAGAAAAAATCTCAAACATTAAGGTCAAGTAATACTATACAACCTCAACACTGCTAAGAGTCTGGAAACCTGCTAGGTAACCTTTTTTTTGAAACTGTCCAGCCTGCTAATAAGTTTGTTATCCTAGAGTTAGATCAATCTAATCTTCCTATAGCTAGCTATCTGAAAAGGGGTTAGGCCTTGTACAAAGTATCCTATCTCTCATTTTGTGTAAAATGATAATTTATCACCTTTAGAGGTTTTATTTTAGAACTGACCAAAGCAGAGATACCAAGAGATATACATTCTGCTCTAAAGATTCCAAAGTAGAAGAATGCTATCTCAGAAGAGATGAGAGCTTTAGAGAAGAACCAAACTTGGAAAATAGTGGATTTGTCCAAGGGAAAAACAATTGTTGGTTGCAAATGGATTTTCACAATCAAGTATAATGCAGATGGGTTGATTGAAGGATACAAATCCCAATTAATGGTCAACCAAAGGATTTACATAGACATATGGGGTAGACTATGTATAGACCTTTGCGCCGCGCCCATTGCAAAGTTAAACACTATCAAAGTTCTCTTATCTTTGGTAGCCAATCTAGATTGACCATTACAACAATTAGATGGGAAGAATGCTTTCCTAAATGAAGACTTGGAAGAAGTATATGAATGCACTACCAGGTTTTGAATCACACTATAAACAAAAAGTTTATAAACATAAGTCATTATATGGATAGAAGCAATCCCCTAGAGCTTGGTTTGAGAAGTTTACTACATTCATTAAAAAAAGTCCCTTATAGCTTGGTTGTATTGATTGTCTATGTAGACGATACAGTTCATAGAGGATTGAAAGAGTCCCTAGCTTTGAATTTGAAATCAAGGATCTAGGACCTCTAAAATATTTCTTGGAAATGGATTTTGCAAGATCTACCAAGGGAATTGTTGTTTGTCAAAGGAAATACATATTAGACCTTAATCAAACACTTGGAAACAACCAGGACAGTGCACCAACGGACACTTCCAAGTAGTTGGTAGGAAGACTTTCTATCTCATACTCATCCTGATTGCATTTGTTATAAGTTTGGTAAGTCGATTTCTCCTCATGAAGAAGACTTAGATGCAGTTTACAGAATCCTAAGGTACTTGAAGAGTGCATTTGGTAGAAGACTATTTTTTAAGAAGATTGGACAACAAACAATTGAGACCTACCAATGCTGATTGGGCTGGCTCAACATCTAGGTATTGTACCTTCGATGTAGGGAAACTTAGTTACATGGAGGAGTAACAAACAAAGTGTAGTTGCAAGGAGTAGTGCTGAAGTCAAGTATAGAGCCATGACACAAGGAGTGTGTGAAATCTTGTGGTTGAAAAAAATTCTTGAAAAGTTGTAGCTTCCTATGACTCTTTGACTGCCATAAGTATATCTCGAAATCCTATCCACCATGACTGAACCAAGCATGTAAAAATTGATAGACACTTTATAAAAGTGAAAGTGGATGAAAGAATTATTTGCATGCCTTTTGTTCCAACCTCAACAATTGGCAAACATTCTTACTAAAGGGTTGTTCAGACCTAACTTTGAAATTCTTGTAAGCAAGTTGGGTATATCTATGCACTAACTTGAGGGGATGTTAAGAATGTATAAATATTTTATTTTTGAAAAGTTATGATAAAATAAAATCAAGTCAGAATCTTCCTTTGATCTAGCCTGATATTTTTTATTTTTCTTATTTAAATACTTTCCTAATTTTCATTGTTTAAATTATTTTGTAATCTGTTTAGACAAGAGAATCTCTCTAATTGGTTCTCTCTTTGTCTATTTAAATTTTGTAATTCTCTGAATAATCAATCAGAAAAGTAGAATAATTATTCTCTTCTCTTTTCCTTTATATGTCAATGCAGATTTCTTTCACATTTTAGGAAATGTCTCACTCTACACAAAATTGGACTCAGCAAGTCACCTCTTTCTATAGATTGAGATTGCTTGAAGTAGATATGAAGCATGAGATCTTGTTTTCAAAACATTAGAAGCAGGCACTAGGCAAGGTAAAATAACATGGCTTTTTTTCCTAAGCAATAACTGCTGAACCTTAATTTAGAATATTGATTTTGTTTAAAGGTAATTTCAAATACTGTTAATAATACTGAATATATGTGTATTTTAAAATGATACGATTACATACAGCACAACATATTAACTAACAATTTAAATGCACACTAGCATGGAATTTGGATTCCTTAAAGGATATTGTTCTCCTAGAACAGTAGGAATCCTAAGATGTCTATATGAAATGAGTATGTAGACCATTATTATGGTTCTCATATTTCAAGCAACTAGGCAAAATAATTACCACCCCTAGATTATTAAGATTAATAAACAAAGATTGGTCTGTGGAGGATTTGCAAACTTGTACCAAGATCCACATTACTGAATGGACTTCCACTTGCAAAAATAATGTTGTCTCCCAAAATGGAGAATGCTTCTTCAGGGGTGCATTCAGCTGTAAAAAAAATTAGAGAAGTGGTATGCAAACTATTATGATCTGATTTGTCCACTGCCATAGCACAAACCAATTAAGAAAAAGAAAGAAGAAAAAAATATCCACACCATTCTTTGTTGGATTTGACATGGCAAATATGGCTGGCCTTGTTGATGTTGAATCCTTGAGGGCTTCCAACACCTAGAGGACATAATGTCATCATCAGTATATCAAAGAAAGTTACAAAAATAATTATGTCCATATAAGCACAAATTATCATGCAATTTTCACTTCAAAATTTCCATTTTCAGTCTTTACAGAGAAAACATGTGGTTGTGCTGGTAACCCATAGAAAGTAAATCTCTCATTTTTTTTCTTTTGTGAAGGTGGGAGGGAGAGAAAATCACTGATTTATCTTAGCAGCAAAATCTACAATCAAAAGCTCATTTCTAGAGTTTATAATTTAAGAGGCATGATGGTACAAAAATGAAATGAGATATATTATGAAAGGGATGAAGATTCAAAAATCTCAACTAAAGCCAACCAACACAAGCCAACAGCTTGATAGAAGCACCATTAAACAGAAAATACATCAGGATCCTCTTTGATTGGGCGATTCTCTTGCCATTTCAAAGTTCTCTTAGTCCAAACAAGTATGCAACACCCGGTGTCATATTGGATGGCCAAGTGTGTTTAAGCTATATAAAAGGCTAAATAAATTATTATATTAATAGTTACTGTAGCCTTTAGAAAATGGATTTTCAGTGGTTTTCAAATTGACTGTCTTATAACGCATTATCCAATCTCACAAGATACATCTAATGAAACTGATTTTTAATTTTCCTAAAAGAAATAAATTATTAAGGAAGAAGAGAAGTGTACAAAGAAAGGATAAGGAAATCTCGCAATAAATTGTTCTCACCATTTCATTTGCAAATTCTTGAGTATAGGGGAATAAATGAAAACAAGGTGACATTAAAAGTAATTATTAATGAAAACACATCAACATAAAATGAAATAAAAAAAATCTGATGCACTCTAAGAGATTGAGTCATACAACAGAGCATGCAAATCTATCTGCATGTCTAATGTTGAAAATTATAGGGATTTAGGAAGAGAAAAGAGGACAAAAGAAATAAAAGAGACTGAATAATATTCTTTCAATGTGATGTCATGATGTGTTAAAAAAGAAGGACTAACCCCTAGTTATACAGTACTCCTAATCTAAGTTAAATAAGGAAATCATTACTATAATAAAATATGGAAACTACTCCTAAGAGATCATCTAAAATACCGAGTCATTATAAGAAACAACAGTAAGATTTTAAGATCTTTCCTAGATATTCTGACGCCCAACAAAAAACATCCTTAAAGAGAACATGAGCAGAAGACCACAAACAAGAAAATAAAATAATCCCATCCCACAAGTTGTCTAAAGATGAAGAAATTCGCTTGATGATTCTGGAATTTTTTCCAGCCAAAGACACCAGGGAACAGCAAAGAGAACACTACCACTGAATCTTAGCTGCTATATGAAAGCCAAAACCTCTAAATTTAAAAAGGAAAACTGATACAAATGATCACATTCATCGGAGAAAACTTCTATTGTATATGAAAATTCCAAACAAGTCGTGTTGGCCACTAAATTTTAAATATTTGCAAATATACATAATTCCTTCCAATTTCAGATGGAAGCCATATTATTAAATAATATTAAAATATATGAAAATATCTTAACATTTCTTAGATTATGTTCTAGGTTTAGCTTCTCTATTTCCTCATTATCTTTTAGTATTTATTAAGATTATGTAAAAAATTTAATTTGTAGAAAGTTAAGATAGAATAAAATCAGGTCAAAATCTTTTCTTAATCTGACCTTATATTTTTCTTTGTTTCTTGATTTAAATATTTTCCTAATTTTTCTTATTTAAATTATTTTTGTAATTTATTTAGGCAAGAGAATCTCGTTGCTATTTATTATCTTTGTAATTATCTGATCAATCAATTGAAGCAAAACAATTATTCTCTTCTCTTTTTCATATGGTATCAGAGTTGTAAAGCTTTGATCTAGGAACTGTTTCGTCATGGTTAAGACGGGCCATGTTTGAAGAAACCCGAACAACAGAGTGAGTGGAATAGAGATAGGCGAAGGATCAAACACTGCAGCAACCTGTGACATCAAAAAGCAGCAATGCATCCTCTGTTGTTGCGGTTGAAACTCTATCTTCTAGTTCAGCTTTGCATCTGATAATTTAGAAACTGAACGGGAAGAATTACTTGGAATGGGTACAATCAATCAAACTCACATTAGAAGGCAAAGGCAAGCTAGGCTACCTCGTTGGAGCCATTGCTCAACTAGGCATAAAGGACCCCACTCTACAAAAATGGAGGTATGAGAACCAACCATTGGAAAGTCTTACCTTTTTCTATCGACAACCAAGGATATTTGGGAAGCCATCAAAGAGTGTTATTTTGATCTAGAGAATTCTTCTCAAATGTTTGACCTAAAACCGCAATTATGGCAGTCTCAACAAGGAGAGCTAATATCAGAACATCTATAATGTCATGGTCAGACTTTGGTAAAAATTAGACCAATGTTATGAAGACAATTGGAAAAATCCCTATGATGTTGTGCGATTCAAGAAAAGAGAGGAGAATATGATAGAATGCTGGAATGTAAGAGTAAAAAGGATAGAAATAAACTACTAATTTTCTCGGAGAAAGAATCTCCCTCCCAAAGAAATTAGTAGCCAAAAGGAGAATCTCCTGGAAATATATGTTTTTACTGAAAGTTTTCTTGCTTGTGAATTGGACATAATCTAATTTACAGGCTTAGATGACCCTTTAACTTTCTAAGAACAAGACAATTAACTCTTAAAACACAGTAACAGATGCGGTCTTATTTAATATGTAGAAAGCAACTGCAACAAAGCATAACTGATTCCGTAATTACTACTGAATAGGAATAAAAAATACAATAAGACTTAAAAATATTCTGCAATTATATATTAAAATCAGAAACTAATATGCTTGACCCCCCACGGTGCCCTTTACGGTGATATGTAATTAGAGACTTATCAGAATAACAAGGTATATGTGTTCATAGCAGGGCTGAACCCTACCTCAGATGAAGTGAGTAAGAATTTTAGGCCAAAAGCCTCTATTTTCAATGAAGGAGGCATTCTCTAAAGTTAGACGAGAGGAACCCAAGAGGAAAAAATCATGTTGGCTACCTCTCAACATCTGCCGAAAACTGAGAGCTTTGCCTTAGCAAGAAAGGTGCATGATTTAAAACAAGAAGGAAGAAAAAACCATGGTGTGAACATTGTCAAAAGTGTTGACACACAAAGGAAACTTGCTGGAAAATCCATGTTAAACCACCAAATTGGAAAAAGAAATTTGAAGGTGAAGGCAAAACATTTCAAGCATCCAACTTCGAAAACCAAGAGTAGAAAAGTACCTCTGAGTCACCTTTTTCCACAAAGAAACAATTAGAGTAGTTGTATCAAACCTTCTCTGCAAAAATGCCAGTTACTCCATCCTCTTCTTTGGCACAAAAAGATACCCCTCCTTTGTCCACTACTTTTCTTAGTTCTAAACAAAATTCTCACACTCCATGGATCATTGATTCTGAAGCTTCTGATCACATGATAGACGGCTCAAATTTGTTTTCTACCCACAGTTCATGTGCAAGTAACAAAAAGATTAGAATTGCATATGGTTCTTTTTCTGCAATAGCTAGTGTTGGTTCTGTCCCTATTTCAAGTTCTCTTATTCACCATAATGTTCCTGCAATCTCTCGCTCATTAGCAAGTTGACACATGATCAATAGAATCTTGTTGTGTTTGATTCTTCTTGTAAATTTCAGGATTTGAAATCAGGGAAGGCGATTGGCAATGCTAAGGAAGGTGATGCCCTCTAGTTCTATGAATAAGGCATTGTTTTCAATAAATAAGGAGAATCAGAGTAATTGTCTCAATTCAATATCCATTTCTAGGAATGACAAAATTATGTTATGGCATCATAGATTAGGTTAGGTCTTGTACAAAGTATCCTATCTCTAACTTTGAGTCAAATGATAATTTATCACCTTCTGTTAGAGCTTTTATTTCAAAACTGACCAGAACAAAGAGACCAGGAGATATACATTTTGCTTTAAAGGTTCAAGAGTGGAAAAATTTTGTCTTGGAAGAGATGAGAGATTTAGAGAAGAACCAAACCCTAAAAATGATGGATTTGCCCAAGGGAAAAACAACTGTGGGATGATGGCTTGATTGAAAGATACAATGCCCACTTAGTGGCCAAAGGATTTACTAGACATATGGGGTAGACTATATGGAGACCTTTGCACTCATTGCAACGTTAAATACTATTGGAGCTCTCTTATCCTTGGCAGGCAATCTTTACTGGCCACAGGGATGACTTGCTTGAGATGACCCAACTAAAGGAGTCCTTAGCTGTTAAATTTGAAATCAAGGACTTTTGCTTCAGTGGGCTTTCGGCTCACAAGGCTTTTTGGCCATAAGCCATATAAGTTAGGGCTAAGGTTGGGTTGTTGGGCTATACTGACTACTCTACTGCTAGTCCCCATTACCATGGCATCATTCTAGCAACTATATATCTCCGTTTTCCCACATTTTTTCTAGCATTATTTGTCATGGTGTAGTTAGTTTTCCTTCTCTTGTTGATACATGATGCCTCATGAAATATTAGATTAGACACATCATCTTAACCCAATAGCTTTCTAAGAGAAATTAGTCTAGTCACATGGCTTTACCAAAAGTATCGGTTAGCATGACTTTCCAAGAGCATCCACCTACTTTTGCCACTTTCTCAAAGACTAGAGTGGCACCACAACTTTCCTAAAGAAATCAGCCTGCCCTTGAGGCTTTACCAAAAGTATCACTAGTCCCACAATAGTCTTAGAAACTCATTCCAGTCCCTCCATTCCATAATGTGAAATTATATTATTTGATTTCTTTTATTTAAAAGGTAAATTGCTAATTTGATGAAGATTAGCAAGCTTTAACTTGAAGGTAAATGTTAGAATATACGAAAATATCTTATCACCGATTATCTTTTAGGTTTAATTTTTCTATTTTTTCATTATCTCTAAGAATTGGTTACTAAATTTTCTTATCTTATCATGATTTGTTTTCCTAATTCATTAGAATTATGATTACTATAAAATAAGGGTTAGTACTCTAGGTTTTACAAACATATTCGACACATCAACACATGTAATACATCTACTTCAATATTAACTCAATGTTTCATTTTCTTTTATCTCTCCTATACATAAAATCACACAAATTCAACAAATCTTAAAGAAATAAGTATAGTGTGCAATGAATAGTCAAATCAAGGCATCAAACATATATACCTCCTTTGAGAACAATCCTCCAACAGCAGATAATCCAAGGAGGACATCCGGCTTCACTTGCTTGACCTGTTACCAATGTTCAGTAAGAATGTATAGAGAAAGCAGTTCACCAGTTAATCATTTAAAAAATTGAAAATTTCAGAGAGCTGAAGTAGATTTTAAAATTTTAAAAAGAGATTTCCCCTAACATATATGATGAGGGATCAGATAGCTTCATTAAATTCTTTTTTTACCTCAAGTTTGCTTTTATATCATAGAAAATGTGTTATCCTCCAAACTTTTTATAAATCTGTCTTAGTCTTGTTTTACTCGAGAAAGAAAACTTGGCAATCATTATCAACAGTTCAAACTAGTGCTTTTATGTTCGCATGTTTGTAACAAAGAGAAGCCAGAGAAAATAATTCAGTTAAGAATTATGGGCTTAGGATTAGGGAAGAAAAAAAAAAAGAGAGATCGCTCAAGTTTATAAATGAAAGTAATGTTGATGGATATAATGCTGTGTGGTGCATTAACCTAAAACTTCTAAGTATATACTAATTAAGTCAAGTACTTGTATTACTATTAAGCTTATGCCCATTAACAATAAGACTAAACCTATTACAATAAAACAAATCAAAATAGATATTCTAAGATAATATAAATATATCTTTAATATTCTGTATCAAGGTATATAAGTTTTTTATAAGTATCTCTTAGGCTATTCTCTGTATTTGATAAATATACAATTTTTATAAAATGAATTATGAAATAAGTTAGTAATTAATTCCTATGGTAAAATGTTAATATGCAATCAAATGATAAGTAGTCTGGATTTTTTATTCTTCAATCTTCAGGCTTCTAAGGGGAGTCATGAGTCATGATAGTTCATCAAGTTTATATTCAAATAGTAAGAACTTGTCCATATAAAATTGGTTAATATCATATGAAATAAAAGACTGCATCAATCTTTTTTTATTTTGATCTATCTCATGCGATGACTTTCATAATGCATATTAGTTCTAAAGTGATTTTTCACAAACCACTTCCACAAGGCTTGCTCCTTCCCTCAGTCCTTGGCGATCCATTTCTTTCAATTTTCTTGCAAAAGGAAGGGCATCAGGATCAATATCTTCACGACCTTGGGTGATTAATCCCTGAATTAGCAAAAACAAAAAGAATACAACATGGTGATCAAAACATTTGGAAATAATCATTAGTACAGCACAAAATTCATCCTCATGCAGAGAGTTTTTACAACAGAAAATACTTATTAAGCAGCAACATAAAATACTTAAGCAGGTTCAATAGGTCAGCCATATGATAAATCAGCTTAAGCATTAAAACATGAAACTGACTCTACTATCAGGAAATCATTTGTTTAGGGTGTGCACCAACAAAAAGAGAAAGGAAGAAGGAATTAAGTGACAATCAGATTCGACCTTCAATCCATCTGAGCATTTGAACAGGGTGATTTGAAAAACAAATTATGATTTATATAAATCCCAACAGTGTCCCCACGTATTTAATACCTCGCAACATTTCAATAGAGGTGGCCTACTCTAAGGAAGGGATTTTTCTATCACAATGAAAATATATTCTTGATTTGTTAAAGGATGCAGACTTTGGGGAGCAGACAAGCAAGTACCTCTATTGAGTGAAAGAAAAGGAAATGCCATTGAAGACAAAGAGAGATAACAAAGATTCGTTGGAAGACTGATATATCTGGCATACACTAGACCAGATATAGCATATGCAGTAAGTGTTGTTAGTCATTTTATGCATGATCCAGGGAAGGAACATATGCAAGCAATCCAAAGAATTTTGCAATATTTAAAGGGACACCTGGACCAGGCATTTTACTTAGACCTAATTAGGAACTAATAGTAGAAGTAATAGAGATTCAATCAGCCTCCTTAAAGATTTTTTATATGCAATTTTGGTCCAAATCCAAGATAAGACAAACAAAGCCAGATGTTACTTATACAAGTTCAAAAAGTTGAAGAGACCTGAGATGAGAATGCAACATAAAGAATTATCATAATCAAATATTCAAATTTATTATATACAAATCTACTTAAGATTTGTAATTGATTTAATTTAAATTATCTTAGAATTTCATATTGATTTTCAATTTAATTAGGATTTTTTTAAGATTTGTTATTTGTTTTTATTAGTAGATTTTCTTTCAATTTAGGGCAATTAGGTTCATTCTATAGCAGGTCATAGTTTGTATCAGGTTTCCCTTGGTTCTTGGACAAAAAACTATCATTTGATAATGTTGATTCTTTCGACAGGTCAAGGTAAGAGTCACATTCCTCTTTGATAACTTCGGTGCGTGCTTTTGAACAAGTCATAGTTTGCGTCGGGTTCCTTATTTTATCCTGATTTTCAAGACATTCCAAAAGTAATGTTTTTGCATTCCGATTCATTCACGTAGGGTGGATCATATCAAGAAGTAGAAGGGTATACAAATGCAAACTATGATGGATCCTTAGTCAATCGACAATTTACAATAGGATATTGCACCTTAATTAGAAGTAATTTAGTAAAGTGGAGAAGTAAGAAACAGGAGGTAGTAGCAAGATCAAATGCACAAGAAGAATTTAGAGCCATGGTTGTTGAAATCTGAGTTAAAAATAATTTTAGATGATATAGGAATTGAGAGAACAAAATCGATGATCATGTATTGTGACAATAAGTCAACAATCAGCATTGCGCACAATCCTATCTAGCGTGATCGCACAAAACATGCGGAGATTGATAGACATTTCATAAAAGAGAATTTAATCAATGGCATCCTTAATCTTCCATATATTCAGTCAACATATCAAATTGCAGATGTTCTTACTAAAGGCCTCAGGTCAAATTTCAAGAGCTGGTGGGCAAGCTTGGACTAAAGGACATTCATTCACCAGCTTGAGGTGTAGTGTTGCAAGATCTCTAATTTAGTAAGATGTTTTGATATCTTTAGCATCTCCTCTAATTTTAGAAAGATTTCAATATTATTTTCATGTATATTGTAGATTTCTTTCCTTATTTTATTTAGTTAATTGTTATTAATTAAGATGAGATCTATTACCTTAATTTTAATTGTCAATTCTCCTTAATTATGGGAGAAACCCACATCATGTGGGTATATAGAGGGAGCTTGCCTCCAAATAATACAGAGATTTAAATTCTTAGAACCTTCATTATTTAGTACCTTATGCCTTGATGACATCAATTTGACAAGCACACACTCAACCACCTAATAGGGAGGAAGCATAAAGCCAAGCACAAATCTACTAAGACTCTAACATGATTGATCTACTAATGGGAGCAACAAACTCACATACTTGAGCATTGTCACACATATTGGCCATGGAGTTTCAGGCTTTCAGCCGCAAGCAACAGTAGTTGGTGGCAGTTTCAGACAAGTGGAGAGTAGCAGTTAAGTGTAGCAATATTTTGAGTGTTTCACAAGCAACAGGGACAACAATGAGCAGTTTTGGCTCCATGGTGATGGTTGAGATCTAAAGTTGAAGGAATGAATCCGGGTAGCTAAGCTTTTTTTCCATTTATTTTTATTTTTATGTTTTGCTAAAAGGCTTTAAACAATGTTGTTTTGGTGTCGGCAACAGACCAGCAAAGAACTGGAAATTCGCCAATTTTTTCGAGTTCTATTGATTTTCTACTAGTTCAATATGTTCTCTATCAATTCTTTGTCTAAAAAATTAAGTGGTTAATGAACCAAAAGGAGTATTGGTTCCAATCCAACCAATTCAACAGGTCAGCCTTGTTTGATTTTTGCAACAATGATAATTACAAATCATCGATAGATGTCCTACATTTTTAATAAGTTAGGTTAGATTCATTTTTAATAATATCAGAACTTTTATGATCAAAATGGTTTAGAATCCAATCCTTTGTCATTCCCATTCTTCAAATAAAAAAGTTTAGTGTCAACAAAATGGTTTGTCATATGATATTTAAGAAAATTTTAGTGATGTATCAAATAACTTGTAGAGTTTCAAAATGTTTAAAAACACATTTTTGCATATTGTTGCTAGACATATATACATAATAAGTATTCAATTAAAAATAAAATAAAGTGCATGAAAAGTTATCCTTTTTATCATAAATAAAATTTATTTACTACAAGGAGTTGAACAACATCTAATAATGACATCAAGCTATACAATACCTTTGCATCAACAACCCAAAATTGACTCTTTGCACTCTCAAAAGCTACTTCATTATTACCCAACATCCTTGCCATTGTTTTTCTCGCTGCATTAAGAACCCCAATACCAGCACTGCAATAGTACAAATATAACCAAAGAATCCACAAAAAACATCCTGAATATGATGTCCTTAGTGCTAATGAACTCAACATAGAATTTCAATTGAAATAACCATTCCACACAAAGCTTTCATTTAAATCAAATTCCTTTTAAACATAACTTTCAATTAAATCAAGAATCACATAAGCAAATGTATAGACATCCACCATACAAGATTAGATGATGAATAGAAAATAAATTCAATATATAAATTATTTTGACAAAGGAATCAAATATTATGCAACTAAGAAATTCAATGGTTTTATGGTTTAAACTTAGACACAAAAGGACAGAATGCTAATCAGACCAACGCAACTACTTATGAGCAACTAGAAATTTCCTACGGGTGTCTCTTTCTTATCAATGTAATGCTAAATTCAAACTATTTATAAGAGGGGGTACTTCAAATTGGTGTTCCAAGTCTCACACCAAGCTCATATGTGATCACTGTTGAAAATTAAACATGGGCCCAACTCATCCCTAAAAGCTAGCCTATAGAGTGAGGGATGCCCTTAGATTATATATGCATGGTTGGCCTTCCCTTTGATCAATGTGAGACTTGCAATACACCCCCTAACGTCGAGATCGGACAACTAGTGATGTGAACTAAACGGATCTTTCCGTGAGTTGGATCACTTAGATAAGAATTAGGATTATAATAGAAATAAATGAAAATTGGAATTATAATGGAAACAAATAAAAACTAAGATTTTGATAATTGTAAGAATAAAATATGGAAAAGAGAAGAAATGGGGGAAAGTGTCACACCCTCAATTCTATAAAGAAAGAAGAGTGATAAACTCGATATAGAATCGTCACAAGAGCATGAGAAACTCTTGAAAAGATCCAAGTAATAATTCTTTCCAAGAACCCAAAGAGGCACACAAGCTTTCTTAAAAGAAAAAACCTCAAATCTTATTATCATCAAAACCTGTTCCCTTAAGGAGAGTTACATAAATATTTATAATAAAACTAAAATCCTAAATGTTTAATAGCCAATAGGGTCCGACCCCACTAACATAACAAATTAAAAGTAACAAATCCTAAAAAGGTTTAATAACCATTATGGCCAAACCCAATAATGTAATAAATTAAACCTATATTACTAATTACTAGAAAAAAATTCAAAGTTCTAACCTAAAATACAATAAAACAAGGATTGGACTAAAATAAATTAAATTTGGTTCTCTTCTTCTAATTCTTTATTTTGAACACAATGGACTAGTTTTATGTTCTTTTCCTCCAAATCTTGGGCTACCTTAAACATAGTTATAACTATCTAATTTAAGGCCTCTTTGACTTTCTTTGTCTTTGACCTTGTCATAAGACCTCCAACCGCTTGTAGATCTTCCTCTTTATCTCTCTCATTCTTTATCATTATCCCTTCTTGGTTCTAATCAACTGGAAATCCAGGCGTGAAGTTTGTAGAATTAGACATCTGCGAGTAGCCCATTCACAGACTAAGGTACGCTTTGATACCATGTTGAAAATTAGACATGGGTCTTACTCAACCCCAAAAGCTAGCTTGTAGGGTGAGAGATGCCCTTAGATTATATAAGCATGGTTGGTCTTCCCTTTGATCAATGTGAGACTTGCAATAATCACACTCCTTCATTAAACTCTACATAATGAGAAGAGCACCCCATCTCCTTCAAACCTGAATGATAAGGAAGAAATGAATTTACACCTTTCTGCCTCATTTTTGTCACCGATTATTCCTTTTAAAATGTCCCACATTAGTTAACGATGTAATTATGGTAATATATAATCATAGTAATGCTATAATAAGGAAAGATTATATCTTTGGATGTAGGGTAATTAGGTAAATGTATCCTTGTAATATTCTTATATTAACTATTCCTAATATAAATATTTGCTCCACTACATAATTGAGACACAAAATTCATCTTATATCTCAACATGGTATTTAGTGACTGACGAGGCAATCCTAATCTATGTTTACCCGGTGAATCCACTACCCACTTGGTGCCAAATTTTTTTAAAACCATGTTCTCACTCCAATTTCCATTCTTCTTCACATTGGCACCATTTTCTAATTGTCTTCTCCCTTTTTTGGCTCTAACTGCATCTTCTCTGATGATTTGATTGTCGCCTCCACCGGTCATCTTTTTCGACAAACCACCAGCAAATCTGAAGTGCTTTGTTAAGGATGACCAATCTCAGCTAGTTTTGTCTCGAAGAACGCAAGGATGCACAACCACTTCGTTGGTGTCCAAATTTGCTTGCATGCCTTCAGAGGACATAAGGCCTATGTCCATCACGCCATTTTCATAATGGTTGGCACCCCCTTCCTGATGCAGATTTGCCATTATTTTTCCTGATTCGGGTTGCAAGTCTCCTTCATTTGGTTGTTTTCGTTGATTTTGTTACTATTCATGTCCGTTTCTCCCACCTCTTGGCTAACCATTGGTGACTCCTGCCCTTCCCAAGGTTCATCCCTTTTTTACCAACTTTTTAGTGCTCCACTTTTTACTAACAAGTTGGATGGAAGTAATTTACGATTCTTCAACAACATTAAACTTTGGCTCAGGAGTCAAGGTTATGTTGACCATCTCACTACCACAAAGGAATTTGTTGATGCCACTTAACACACTAAGTAGGGTAAGACTGCTTTGTAGTGTCATCAAATCCACTCTTCATCCTTCCAGTTCCATGAGGCAGATCTTTCAATCTCATGATACATGTATGTCTATTTGGTCCTAGGCAAAGGCACTATACACCAATGATATTCAACATCTACATAGGGTCTGTCAAAACCTCATGGATGAGGTTAAAACTCGGCAGCTTAATGGCACTATGTCAACCAATTTAGGCAGAATGAGTGGTCTTCTTCATGACTATAATGAGCGCTTACCTCTTGCTGATACTCCTACCAAGGAATTGGAGCAATGACTAACGGTTTTTTATGTTGCTAATTTTATATGATTTACCTACAAAATACTCAAAAGTTTGAGCTCAGACTTTAGGATCCTCAATTGTTCCTACTATTACCTATGCCTGGTCCTCCTTGCTTCTTGTTCCTACCAAAACACCTGCTAACTTAGAAGTGGTTCCAACCTTTATCACCTCTGCACCTACTGATTCTGCAGCCTTGATTGACAACCAAGCTTGCTCTCAAAAGAATAGAAATTTGTGCTTCAAATGTGTCCATTGTCACAAAATTGGTCACTAGTGACAGCTGCTTTGCGTTAAGTGGTGGTCCTCCTAAAACAACCATTGTTGCACAGGTTACAACATCAGCTCCCCCTCAATCTACTACTTCTTAGGAACCACCAACTATCCTTAATGACTTCCTTTGTTGGTACGAAGGTGTCAGATCCAATGTTACACAAAAAGACAAACATATTGAGATAAATTGTCATTTCATTTAAGAAAAAATCTTATCCAGAAATATCACCACTAGTTTTGTCAATTCTAATGAGCAAGTGATAGATATCTTCACCAAGTCATTGAGAGGTCCCCATATTAGTTACATATGTGACAAGCTTGATGCATATAATCTATAGCCCCAACTTCAAGGGAAGTATTGTAAATATGTGATTAAAGTAATGTTATAATAAGGAAAGATTATATCTTTGCAATTATGGTAATTAGGTAATTGTATCCTTATAATTATTCTTGTATTAATTATTCTTAATATAAATATTTGCTTTGTTGTGTAGTTGAGACATTCAGAGTTCATCTCATGTCTCATTTTTCTCTATTACTCAATAGTTAAGAATATGACCAGAGTACTCCTTAATGTTGGATCCTCCTCTTTTGAGGTAGCTTTTAGGAGTAAGTTAGTCTTGAATTTTTAACATGATATCAAAGTCTATCCAATCTTAATGTTAGGTCACTCATAGATGTCAAATTCTACAAACTTCACATTGTAGATGTTCAGTTATAAGTGTGAGGGGGATGTGTTAAAATGTCCCACATAACTAGGAATAGGGCCTAAATGCTTCTTATAAGACTTGAAGCTATCCTCCTCTCTTAAGCTAAGTTTTAAGAGTAAGTTAGACCCAATTTTCTAACAACCCTACCCTACCCTACCCTACCATTATAGGATAAATTTGGGCAATTGGTTCTTTAGTTGGGTTTTCATAAGTCCTATTTTAAGCTTCTTACCCTTCTAAGGAGGTTTCTTGTTGACACTTGGCAAACCCATCTAGAAATCTAAATTGTTGTTAGGATTAATGAGTCCAAGGTCCCAGTAGCACAACTTGATGATGGGCCTAAGATTTTGAAAGTATACTAAGAGGGGTAAGAAGGGAAATGCCCAAGGATGGGAGTGAGCTGTCATAGTTAGTTAGAGTGGGATGGGATCTATCATGTTTTCCATGTAGAATGGTGTAAAGGCAAGAAGGAAGTGGGCTTTTATAGGGTATTAATTTCTTTTCAATTAAGATTGGGCAGGGATTGTATTTTAGCATTCTCTGAATGAGCATAGATCTAGGACTTACAAGGATTCCTCTTGCAATAGTCTCATTTCAGTTAATAATACAGATACAATACTTCTTTCAATTTGTAGTCTCTATCATTGGTCCGACCAACCAGATTCGACAAAGTGGAGAGTTTATGCCCAAGCATCAAGTTGCCAATGATACTATCATGGAAGCTCAAGTAACTTCATTGGAAATGTGAGTGGAGGAGTTGGAAGAAGGAGACACAGATTGAGATGCAATCTTTGCTTTCACTAGCTAATGAAAGAAATGCAACAAATGGAATTGCACTTACCATCAGGAAACAAGAAAAATCAGGGTGCAATGTGAAGGAGGAGAAAGGATCAGACTCAAATTTTTAATGAGGGAGTATTGCCCAACATCCAAAATTCCAAATTGCTGCCAAATGGGTTGAACAACCAACCTTTGATGGTAACAACCCAGGGGGTGGATTTCACAAGCAGAGACATACTTCAAGGTGCAACTAACTCAGCCAAAACTAAAGCTAATGTTAGGTAAGATCTGTAAGGAAGGTCCCACAGTGCATTGTTCAACATTTGGATGGAGAGCGAACATGAAACTATGTGGGAGAAGTTGAAGGATGCATTATGTAGGCCATATGGGGGAATGTATGTCAAGAATCAGATTGAGAATTTGGCAGGTTAGCAACGGCATGGTCTATGGCAGAATACATCAAACAATCTGAGCTCATTACAGCTGAAGCTACCCAAACAGCAATTCATAGCCTGCTTCATGCATGGTTTATGAGGAGATGTTAAAACAGAAGGTTCAAATTCATAAACCCGAGAACAGAATGCTGTTGAGGAACTTCGCAAGGGTGGTAGCGGCTGACTTATTGGGCGATGACCATCCAAGACAATTTTCAAAAAGTTATAGCGGTAAGAGCAGTTTGGGATGGGATGGAGGCAGTCATAGGTTTGTTAGAGGAGGGACAGACTATGTCCCTAATGTGAAAGAGGTGGTTCGGAAGCAGGGCAATAGGAGGAAGATTTGAGGCAGGAATTTTGTTAGTTAAATCCAGTGATCAGCTGCTAATATTCTTCCATATTCTCTTTGGGGCCTCAAAGCTACTATATCAATGAGAAGCATGGTGCATATGATTAGTATACTCCAACTAGAGGGAACAGGTGGAAAGTGTATGTTATTTAGGGTTAAGATCTATTTGAGTGCTGTATGTGTGTTATCAATAACTAGAATTTTATTTGTATTATTTTCCTGACATCCTAGTTTTCTTGTTTCCTAGTTTCTGCATATTAGAGATTGTAAATCATGCATATATATTCAATCAAGTCCATGATTCCTTCAAGTCAAAAATATTTCATCCCTTTCCAAGTGGCACAATTTATGAGATATTTTCAACTTTCAAGATATTCTAACATTTCTTTCTCATTTTTGAAATGTATCTGAATATTGCAGTGAACCAAATAAATTTTATGCCAAATCATAAATGATTGATCCCTCCTTTCATTGAACAAGATATAACTAACCTTCCAGCACCAGCAACAACGATCTTCTGCTTTGGGAAGTCAATCATTGGCCTTCCTTGTGCCCTTACAGCACCAAGAAGTCCTGCAATTGCAACACCAGCTGTTCCCTGTGTGGAGAATTTCACACAAGTCAAGCAATCTAATGTCATGAGAAGATCTATACATAAAAAGTGGTCAATATATTAATAACAATTCAAATACATTCCAACATTAAGAAAGTGAAACCATCAACACAATGCTTTAGAATATGCTGAAGGGTCTTCCTTTTCAAAAAATTTAATTATAGTATAATTCATCCACAATCTAATGGATCATAAAATTTGAAAAAAGAATGGTTCTAGAAAATTCAGTCTTTAGTTCTCTCAAAGCTTGACTTTAAAGATCTCAAAGATGTAGATTGGTGGGACATAACATTTATAAAAGAAGCAGAAGGTAAGTATAGAACCTCTCTTTTCAAAGCAAGTAATCATTTTACTTGAGAGGAGGAGGAAAAAACCAACCATTGCATCAAAAAGTATAGGCTAGGAAATATTGCAGAGATGCTAGACAAGAAATTTCCCTTACAGGAATTACATGATAGATTTCCTCATACCAAGGCTAGAAGCCAAGAACATTCAATTGTAAAAACAAGGTGCAATAAGCCAATCATTCAAGTACAAGCCATCGTGCAAAAAACACCAAGTTTTGTAACTAAAGTAGTTTGGTTTGCAACTAAAAATGAATTAAATCTTGTGCTATTTTGGGTCATTTTTCTTATCTAGTACATCTTATGGAGTTTATTAAAAAGCTGGAGTTAGAATATTGTAAAAATTGTATTTATCTTAGCATTTAGTTAATTTTTCATCATTTTTATATTTCTATATAATATATACTCTCGTACCCATACCTCTCACTTTTAGAAATTTTGTCCATGTACCCATATGTATACAAGGACAGAAATTTATCTTCAAGTAATCAAGTTAACTCCGGTGACTAAGTTAAAACATTCATCCAGTTCCAGTTACGGAATTTTTTTTTTTATTTTCCAATTTTACATTGCTTAATTGCATTGTCTGTTTTGTATGGCCCTTCAGATGTCTATGGTTAGGAATAATGGTATACTCAGAATTCTGGAGGACTGAATCTATCTAGAGCCTATAGAAGCAAACAGGGGAGCAGTAGGCTTTAAGAAGTTAAATGTTTACAGCAGTTAGCTAGGTGCTAACTGCAAGGACTATTAGGGACAGGTTTATGTCAGACTTGCCAGCCAACAATTTGTGAGATAAGGAGGGTTTATTTACTACATATTAAAATTTAAAAGAGATCTTGAAGGATTTACATAGTTAAAGGATTTAGTGTGATGATGATGGTAATAATAATAATAATAACAGCACCAACAACAAAAACAGTCTAAGACTCAATCTTGTGCAGTAAGTTCTTTGCTAATATTCTTAACATTATTAAAAAATGTTCCTTATCAAATGTAATTATTATTATGTAATTTCCAACAACAATTAAAAATTAACAATATTTTCCTAAGAGTTCTAATAGCTTCTTGTAAAACAACAGCCATGATATGATCCTATAAAAATGAAACTTTACCTGCACATCATCATTGAACATCCTGTAGGTATTTCTATACCGCTGTAATAACTTGAATGCCCATTTACTTTGGAAATCTTCAAACTGTGTTAGTGCAAAAAATTAATAACATTATAATAAAAAAATATGGGCCCTATGATAAAATGCAAGAAGTCAAGCTGCTATTTTTATTTTAAATCTCACTGCTAATACCTGCACAATCACATTTGGCCAGCGAGTAAAGACAGCTTCCATAAATTCATCAATGACAGCAAGATAGTCATCCCCATCAAGACGATGCTGCTGCAATCCCAAATCTGATACAGGAAATAATAAAGGAATCATGTTTTATAGAGTCAAGTCAACTCATTTACAAAGATTAGAATGTGATGAAAATATGTAAGTTAAGTAGGGTAATTATAATAATGTTGTAATTATAGTAATATGTAATTAGAAAAATTATATCTTTGTAATTATGGTAAATAACCAAATATCCATGAAATTAATTATTGTATTAGTGGTCCCTATTATAAATATAGCTTGTTGTGTAATTGAATGTCTTCTCATTTCTCTCTAGTGAGAGGATAATCCAAATCTGTGCATACTCGGTGGACCCACTACTTACTAGTGAATATTTTTTTTCCAACTACATTATTTGGTTTTCGATCATCTTCTCCAACAAGTTTTTCCAGCAAGCTTTTCTGGCGGTCTCATCTCAATCAGAGCTCCAACACCAACACACGCATTGGCAACACATACAATTTTCTCTCACCTCACCATCCCACTATCGTGTGTGGCAACGCATCTGCTAGCATTTTTGGCAACCATCACTGTTGATGGACTTGTCCTGCTCTGTCAGTTCCAGACTGTTGTCACATGCCTGTTTCAGATTCCATACCATCCTGTTTGGCCCTTCTACCCCATTTCTAGACCATTTTTCTCTCTCTTCATTGTTGACCATGGCAGCTTTTGAACCATCATTAAGACAGGTCAGGTCTCCAATTCTACTGTGTCGTTTGCACACACTAGTAATTTTTTATAGACCTCTCTCATTTTTCCTCTCTAAGTCCATGGATTCTTGACACTTCAGTCACTACTCACATTAAAGGTAATAAATCCCTTATCTCTACTTTTTCTTTTTCTAATTATTTATCTTCTATCACTATGACTAATGGGTCTCAAACACAATCTCAAGGAATTGTTACTATCCTCATTATTTTGTCTCCATTGACAATGTCCCTAGTTCCCCTTTTAATTTATTGTCAATTAGTTGTCTCATTCACACCCTTGATTGCATTGTTTCCTTTACCAAAGATTCTGTCTTGTGCAATACCAAAGTTTAGGGAAGATGATTGGCTTTATATGTATGTCCTCGGGTCTTTATCAGCTTAGGAATTCCTCTCATATTGGTTCTAAGGTGAACTCTCTACTCATGGTCCATGCTCAACTGGGCCATCACAATCTTCCCAACTTAAAAGAGATTAGTGTCAAAGCTCTTCGCATTGTCTTCTTTACCTAGTGAGTTGTGTCAATTAGGTAAGCATGCCCATAGTTCCTATCATAGTTAGGTTTTGTCCTTTTTCATTTTAGTTCATTTAAATGTTTACGATCCTGGTCGTATTATTTCTACTTTAGGGTCTAAACACTTGATGATCTTTATTAATGATTTTTCTTGATGTACTTGGACTTATTTAATAAATGACTATTTTGAGTTGTTTTCTATCTTTTAGTCATTTTATAATGAAATAAAAACTCAATATGGTGTTTCCTTTTGTACTTTACAAAGTAATAATGTCAAAGAATACTTGCCTACTTCCTTTTACAATTTCATGACTTCCATGAGATTCTACATCACACATCTTGTCCTTATACCCCTCAACAAAACAAGGTTACTAAACATAAAACTTGATATTTTCTTGACAATGCTCAGACACTCTTACTTTATGCTCAAGTTCCTCATCATTTCCGAGATAATGTTGTCCTTACAACTTGCTACCTTATTGACAGGATGCCTTCCTCCATTATGGACAGAAAAATTCCACAACAAATCTTGTATCCACATCACTCTCTCCATCCACTATATCCTCGAGTCTTTGAATCCACATGTTTTGTACACAATGTTAGTCCTAAAGTAGATAAATTCTCTACTCATTCCCACAAAAAAAATTTTGGGTTATACTCAATTTCAGAAAGGGTATAAGTGTTATTCTTTTACTCTTCATTGTTATCATATATCCTCCTAGATTTGTGCTTAGGGAGAGTCTTCAGGACTTGTTTGTCTTCTTCTAAAAATCATTACATGATCTCAACCAGTCGGCAAGGGCTTGTTTGGCTAACTTGGTATTAGGGACCAACAGTTTGGCTTTACTCATAGAGAAGTTGACCACTCATCTTTCTTTTGTCATTCAACCATGAGATGCATTTACCTAATAGTGTACGTAGACGACATTGTCATTACAAATAGTGATTACAAGAAAAGAGAAGATAATAATTGTTATGCTTCAATTGATTAATTAGAGAATTATAAAGATAATAAATAGGCAAAGAGAGAATCAATTAGAGAGATTCTCTTGTCTAAACAAATTATAAAAATAATTTAAATAAGAAAAACTAAGAAAGTATTTAAATAAGGAAATAGAGAAAAATATCAGGTTAGATGAAAGATTCTTACATGATTTTAGTCTATTCGAACTTTCTAAAATTAAAATATTTACAAATCTTAATAGTGATCACCATGACATTGCATTGGTAAAACATCTTTATCATTATTTTCAAACAAAATATCTTGTCTTACTTTTTTATACTTCTCAAGGATAAAGGTGGCACAATCCAAAAGTGGTATTGTGATTTCTCAAATGAAGTATGTAATGAACTTCCTAAAAGAAATGAAATTGATAGGTGATAAACTTGTTGACAACCCAATGGATCCTAATGTTAAACTTTTACCAAGATAGGAAAAACCTCTTTCAAACCTAGAGAGAGATAGGAGACTGGTTGGTAAGCTAAACTATCTCATTGTTACTTATTCAAACATTTCCTTTGCAATCAATGTTGGTAAGTAATTTTCTTAACTCTGCATGAAAAGTATAGGGATGCAGTAATTCACATCCTCAAGTATTAAAGGAAGTGTCTAGGCAAAAGTGGTCATGCCCAAGTGGTGGGATACTCAGGTGCAGATTAGGCAAGCTCTTTATTGATAGGAGGTCCACCTCTAGTCATTGCATCTGGGTGGAAAGTTAATTTCTTGAAAAAGTAAGAAACAAAGTATTGTTGCAAGATTTAATGCAGAGGTAGAGCATCGAGTCATGGCTTTAACTACTTGTGATATCTAGTTGCTCAAGAAGTTAAGATTTGGTGAGATTAATCAAATGAAACTCATTTGTGATAATAAGGCAACATTACATATTGCCTCAATCTTGTCGTTCATGAGAGAACCAAACATATTAACATAGAGTTCCATTTCATTAGAGAGACCTTATCCAAAAACTTCATCGCTAGCTTCGTCAATTTCAATGATCAATTGACAAATTTTTTACTAAATCATTGATAAGTCCTAAAATTGGCTATATATGTAACAAGTTTGATGTATATGATTCATATGCTCTAGCATAAGAGATAGTGTTGGAAATATGTAAATAACGTAAGTAGGATGATTATAGTAATATTGTAATTAGACTAATATTGAAAATAGAAAAACTATATCTTTATAATTATGCTAATTAGATAACCAAATATTCTTACAATTAATCCTTGTATTAATGTTCATATTATAAATACATGTTCCACTATATAGTTGGAACAAAAATTCATTTTATACCTTCTCATTTCTCTCTCTTTCAACAAAAGGAAAGGTGATTATCAGCATCAATGGAGGTGAAATAACAACAGGCATACGTCATACGGTTCTTTTGGACCATTGAGTTACACAAGAGTTGCTATTTATTAGAAATATTCAACCACTTTGGGGCTTCAACCAAATAGCCTAAGCATTAGGGAAACTTGGTCTTTTACTTGTTATAGCCTCTAAGACAATGAGGTTAGGAGATGCCACTCCCATTCTTCTAAATAAAGAATTTTTAGTTTAAGGTAATGAGACTGCATTCTCCACGTTACAAGTTCGCAGGACTCTTGCATGAAGGAACATGTTACAAATATAAAACCATACACAGGCTTCTATCTAATAGCTCAAGCCTTTGGAAAGTTGATTTTTGACAAGAGTAATGAATAAGTGAAAAAGTAGTGATAGATAATATTTAATGTAATTATGTCACTACTATATAAGTCCCACACAAATACCTTTCACTGAATGGATATAGAATTAACACTTACATAAGGGATCTTTGAGTAATGCCTCATTGTTAGTACCAACATCAATCATCACAGGAAGTACCTATTTCAAGAAAAAAAGAATTCTTGAAATTGTGAAAGACAAGTACTACAACAATAGAAAAATGATGCAATACATAACAACAACAATGATGACAGGAGAATAAAAACATAGTTAGAAGCTTAATGGTGGCACATTTATTACTCTTCTTTATGCTCCAAGCAATGCCATCGTGGATTGATAGAATTAGACATACTAGCCAAGCTAGAAAGGAACGGAATCCAAGACAGACAGAATAAATGGTGAAAGAAACTACCAAAAGCCATGACAAAATTATTGTGAAATCAAGCACAAAATAATCAGACTGCAGCAATAGAAGAAACATTTAGTAGAATGGAGGAAAGTTCTCTGTAACTAACAATGTCCTTCAATATACAAGAAGCAAACTAATTGATTGGTTAGGATAAGGCTCACCCAAAAGACAATGAACATATGAGTAAAAAGTTATTTTGACCCAATAAGGCATTTTAAGCATAAATTATAACAACATTTACCAAATTGGGAATTTTCCTAACCAACAACTTAAAGACACTAACTATCCAAAAATTGAACAGTTTGAAAGTAAAAATAATGACACATTGAGCACTAGTATACCCTTTGTGGATTTATCCCAGCAGCAGCAACATATAGATCAAGCTTCCCAATGGCAATGCCAATTCCTTGAACTCCAAGATCTCCAAGTCCCAGAATTCTACTCCCATCAGTAACTACAATCATATCAACCTGAAAAAAAAGTATATATATTAAAGAGATGTCCCAATTTGATACTTAAATTAGTAATAGTATATGTCAAAATATTAATCAACAACTTAAGTACCAAGACATTAACACAATTTCTCTCAACAATTCTCTTTCAATAATACTGCACTACTGGTCATTGTTATTACCTTCAATCCAATAGATCAACATAAACACAAGCAACATTCCAAGCTATAATAACTTAATAAGTACTTCCAATACAATTCTCTCCAACCAGCAAACAAGAAATTGAAAATCCACTTTGGCCAAAACACAAAATAACTTGACCAATTGAAAGAACAAACTCCCTGCTGTCAAAATCCAAACATATCAACCATTCATCGCTTCCACCAAACAGTTTAAGCATTTAGTTAATAGGTTCTTGACATTAGAACAAAGTATCAGACCTTGACAAGTAGTTAGGAATTCAATTCATTCAACCACCAGTCTTCAAAATAAATTATAACTTTAGCTAATTAAAATAATAATGTCAACAGCCTCCATAAAACAACTTAACCTTTTTCAAGAGTTGGTACATGACACCACCGATTAAACACTTTCTCAGCATATAGCTTTTCAAACATATGACCAAAAAGAAAAAAAGAAAACCAAACAGCCACTGCATAAGGAAAAAAAACAAATGGCAACACTAGAAACATTAGAACGGATGAATAAAAGTTCAGCAACTATGATATAAGGAACATCATTCACTACATGAAATCCAGTTTTACATTTTCTTTAAGAAAACCTTATAAGAAGATAATGCTATTACATGTAAGTAGAGGTAAAAATACAGCAATGACACTTTATTCCAGTATTAACTGATTGGACATGGAATATAAGGTAAAATCAGAGTAGGCCTAATTCTAGTCCAGTTGTCAGAGAACAGCTAAGTTCAACAGTCAAAACAATACATACATTTAATATGAATGTATGTTTATTAAAATTATAAATGAAATCTAAAATCAGCACAAATTCTAGGTCAATTGTCAGATGAAAATTAACTTTGTTTGAATGAAGCATGAAATAGGGAAGAAAAAATATGAGGGAAGAAAAAAAAAACTTCCCTCTCCCTTATTTTTCCTCTCAAAATAGTCAGACATTTAAAATCTATTAATACAGCCTGGTAAAACAATTACATATAGGAGCTAAAAATTTATGCAGGAAACTATGATATGGATAGTTAACAACCTGCTCAGCTGGCCAGTTATAGACCATAGACATCATTTCTCCACGATCCGCAGCACTGAAATACATTCCTCTTGGCCTTCTAAACAGTCCACTATAGTTCTGACATACAAGACCCACTGTTGGAGTATACACTACTGGTGCATATTCCTCAATTCTGGCAATCAAAACCTGACAATAGATATATGTATGAAATTAAAATCATTCTTTTGATAAAACAGGATTTTTAAGATGCATGAAACTACTTCAATTATTTACAATATGCATTAAAGAATGAAAACTAAATTTTCCAATCTATGACTTGAAGAAAGTATACAACACAAACACATACACACAAAACAGAAAGTTGTTGAAATTATAGGATTTAGATAGAAGGAAAAGGATATATAAGAGATTAAATACACGGATTTTTTTTATGGACTAGATTTTATATGATGCATTACAATGTGATAAAAACATAGAGCACTAATCTTATTTATACTAATACTGTGTATCATAATTCTAATTAAATAAGGAAACAAATCATGAGACAATTAGGAAATATGAAGACTAATCCTAATATATAATCTAAGATACTCTAAAATATTCTAAGACTAAGATCTAAATAATATTGAATATTCATCATATATTGTAACACTCCCCTCAATGTTGATGTGGTACATCTTAACACACCTTTCTCGCATCTAGAACTAAACATCTACAGGGTGGTTCAACATTAAGATTGAATAAATTTTAATACCATATTAGAAATGGAATAAACCTAATTCAACTCCAAAAGTTACCTCCATGACGAGAATTATCCAAGCCTTGTAAAGGCTATTTAGCCATATTCTTTAGCTGATGTGAGACATCTTAACAAAAACCTTCATGCATGCACTTATAATAGTAAAGATATGTGGGGTAAGAATTAGCATTCTGCAAGAACTGGATCAGATTAAGAAAGAAAATGCAAGAAAACAAAGGAAGAGTAAATATGTATTCTCCTCCTTGAATCTGACTCAAAGAAAACAAAATCAAGTGGGTAATGAACCAGAAATGTACTAGACTGATACAAGGGAATTCGAGAGCCCCCATCTCTCCTCTACCAAACTTCTCAAATCAACAACTGTCTCTAACAGCCTTCGGACTCCTATTTATCATTTCCTCTTTATTCTAACTAACTAACCAACTGACAGCTCAGCTTTCTGTTGGGCCTAACAGCTTAACCTCTTTTATTTTTATTTCTTCTAGAATACACTAATTTTATTGGAGGTCTAGCACACACCTACACCATCTAATAATTCCTATAGAAAATGGTCTTAGTTGATCCTACCTTTGAATTAATTGTGCTAATGTTGCCCAAAATTTTATAAAATTTAAGCAATAGTAATTACCCCCTACCCTTCAGAAAAAAGAAAGACCTTGCTCCACAACTCCCTGAAAAAAAAAAAATGTTCATAAGGGCTGCAGGGTGAACCAAAGTTTGTGCCACTGAACTTTAAAAACAGACAACTGAAATGTCAACAGAAAATACCTCAAATGGTAACTGCACCTATAACATATCACTTTCTCTTAATCTCCTATGCAATTTTACATTTTGTGTTATACGAGGTCACTTTGTCAAAGGTACCAGCCGAGATTGACACCTAAATTTTCATGAAAGTTTATTTCTGCAGAGAATTGTATGCTATCAAAGGAGTGTAATAGAAAACTCTGGACATACCTTATAGTACATAGTCTCATTTCTGTCATGCAAGCGGTTAAGTATCCGCCACTTGGCCAATGCATTAGGATCAGAAGGTCCATCTCTTGCTTGTACTTCAAGCCTCTTTAAATCAACCACTATTAACATGAGAATTTTAGCAATAATTAAATTATAAAATAATAACAGAAAAGGTAAAAATATTAAAGAAGATTCTGAATCCTTATTTCTTATCACCAAAGCATCAGCAGGAGATTATGCATGTGCAGTCTGCCACTTATATTTCAGCTAGATGAGACAAAAAAAATGCACTATGAATGGCAAATGCATGCAATATGCACCTGCCACTATGGAGTCCTTTTGCAGAAACTCCAAGAAGCATTATCCTAACAAAATATACAAAAAATTAAGCAATTAGTGGAGATTCCCTTTCAATCCTAATTTATTAATATTCTGCACCAGCCAATACAAAGTACTTTTGCAGAAACTCCAAGAAACACTATCGTAACAAAAGTTTACAAAAAAAAAAACCTAAGCAATTGAAGGAGATTCCCTTAGATCCAAAATTATTAATATTCTGCAAATTTTCACATGATCCAAAGTTGTAAATATAATATCATCCCAACCTCAAACATTCCAAAAACGAAGTGTTTCAAAAATGCAAAGCCAAGCAACATCTTTGTATATCAGTAATAAAAATTCACCAAAGAGCAACCATGGGGCATGGCCAGAAAACCAAAGAGAAAGACAACTTTATACCATAACATATGTAGCACAAGGAACTCTCAAGGGGTCACCAAAGTATGCTTAACATACTTACCTCCTTACATCCTCAGAAAATTATAAAACCTCCATTTATGGAAATTTTATGAAAATATAAACCACCATTAATTTTATTTACAAGGGTGGTCAAGGTAACTTTTAAAAGAAGTTTACGTAATTTCATTAAATCTTATAGTTCTGTCTAATTGACCCTTAACAAATTTCAGATGTTCTTTTATGGTAAAATAATTGTTGAGAATGAGAGAAAAGTAAGAACACATGCAATGAATCCATGGGTCTCAACTACACAGCAGAGCATGTATTTATAATAGAGATTATTGGTACAGGAATTAATTAAAGAAATATTTAGTTTCCTAATTACTATAATTACAAAGTTACATTTTCCCCAATTACAATATTACTTTGATTACAGCAGTAATGCAATTATCCTATTTACACACTTCCAACACTTCCCCTCAAGCTAGAGCATATAAATCATATGCACCAAGCTTGTTACATATGTAATCAATTCTAGGACTTCTCAATGATCTGAAGCAATATGCAATATTGTCTGATTATCCTAAATGAGTGTCATTTGATTAATTTCTCCAATCCTCATCTCTTTGAGCAATTGTTTAAGCCAAATGAGCTCACAAGTGACCAAAGTCATGGCTTGATACTCTACTTCTGCACTCAGTCTTGTAACAACACTTTATTTCTTATTTTTCCAAGAAACACATTTATCAATAAGAATGCAATAGTTAAAGGTGGACATCTAGTCAATGGGAAAGTCTACCTAATCTTCCCTTAAGTATCCTACTACTCAAGTATGACCTTTATCTTTATATAAGAGTCATTTTCTTAGACTACCTTTTACATACTTGAGGATGCAAATTAGTGCCTCTCAATGCCTTTCACAGGAAGAGTTAAGAAATTAACTTACCACACTGATTGCATAGAAAATGTTAGTGTGAGTGGCACTAAGATAATTTAGCTTGCTAACCAATTTCCTATAGCTCTTTGGATTTGGAAGCAACTCCCTCTGTCTAGGTAGAAGTTTGACATTAGAATCCATAAGATATCAACATGTTTGGCATCTATTAATCCAGTTTTTTCTAGGATGTCCACTGCATACTTCTTTTAGAAAATCACAATACCATTTTTGAATTTGTGTCACCTCTACCTCCAAGAAGTATCAAAGTCTTTCAAGGTCCTTTATTTGAAAATGATGACAAGGATGTTGCTTGACTTATGCAATGTCATGATGATCATCAATGTCATGATGATCATCAACTGCTATGACAATATTAACAACATATTATATTTGGTAAATGCATCATTTGACTAAGTGACAAAAGAAGATTAAATGGTCAACTTCACTTCAAGTCAAACCAAACTGCTGGACCACAGTGTTGAATTGACCAGACCAAGTTCTCAAAAACTGTTTGAGACCATATAATAACTTCCGAAGTCAACAAACAAATCCAAAAAATAGCTCCATATAAACTTCTTCAGTTAGATCACCATAAGATGAGAGCATTCTTGATGTCCAACTATGATGCATAGGCATCCTCAGGGACATTTGGACCTATACCAGAGCATTCCCATTCTCTAGGCAGGATCCTCAGGCCTATTGGGCCTATTAACAAGGCTAGGGCCAAGAAGCTACAAACTGAGGTGGAGACCTTCTTGAGCCTCCAAGAGATTTACCTCAGGCCCAATCCACCTACCCATTGGCCCTACACATGTTAGACTAGGTTTTGGGACTCTTTTTGTATTTTAGAAGTAGAAAACCCAAGACATGTATAAAACGGGCTCATTTTCCTGTATTTTTTTCTAAGCTTTTAGGGCTTGTTTTGGCCAATTTATAGGTTCTCTTGGAACATGAGGGACTCATTTTGGGCTCAATGGAGAGGCTTAATTCGAATTCCCAAGGCTGCCCAATGCTAGGCACCACCCTTGTCTATAAATAAGGTCTTTTGTCTGTATTTTTGCATATTATGATTCATTTGAAAGAATTGAGAGTTTTTTCACTCAAAATTTTGAGAGCTTTTCTCTCCCTTTTTCTCCTCTAGAACCAAACTTGGGGTTGAGAAACCTCCTCATCCATGGCAGCTCATGGTGGCAGAGAAGAAGCTCATCCTCCTCTAGAGGTGGCGTTCCAAATCAAGCTTGAATCCGACTCCATTACTCCTTCATCCTTCTCCAAAGTGCAATCTCCATTGATCCAAAAAAACCACCTCCTTCCACCTCTGCATCAAACTAGCTAAAGGGCCAATGGCAAATAGCGTGAAAAGATAAGAGAAGTCAAACAAAGGTCATCTTGACCACAAGAGAGAAGGTATCACCATAATTTAAGTTAAAGATCTGTGTGTAACTTTTGTCAGCTAAGCAAGATTTAAGGCAATCAACTTACAAACTTAGGAACAGACATAGAAGACAAAAAGGAAAGACAAGTGTAATGGAAAGTAGATAAACAATGATAACTAATATTGACATAATGAGGAGAAGGATTACGAATGGAGCATTTACTTCTACGAATCACAATGGGAAGATCAGACTTGGGAGGTAGGATCAAAGAAAGAAAATGAGTTAACTCCAAAGGTAAGTCAATAACAATGTTGGCATTTGTTGGTGGTGGGACCAAGGCCAGCTGCCAACATGGATAGACCTGTTGTGGGAGAGCGGGATGGGAAGTTGCTGGTGCCAAGAACTTTGTTGGAGGATAAAAGTGTACAAATACAAGGGCAAAGGAGGACTTAGAGATAGGCATAAAACTAAAGAACATTGCACGGTCAAAGAAAGTAACATCGAGAGATATAATCTAAAGACGAAGAGAGGGAAAAAAAAAACACTTTACCCTTTTTTAAATCAAACATAATCTAGGAATACGCATAAGTGGAAATGAACGGAGAGTTTATTAAGCTAGGACTGACATTGTGGACAAAATAGGAGAACCCGATGACACAAGGATGTAGTGAATGAAGAGATTGATATGGATATAGGATATGGTGTAGAATTTTCCTACCCAAGACAAAGGAAGGTATTTTGTTGATAAGGTAGCAAGTTGTAAGGACTACATCATCTCAGAATCAAAGAGGAAAATAATCATGTAATAAGAGAATGCGGACAGTCTCGAGGAGATATTTATTCTTTCCTTCAGTAACCTCATTCTGTTGAGGGGTATGTCGTATGTGGATAAGATGTTTGATGAAAAATCATATGACAAGCCATAAAACTACAAAAAAAGTTAGACAAGTATTCATTTGCATTGTCACTTTGTAAGATACAAGTGAATAGTCTACCATGGAGCCAATATGAGAAGAAGCTCTAAGCTGGTAAAGCCCTTAAAACTCATCAAAAGCCAATCATCTTCCCCGAATTTTGATCCTATAGAGTGACACAATCTTCAATAACTAAAACAATATAGTCAAGTGTGCGAATGAGATGACCAATAGACAATAGATTAACAGGACAACTAGGGACATAAAGGGCATTGTCAAAGAGAACTGAAGGACAAATAGGAACAATACCCATACCTTAAAGTCATTTTTGGGAACGATCGAACACAACTATAGATGTAAAGAATCAAAGAAGGAAAGAGTAGAGAAAAGGAATTTATTAACATTAAAGTGATCAATGGCCCTAGTATCATGAATCGGAAGATCCAGGGAGGAAGGAAGAGAAAGGCAAACAAAGAAATTACCAGTGTGCGCAACTAAAACAATAAAACCAAAGGTTTGAGTGTCTCACACCACTTCAAAAAATCATCATAAGAGACAGGTGGTGCTAAAGGGACAAAGGAAGGCTTAGCAACAAAAGGGACCTCTAAAGAAACCTAAGCAATATTGGTCGTTCAAGGAGGGGAACCATGGATAGCATAGCATCGAACAATAGTATATCCAAGCCTATGACAATGGTCACATTGTGATTGAGATTTTCCTAGTTTGTGAGGGCAAGCACAATCACCCTGATGAAACACCAAAGTTGAGGAGTTCATAAGAGCAAGAGAGAACGTTATCTTAATCTTAGTCGAGACATAGAACAAAGTAAACCAAGTAGAGTCCATGGTAGGAATCATGGGACAACCTAAAATTTGATCACGAACATGAAAGTAGCTCTCAAGAAGACCATATAAGGCCAACAGCATAAAGAATTGCTAGTGTTGCTCAAGTTCTTCAATAGGAGTATCAGCAAGGGGTAAGATCTTCTTAAAATCATGAAGAAGGCTAGAGACTCAATCCGAATAGGTAGTCATAGAGTCATCAAGAGAGCAAGCATCAAGCATAGTCATGAGATCATTAGACACCTCAGAGAGATGCTAAGTGTTACTAGTACACAATGACTTCACCTGTGTCTAGATGACTTCACATGTCCCATTGATGCAAAAAATGGGATGCACAAAAAGATGAAGAGTAGCCTTAATGATGCAACAAAGTTGGGACCAACCATCCTCCATGGTGGTCAATTAGCTTCAACAATATCAACAACCTTAGTGATGAGGTGATCTTTGTAATCCTATCCTACAAGCCAAGGACAAATGTTAGAAGCCCAGGTGGTATAGTTCTTACTATACAACTACTAAGTAGAGAGAGGAGTATTGATATGGTTCATGAAGACAGAAGGATCAATCTTAGGAATGTCACAAGTGGCCATGGCAATGAAGTAAAGAGAGAAAAGTGCCTAGAACATAGGAAAAAATGGCTAAATAGGATGCAACAAAGCCTGAAACCAGTGATCACGGATCAGTGATCGGAGGGCAAGACATGTCTCACAATATTGACAGCGGTTAACACGGCAATAAGAGAGAAAGTCGATCAAACAGTGATAGAGCATGCAAGGGCATGGCTACTCCAACAGTTGCAAGACTCTGAGGAACAACTGATGCAATAGAGATGGGCCAAATCCTGTGGTGGCCATCAAAAGAGGGGCCAGTAGTGGGCGATAGTGGCGGTAAACCAAAAAAGAAGAGGAAGAAGACAACTACAAAAAAAAGGGAGCATGTCAAAGAAATCAAAAACTAGAGAGAAAAAGAAAACACTATTGCCAAAAAGAGTTGTCAACAAGCAATGGACCCACTGTATTTGTCACGGATCAAGGTTGTCTCTTATTAGATTCTAGACACCTTGTTGAAAATGAGAGATAAGTAAGAAGCATGTGATGAATTTGTGTCTCAACTTCACAACAAAGCATATATTTATAATAGGAATTATTGGTACAGGAATTAATTACGAAAATATTCAATTTCCTAATTACTATAATTACAGAGATCTGATTTTCCTAATTATACTATTATTCTAATTACAAAATTAATGCAATTATCCTATTTACATATCCAACAACAATAAACTAATTAAAAGAGAAGATTATTATATAAGGAAGTATATAACAACCAGAGAAAAAAAGATAAGAAAACCTAAAACAATTTGCTAACTTCTTTGAATATCAGGGATGAACTAAAAAGATATTGCACTGAATACCATTAGGAAGGAAACTAAACCTATATCACAAATATGGCAAGTGGAATCTCTAAATATTTCCTTTACAACACTGAGGTCCATACAAATAAGTCAAACTATGGAAAGCATGGTACGCTTCCTTTCTCTCACAAATGATTGAAACTAACCACCAACATATCCTCAAGCATTTAAGAAAAAACATAACCCTCTATCAAGAGGGTAGACAACTTACACACCACATTCAAGCCATGGAACTATACAAAAACAAATGTCTATAACTTTTTTCAAAAACGTTAAAACATTTGAATCAGACGATTTTACAAGACAAAGTGTTACTATTACATGCAAAAAAAGTGATGTTGTCTACTCTATTAGGTACCACAAACCAAACAAATAATAGAACCATGGAAGAAGCCATGAGTTGAAAAGCCTAATTCTTATTTAAAGGCAAAACGGATTTCAATCATTAACACCAACAACACCATGTAAAAAAAAATTGCTACCATACACAACAACATTGAGTCAACTTTGGCCTAAGACCAAGGATAATATAAAAAACTTACTAAAGCGTTCAATTTGTAGCTCAGTAGACATAACATTTGGAGGAAGCAATCCTCGTAGATCAAGACGATCTCTTTCTGTCATGGAAAAAGCAGTTCCCTAATTTTAAAACAACAAAGTTAATATATTACTAATAAGATTGTAAGTTTATAGGAAACAAAAAAAATATCCACCAACAAAAGAGTAGACGATGCAAAAACTTAATAGCAAAAGCATATATTTATTTTCTATCTGGCAATTAAAGACAGCATAGGCAGAAATATTAGAATGAAGAAAAGGAGATTTGCTAGAAACTCCACATGAGCTTTTAAACATCATTAAAACAAGCAGAAGGCAAGGATAATTTCTATGGATTGTAGGTTCTCAAGAGTCCAGAAAAATTTGAAACCAATATTTACGAAAGTTAAAGTGCCTAGAAGTGCAGAGAAAGAGAGATTGGATTGGAAACTTCCTTCAATTAAGGAGTCTATGGAAAAAGATCATCCAATGGCAAAAGGTTTATTGGCTCTAAACTGAAAGTTATCAGAAAACCTATGTTACATCCCGTTCAAAATAGAAACAAAAACAAACAAGAATCTCCATGTTATAAAAGCTGCTGAGGAATCTCCTTCAAGGAAATATTTGTAGAATATAGATGAGATAAGATGGATTTCAACTGTAGGCAACACAGCAAAACTGAAATTTTATAGTGTGGTGTGAAAGCAGTTCACTCATTTCCATTAAATAACCTACTCATTAAGGACATAAAGAAAGAACCCACCTAAAAATGACCCAAGAGAAGCTTCAAACTATATTCTGATACCACACACAAGCTGCAGCTTTGCATTAACAGGACAAATTAACAAAATAAACAAAACTACTTACTGCATGTTTGGTTCATCTTATTATGATAATAATTACTTATGATTGTCAGCTTTCTGAGAAAACTTGCTGAAAAAGTAAGCAATTATTTACCTGGAAAAAAAACTAATCCAAACATGCACTTAATCATAAACCTACCAACAGCACCTTCCCAGTCCCAATATTTAAAAAAAATCAAATTAAGACAAAACTAACACTAAATAAGCAACCGCATTTTCTCAAATTAAGCAACATAGAATCACTTAACACTACACTTTAATGACTCACGCTCTGCTTTTATAAGCTCATTTTCACCTTATTTGGGCTTTTACGAATTATAACAAGCACTTGTCAAGCATTTTATGCTTGTTTGGATGCACTAAAAAAGCAATTCAAAACTCATATATGTTACTCATCCAAACAATGCCTTAATAAAATCGCACAATTAGTCGCCACTAGCACGCATTCCCTAATGGCTCTCAATTCAATAATTCTTTGAAAACAGAAATGAAAATAAGTTGCACGTTAAGATTTACTTATTTTTTATTTAGAATAACTTATAATCAAAGTCATACAGACAGAGAGAGTGTTTTTCCGGAAAGAAATCCTAGAATTAAAGTATTCAAAGAAGAAGAGGATAAGGAGGAGGAGAGGAATACTTTGTTGAACCAAGGATCGTGTAGAATGTCGAGGCTGCGTTTGTGGACGATGGAGGGACGGTGGCCTTCGGTTGTGGTGAAAGATCTTGAAAGCAAGTGCGTGCCGATCACGTGCCGCTTCAGCGTCGATGACGACGACCTCACGTGCTTCCACAACATCGCCATTTTTCGGTGAGAATGAGATCTAAGTGCCTTCTATCTCTGCGTTTGGTTTTGGTTCCTGGCTCGCTAGCGCTTATTTATGAGTGTTGTGAAGTGGAAATGAAAGGACCAATGACATTTGCTTCCTATCGATTTGGGGAGGTTGGGGTGGGGTCGTGGTATTCTAGTCCATCATTGCGGTCGAGGAGGGAACGACTATTTCAGAGTTTGGTTTTGGAATATTGCCATTCGGACGTAGAGTTTATTTTGACTCCACTAAATGACGGACAGTGAAGCAAGAACCATCACTCTCTATGCTAGCGTTGAATAAGATATTGTTTCCGGAAGAAAGGGTAATACCACATTTTATTAAATATTTTTTTTTAGTATAAACTTTATTTAATTGGTTAGTTGTTTAATAATTTTTTAAAAGTAATTAATTTATGAAATAAAAGATTTAAATTTTTAAAAAATTAATTAATTACAAAAATTTTGTTAGATCATGCATTTAAAAATATGTTGATTGTATTTTTATTTTATTTTTTAATTGAGAGAAACATAAGTTACCTTTAAAATAAAAGTTTTATTAAGCATATTTTAAAAAAATTGAGTTCCTAAATTAATATTTTAAATATTTAAATAATTATTATATTAGTTTTTAAATTTTAATTTATAATTAAATATATTTTAATCTTTATAAATATCACAAATTTTATTTTAAATTCTTGTAAAAAAATTATTTTTATCTCTAATTTTTATAAATTTTTATATTTAATCAATATTGATAATTTGTCATTAGATATTTACTTATTTGATTAATAAATGTTCGGTTAAGCTTTGTCATATATACCAACTTATCATATTATATATTAAAAAAATTTACATAAATTAAATAAATTATAATTTTGTATTGAGTCACATAAAAGGTATTTCAATATCTTATTCAAATTAGTTGTTTATTTGACTTCTTCAACATATACAATAAGTTGGTATATGCAATAAAAAGAATTGTTAAATGATAAAGTTTAGTTTAATTGAACATTTGTTAGCTAACTTGTAAACATTAAACTACAAATTAATGAAAGGGTAAAAAAAATTGAAAAAGTAATTTTGTAAGAAATAAAAATAGATCTTATAATATTTATAAAAATTAAAAACATATTTAATCCATTAATTTATCACCAAATTAGTTTTTTATCATTTCAATTACCATCATATTAGTCCTTAAAATAGATTAAAATAATAAAAATCTTTAAAAACTTAACTTAATGATAATTAAATCTTAGAAAAATATAAAATACAATAAGTTACTTCAATCTTCCTTCTATTTTATTTATTACACAACAAAATCTCTATTTATAAAACCTATACAAAATTCTCCAATTTTATAAATATAAATCCTAAATTCAAAATCTTTAATTTTAAAGTAAATAAAATAAAAAATCCTTATTATAAAATATGGCTAATTAAAAAAAATCCTATTTCTTAAGGATTATCAAAATTTTCCCTATTTTATATATATCATAATATTTTTGGTGTACATATACATTATAATTAAATACTCTTACAATAATAAAAATTTCAACTTAATAATATTTTAAATGATAAAATAGTTAAGATAACACGAAAATAATATAAGAAAAATAAATATTAAAAAACATCATTAGAGAAAAATTATCAATAACAAATTTTTTAAAATTATCATAATAAAAGGCTAAAAATTTAATCATGAGAATTATTGATAATTAAATTTTACAAATCTAAATTTATTTTTGTTATTTTATTCTTAAAAATTAATTTTTAGTTTATCTTTGTAATAATGTACTTGATTCAGTTCAATAAAATTTATATTATAAAAAAATTAAAATAATCTTCTTGATTTGAATATGAAATAATAATTTATTTTGATATTTTTTATGTTAGTTTTAAAAAATTTCTATTTAAGAAATTAATAATTTTAAAATTAAATATAATATAGTGGTTTAATTGAAATAAATTTATAAAATAAAAAGGGTTATGTTTAAGAAATATTGGAGACTTGTATAATGAATTAAAATCTATAATAAATATATTTTAGTTAATTTTGCATAATAAAATATTTTGTTTTATATGTAACATATTTATAAAATAAAAAGAACTTTATGTAGGTTTTAAAAATAGAAAAAATTTGTGTAATAAATAAATAAAAAATAGAAGAAAGGTTGGAGTAATTTATTCTATAAAATTCTATCAAATTAATTTATATGAATGATTAAAATGGTAACTAAAAAACATTTGATCATATAAGTTCTAGAAGATTAAATATGTAATAATAATTTAAATATTTAAAAAATAATTTAGTGACTCAAATCTTTAAAGGACAAGTTAATAGGATTAGTCTAGCGGTGAGAAATGAAGATTAGAGTAATTTTACATGGAGTCTTGAGTTCGAACCTCATCACTCTTTTAAGTATATTAAATGAAAACTTCAAATGATTCATTTATAGATATTTTATCTTTAGAAAAGTAAATTGTGAATTTTCTCTTTGATATATATATATATATATATATATATATATAATATTAAAAAAATTAATCTAATGATGGAAGGATTTACTTATTTAAATTTTCATCTTTAGATAAAAAATTTGTATAATTTTTCTTTGAGATATCTTGTGCTAGTAAATTTTATCTATGAACAAATGTTTGTAGTTAGAAAAGGAGTATTTAGGATTTTTAGTATCATCACACAGAAATTATTCTAACAAGTAAAATATATTGATTGAATTTTGACTTTCAAACTCACCACAAAAAAGTTTTATTTTTTGAGTATTATGTTTAAAATATAAATTTAAATTTAAAAATAAGGAGAATGATATATTAAGATAAAAGAAGTAGTACAAGAAAAAATTTAACCATGGAAGAGTTTGGAGTTCTAACTTTTCTTTTGACTTTACTCAATATGATCCCCTAATTACTTTATGAATTGTAAGAATTTGTTTATCACTGGTTTTAATTCTATAACTATTCATTGATTATGAAATAGTAACATTATTTTCCTTAACTTATCACATCCAATAATAATGCAAAATCAATAAGAAAATCATAAAGAATATACAAACTTGTTAATCCAATAACTGATTAAAAATTAAAGGTTCTAATTGGTCCTTCAGAATCTTAAATTCAATCTACCTTATAAGTTTGTTAGTTAAATAATTATACGATCATCTATTTTTCAATTAACTTATAAATTAACAAAAATGACCAATTCTTATCAATTAATTAAATATAATAAGATAAACATAATTGAACAAAGAGACATGCATTCATAAGAGAAAAAAATGTTCAATTAATTACATTTATAAGTTTCACCAAAATCTCATGGCAAGTGAGTTAGTTATATATAATAATAAAAGACAAGTAATCAAACTTTATTCCTACAAAAGCATTTACAATCCTACTATAAAGAAATTAGAATAATAGAATTATATACTGACAAGGATGAAAATTGGTCACTGGAATTCATACAGTGAGGAATCTTCTGTCTCTAGAGATCTTATGGAAGGAGTCTTGATGAAGGGTAAAAGATGAATGCAATAAACAATTAAAGCATATCTTTTATCCAAAAAAATAAATTTAAGAGCAAGAGTTAAGGAAAACCAAGATCACATAGAGGATATATATTTGTTCACTCTTACAATCAAGGGATGTGTTTTCTTTATGTTCAAACACAAATACGATTTTCACTAATCTTAGTTTCTTAGGTTAGAAAAATTTTTCTTATGTATTATTGTACAAAACTTTCCATACCTAAACTCAAGTATTTTTTTTTTCCTTTATATAAATAAGCCTTGGCTTTTCCCAACACAAATTAAAATAGAAAAATATATTAAATGAAGATTTGAAGACTTAAAGATATTTTCACACAAATATACCAAGTCTTATTTTTCAAATATGAATGGTGAAGTGTTATTTTTGTTATCTTGCTTATAAGTAACTTCACTTATATAGAAGACAAAAGATTCGTTGTGAGATAGCTAAGGATTGTAGCATCTTCTGTTCTTCTATTTAATGCAAACCATTGATTTAGGTGTACAAGATCTATTTTATCAAGAAAGTTGTGTATTTTGATATGAGCTCTATATGTTGTATTTGCAACAGGTATCCTTTTTTTTCTTTATTTTCATGTAGAAGTATCATCCACATTTATGTTGATAATTTTGTTTATGGCATGAACATATAATAAAAGTGTTGATTTTTTATGAGATAGAAGAAACTGTAATCAAGGCTTTACAAACAAGTGATGATTAGTACAATTCATAACTAGGTTATTGGGTTATCTTAAATGATAAATTGTTTAAGCTTTGTATGCAATACTTTATTTACAACCTTAGTGTATTTTTAATAAACAATGTTTATATTGACTTAATTATATTTTTGGTTTATTGTGTTGCTTAAACCAATTAGGTGGCTAGTTTCATGATTTATCGACTTATTTAGTTAATTTAAGTCAAATTTTGAAATACAACTTTATCCATTTGCACATGTTATCCTCCAAGTATATCTATTTGTCATGCCTCCATGCAAGATTTAGCCTTACATATTTTCAATTTTGATGCTTTCTACTCTATTAATGAAAGGTGTATTAGATTTTAGAATGGATCTTGAAATATTTTATTTTAATAAAAATATGTATCACATAAAACAATAATAAAGAAATCCTTACATGCTAATTAGAAATCAGCTATATTGACTAGATGGCATCTAAAATAATTAAGTTGAATCTTCGTTATCCAATTTAGCTTATAAAATAAGAGAGTTCTCATTAACAACTATTTTAACACTAATAACTATTTTAACACACATTTATAAAGTTAGGACTTAATACTAATAAATTTGTTTTCATGAATTTATTCTATTACACTTATCAAAACGGGTAATTTGACCTAATCCAATATGGGTAGCAGGCTTTTGCGAGTTGGACCAAAAACATTTGAAATACGGAGAGTTGTTTTTTGCATCCTCCTTTTTTACTTTTCACACCCTTTTTTTTGTAAGTTTTTAATTCCAAAATTATTCTTATCAATTTTACACCATCCATCTATCGTCTCTCTATGTCTTTTCCTTTCAAAAAGCTTCTACATATTTCTCTAAGAGATGAGTCACCGAACACCCATTGTCGCCATTATCCTCATTGTCGTCGTTAAAGGTTGAATTTCTTCTACTTGAGTGAGGTAAGTGTCATCTTCTTCCTTTATTTTTTGGTATCTGTTATTTTCAATGGTTTTAGGATAGAACTCTGGTATAGTTTTTCTGGAACTGTATTTTCGGATAAAATGAATTGTATTCCGGCAAAACATTGTCCGAATATTAGGAAGAGAGACCATTAATTATGGAAAGGTATTTCTGGAATGGAAATATAATTTTTCGGATGCTTGTTTTCGGAAAAGGATTTAAATGAATTCCGAATATGTTCTTCCGTAGTGTTATGAGGAAGGAGTGTAAATATATATTCCAGAAACATATATCCGTAATGAAGTGTATCTTTTTCTGGAAATATGTATCTGGAAGGAAACTATTGTACCCGGAAGCCTTTTTTCGGAATGAATTTTTTGAGCTTTCGGATATGCTTATCCGGAAAGCAATTAAATTCATTCCGAAAAAGGCCTTCCAGATACACTAATGTTCCTTCCAGATACGTGTTTCCGAAAAACATCCATTATGGATACATCTTTCCGGAACATATATTTAGTCTTTGGTCAAACCACTCCGGAAGAATGTATCCGGAATTCATTTAAATCCTTTTCCGGAAACAAACATCCAGAAAATTATATTTCCATTCCGGAAACACCTTTCCATAATTTACAAAAAAAATGTATTTATTCTAAATTGCTTATTTAATTTTTAAATATTATTAATATTTATTTTATTATTTAATAGTGATATATATATATATATATATGGCGAAAACTAGAGGAGGTTTTTCTCAAAGAGGACGTCATTGTGGGAGTGAAAGACCAGAGGAACGAGTTCGACCCACAGCTTTGGCTCGTAGTCGTCGTACTCGTGGAGCAACTGAGGTTGCTAAGCATATTGATGATGTGGAGGTTGTTGCTGATGCTGGAGATGTTGAGCCTGGAGATATCGATGCCAACGTTGGTGTTCAACGTGAGTCATTTCCAGGAGGTTCGTTTGATATGTCCATACTTCGATCATACCAGGTTCTTGTTTCTTATGGCTGGGAGAAGTAATAGTTATTATTGTATGTGTTTTTTGAAATGTTAAAATGTAGTATGAATTAATTTCACAATAGATTTATATGGTTGTGATTATGTCTTGCAGGAATATGGTGCTCTTAAGTTGGTGACCCATGAAAGGAAGATGAAAGAGGCAAAAAATCCATATGTACGAGACATTGTACGAGATTCTGGTTTAAGACCCCTAGTATATTGGAGTCATTCCAATGTTGATCGAGGGTTGATTTCTACTTTTACCGATAGGTGGTACAGGGACACATGTAGCTTTCACATGCCTGTGGGAGAGTTAACTATCACCCTTGATGATGTATCTTCATTGTTACATCTTCCAATAACTGGTGAGTTATTTTCCCTTACACCAATTAAAAAGGAGATTGCATGTGAGGTGTTACAAGAGCTTCTAGGAGTAACAGAGTCAGAGGCAAACTTGGAGACATTTCAAACCCAGGGGGCAAATGTTAGATTTAGCTGGCTCCAAGATGTATATGACCGCTATGTAGGAGAAAGTCATTTAGGTGCTGCTGCACGTGTTTATTTACTACGGCTGGTAGGTTGCACAATTTTTGCAAATAAGAGTGCATCCTATGTAGGAGTTTCATATTTAGAGTTATTTCCAGATGTGCATACGATTGGTAGGTATGCGTGGGGTGCTGCTGCATTAACGTACCTTTATGATCATCTCAATGATGCAAGTTTCCGCAACATGCAATAGATAAGGGGATACATGACTTTATTACAGGTATTTGTCACTGTTTGATATTAATAGTTTATATTTTATTATATACTAATAAAATTAAATTTGGTTTCAAGCATGGATTTTAGAACACTTCCCTAGAATTGGTAGTTGTCAACCCAAACCAGATTTCAGAGAAAACATGTCTTTGGCAATGCATTTAGCAATGATACGAGGTTTGGGGGATGTTCAACCATTTAGGGAGGCCTTAGATCATGTACATGCTGAGGAGATCATTTGGATGCCATATACATATTTTAGAATACACCGACCCTTCTCTAATGCATCATGGCATACAGGATATATAAGATATGGAGGTGTGGTGTATCTACATTTACCAGAGCGAACATTACGTCAATATGGGCATGTGCAAGGGATCCCATGTTTATCACACAATTCACGAGTTGAAATCCATAGTCCCAGTGATATTGATGTAAGTTTTCAAAACTGTGAGGCCTCCCTTGTTGCAGAAGAGGTTAGAGGTCATCTTGCTACAACCTCTGGGGAATGTATTGTTGGGTATATAGAGTGGTTTCATAAAATATCACATCCATACATCCTACCATCTTCCCAACCACACATGAGTGATGTTATACATATGGCTAGAGTAAAAGTAAGTATCACAGGGAGTTCCTCTAACATAGAACATGATTGTAGTAGTTGTGAGGTAATAATTTATAATTAAATAACCACATATGTTGTTATTTACCTATGTTTGTGTTATAATTTAAGGGTTAATTTTTTATAAGTGTCCAATAAGACACTTATTTGGTACATATTTCAATATAATTGCAAGCAATTAAAGCATAAAGCACCACTAAAGCATGAGAAAATGATAGAAAATTGAGTAACATATACACAATATGGAAAATGTAGTTTTAAAGCCTTTTGGGCGATAAATTCTTATAAATCTGATGTGTTTTAATTTCTGCAGTTTGTTACTGGGTCTCGCGTTAGCAACATAACCAGAAATGCGTGGAACACATGAAAATCCAAAAGGAAGTTGGTAACGCAAACACAGCGTTGGATTGGACATAAGCAAATGTAACAAAGACTTATAAAGGCCCGGAACGTAATCTAAACACGAAATCAATCTATCACTCTCTCCATCAATCGATCCAGTCTTTGAGTGCAAACACAGAGAATAGAGCCGCCATTTCCCTGGATATTGGTTCTGTTCTGGGTGAAAGAGGAACCCTAGGGTTGAGGAAGAAGGGCAACCACCGCTAGCTGTCATGCGAATGACTTCAATCATCTCCCTTGTTTTCTTCTTTTATTCTTATGTGTAACTAAAATTCTGTTAGGGAAGGAGGAAGTCATCTTTGAACCTATGTAATCCAAAATTATTATATGCATTCACGATTGTTTTTCATTAAAATTGATTATTCTTCTCTTCACTTAACGCTTCTATGATTTGGCCACTTATAGATTGAATTCAAATTCTTCTTCACAATTGGGAAATTGGTTTTAGAATTGGAACTGAGATTGAATAATATAATTGTGAAGGTTCTAGGGATAGAGATTCGCGATTGTGAGATCATTTGAATTCTTGAACTTAAGGCTTACTCAAATTAAGAATTACTAAGGGATTAGGATTCCTAATTTGAGTGAAGTATTGATGAGTCAAGGGATTAATCTTCAATTAATATTTGTGAATTCGATCTTTAGTTACATTTTATCTTCAATGCACGCAATGATCTAATGTTACATAGGGGAAGTTTTGGTGGAATCAAACCCTAACACCTTCCATAAACCAAATCATTCATATTCATATCAATTACTGAGCACTGAACAATTCTGGGTTTACTTTTCATTAGTTTATGCATGCTGGAACAATGTTCCATTTTAATTAACAAAAATCAGTACTTGCAATTAATTCACGTTTGCGTTGCCTATGCATTTTCATAGCTGAGTTCAATTAGTGGACTAGTGAGAATTCAATACTTAAACCAAATCCTTGTGGAGACGATACTCTTTCTCATCTTTACTCTGAAAAACGATAAGGTGCAGTTGCCTTCATACGGTTTTATACCAACACTTTTGCAAGAACAATTTGAAAAAATTGCAGAACTACTTCAAAGCCTATTGAAGCAACTTTTTCAACCTCGCATGTTCACTTTCGACCTTACAAAAATAAGTTACACATAGATATTTGGTGAAATCACATTAAAATAATTAATAAACAAAGTAACAAAACTTAAAACATACCTGTTACTTGTGATATTTGCCAAGATGCATCACCTTATCTATCCAACAACTAACAAATTTTTCCCTATGAGGAGTTAACCATCTTTTGTTAACATAGTCAATAAAAATAGGAAAATGTGAACAAATGCTCTCTAAGTTACTCACACGCTCTTTATATTCAATTACAGTCGGAGAGTCCACCACACTAACTCATGCATCCATTACAAAATCTCATTTCTCAGTTGGTGAAACTAACAATTTGCATTTGGCCTTAACATTTTTAGATACATGAAATTGACACAACAAATGTCTCGGACTTGGAAATATTGTTTTAATAACATTCATCAATGTAATGTCTCTATCTGTAACAAACACTTGGGGGATTGATTCATCTTTCAAAAATAATCCCTTTAACTTATGTAATGCCCACATAAAGTTATCTACACGCTCAGACTTCAAATAAGCAAAACCCACAGAAAATGTCAATTCTGTTGAGGTTACACCAACAATTTCCAATAACAGTAGTTGATATTTGTTAGTTTTATATGTGCTATCAAGGATCAAAATAATATGGAAGGCATTCAGTAATTTAATAGTATATGAATGTGTCCAAAATATATCTCGCATAACATTAGACATTTCAACCTTTCTATGCCAATACACATATTTGTCCTGTTCCATTAACTTCATCAAATGTTGAATTTTTGTTCTAGGTCCTCTTTCTTATTTCCGATATGTTTAACGACCATTATACACTTACTTGATATTGGTCACATTATGTACATTGTGATCTTTTAATGTTAACAATATATTTTTTGGTTTTACCAAACTCTTTGTCATTTCACCAAGCAAAGACATCTCTTCCTCACTTAATCAACCAGCATATGCATGACCTTCTAATGTCTCACCTATATCATGGTTGTGAAACCCACATAAAACACTAGTCTTCCAACCTTCACCATTTTTCAATGGTCTACCTCTTAGTCTAAAGGGACACCTACATTTTTTAGTTCTAGTCACCTTGTGTGCTAACTCATTCTTATATTGTCTATATTTTCCACTTATTTCATAACTCAATATTAACATTACCTTTCGTGCAATACCACCTCTGTCTGATCTAACAATGACAACAACAAACCCATTGTCTTTACCCACAGCTCTAGCCCAATTTAATAAATTATCACATGAAGGAAACACCTATTCATGAAGGTATTGAATAATTTAATAAAATGATATGAAACATTGTAACTTAATCACTAAATTCTGAGTCTATTTACCATATCAGTCGTGGATGCATATCTATAATCTGTACTCTTATTTATGATTACGATTTCATTTCCTTTCAAAGATACATCCTTCTATGAACGAAAAAAAAAAACAACGAAAGTTATAACATTTATATAAACAAATGAGAAAACTTAATTTCAAATTTATCATTTACTTATTCATCATCTTCTGTAAACTTTCGCATATCAACTTCTTCTGAATCAAACTAAAGCAAAGGTTCTTCGAGATTCATTTCTCTAACAAAACAAAATCAAGTTTACGCATTACTATAATTTAACAATTTTAGATATACATATCCACAATTTATTTATTCACATTTCAAAAACGTGTATCTGGAAGACAAATTGGAAAATTTGGAAGCTCGTCGTCAAATCTGTTTAAGATATTTTTATTCTTAAATTTATCTAACTCCACCATCACCTCACCACATTATCTTCACCACTATCATCACCATATTATAACCATTACTATCATAATTACTATTATTATTATTACATTCACAGTAATTATTATAATAATAATAATAATTTATTTTTATTTTTATTTAAAAATTTAAGTTTTTATTTATTTAATTTTTATATATTAAAAATAAAATAAATAATATTATTAGATAAATCAATTATATTAAAGTCATAACATTGTAATATAATTTTATATTACATAATTATTTATAATATATTATTTTTATGTAAATAAATACTGAATAATATAAAAATTTTATAATAATATACAAATTACTTATCTTGAAAATTAATTATCTAATAATATATACAATAAAAATATGTATAATTATATAATATATTTTTATTATAACAATCATAATACTATCATTATTTCATGAACATTATTCTTGCTTTTACCATTATCACTACTACTATCATTATCAATTGTCACCACCATAATAATAATAATAATAATAATATTTACTTTTAAAAATTTTATTTTTATTATCTTAAAAAAATTCAATTATTTATTAAAAAATATAAAAAATATATGTTAATAGTATATAAAATTATTTATCTTATTTATTTATTATCAAATAATGTATCAAATATAAAATTATATAATTATATAATATTTTTTATATTATAACTATTATCACCGTCTACAACAAGTACCATCACCAAAATTATTGTTAACATAATAATAATAATAATAATAATAATAATAATAATTTTTTATTTTTTATTATTTTAAAAATATTTTTTATTTCTTATTTATTTAATTTTTATATATTAAAAAATAAATAATATTATTTGATAAATAATTTATACTAAATTTATAACATTATAATATAATTTTATATTAAATAACTATTTATAATATATGTCATTTTTATGTAAAATAAATATTAAATAATATAAAAATATTATAATATATAATTATTTATTTTAAATACTAATAATTAAATAATATCTAAAATAAAAATTTATATGATTATATAATATTTTTTATTTTATAACCATCATACCACTACAATTATCTCATAAACACTATTATTATTCTTTCCACTATCACAACCACCTTTATTATCATAATAATAATAATAATAATAATAATAATAATAATAATAATAATAATAGTAATAATAATAATAGTAATAATAATAATAATAATAATAATAATAATAATAAATTTATATTATTTTTAAGATAATTTAATTTTTATTAATTTTTTGAATTTATATTTTAAATTATGTATTTTTTAAATTCATAATAAAATAATAAAATAGACTAACTTGATTTATTTTTATAATAACTTTTAAAAATTAAAAAAATAAAATTGAAAATTAAAAATAAAATCTAGCTTTAATTTTTTAAAATTAAAAACTAAAAACCACTCCAAATAGAATCTAAACTATTCACTTATAAGTAATGAAAAATTAATTTAATTACTTTGAAGAACCTTGGGAGATGAGTATATAATTTCTACAAATGGATTAAAAGTTTACACATCAATAATGAAAAATAAAAAGGATAGAACGAAATACACAAAATATAAAGGTTTGGATTTTTAAAGATAGTTTAATCTTCCGAATACATTTTACTAACATTCAGTCGTTAAACTCTTATTTTTCATCCAAACTTTCAAGATATTCTTATATATTCACCATTAACAGAAATAGAAAAACTTGACATATTAAGAGCACCAAAGAAGTAAAAATCTTCAAATAGAAACTTACCTTTATTGTTAATGACTAAAAGGTGTAGTGAAATTAGGAAAAAAAATTTAAAAATTATGAAATGTAAAAGAATGATAGACTTAGAAGTCAGAGAAGAGAATGAACAAGATAAATTTTATGCTTCATTTAAATAAATTTCTCTATAAAAATTTACAAGTGAAAAAATGAGATAAAAATTATCATATCTTTTTATAAATTAAAATTAATTATTAACATTAACCTTTTTATAAAATTTTTCATCTAGATTTTTTGATTGTATAAATTAATTTTTAATTATGATTTTTTTTATTTAAATTTTTATATATTTTCTTAAATGCTTATTAAAACATTCTTTTAAACTAGATCTAAGCTTCGTTGTCTACTTTTAGAAGTGTCTAGAAATATTTGTCATTTAAATTAACCTTATTATTTAAGAAAAATATAATATTGTCCCTAAATCTCTATCAAATTACAACTGAGCTCTTTGACTTTTATTAAACAATGCATCACATTGGATGTTAGAGAGGGAACTAGCGAGATAATATGAGATGGATAAATGATTATGAGGGATTGATAAAAAATGAAATGAAGATTTGGAGAAGGTCAAAATCATATTGGATATAGAAACGGTTTTTTGATTTATAATTAGAAATTCAATGTTTTGAATTTAAAAAAAATATTAATAATATGTTAAAAATATATTACAAAAATTTGTTACTAATTTTTATCTTTTAAATTTTTATAATTTATAAATATAGCTATAATCATATTAGAGAGGAAAGGAAGATTTGAGAATAGAAATCATTATGTAACAAATTAAGTGTTGTGCAGGAGTAGTTGATGAAATTTTAAAAAAAGTTATTAAACAATTTGTATAATTTTTTATTAATGATTATATATTAATGTTATCTTAATATCATTTTATATTTTCCCTACATATGTTAAAATATTTATCCAAGACTGCTTCTTTTATATTTACATGGAAAAAAATTATTATATAAATTTTCTTATAAAAATGAGGTTCTCTTATATGTATATTGCTTATATGTTTTCACATATGCTACAAAATTTATTTAAGGATGTTTCTTTTATATTTACATGTATCTCTGGTGCTCTATCATAAATAGTAAAGCCTTTTTTATGCTAACAAAAATATATGGAAGGAAATTAGTATGTAAATTCTCTTGCAAAAATAATTTCATTGAGCATGTTCATTGCTAATTTTGGATGAATTATTGGTGGCGTCTTTTTTATGTTTTGAAAGAGATTAGATTAATTTATTTAAATTAAAGACTCTTTAAGTGCTATTTTAATCTTGGAAAGTAAAATTTAAAAAAATATAAATAAAATATTAATATTATTGTATATATTTAAATAATTAAAAATTTGAATAAGAGTACAACATAAAAAGTTATCATTATCAAATTATTATAATAAAAAATTTAAATTTATTATATGCAAATAAAATTAAGATTTGAAATTGATTTGTTGTAGAATATATTATAATTTGAAATTAATTTATTAGTGATTTGTTTTAGTTAGCTACAAATCAAATTAAGATTTTAAATTAATTTATGATTAATTAAGATTGCTTAAAATATGTTACTTGTTTTTTTATTATTATATTTTTTTTAGTTTATACTTAATTAGGTTTTCTATATAATAAGTTTTAAGAATATTTTATAAAACAAGTCTGATGATTAATAAGTTTTTTTTTTTAGAGTTTTCATTTTTGTGTGAGTTAATTTCCTAGGTTCTTAGATAAAGAATTGTCTTTTGACCATGTTGGTTTGGTTGATAAACCACCACTCTATTAATTTATCTGTGAGAAATTAATTATAATTATGGTGCAATTCATGATTATTAAACTGTAATTTCACTCAATTTCTCTTATTTCTTTTGAGAATGGTCATACAAATAGAGAATTAGAAACTAAGCTATATTTTTAGCTTAAAAGGGAATAAAAAGAGCAAGGAAGTGATGGAATAACCAACATGTCTTTGAGGAAGCCAAAACAATCATGTTAAACTCAAGCACATCTTTATAACGTCTATGATTTTTTGACACTACTATGCAGATTTAAGCATGATTGTGCTAGATAATGAGCATATTCATGTCAACCTGGAGCACAGTCTTGCAGCATCATGAGTTTTTCGTCACTGTCGTGCAAACTTAAGCACAATCATGCCAACTCTAGATGGCACCAAAAATAATTCAAGTCATCCTTAATGACATAGAAAATGATTTCAGTCAGTCATAACAACACAATGGATGATTTACAGCAATCCTAATGACTTAAGTCAACTTGGTTTGTAAATAGAAAAATCCTAACTCCCACTTATAAAAGGAAGACTACACCTTGGAAGAACACACAACTTACGATTTCCTACACATTTCAACACACCTCAATACACTCCTCTCCATCTCCATTTTTCATTTCTCATTTTTCCATTTTTCCATTTTCCCATTTCCATTTCTATTTTCTCTTCCAGCAGCCTCCTATAAGATCTTGAAAATAAGAGTTCTTTTAATAATGTGAGTTGCAGAGCCCTTTTGCTAGCATTGTTGGCACTACAATTTTGTATTCTTTTCTTAAGATTAGGATTAGAATTATGAATTGTTTTGTTGGATTAACATATTTTTACTTGTTTGTATTTGTTACGTGTAATTAATTCCCAAATCATGAGATTTTAGTCAACCTTATGATGTGTCACAACCGTAATTACGACGAAATGACGAACTCGCTAAAATTTTAAAAAATAATTTGGTTATGTTATGTGGAGTCACCACCAAATTTTATTTTTAGGGAAAAGATTTGGAAAAACTCTAACTCGAGGAAGAGATTTAGGTTCGGAAGTCGATTACGAGTAGGGAAGGTGTTAAGCATCTCACTAGCCTGTTCCGAAGAACGGTACCCTTAAACTGAGTGTGTGATTTATTTGAAAATTGCTTGATCCCTTAAATTAGAGTGAAAGATAAAAAAAGATTGATGGAAGATAGTCTGACAGGACTTGATCCTACTCCTACGTATTTCCTGGTGCGATGGGAAACTCAAGGCTTACGTAGTTCTGGTGTGAAGGCTTGACCTTCGGAGTAAAAGGAATCAGAAGATGATTTTGAAAGTATTTTCGATATTTTTGCATAATTCTTAGTCCACATACGCACAGGATCCAAGACAACTACGATTACACTAGGATCCATATGAATCTCTAAACATCGAACAACAAAAAAAAGCTACCAATTCGTATCTAGAGCCCATTGCGTAAGACTTAGAATTACAAAACGAGCCTTTGTTTTGTGTAAGAAGGATTCTCAGCCCATATATGCACACGGTCCAAGACAACTACGGCCGCACTAGACCCATATGAATCCATAAACATCAAACAATAGAAAAAGCTACCAGTTCATGTTTAGGGTTTATTGCGTGAGACCTAGAATCATAAATGAACTTGAGTTAGAACAGAAAGAAGAAAATAATTAGGCTTTACCCAACTCAAAAAAGAATTTCCAAAATTGAGAAAAAGAATTAGACTTGATTTAAAAATGAACTTGATTTTGAAAAATGAGAAAAATAAAATAAACTTGATTTGAAAATTTAAAATGAACTTGAGGAAATTTGAGGAAAAACTTGATTTGAACTAGAATGATACTTGAGGAAAATTTAAGAAAAGAGTTAAACATGATTTGAAATAAAATGAACTTGATGAAGTTTTACGAAAAAGGGTTGAACTTGGTTTTAAATAAAATGAATTTGATGAAGAATTTGAGCTCGATACAATGAACTTGATAAAGAATTTGGGCTCAATAAAATGAACTTGATTTGAAATGAATTTGATTTTTGAGATGAACTTGATTTGAATTTAAAACTTGAGGAAAATAAATAAACTTGATTTGAACCAAAAATGAATTTGATTTAAAACTTGAATAAAAGAATTAAATTTCGATTTAAATTTGAAACTTGAGGAAAAGAATTAAATTAATTTAAATGAAACAAATAAAGGATTAAATTAAGACTAGACAAATTAATGTAGAAGGGTTTTTTGGAAATTTTCATTCAATTTTATAAGGCCAATTGAAAATTGCAAATGTTGTGGCCATGGGTTCTTTTGGAGGTGGCCCAATTGGATGGCCAATTTTGTGAGGGGCCTTACTTTCTGCACCCCCCTTTTTTCTTTTTACACCCCCCCAAAATTTTTTGTAAAATTTTTATTCCTACTTTACCCTTACCACCCCCCTCCCTTACCTTGCACCATTTCCGCAAAAAAGATTTCATCTTCCGCAATTTGAACTGAGCTCTTGCTGCTTGCTGCTTGCCGCTTCTTTCTTACTGTCTTCTTTGCTTCGATTACAAAGCTAAACGAAACAACCCAAGGTCAAAGCTTCTACATTCAGGTTAGCACCTCTGAACCTTAAACTCGTTTGCTATTCTCCATTGGATAGGGTAAATGTATGGTTTTAGGCTCTGCGAAGAAGACGACCCGATGCATTCCGCAAACTAGTTTGCGGAATGCATCGGTTGCATTCCGTAAACTAGTTTGCGGAGTTCAACGGATGCCTTCCGCAAACTAGTTTGCGGAATGCACCGGTTGCATTCCGTAAACTAGTTTGCGGAATGCAACGGATGCCTTCCGCAAACTAGTTTGCGGAATGCACCGGTTGCATTCCGTAAACTAGTTTGCGGAATGCAATGGCGATGCATTCCGCAAACTAGTTTGCGGAAGGCCTCGGTTCGTTCCGTAAACTAGTTTGCGGAACGCAACCGATGCATTCCGCAAACTAGTTTGCGGAAGGCATCAGTTGCATTCCGCAAACTAGTTTCCGGAATACAACTCATGCATTCCGCAAACTAGTTTGCGGAATGCAACTGATGCCTTCCGCAAACTAGTTTGCGGAATGCATCAGTTTTGAAATTAATTTTGTATATTTACCTTTTAAGTTGATTTATTTAGTTAATTTATGTTTTTTAGGGTTTAAGTATTCATTATTTAAGTTTAATTAAAAGGTTTAGGGTTTACAAAAAACATGTTTTATGTTAATTTGTTCATTATGCTAATTTCATTTAAGTTTATAATTTAAGTTACAGTGAGAAAGTGTGGTTAAGTAATTAATGAACTGTATTTAATGAACTGTATTTTATTTGGTGAATTTTAGACATGGCCAGGACTAGAGGTTCACATAGCAGAGGTGGTATTTCGCATACTGAGGATGTACGCGTTCGACCAACTGCCTCTGCTCGCAGTCGACGTGTTCGGCAAGCCATTGATGAGGAGCATGTTGATGCTGGAGATATGCATCATGTAGAAGAGACATTCCCAGGTGGTCCAACGGATGTCTCTGTACTTACATCATACAAGGAGCATGTAGCATATTACATATGGACAGGACAGGTGAGTGTCATCACTGTATATGTATGTGACATTATATGATTAATTTGTTATTTAATTTATTGTTTTGGTTTGTCGAATGTTATTTTAGGATCGTCCCCGCTCTCAAGGTGTTGACCCATGGATGAAAGGTCACTCCTATAGATGTCCCTTACATCCAGAGCATCGTACAAGAAGGTGGATTGGCCGACTTAGTACGGTGCAGTCATTCGATAGCAGACAAAGGCTTATTGTCTGCTTTTGTGGAGAGATGGCATAGAGACACATGCACTTTCCACCTGCCGATAGGAGAGATGACCATCACACTGGATGATGTGTCATCATTGCTGCATCTACCGATCACGGGAGTCAGTGTTGTTCGATCCATGTCACGAGATTCCGCTTGCGACTTCGCGATGATCTTCTTGGTGTTTCGCCGGAGGCAAACACGGAGAGGCGGATCACACTCGAGGTGCGTATGTCGGGTTCGGTTGGCTGCGGGATGTACGGATTTGTGCATTCGAGAGGGTCAGTTGGATGCAGCTGCTCGTGCTTACCTGCTGCGATTGGTTGGGTGCACTATTTTTGCTGACAAGAGTGGCACCCTTGTGAGCGTGTCATATTTGGAGCTGTTCAGGGATGTTCACGTCATCGGGAGGTATGCTTGGGGTGCTGTTCAGGGATGTTCACGTCATTGGTTGGGTGCACTATTAATGCCATCTGGATGTGTCCAAAAAATATCTCGAACAACATTAGACGTTTCAGTCCTTCTATACCAATACACATATTTGTCACGTTCCATTAATTTCATCAAGTGCTGGAGTTCCGTTCGAGGACCCCTTTCTGATTTTCGATATTTATGGCGAGCATTATAGATCTGCTTGATGTTAGTCACATTATGATCATCATGACCTCTTAATGTCAACAAAATATTCTTCGGCTTAACCATATTCTTTGTCATATCACCTAGTAAAGACTTCTCTTCACCACTTAGTCTACCAGCATATGCATGACCTTCTAATGTTTCGGCTACATCATGGTTGTGAAACCCACATACAACATTAAGCTTCCACCCTTCACCACTTTTTAATGGTCTTCCTCTTAATCTAAAGGGACACTCACATTTTCTTGTTCCACTCACCTTCCGCGCTAATTCATTCTTGTATTGTCTATATTTTCCACTTCTTTCACAACCTAATATTAACATTGTTTTCCGTCGATTCCACCACTCCGGATCTAATAATAACCACAACAAATCCATGAGCTTTACCCACTGCTCTAGTCCAATTTATTAAATCATCACGTGAAGGAAAAACCTAATTATAACATACAAACAACCAAATATTACTAAATCATAAACAACATAACAATTAAACTTTTCAATCTAAAAAGCATTTACCATATCGATCAAGAATGCGTTCGTATAATCACCATTGTTCTCTATCGAGCCAACTTATTTTCTTCAACACTTAACTTATTCGAGATAACACAAAAAAATTAAATCACGTTACACACTTTTATATAAATAAAAAAATAAAAAACAATTTCTCCAAACTAATATTACTACATCATCCTCCTCTAGAGAAATTGGCATGTCCACTTCATCTGAAACATGGTTCGTCGACCTCAGCGAATCTTGCATAATTATCTCTGCATAAAAAAAAAAGAACAAAAATATCACATATCACATACCATAAGCATTTAATTTTTCAACCTTTTTATTTAGTTAATTTAATTAACCTTCCGCAAAATTAGTTTGCGGAACATAAAATTACATTCCAAATTAATTTACGGAATACACTTTTTGTATTCAAATTAGTTTGCGGAATGTAATTTTTATTATTCATGAAATTTAGTTTGCGGAACCAAAATTACATTCCGCAAATTAATTTGCGGAATGTAATTTTGTAATATTCCGCAAATTAGTTTACGGAAGACAAAAAATTACATTCCGCAAATTAATTTGCGGAATGTAATGTTTTGTCTTCCGTAAACTAATTTGCGGAGAACAAAATTTACATTCCGCAAATTAATTTGCGGAATATATTTATGTATTCCGCAAACTAATTTGCGGAAGGTATTTAACATTCCGCAAACTAATTTGCGGAAGGTAAACTGCAGCAGCTCACCTCGTCTTCTCCGACGCTTCTCCGGCACTTCTCCGACGGATTTCAGCTCACTTCCTCGTCCAACCAAGAACAGCAGCTCAACTTACACTCAATTAACAAATTTTCGTTGGAGTTTTATCAATTCAACAAATGGAATGAAGAGGAAAATGAGATTGAAAAATGAAGGAGGAGGTGCAGCTGATAACATATAGTCCAGGGGCAATTTTGACTTTTCACCAACAAGGGGGGTGCAAAAAGAAATTCTGGGGGGTGCAAAAAGCAATGCCCTTTTGTGAGACGCAAGTGCGACTGGCCCAGTTGACGTGTGGGAAGGCACTGGGCTGTGCTTGCATGGCCCATTGGTGGAGTCCACTTAGCTGGGTTAAAGAGTGGCAAGCGTGGCCCAATAATCAAGTTGGCCTGGGCGGTAATTGCTGGCTCAATAGTTAGCACAGCTTAGTAGACAATTAAATTTAAAAAGGCCACGTGCGAGGGATCGAAGCTAGGACCAGGGACTCAGCATGCAGTTGGCCTAACCGCTTAAGCTATTCGGGCTTATGACTTATGTTATACAACTTAATTACTATTAACGACGCTTGCATGGACTAAGTCTCTTTTCATTTCTACCCAAGATTTATTGATGGGCCCCACATTTATTTGAACCCACCTTTTGCATGGCATCTTCTCGCACCTAGGGGGACTGATATGGAATTGGCTTGATCACTGTGCCCACGAGCTAGAATCTTGAGAGTGTGTGGCCAATAAACGCTTATACTTTGAGGTTGGTGTCTTCTTAATATTAATCAAGTACCACCATATGCGTATCTTCTAGCATGCAACGCTGCATGGCCTTCCAAGCGTTCATATAACATTTGCTCAACAAAGAAGCTCATTTTAGCCTATAATCATCATCCATTGTGACTAAATATGAAGGATAAACTCTTACTGGAGTTACATAGTGTTAGCCGCTATCCAGAACCAGCGCCTGCTCCTGTTGGTGGTGACCATAGCTATTAATACAGATATCATCGAGCCATAGAAGACGTCCCTCAGGGTGTTTCTATCACAATTGTCTATCAGCCTCTCTAAGTCGAACCTTTCAGGATGCTGCATGGTCTTCAAGAGCACATACCTGGGGCAGCCTTTGAATTTTACAAGGAGCAAGATGTGTCAAAGCTTCCAAAAGGCTTGGTCGTTAGACATAATAGCTTAATTGTCTATGGTATGCTAATATTTTTGCCTTCTTGTTAAGTGTTGGCAAAGTGATTTGACTCATGCCTAGAGTTATTGCCAACTGCTTCCAACTAGAAGCTGTTTCCTCTCGCTCGAAAAGAAAAATGGCTTATTGAATCACCAAACCTACCACAGTCATAACAAAGTTCACTAACCAGAGGAGACAAAGTCAGCTCCTCAAGAATAGAGGTGAGCCTTCCACTGTGATAGAACACCAGACATGGCTTGCCTATTTTGCATTTCTGTGACCCGTTCCATTTGCTCGTGTCCTAGCCATCTCAGTTTTCATGGCTATTTCGTATTGATATTATCAAATCATCAAACTCTAGGATCGTCTTGCTTTGGGAAGTTGAGGATACATCGCCATAGTTGATGTGTAATTGGTGCATACCAGTAGGTACGCGTGAACTCGATCAAGCCGCATGTGAAGCAGAATGAACATGGTAGATCATGATGGCATCTGCAACTATAATTACCGAGCATATGGAGGACTGTTAGACTTCCAGGAATGTTGTTGGCATGAATCTAAGCCCGCATGCACTTGCATGGCCTTCTTGCGTTGGTCCACATGAGGGACGGTGAACATGATAAGAAAGAATTTGCTCGAGGCAACCTGGGATCGCCATGCGGGGCAAGCATGTGCACAAATACAACAGCAAAGAACACAACCCCTAACAAGTTCTATCACAAATTCTGAATCACATTTGAATGTCCATCTTGGGGCTTTTTGACCAAGAATGTGGAGCAGTCTCAGGATTATTCTATGTGATGGATTCCATATTCTAATACATATATATATATATTAAGACTACCGGATGCGATCATAAGGTACCTCAAGCTTCAAGAATCATCTTCATGCAGACATGCCAAGGAGTTCAAGACCTTACCTGGAGTTTGTGAGGAGAAGGTATGCTTTTCAACCACCTATGCCCAAGCTTCCATGCATGCTATCGTCAAGGTCTTCCTCCGTACTTGAGCTCTTGTGGTGTGCGTTTCTTTTTCCCCAAAAGATGCTTTTGAGGTCTCCCTCTTCCATCAAGAGCCTCCATAGAAAACTTCAAAAACTTGTATCTTTCTTCTTTTTTCAGAGAGAAGCCCCTCTCCAGACTCTCCAAGCCCTACCTCAAATCTTGCTTTTTTTCCCTTTTGTTTTTTCTTTCCTCCTTTTCCTGCACACGTCCCCTTCTCCTTTTCTTTTTTCCACCTTTTCTTTTTCATTTTATTATTCTGTTTTTGTTTATATCTTTTTCTGTTTTTTAATTTTATTTTGTTTTAATTATTATTTATTATTTATTTTGTCAATTAGTTTTCTTTTCTGTTTACTAATTCTGTTTTAATTTCATTTTCTGTTTTTTAATTTTTCCTTATTTATTATTTTTTATTTTTTCATTATTTTTTCTCTTTTTTTTCACTTTATTTCTTTTTGTTTTGTTTCTATTTTTCCAATTTCTATTTTCTGTTTTTATTATTTATTTATTATTTCCTTTCTTTTTTCTTTTCCCCTTTTTTTAGTTATTTTATTTTTTAATTTCTATTTTTCTTATTTTTTTTTCAATTTTTGTTTTCAGTTTTTTTTTATTTCCTCAATTATTATTATTTTTTGTTTTAATCCCTTTTTTATTTATTTTTCTTTTCTTTTATTTTAAGAAGTTTTGTTTATTTTATTATTTATTTCTTTTTAATATCAAATTTTTTACAAATTTTTCTTTTTTTATTTTTTCTCCTTTTTTAGTTTTTTTATTTTTATTCTTAATCCAATCTTTTTTCTTTTTTGTATTTTATTGTTGTCTCTTTTTGTTATTTTTTTTATCTTGATTTTCTCTATTTTTTATTTTGTTGTTTTCTGTTTATTTGTGTCTCTACTTTCTGTTTATTTGTTTTTTTCTTCTATTTTTTTTAATTTTTGCTTTCCGTTTATTAATCTTAATATTTATTTATTATTTAAATTATCGTTTATTCACTAGTAAATTTTGTAAAAATGGGAGTTTCAGAAATAATTGAGTGTTTACATGATGTAATCATTTGAACCCTATTTTACTTCATGAATGATTTTATGTTTCTATATAATTGTATTTACTTTGTTGTACTTAATTAATTAATATGAATTGATTACTCTATTGATTTTTAAGTTGGTTGGGGATGAATGATTGTACCATTTTTTAATTAAGAGAACTATAAGATAAATTGAGTTTAAGAATTTTGAAGAATCAATTGGAATCCTGGTTATTGAATTAAATAGTTTGAATGTTCTTTACGTTTTATTTATATACCTTGTATAATTATTGAGGATAGTACTTAGAGAAAAAAATATTGCTATTGTATGATCATTAAGTGATAATAGAATTGGAATGAATGTTAGCAATTACTCTTTAATCATTCATAAGAAAGTTTGGGATGACATTGGGTAAAGTCATAAGGAGATTCAAGTCTTAATGCTTTCCATAATTAAACTCCTACTCATGTTCCTTTTTTCATACATTTTCTATTTATTATTTTTATACTTTCATTCTATACACTATAAACAAAACCTTTTTTTTGGATAGCTCAAAAGTTGAGGTTCAAACTTTCTTTTAAGGATTGTTGACATATTTTTTATGAGAACGATGTTGGAGGTTCCTAATACTCCCTTTCTACATTGAAAAATATATTTTTCCACGAGTAAAAGTTAGCACACATATTTTTCACACAACATTGGTTTTTTCGGCAGATTGTGATAAGGGTTACATTTCTCTCTGATAATTTCGATACACTCATGTAGGTCATAGTAAGAGTCACATTCTTCTATGATAGCTTCGCTACTCTTTAGAAGGTTGAGTTGTGTTGGATTTCCTTTAGTTCTTCGATAAAAAATTATCTCTTAATAATGTCGGTTCTTTTGACAAGTCACAGTAAATATCATATTTCTCTTTGATAACTTTGGTGTTCTTTAATAGGTTACGGTTTGTGTCGAGTTTCCCTTTCTCAGACAAAGAATTATTCTTTGATAACATTGATTCTTCTAACAAGTTGTAGTTAGGATTATGTTCTTCTTTAATAACTTTAGTACTCTCATAGTTTATGTTGAATTTTCTTTAGTTTTTGGATCAAGAATGATCTTTGGATAACATTGATTCTTTTGGTTAATTACAGTAAGGATCACTTTTCTCTTTTAATAATTTTAGAACTCTTTGATAGATTATAATTTTTGTTAAATTCCTTTATTCTATTATGATTTTTAAGATATTTCAAAAATAATATTTTTATATTTTAAATTTATTTTAGATTAAATGATATATTTCTACTACTTTTAAAATAATTATTTTATTTTCTATTTTTTCTTTTATTTTTTTTATCTTTGTATACGAAAAAAATAATATATCATATTTAGATTACATGTTAAGAATTGATATAATTTTAGATAAAAAACTTAATTTTAAAAATTAAAAAATTATCACAACTAAAATATTCAATAAACATCTAAACACCAAAATCTTACATACATTAAAATTTATAAACTTAAAATACATTAATTAAAATATAAAAACTTAAAGCTATCCTAGCTAAGATAAATTAACTATTTTCAATTGAAATATTATTTTAATGATTTTATTAAATAAATTCTTATGTTATAATTTATTATATTATAATTTATATAATATAATTTATTAAAAAATTACAAAATATAATTTAAGAACTTATATAAAAAATATTAAAATAAATTTAAAAAGTTGTAAAAATTATAAATTATTTTCATAATTTTAAATAAAATTTTCATAAACTATTTAGATAGCCTTATTATCACGTAGGAGAGAAACTAAATATCTCCATGTCATAGCATTAGTTGCTATTCAATTTATGTAGGTTCCATTGTGATTTTTAATGGCGTTATTGATATTTTTCTAATATTTTTGTATAATAATAAATATATAAAAATGAGATAAATTGTAAGATCTATTTTAATATATTTTAAATTACTATATTAACAAAAAAAATTAAGTTTCATACAATAATGTAACGTAGCAATAAAATCTGAAAATTATAATAAATTCTTCCATTAACAATCCACGAATATTAAGGTGACATAGACATTCACTTAAAATGCTTTCTTTATAAAAAGGAACACTATTTAATATATATATAAAATTAAATTTGGGAAGACGGTTGACAAAACTATGCTATTCTAGAAACTAGAATCATTTTTGTTTTCTAAACTGCAAGGGAACTTAAGAAAAGAAATAAAAAAGGTAATAACAGTATTCTCATAATTTTAATCAAATAATAAAATAGAAAAATTATTTAATTAAAAATCAATATGTTAATACTATAAAACTATTTTATACTCATTTTGAATTAAATATTTAACAATAAATTAAAAATTTAATAATTTCTCGAACATTATCCGCTATGTTAGAAATAAACAAGCGCAATCATGTTATGTGCAATGGTTTTTTGAATATTAAAATAGTTGATTTTGTAATGTATTTTAGACATGCGCACTTAAAATAATAAAAATAAAAATAATTTTACACAATATCACATTTCATCTCAATTTTCTTTTTATATGTTAACTCATAAAAAAAACCAAAGCGGTTGAAATTTGGCGCCGCCTTTGTTCTTTAAACAAATATGGGCTCCACACACAGACCTGAGACGAAGCAGCCAATTACACAGCGATACTCCAAATTTTGAATTTTCAACGTTCAAACAATCGCTGCTAACAAAACAAATAATCTAATGTCACTGGTTAAAAATTTAAACTTAAAAAGTTTTGTTAAAATAAATCAAATAGAAACATATTAATATTATATTTTTTACATGGTTATTCAATTATAAATTATTATATAATTAAAATATTAATTTTATAATAATTATTTAAAAATTATATTTGCAATTTAATTAATAATATAAATTTTTTTAACTAAAAATATATCAAAATTAATTTTTTAGTAAAACATATCATCACAATTGTCAATGTATGGTAATATAACTTTTTATCAAATTTTTATTTATTTATTTAATTTTTTAACCAATACTATAATAATATAATATAATGCAGTAAATTCATTGTTCAATTCAAACGAAGACAGAAACGACGACGGTATCCACCTTTGACACTATTTCATCTTCTTCTTCGTTCTTTCCCTCGCGTGTCCGTGACGTACTTCTCCAAAAAGGCGCAAAATCTGTCTCTCTAGAACTCTCTTTCTTCAATCTCTGCGAAAATCTAGGGTTGTCGAATCCTCAGTGGTAACTGAACAACTTCTTTATCGTAATCATCATCTTCAACATGACGACCATGGAGAGCTTGATCGGGTTGGTGAACCGAATCCAGCAAGCTTGTACCGTGCTCGGTGACTATGGCGGCGACAACAACACATTCTCTTCTCTCTGGGAAGCTCTTCCCTCTGTCGCCGTCGTCGGTGGCCAGGTCATTACCACCACCGCCATCATCATCTATTCTCTGAAACATGAACAATTTCTGTCGTAGAAGTAGAACCATCCAAAAATGGAAGTTCTCTTTTGTTTTCTGAATTTTATTTATTTATTTATTCATTTTTTGAAACGAAAACAGAGTTCGGGAAAGTCTTCGGTTTTAGAAAGTATCGTTGGACGTGATTTTCTACCTAGAGGATCAGGTTAACTCTTTCTCTTTCTTTCTTCTTTTTTTTTTCTTTTCTATTTTTGGTTTGTGGAGTGTGTTACTTATTCAGTTTCTTAGTTAATAAGTTTATTTTGGCTTGCGTTTTGGATGATGGTGTGAATAAATTGAATTTGAATTTGAGTTTGAATTTCAGGGATTGTGACGAGGCGTCCATTGGTGTTGCAGCTTCATAAGATTGACAATGAAGCAAAGGAGTATGCTGAGTTTCTTCACATGCCGGGGAGAAAGATAACTGATTATGGTAAAATGTTTCGTGTCAACGTTAACTATTTAACGGTTTACACGTTGCTGTTTTTAATATGTTAAGTTGCGACTTGTGTTGTAATGCATGTTCGCTAGTTATAGAAATATATTGCTCTTTTTGTTTTTCCCTGTTTCTGTGTTGCTCATGATGGAATTTTAATTTAATGCTGGTTTCCGTGTGGTATGATGACTAAATCTTCTGATTTTGTTGGGTTGTGCAAAGCCAGAATCTCCGTCCGTTATGTTTCAAATTTTTGTTTGTTTTGCATGCGTGTGTCTCCTATAATTGTGGGGGTAGATTTTGTTCTTTACTATTAGACTTCTTCCCAACATTACTTAACCGTTGCATAATTCTTTCAAGCGTTTTGTTTTCTTATTATCCTTGAAGTAATTGTTTGCTAGCCATTTATCATGTCATTATTGTGCCGCTACCCACTTAACTTACTGCTGCAACTATTTGTGTGCTATTGCTTTTTCCATTTTTTTATACTGTATAACTATAATTTATCGATAATTTTCATTCCTTTTTTTCTTCTAATTTAAAATTGGCTTTTCCTTTTGCAGTTCTAGTACGCAAGGAAATTCAGGATGAAACTGATAGAGTAACGGGAAGGACAAAACAAATATCTCCTATTCCAATCCATCTTAGCATTTATTCTCCACATGGTGCGCTTTATTACACTTCTATAATTTATTTTTGAATTAAAGGAAAATTATTACTGAAATAGAGAAAAGAGTACATAACAGGAGGGGATAGTATTCTCATACCGTATTGAATGAGAACAAAGTGCTATAGCCCGAATAGTGGGCTAGGCAATATACCAATTTCTTACAATCTGTTTGCTTGTCTGCAAAGGTTCCCTCAATATAATCATTGGCTGAATTTGACTATCCCATTGTTTCAAATGGAAGAGCCCCTGAGGGAGGGGGAATGGGGGCAGAATTTTGGTGCTCCTGGGGGATGCGTTTTCACACCTTCCTCTTCTCTTTCCATCCTTTTAAATCTTATAAACCCTTGCGTTATTATTCTCCCCATGCCTCCTCCTTATCTACCAGCCTAACATAGTATTAAGGATCTAGAAGAAGGACTACAATTGTATGCCAAGTTAAGCAAACAGAATCAAGAAAAGACAAAAGTGATGACAAATCAGAAGCCTCCTATACTTATAATTCCTAGGCAGGGAAAATTTATCGAGATTTTACAAAATGCTATCAATCCAGTTGATTAGGGGAAGGCTTAGAAAAGATATACCGAATCGCAAAGAAAAACACTATGAAAAGAGTGTCACCAAGAAAAGACAAAGGTGATAACAAATTAGAAGCCTCCTATACTTATAATTCCTAGACTGGGAAAATTCATTGAGATTTTATGAAATGTTTTACATCCAGTTGATTAGAGGAAGGCTTAGAAAAGATATATAGAACGGCAAAGGAAAACACAATGAAAAGAGTGTCACCATTCTACACGTTTTCAAAAACCTAATACAGGAATTGTTTCCTGTCCTTAAACTAATGAAAGAGTGAAGAATAATCCTAAGAGATGAATTTACCGAAGACAAGAATGGCATGAGTTTACCAAGGACAGGAGGTGCTACTTACCTTAACTTACCCCATTATTTATGTAATTCTAAGTATTAAGGTCCATAATATTGTAATATGAATTTGCCCTTCTTTTCTCCTTTTACTTCTGTTCCACTTCTTCCTACAAAACTACTGAACTCTACTTCCCCAGCTGTTTGCTTCCAGTTTAATAGAGCAGGGTTAGGATCTCCTTTATTAAGAGTTACTCTTTTACCTGCTCTCTAGCTAATTGCAGCTACCTCTTTTACAATTTATTCCTGACTTTACTCATGAATGTTTCTAAAAATTTGGTATGTGTTACTTTAAGGTTAAAACAGCACTCGTCAAAAGTTTTTGACTTTTTTTATGTAACTTGTATCTTTCCATTTATTAATTATCTATTCTAAATTTATTTAAATTTTCTTTCCTTTTATTTATAATTATGTTGCACAAAATGAGCCTAGCGATTCAATTGCTATTGCCTGTTTGTGTTTTCTAATTCAATTTCTCTGTTTGTTTGAGCAGTTGTCAACCTAACTTTGATTGATTTACCTGGATTGACTAAAGTTGCTATAGGTATTATTTGCATTCAATTGCTAATTGTAAATGATTTTATTTTGGATAACATGATACCCGCTTTTAATTTGTACTGATTAACTGTCATTTTCAGATGGACAGCCAGAGACTATTGCTCAAGACATTGAAAATATGGTTCGATCTTATGTTGAGAAGGTAAAAGAAGTTTTGCTATTTCGTCTTATTTTATCCTCACTCTTCCAATTGAATCATATAATTGGATTATGCATCATAATTTCATTTAATACCTCTTTCTTTCATATTTATTTCATTGGGATTACTGTTATAAACTGCCTATTTCCAAACGAAATTCCTTTCTCTGTTTCTATTGGTGTTGAGTACCATTTTATTACCTTGTTCAAGTGTTTATTAATAAATTAGTCAGCAAGTGATGATGGCATCAAGATACATATTTGCTTTAACCGATACTTGATGCTTTTGACAGCCTAATTGTATTATACTGGCAATATCTCCTGCCAACCAAGATATAGCAACTTCTGATGCTATTAAACTTTCGAGGGAGGTGGATCCCTCAGGTATGTAAATGTTCTGTGGAATGATCATTTATCATTACCTATGCTTGAGTCATCGTTTGTTACTGAGATCCTTGTCTGTAAACTATCCAGGTGAGAGGACATTTGGAGTGTTGACAAAGCTGGATTTGATGGACAGAGGAACTAACGCATTGGATGTAATCTCTCTCTCCCCCAATCACCCCCTCCTCTACCTCTCTTGAGTTCTGTCCCACAGTGGTTATGTTATATACACCTTTAAGTTTGAGCTGTGCCTGTATAACTGCATAATTAGGTTGTCCTCTTACCCATTTTTATTCCCTTAAGGTTCTTGAAGGAAGATCTTATCGTCTACAATATCCTTGGGTTGGTGTAGTAAATCGATCCCAAGCAGATATCAATAAAAATGTTGACATGATTGTCGCTAGACGCAAAGAGCGTGAGTATTTTGCAACCAGTCCTGACTACGGGCACTTAGCCAGTAAAATGGGTTCTGAATACCTCGCTAAACTTCTGTCACAGGTTTGTTTTTCAGGAAGTTGTTCTTTGCTATGCTTTTATGAAATAATGCGTTATTTTAACCAAGTGAAACAATTTTGTAGCACTTGGAGTCCGTAATTAGGTCACGGATACCTAGTATAACATCTTTGATAAACAAAACCATTGAAGAACTTGAATCAGAGATGGATCATATTGGGAGACCAATTGGTGTTGATGCTGGGGTGAGTGGTTTACATTTGTGATTATTTCCTGGAAGAGTAAATCTTTCTATAATATCCTGCAGAAGAATATTTCAACTATCATTTCTCTTACAGGCTCACCTATACACCATCCTAGAACTTTGCCGTGCATTTGATCGTATATTCAAGGAACATTTAGACGGAGGGTAAGTATATGGATGATGCTTAACTTTTACTCTATTTTACTAGCTTATTTGAATTTTTTGGGTGGACAACATCTTGTTACGACTTGACTATTTCAATCTGTCTTTGAGGGATTGATAGTGCATGTTTGGGTTAGCTTATTTTGGGATAAAAGATTTTTATTTCTTGGGCATTTTCTCGAGAGAACTTTTGGAAAGGGAAAAAAAGCAGTTATATTCGTTAAAGAAGTTATTACTAAACATGCATCTCCTTCAAATCAGGCATTTGACTTTTTTCCCCACAATCATCAGTGAATTAGATTTGATATCTCAATAGTGCTCTATCTGTTTTGAAGTATAGCTAAATCCAGCTTTAAATTTGGTTTTGTTTTCGATGATGGCTCTTTTCTACAAAAAACTACTGCATACTGCTATGCAAGGGAATGACAATGATTTAATGTACCATCTGAATGTGGTTAAGCAAATTGGAATTATGAAGTCAGCTTGTTATCTGATGGACAAGTTGATGGGCATCTTTGACTACATAATAATCCTCGTTTATTGTCATAGGCGGCCAGGAGGAGATAGAATATATAACGTCTTTGACAATCAGCTTCCTGCTGCTTTACGGAAGCTTCCATTTGACCGACATCTTTCTCTTCAGAATGTAAGAAAAGTAGTGTCGGAAGCAGATGGTTATCAGCCTCATTTAATTGCTCCAGAGCAAGGTTACCGGCGCCTGATTGAGGGTGCTCTCAGTTATTTTAGAGGCCCAGCTGAAGCTTCAGTTGATGCAGTAAGCAGTCTTGGTTGTATTCTCTTTTGTTTTTATTTTTAAAGCTAATATTTATAACTGAGTTAAGCTGGATTTCTATGATTTGGATGTAGGTTCACTTTGTCTTGAAAGAGCTTGTGAGGAAATCAATAGCTGAAACTCAGGTAAAACTGGGGATTTATTTTATAGTAATCTTGTTCATGAAGTTACTAGCATAGTCAATGAAGCTATGGATTGGTGACTGAATAGGAATTGAGACGTTTCCCAACACTTCAAGCTGAAATAGCTGCTGCTACAAATGAGGCGTTAGAGAGGTTCCGCGAAGAAAGTAAGAAAACAGCTATTCGACTTGTGGATATGGAAGCTTCATATCTCACTGTGGAGTTCTTCCGGAAACTTCCTCAGGAAGTGGAGAAAGCTGGAAATCCAGCTAATCCATCTACCCCAAATGTGGATCGATATGGAGAAGGGCATTACAGGAGGATTGGATCAAATGTATCATCCTATATAGGTATGGTGTCAGACACACTCAGAAACACGATTCCAAAGGCTGTGGTTTATTGTCAGGTCAGAGAAGCAAAACTGTCATTGCTGAACCATTTCTACACACAAATAGGGAAGAAAGAGGTACTCTCTCTCGCTCCCACATCCAATAAAACCTCGTATCTCTTCCATATCTTTGCAATTACAATTTTGGATCTATCTGCAACATCCACCTTTTTTGGTAAAAAAAATATTGCACTTTTTTGGAGCGAAGGGATATACGCTTGGATACAATTAAATAAAATGATATCGGTGTTTTCTACAAGATGCGGGATAGATGTTTTTTCCATGGAAGAATAATAGTTCCTTGGGTTTGGATTTGATATACTTCCAAGCTGCAAAGTGATATCCTAATCGTAGGGGTGGTTGTATGGTTTTTATTAATATAAACTATAATACGTAATAATCATTTTATTTGAATCAACAGCCATAATATCCGCATAAGAATGTGCTTGAAGTACAATATATATTCCTTTATATTTTTTTGGGAGGGAGGTACATTGAGATTTGAATTTTATAACGTTGGGAATCCCCCCTAGCTCCACGAAATAGGCAAGGCAAGCCATCCACGAAAATAAATTAGTTCTTCACTTTTGAAAATTTTGTAAATTTATCCTTGCAGAGATTAATTTATATTATTTTAAGTAGGAATTAATTTGTAAAATTTTAAAAGTGAGGAACTATTTTGTATTAATTTAAAAATGAATTTGCAGTACATATATAAAGTGGAGAACTAATTTGCAAGTTAACCCAATCTATGTATTCACGTTTATGCATATTGTATAATACCTGCTTTAGTTGTTTTAAGGATATCCTTAGTATGATTTTATCTGCTTCGTCCAGGCTAAACAGCTATCACAGTTGTTAGATGAAGACCCTGCTTTGATGGAGAGGAGGCAACAATGTGCTAAAAGGCTTGAACTATATAAAACAGCAAGGGATGAAGTTGATTCTGTTTCTTGGACACGATAAGCTTGGTTACTGGACTGTTGTCAATGCCTCTCGTATTATATGTAGCTGTTAGGTGTTAACGATTGATTGTGGGTTGACTAGACCCTGATATGATTTTTGTAGTTTCTATTATTTTATTCTTCAGCCACTTTGTATTAATTGACAGAAAAAAGCTATATTCTCTTCTTGGTCGTAGGATAACTATGGACCTAATTATTGTTTCTTTTGCCCTACGAGGTTGTACATCAACACAGACCACATGCTATATTGTTTTATTTAAAATTAAATTAGTGTTTTTTTTTGTAATTCAATATTTAAGATTATGAATAGCCATTTGATCCAACGAACTTTCATGCAGACTTTCACTTTAGATAGAAGTTTAAATTTGCCATTAACAGAAGTCTTGTCTTTATCTTTTATTGTAATATGATTAAGTTTTCTGTGACTTAGAGGTCCTAAGTCTCAATCTTAAAAATAACTTCTTTGCTTGCAGGATTAAAGCTCTATATAACTACCCTCTTTAGACAAGAGTACTGTGCGCTGAATCCTTTTTCTTTTTAAAGTGTACACTATGGAAATGTATTATGCAAATATGCTAAAAGGATAAAATTTAAATGTAACTTATTTTGAATTGTTTTTTCAAAGATTGTTTTCTTTTATTAAAATCATGAGAAAGTTTTAAAGGTTTGGTTACATTTATTCGTACATAGGAGTATCATGGCCAGACGATATTTATACAAGAGTTATTTTTTTTATATCTAAAACTATTTATTAAATTAAACCTTTTAATTTTAAACAAAAACATAATGTATTTTATTTAATTCTATTTGCTTTCGTAAAGTCCCTCAATCTCGTCTCTACTAAGGTTTTCTCAAGCTCTCGACGTAATGTAGGGTTTTTGTCCAATTTACGTATTGGTTCTCTTTCACTCACCCAGTAGGAAGCAACGTTTGAAGAAGGTGCACACTGATATGGCCTTGGATCCCACAACATTACTGGAGACAGAGGATATCATTGAACTCGATGCTGCTGACAAAATAACAGCGATTAAGGATGATAGAATCACCCATACCGTGAATTTTAATGCTGGGACATTAAAAAGCACTATCTTTAGCCTCTGGAAGACCCGTGGTACAATTGAAGTGGTGGACCTAGGCAAAAATCTCTTTTCTTAGATCGTGACATGGTTTTAAAAGGATGACCCTGGATCTTTGATCGCCATGTCCTTCTCCTTCAACCTCTTGATGGACGCAAAACACCCTCAGACATGACATCCCCTTGATGTAATGGAGATATAAGATAACTCAGATGAATCACGTTGGGCAAGGAAGGTAAGGATTAAAGTTACTATAGACCTTCGAAAGCCTCTAAAAAAGGGATTGACCCTTAAACAACGTGATGGCCATATAACACATTTCCTAACCCAAAGCACAATGTCGAGAAGGAAGCCCAAATTGTAGAGGAACAGAACACAAGTTCCTCTCCTAATGAACGGGTAACCATGAAACCATCACAGTGGAAACACTTGGCACGAGAGAGGAAGAGAGAGAGAAAAAAAAAGAACAACGAGCACCCAATTTTCTTGTAACCACATTACAAGAAACTTGAAGCCTTCAACGATGCCCTCTTAGCCAAGCAAGTTTGGAGACTACTCCAGCATCAACAATCCTGACTGTATGAAGTCTTGAAGGCTAGGTACTTTTCTAGAGGTGATAACCCAAGTTATACCTGGCGAAGCCTCTATGTACCATCCATCTAATTTCTTAAGGCTTGAAATGGACAGTAGGGAATGGAAGCCATATTCGTATTTGGAAAGATGCATGAATTCCAGGGCCACATAAGGGGAACATAATTTTTGAGCCAAACATGTTGTCTGAAGAAGCCACAGTTTCTGAGCTCATTGACCACATTCATAAGAGATGGAACACTCACATTATTGATCAAATTTTTCATCCAGTAGAAGCCTCATTAATCAAATCAATTCCTTTACCTTGGTATACATGTGAAGACAGAAGAATTTGGCGATGGAAAAAGAATGGACTATTTTCGATCAAATCTTGCTACACAAATCTTATTACAACGTGTCAAGCCATCAGGACACATCCTCAGGTACTGCCGCAGAATAGAATAGCATATGGAAACTCCAAATTCCTATGAAGATTCATCATTTCCTCCATAGAGTAATCACTTTCACCTTACAATGTCAACCAAAACTCAATGAACGAGGCATAATGATAGATCCTTCTTGTCCGTGTTGCTCCTCGGTCCATAAAGACACTCAAGATCGCCTCTTCCTAAGAAGTCAATGGTTTCAAGCCATATGGTTCAACTCAAATCTGGACATATTTACAAATGCTATCGATATTTCATTTCATAGATGGGTTAGTCCCATACTCCTCCAATGGCAAACACATGTAGCCCAACAAATTGCTATGCTCACATAGGCTATTTGAAAACCTAGACATGACATATGTTTCAAGACACATAGTCCCGCTATTCATGACAATCATAATGGCTAACAACAAATATCCTGCATGCATGAAAGACAATAGTTTAAAGAATCAAATAGTCGAAAAGTCTCCCCTAGCCTACATGCTAGACCCTCTTGAACCCCACCTCATCCGGAAGTCTTAAAATCAATATTGGCGCAGGATTTTAGGGAAGAATGGTACAAGTTTGGGTTTTGTAATTAGGGATCATCAAGGCAACTTTCTACATGCTTGAAAAAATTATATAAAAGGAAGATTGGATCCCCTACTAAGGGAATGAGTTGCTCTATGGTGAAGTTTTCATTTTGTATTGAGAATGAAATTGATAGAATGATATTCGAAACCGATCCACACCTTACTTATTTTGCTATGCAAGGATCGTCCATCTTATCTATTTGCCTTAACGTGATACAAAACTGCAAGTTAATAATAGACAATATTTCCATAAGAAATGGCATAGCTTTAGGATTGCATCCATTGCTATTAAGTATCCAAATATAATTTGGTGAAATGAGCCACATAATATAGTTTGCTTATAGATTTCTGTTTTCTTAATTAATAAATTTTAGCTCCTTTGCCTAAAAAAAATTCTTTTATTTTATTTTATTTATATTTAGTATAAATATTGATACACTATAACAATTTTAAGTATATTTTTCTTTTAAAATAAAATAAATCTTAAAAATATTATGATCTGAATTGAAATTTTTTATTTTAAGTTTAACAATATTAAATCATGATTATGATTTTGAAATTTTATTTTCTTAGTTTTTTTCCTTGAGTTTTTTAATTCCATTTTCAAGTTTAAGAATTCTATATTTTACATTTTTTTATTAATATAATATAATGTGATATTATTAATAATAATATTTTTATTTTTTATTTTTTTGTTAAATTTATATTTATATATTAAATTAAAATTATTATTCTTAAATACAAATTTGTTTAGGAATAACTTTCATCTTATCAAATAATGTTCCATTTAACTTTATTCATCATTTTTATTTTTTAAATAAAATTTATTTAATTTTGAAAATTTTACATTGCACAGATAATATGCTAATTATATTTAATTTTAAAATTATTATAGCAATATATTAATTAAATAATATTTCTTAACCTTTCAATCTAGTTATTATGGATTAATTCAAATTTTTAATCTATAATTCGTACCTTAGTTTTTCTGATTGAATGTACGTCAATTTTAAATTATTTATGGGTAATATTAGACTTAGCAAATGTTTGAGGGCTTGCATTTTTCAATACCCTAATGGTCTCCTCTCTAATCACAGGATATAAATCTCTCTCTCTCAACCTTTCCTCTGATTTGTAGGTAACATGTTTATTTCTTTACATTGTCTAACTAACTTAACCAATTAAGTAACTTTCTCACTAAATAAATTTATACACTTCCTCAATAAACTTGACTCTATTAAAAAAATTGCTTATTTACCCAACTCGAAATTGTTACCATAACTTTGAATAGAGTTAGAGAATATTAGAATTGTGTTTGATTATGCTTTTAGTTTTTAAAAATTATTTTATAATAAAAAGAGTAAGTAAAAAAATAGAGTAACATAATAAAATATAAATAACATAAAACTGAAAATAAAAAATTAAGGTTATTTTGTTTTTAATTTTAAATTAAAAATTATTTTTTAAAATTTTAAAAAATTATATTATCAAATAACATAAAACTGTTTTAACTTTTAAATTTTTAAAAAATTATAAAATGAGTCATGTCTTTGATTGGTGAAAAAAAAATAAAGGAATATATGTATATAAAAAAATTTATGTAAGACCCTATGAATAGGAATAAATTAAAAATTATTATCTTTATTTTAATATAAAAATTTAATTTAAATAAATAAATAAAATATTGTAATACTTAAAAATTTTAGTTTAATGATTATGTATTCATTTATAATTTTATCTTTATTAGCTAGTTTAAGATCTATTTTTTTTTTAATTTTCAGCTTTTAATTAATTTTTTAATTTTTATTTAATTTTTTAGCTTTCAACTAATTTATATGTTAATTTTACTAAATACATATATAATTAATTTTTTAAATAAGCTATATACTTAAGTATTAAAATATATTTTTTGAGTTATTTCAATCACATATTTAATCTCTGTCGAAATTATCTACATTAACAAAAAATATGCCGTTGAAGTTTCGGACAACGATCCATTTGGAGCCTTACTTTTTGCACCCCTTTTTTCTTTTTACACCCCCTTTAATTTTTTGTAAAATTTTTATTACAAATTTACCCTTGAACACCCTCCTTTATCCACATATTCTTCTGCAAAAAAAACCTTTCTTCCGCAAGCTAAGTGACTCTTCCGCAACCAACTCCCAGCTCTCTGCTTCAGTTCTCCAAGTCTACACTCAAGCCAAACGAAGACCATCAACCCAAGTTCAAAGCTTCCACTTTCAGGTTAGCATCCCTTAACCCTCAACTCGTTTGTTGTTGGTAGTCTGGATAGGATACATGTAGGTTTTATGGTAGAACGATTGTTGAATCCTAAGGTAGAAGACGACCCCATGCATTCCGCAAATTAGTTTGCGGAATGTATTAGACGTATTCCGTAAACTAGTTTGCGGAATGTATCACAGACGTATTCCGCAAATTACTTTGTGGAATACATCTGATGCATTCTGTAAACTAATTTGTGGAATGTATCACAGATATATTCCGTAAACTAGTTTGCGGAATAGTAAAATTACATTCCGCAAATTAATTTACGGAATACACTTATGTATTCCGCAAATTAGTTTACGGAATGTAATTTTTTTATTATTCCGTAAATTAATTTACGGAACATGAAAAATTACATTCCACAAATTAATTTACGGAATACATAAATGTATTCCGTAAATTAATTTGCGGAATGTAATTTTTTACTATTTCGTAAATTAATTTATGGAGCATAAAAAATTATATTCCGCAAATTAATTTACGGAGTGTAATTTTTCATGTTCCATAAATTAATTTACGGAATGTAACGCTTTTATCTTCCGTATACTAAATTGCGGAGAACAAAATTTACATTCCGTAAATTAATTTGTGGAATTCACTAGTGCATTCCGCAAATTAATTTACGAAAGATTTTTAATGTTACGCAAATTAATTTGCAGAACATAAAGTGCAGTTTGATGTTAGCTCACTTTCGTCTTCTCCGACGCATTTTTGGCGCTTCTCCAACTGTTTTCAGGTCAACTCCTCCTCCAACAAAGAACATCAACTTACACTTAATTAACAAATTTTAGTTGAAGTTCTATTCATTGAACGCAGCTCAAAACGAAAAGGAAAGTGAAAAACGAAGATGAGAGACGCTGATGAAATACAGTCACAGAAACATTTTTGACTTTTCACCTATAGAGGGTGCAAAAAACAATTTGGAAGGTGCAAAAACAATGCCCTCCATTTGGAAGACTTTGAAATTTTCAAGTCTCGTCCAAAATTAGAAGTGCATGGCTATGGTTTTAAGTCTATCTAAACATTAAAGTGCCCCCGTATTCTTCACTTCAAAATTAATAAAAAGACCCTCCTTTACTAATAATAGTACTGAATTGTAATTTTTTAAAGAATTATCCAGTATTATCAAATTTTATATTTCTAAATTAGAGAATCCTAGAACTGCTTTAATTTCTTTTTCACATGTATTAGTCAAAATGTTAATTCTAACGATGTTTAATTTCCGTTGAAGTTTGGACAAGGACCTATCTAGAAGATTTTGAAAATGTAGAAGTTAGCGGTAACAGTTTTACATCAATGTGTTAAAAGGGGCACACATTTTTCTTCACTTATATTATTACAATCTTAGTGTCTGAATTTAATTTTTTGCTTGAATAGTATATATTATTATTATTTAGGTTAATATCTTCCAGTTCCTATATTTTAATCTTATAGGTATATAATTTAAATATTTTAATCCTTTTCATAAATATGATTACTCAAATAATCAACAACGTGATAAATTCTTCGTTCCAAAGTTTATTAGGAGTAAAAAAATGTTTATATCTAGAAAAGACTAAAATTATAGGGAAAAAAACACTAAAGAAGCTAAAACCGAAAATTCATATAAAAATAGATATCAAAAGCATATTTAAAACTTTTTTTCACATAACAAATCGGAGTTTTTTCAAACTGCTTTACTTTCTTTGACTAGACTTCTCTGCTGGCGCAGACGATTAATGGCTTCTGAAATTCAGCTAAATATAAACGGGATAAGTAAAACATGTACTAGAAATAATCCCCACACAAAATTCTTTATTGCAATCAATGAATGAGACAACAAGGTAGAGCATCAGAATACAGAGGTAAAAACCTTAGATATAAACTACAATTTTCCATATTCGGTAACAAAATGCGGGACAATAGAACAAGCAGCCAGTACTAACATAACCTGAAAACCAATAACGAGACAGACGATAGATCAGCATCCACATATGCACCAAATGAAATTCATATGCATTTGGGCGGAGTAAACAATGCAAATATATAAAACACCTATTTGTAAATTCTATTCAACGTATATACATAAGTAAATTACTAGTACTTTTTCACGTATAAAAAGCGCATGTCCTTTCTGTTACAACAAAAATAATCAACTTAAAGAAATATAAAATTAAAATTCCATTGACTTTAGCTAAATTATTTAAGTCTAATTTATAATTAATGTAAAAAAATAGTTCTAAATCATCCTACTCGAGAAAGATTTGAATGTAATTTTTCATTTAATAGGTAAAATTTGTAATAAGTTTTTAACGATTTTTAATTGGAAACAAAGATCTTTTGCATAAAAAAAATCTAGTCTTATACGGATCTTACAATCCAATATTCTAAAGAAATTAATATTTTTTTTAAAAAATGATTGAAACCACAAAATGGATGTATTGTCATACCTTTCAATAAAAAAAATTTCACTTTTGGTTTCTTAACTAATGTGCTAACATTAGTCATCATTTACCATTTCAAAATATGCCAATGCTATTTTTATTGAGCACAAACATGATCCATCCAAGAATATAAAATTATTATCAACTTGGATGATTCAAGACAGAAGAGTAACTATAAGTCACGTGTGCCTTTTGTTAGTATAAATTTTAACAGAATATTCTTTACTTTTCAGCACCAACCATTAGACCTGCAGAATATCTAAAAGTGTTACACAGGATGGTTGAGCATTTATCTTGTCCAGACAAGTGCCTTGGCATAGATCCGAAAGGTAACCAAAAAGAAGTGATTCCTTACCAATTTGGAAGGATATCCAAGCAATACAATTTTAAAATGATACACCTCTCAATGAATTAGAAATATTGTAAAATTTACAAGTTCCGCTACTTATTAGAAGTATGACATAGTTTCAAGATCAAAATATTGTAAAATGCATGACATGAAAAAAAAATATGGAATCTTTTACCATTCATGATACAACTTTTACCTCTAAATTTCCAGCATGGAATCAAGAGTGAAAACATACTCAATCAGCCTGCAAATACCACAGATGAACATCAATTCCTAGAAAAGTTTGCAGTTCAAATGCAATGATCATAGAATTGATTTTGATAACCAATATAATCATTTGTCTCTTTGTGAAAATTCAATCATTTATAATTTCAAGATGCTATTTTTCATTCAGAATTTCTCGTAGTCTCACATACAAAAAGGCATTCATAGCTTCAAATCAAAGAGAAGATTTATGGATCCCAAGGAATGCAAATTTTTATCTGAACTTGTGTCTAAACTTGGGAGTTGCAATTTAAGAAAGTTCCAAAAACCATTTTCATAAAATGCACACTTTCCTTATGAAACCCAGTGCTGCAGCAAGTCAAAATCCATGGCATCTAATTGATCGCAAGTTTGCTATTCTCAATATTTACATACACACAACCAAGGCTTCATACAACTGTTACAATAGTTGACACAAAGGGGAAGGTGTTTCAGCAGTCGATACAAAGGAAAGTAGTTCAAGAACTTCATATAATTAATTTTTTCTTTTTCTTTTGTTGTCTCGAAAGCATAGGCTGCGACCCAGAAATTGGTTCCCTATTGAAGAGTTAAGGAGTATGATTTCCCAGTGAAGAATGCTCCATATATATTTTTTTGTCTCAACAACAATAGTTTTTATGAAAGGGCTATGCAAGCAGGGCCGACTGCATTTACATTATGCAGTCACCACAATAATCCATCTTTTGTTTAAATTTGAGTCGTTAAGAGTTATTACTATCCCCAGTGGCAGATCTTAAAGGGGACAGGACCCCAAACTATTTTTCTAAAAAAGTTCATATTTCATATATAAATATTTTTATTATCATAATTATTATTTAAAAATATCTAGATTGTCAACTGTTAACAACAATATTTCCATCCCCAGTGGCAGATCTTAATGGGGACAGCACCCCAAACTTTTTTTCTAAAAGAATTCATATTTCATATATAAATATTTATATAATCATAATTATCATAAAAAATTATCTAGATTGTCAACTGTAAACAACAATATTTCCCATACTATCTCATATTTTTTATATTTGGAGTTTATGTAGTCTGTGTAAATATTATTTTCAGGGTCAACTTTGTGTCAACATTACATTTTAATATACATTAAATTCTTAGTTTGGCTCCCCCAATCATTTAAATAACATCTTTAAATACCATTGACTATCCTTATTTGGGTGGCACACATCTTTAAATAACATTTTCTTCTCGGTAAACCTTACATTCGTATCTATCTTTTTATTCATCTTATTCATACCCTCATTTTTTTGAAAAAAAAATGTGAGCTCTATTCATAATGTATAGTAAAACAAATAAAATCTGATCAAGAAAAAAGGAAAAAAAAAACACATTTGCAAAAAAATTCTCCAACATGTGCAATGAGAAAAAATTCATAATGTATATATTAAATTAAATTTCTTAAAATACCCATGCAAGGCACAAGCTAATTACTAGTTAAATTATAGCATGCAACACATTATAATATCAAGACACAAGTTAATCACTAGTTAAATTATAGTATACAATACATATTGTAATATCAAGACAAATACATTACTACTTAACAATGGATACATTGTTTTCCAGATTTTGTCTTCGATACAAAATCAAACTTATACATATAAAGTTTTGACATAAAACGAACATAGTGATTTACCTTCTTCTCATTCTTTGGACCAAAAATTACTTTGACAGACTCAAATATCTCTTCAATAGGCCTTACAGCATCAATCTAAGGAAGAAAATTTTAACCATGTCCTTAGTACATAAAGCAACCAAGAAAATTACCAAAAATATGGTAGAAGCACAACTATCAATTACCTTGCGAACTTTTTCCTTTGCATCATAATAATTAATCACAGGGAGACTAGACTCCAAGAAAACCTTAAACCGCTTCCTTATTGTTTCAATATTATCATCTTCTCTTCCCTTTATAATCAACAAAAATTCCTTAGTGTTGACAGGTGCAAGGACATACAAATAATTTTTTTTAAAAGAAAAAGCTCTACCTGGTTCCTATTAAGAAGTCTCCTTTCCATCTCTTCCTCAGGGCAATCAAAATATAGGACAAATGCTGGTTCTATTCCTGTCTGCAAAGCCATACAGCATTTTGGAAATCAAAAATTAAAGTTCAATTATCTATACTGGAAATAATTAGAAACAAAAAAAAAATCTATTTGATGAAAGAAGCAATTACCACTCTCTCAAATGCTGCACGATTTTCCTCATTGCGAGGAAAACCATCAATAAGAAATTTGTCATTGCCACTTTCCTGCATTGCCCGTTGCAAAAGTTTGATTGTTACTTCAGAGGGAACAATTTTCCCCTCTTTAATCATATTCTGAATCATTGTACTGTCAACATTAGAAATAAATGTGTAAATGCTAAACGAATGGACAATTCAAATCAAATACAAGACATAGACTAACAACAGTGGTCACCACTCGGTGCAGTTGAAGTTGAAATGGAATGTGTAACAACCAGAACAAGGAAATATGTATTCTTTTTCCTAATACTACTAGAACTCTCTAATTAATATGAGAGAAAATACAAGATATAATCAGATACGTCCCAGAATACAAACATGAGTAGATGATCTAGCATCAACATTATGAGATAATCTGCATCTTTATTGAGCATGTACAAGGGGAAAGCCTGAGGAATGCGTACTTTGATATTTAATACACTACTCACAACACTGGCCAATTTTCCCCTGTAATATGATCAAATGAAGACAAAAGAACAATATGAATTTTAAATCCACATGCTTATCTATCAGTTTTGACAAAAGAAAAGGGTTATTATTTCTAATCCATCCAACACACTAAGTTGAAATGAAAGAAACAAGTTTTTCCTACAATTGGGTTTCTATTTTCAGATAAAAGGGGAGCTAAAAAATTGCGATGCCTTTAAGTTTTCACCATTGAGATTCACATCCCTTGTATTCCTTTTTACTTATTATTTCTGTAATTGTATAAGAGATGAAGTTATCATAAATAAGATAATTGATGAATAAGGAGGAAAGAAGTCCTACTCAGAAAAAAATGTTAAAAAGGTCTAAAAGAAATAGGGCAATAGGGAACTGTCACAAAACACTAAAAGATGAAACAAGAAAAACTAATCCCACAACAGCAAATGAGATGTCCCAGCTTGCCAGAACTATAGCATTACTCAACTATTCTCCAGTAGGATGCATAAAAAAATGGTGCAAACAAAATGCATATCCACCAATCCTCCTCCTCCTCATTGCCACTATAACTATTATTTACTACAAAATACAAGAGATAATCCTTTGGAATTTGTGAAATTATTAAACCTGTGTGAGAAAGTATATATAAGTACAATGGAAACTATTTCGAGTTTAGAATCTTAGTACCAACAAGAGTCAAAAATATAATTTTACTGAAATTTCTCTTAGTGTGCTACTCCATTTTCATGAGATTTATTCAGCCAAGTAAATGTTACAATGAGACATGTATTGAACTAGCCCCTTAATGTTTTTAACTACCTATTGAACTAGTCAGTTAATATTTTTAATAGACAGGAGGGAGGGCCTATAAACAGTCAGTACCAAACAGTTTTATGAATCTATCACTAATATATTAACATAAATTAACATATGTACCCATTTTCAGAACCAGATTTGATTTCTGCTCGCAGAAGATCACCAGCACTGAGGTGAGTATACCCAAAATGTTGAACAATATTTGCACATTGGGTACCCTTTCCACTGCCAGGGCCACCTATATCATTGTCCGATTGATAATCAATTTAGAAGTCAGAAAAAATCCATTATAAATTCCAACAAACACAGACATAAAAATGGTTAAATAAATTCACTCTTCAAAAGGAAAAGGGACATGAGAAAATTGATGTGTCTTGGAGTGTGGATTTGGAGAAAAAGGGAGGGAAGGACAGTTTTTTTATTTTTTAAATTAACAGTTATGTAATGATTATGATAGAAACTGGATCCAAAACTAGAATGAACTGAAATTTTATTGATCAAATCCCTAATTGCCAATCTGTATTAGTGTGCTAGGGCAAAATTTACAAGAATGACTGAATGAACTTGCAGTAGTTATAAATTCCAACAAACACAGACATAAAAATGGTTAAAAAAGTCACTCTTCAAAAGGAAAAGGAACATGAGAAAAATGATGTGTCTTGGAGTGTGGTTTTGGAGAAAAAGAGAGGGAAGGACAATTTTTTTTTTTAAATTAACAGTTATGTAATGATTATGATAGAAACTGGATCCAAAACTAGAATGAACTGAAATTTTATTGATCAAATCCCTAATTGCCAATCTGTATTAGTGTGCTAGGGCAAAATTTACAAGAATGACTGAATGAACTTGCGGTTGTTATAAATTCCAACAAACACAGACATAAATGGTTAAAAAAGTCACTCTTCAAAAGGAAAAGGAACATGAGAAAAAATGATGTGTCTTGGAGTGTGGTTTTGGAGAAAAAGAGAGGGAAGGACATTTTTTTATTTTTTAAATTAACAGAGTTATGTAATGGTTATGATAGAAACTGGATCAGAAACTAGAATGAACTGAAATTTTATAATCAACTTCCTCTATAATCTTCTGCCTCTATTTATAACAGTCTAAGTTCCTAATTAATTACCCTAATTGCCAATCTGTATCAGTGTGCTAGGGAAAAATTTACAAGAATGACTGAATGAGCTTGCGGTAGTTAAAGAGCCCACTCTTGCCCAACCAAAACTCATTCTCATCAACTTCCTCTATCATCTTCGGCCTCTATTTATAACAGTCTAAGTTCCGAACTAATTACCTATTCTAACATGTTAAAAGGCCTACTTTCAATTGAAAAATATTAAGACATTAAGTTTATGCTAATTTATCATTTTATTTCTTTTGTTAAAAAGAATTATCAAATTAGAGAGTATTTATTAAAAATGAAAATTTTGCCCTCCCTTTCCTTTCCCTCCAAAACCCAATTTCCAAACACTCCCAAAGTTAAATTAGTAATAGCTGGCAATTTATAAAAACTAATTGGCATTTCAACTGTCAGAATCAGTGTGAAACCACCAAAATTCCTGGGCTGTGATTTATCATTTTGAAAGGAATTACCATAGCATACATGTAAACAATAGTATTCTATTTCTTTCAAATTTTCCTTTTTTAAAAAGTGAAAGTTTGATACTAAAAAATAGTAATATTGAATAATCAAATTTGAGATTTAATTCCAAACTGATCACTCAAATTTTTATTCAGCAGAAGGTAAACAATTTTCTGCAGAAAAGCTCAAACAATTACCTGTAGATTTGCAAAATAGCTATGTATAGACCAAAACAATGAAGAAGTAGTTCATGGGATTAAATAAAGAACTGTTTAGAATAAATTCACAACAATGCCCCTCCACCCTCCAAAGAGAAAACCAATACATCTCCTAGTGCCAAATTACAATAGTAGAAGTCTTAATGAATGTCCAAGGAGGTACAGCTTGTCATTGTTTTAAGCTTCAAAAAGTTGGTAATAGTAACGATGAAAGAAAGTTATTGAAAAGACATTGCAAGTCTCCCATTTGAATATATTATTAAGTTAGTCAGATTATATAATTCTACTAAAGAATAAGTATATTTGGTGTTCAATTAGCCTATTACTAGTTAACTACAACATGATATTTTCTATAGACCAAACTGTTAATAATGAGTACAACACGAGGAAGATATGACATAGAATTAGAGAGCACGGGTTATCTTGAACAATATGAAACAAACTCAAATGCATCAGAATTTGGCTGAAGTTGATTTAGAGGGAAGATGACTATGGAGATGGTTGACTTGAAAATCATTCAGTACTTACCTAACACAAAAATAACTGTAGGTTTTTTCTCTGGGGCACTTCCATTTGCATTCTACAATGAATAGTAGAAAAGAAAAAATCAATGGAAATATATACTGCATTAAAAATGATACGATCTCAGCAACATAAAAGAAAATGGCTCATGACAAAAAGCCAAACAAAGTTTAAAGATTATAATTAAAAAGAAAAACTATATTTTGCTGGTCTGAGCACCTAAATATCATACAGCTGTATATACTGTATATTGCCCACTCAAGGAAAAACATTTTCGAAGTTCAGAGTAAAAGAGTCATGAAAAATATTCACTTTAATCAGATTAACAAAAGAACCTGTCAAAATGCAAAAATGCTAGAAGCAAATCCGGGTATGAAATAACCATGCTACCTTGTTTGCAGCTTCAACAACTGTTCCCATGAGTAACAACTAAAATGTGTTTATCTGTTAAAAAAAATTCACAAGTAAATACAATGATTAGTCAAAAGAGCCCATCTATGGTGAATCAAGTTCATATCTATAGGTACGTTCAATCAGTCTCACTACTCATTAAAATATTCCAGAAAACCATGGTATTAATAAGCTAAAGTGTCATATATTAAAGCAGCCATTTCACCAGTGCCAAAGAACACATTTTATAGAACACTTTGTAAATTTATCAAAAAATTCATAAGTAAATACAATGATGAGGAAAAAGAGAAACCATCTATGGTGAATCAAGTTCGTATCTATAAGTATATTCAATCAATCTCACTACTCATTAAAATATTCTAGAAAAGCATAGTATTAATAAGCTAAAGTGTCATATATTAAAGCAGCCATTTCACCAGTGCAAAGCACACACTTGATAGAAACTTGGTACACTTATCAAAAAATCATACATGATCTAAATTATGGACACACTTCTGCTACAAAAAAAGGAAAGGAAGAATGATTTGGTTTTATCATGCATTCACATGCAATTTTTTTAAATCCTCACTAGCTTATATAGTTGATCTGTCTACCAAAAATTCAGCTGATTCACAGAGTGCCATTCACAGTTCAACAGATCAAGGCAGACCGTAACACTCTCATTCAATTTTCAATAAACCTTTCACTCAATTCCATGCAAGGCATTACCGTTAACCAAAACCAGTATCAAAACTTAGATCTAACGAAGACAAGCTAATACAATGGCTGCAGTACTAGCATGCACAAGAATTAACCAACAACTAACAGAGCCTTACGTCGTCAACAGAAACCGAAAAAAGTAAACAAAAAAGAACTAAAAGGAAAAAATATCACAAAACATCAAGTAAGATCGCGAATCAACGAATCAATTGTAACCGCTACTGAAATTCAGCTAAATTTTCATTTTCAGACGCGGCATCAACAAAACGCGTTGATTCCCTAACGGAATCGAACAATGCATGGCGAATCAAGAACGCGAGCAAGCACGGATCGTAGATCCGCGCGGTCAGATCTCGGTGAAATTGGAAGAGATCGAGAGAAGAAGCGCAAAGTGAAGGAGAAAATTGAAACAGAAATTATACGGAGAATTCATAGTTTGTGTTACCTGATGCAAAGGAGAATGAAAGACAGAGGGATGGGAGAATGTTGAGGGAATTGTGATGGTTGCTTGATATTTATAGAGTTAGAAGGAAGAGAAACGAAGGTGTTTTTTTTTTTTTTAAATTGAAGCAAAGGAGAAATGAAGTTGATGAAGGACGATGAAGGTCGTTTTTAGTCGGTAGGGGCAAAATGGGTAAAGTTGGGGGGGTGTTTGCGTGATTGTAACGGCTACAATGCACACTTTTCTCGGGCATAAATGACTTGGGAGCATGATTCCCCGTTAAGGGAGGGAAGGACGTGGCAAGATTCTTACATTAATAACCATATACTTTTCTTTAATATTTGATATTGGACACTTTCTTTTTAGATTTTTAGATTTTTAGATTTAGCTTATAATACGAGAAAAGGGAGAAGAGAAAGTGCGGGGAGTTGAAAGACAAAAGAATATTTATGCAGCTTAAAGCGAAAGTGAAAGACAAATTGATTGTACACGAATTGAATTTCTTAAAGCATAAAGATATAGATATCTTAAGAGAGAAAAATAATAAATAATAAATAATAAATATGATAAATAAATAACATTACTGTTAATATATATATATATATTATTATATTAAATGATGGGTTAAAATATGTGATTTTGATCTGATTAAGATGCTTTCAAAGTATTTTGATTAAGATTTAACAATTAAAAAATTTGATGTGACTGATATTTAATTATAAGAATTTCAATGGTGATATTGAGTTGACTTTGATAAGGATTAGCATTATAATCTTTACAATTACATTAAAAATTATTTTAAAAATATTATATTAATAAACAATTATGAAATATTAATATTAATTTTATTTAGTAAAAAATTAATTTGATATTAAAGATTATAAAAAGGTATATATTAATACTTTGTAATAATAATATAACTATTTATTTTATAATATATTATGAATTTAATTGAAAAGTATTAATAGGTAAAAAATTATATTATATTCAATTATTGGATTGTTATATAATTAAAAATTATTAATTTTTATAATAAATATTTCAAAAATTATCCTGCTATGATTTTCAATTAGTTGTAAAAATATTTACACTCATAGTGTATTAAAACTAAACTTATATGTATAGTATTAGTATAAAATTTTAATTGGAATGTATCATATTATAATATATTTTTTAAAACTCTTATTTGATTATGAATTTTTATATTATTAAAAATCATTAATTTTATAATAAATATTTTAAAAATTATATTTATTATGATCTGTAATTAGTTCAATTGGTTGATCATGTAAAATTTTTCACACAAATAATATATTAAAATTGAGTTATCGGTAGAAATCTATGATTTATACAGTAATAATTTCAATTTAATTAAAAAAATTAGTCATCAAAGTTCGTCCGATATTAAGTTATTAGTAATCAATTTTTTTAGTGTGGGGTTGGTATATAATTCTTTTTTAGTTTACATTAGTACTCATATACATGCGAAGCAAGAAAAAGAAATATAGTATTTATTATTAAAATTAAATTTTTTATAATAATATATATAAATATAAAAACCAAGAATAAAATAAATAAGAAAAAGTGTCATTAATATGAAGAATAATAATTGAAAAAAATTATTCACACTATTGTAGGAATGTATCTCACTAGAAATAAAGTTAGATAAAAATATAAAAATTAAGTGAAAAATAAAAATAAAAATTTAAAATTTATAAGAAAGTTCAAGATTATTAAATTAGTAATTAAATTAAAAATATTTGATAAAACTAGTTACAAAAATAATTGATAAATATAAAATAACAAATAAATATATAATTAAATAATATCTTAAAATTTAATAAATATGAAATACTTATTTTAAAAAAAAAATATATTAAAATTTATATAAATAAAATTATATTTCTTTAAAGAATATTTATTTCAATGTTCATATTAATAAATTTCTAAAAAATAAAATATTTTCATAATTTTATTTTTTTCAAAAATTTCAATACTTATTTAATAAAATAAAATATTTAAAATAAATAATTTATATTAAAAAATAATGTAAAATATAATATTTTAAGATAGTATAAAAAATAAATATGTAAAAATAGTAATGTATTTATGAAAATAAATAAAACTCAACTTATGAAAATAGATAGATGAATAAAAAATTAAATTATAAAAATATATTATGGATAATAATAAAAATAATATTTCAATTAAAAATTAAAAATTAACAACTATTTGGACTAACATTTTAAAAAATGCTAATAATTATCTCATTAAATATAATTTTATTTATTTAAAGAATATTTAACTTTAATATTCATGTTAAAAAATTACTTAAAAATATTCAAGAAATAAAATATTTTCATAATTTTAAATTTTATTAAAATACTCAATATTTTATTTGGTAAATAAAGTTAATAATATAATATTAAAAATAACATGCATTAAAATAATAATATAAAATACAATATTTAAGATAATGTAAAAAAATTAATATATCCAAACTAGTAATATATTATAAAACATCATCTGACATTAAATTTATAAAAATAAGTACATAAATAAAAAATTAAATTATAAATATATTAAAAATAAAAATAAAAATAATATTTCAATCAAAAATAAATATATTAAAAACTATTTAAATTAACATTTTTAAAAGTATTAATAATTATCTCCAAAATATTAATAAATACTAAAAATATTAATTTATCAAACCAAGCTCATATATTTTAACAAATTTTTAAGTCTTAATTAAATAATCTTTCAAAAAAATATATTTTTTAATGTTTATATTAAGAAATTTAAAATAGTATATTTTAAAAAGAAATTAATTTTATATTAAAAAATATCTCACATATCTTAAAACTATTATTAGCATTTCATTAAATAAATTTTCATTCTTCAAAGAAAATATATTTTTAATTTATATTAATAAAATTATATAATAAATTTCAAAAAATTAATTATTTTCATAATTTTAATTTTTTATGAAAAATTTAATATTTATTTATTAAATATAATAATTAAAAGAAATAACATATATTATAACATTAATTCAAAATATAATATTTTAGTATATTATAAAATAAATATATCAAACTTATTAATATATAGAAAAAACTCAAATGATATTAAATTTATGAAAATAAATAGATATCTAAAAGTTTAATTATGAAAATATATTTAAAATAATAATAATAATTTTAAATTAAATAAGAAAAAAATTTAAAATAATTTTTTCAAAATACTCATAAGTCCCCAAAATATTGACAAATACTAAACACGTTAATTTACCAAATAGAATTGAACTCACATACTTTAACAAGTTTATTAAAAATTCATTGAATGAAAATTTATTTCTTTAAATAATATTTATTTTTTATATTTTACTTTTATTTTAAGCAATAATTTAAAAAAAATTATTTTCATAGTTTTAATTTTTCATAAAAAATAATATTTTATTTAATAAAATAATAATTAAAATATAGATCAAATATTAAAATAATAATTAAACATACAATAATTTAATATAATGTGAAAATAAAAAATAATAATATATTGAGAAAAATCACATGTTATTAAGTTTATGAAAATAAATAGAAAATTAATGGTTTAATTATAAAATTATTTTACGAATAACAATAGAAAATACATTTTGAGTTCAAAATTTTAAAAACTACGCAAATCTATTTTTTAAAAATACTAATAATTGTTTCTAAAATATTAATAAATATTAAAATTATTAATTAATAAAATAAAGCTTCCATATTCTAATAAATTTATTAACTGATTTATAAGAATTGAATTTGTGAGGATTTACTTTTTGCATCTTTTTTAATTTTTTAAAATTTTTTTATTACAATTCTACCTTCAACATTCCCCACCTCATTTGGTGTTTCACAAAAAAATTTCCTCTTTTACAAGCTTTCACCTCTTCCGCAAGGTCTGCCCTCAACCCAAATAAACAAAGGATCAAATTCCAAGCTTCAACTTTTAGGTTAATACCCCTCAATCCTAAACCCATTTTCAATTTGTAGTTCATTGGGTAGCTAGATGTAGGGTTTTAGGCTATTAGTTGAACTGACCTTTTGCATCTTAAAGTAGAAGACGACATTGATACATTTCGCAAATTAGTTACTGCAAATTAGTTTACAAAATGCATTAGATGTATTCCGCAAACTAATTTATGGAATACATTCAACGTATTCTGCAAATTAGCTTACGGAATACATCGAATGCATTCTACAAACTAATTTGCAGAATACAATCTGATGCATTCTGTAAACTAATTTACGGAATGCATTAGATGTATTCCGCAAATTAGTCTGCAGAATGTATTAGTTTAAAATTTAATTTTGTCTCTTTACCTTTTAAGTTTATTTATTTATTTAATTTATATTTTTTAGGGTTTAAGGATTCATTAGTTAGGTTTCTTTTAAAGGTTTACAAAATATAAAAACATGTTATGTTAATTTATTGATTATGTTAATTTATTGGTTATTTGATTTAAGTTTATATTTTAAGTTAAGGTGGAAAAGTTTGGTTAAGGGAAACTAATTAATCAAGTGTGTTTTATTTGGTGAATTTTAGATATGGTCAGGACTAGATGTTCACAAAGCAGATGTGGTAGTTTGCATAGAGAGGAATCACGTGTTCAACCAACTGCCTCTGCTCGTAGCTAACGTGTTCGAGAAGCCCATGATAAGGAGATTGATCATCATGAGCATGTTGATGTTGGAGCTAATATTCTTCATGAAGAGACATTCCCATGTGGTCCAACTGATGTCTCTGTACTTAGATCATATAGGCAGCATGTAGCATTTTCTATATGGATCGAAGATGTGAGAATCATCATTGTCTATGTATATATTTAGTTAAATATTATAAGAAATATTTGTTTATTTAATTGATTGTTTTTGTTTCTTTGAATGTTATTTCAAGATCATGGTGCTCTAAATGTCTTGACCCACGGACGAAAGCTGAGGGATATATAGCAGCCTTACATCTAGAACATCGTACAAGAAGGCGGCTTAGCCGACTTAGTACGATGCAATCATTTGATAGCAAACAAAGGTTTATTGTCTGCTTTTGCATAAAGGTGATACAGGGATACATGCACTTTCCACCTACCCATAGGAGAGATGACCATCACATTGGATGATATGTCTTCATTGTTGCATCTACTGATCATAGGGGAGCTTTGTTCCATTAGATTGATGACACGGGAGTAAGTTTGTCACCTTCTGACAGATCTATTTGTGTTTCTACTTCAAAGGCTAACATGGAGAGGATCCCCATGTCTACTGTTGACACATTGGGTATGGTTGGGAGTCTTCGCTCCATTGGTGATAGTTTTCTAAACTATGAACTATCATTGGTGGCAAAGGAGGTTAAAGGTCCTTTTGCTACTACTCTGGGGCGTGTGTTGTTGGATACATGGAGTGGTTTCGCAGGATCTCCCATTCATACCTTTTACCTGGTAGTTATGTGGGTGGGGATGAAGAACCTGAACCTCCTGTTGTGATGCTAGAGGCTGGAACATCTCATGCAGGGGAAGAAGTTTCAGTTTCTACTCAGGTAATCCATTTTTTTATTTGCAAAGTCATGTAATAGATGACATTAATACTAATATAATTTATTTTTCAGGATCGTTTTGATAGAATCGTGCACCTACTAAAAGGCATTATTGGTTCAGGAAGACACCTCGAGGATTCATCAGAAGCTGATATGGCACGCTAGACTTTAAACATAGCACATGTTGGAAGTCGTGGTGGTGTTGTTACCTGTCTAGTGAAGGAAGAGGAGTCATCCAACCAGTTGATATCATATTTTAGGGTTAGGGATGATCTTTGTATATTTTATACTATTAAATGTTGTATGTATTTGAGAAATTATGATTGCTATATTTCATACTATTTGTATATTGCTTTTTACTTTAGCAAAAATGTCAAATGATAACCAAGTTCTATTCATATCACATAAAGTAAAATATCAATAGTGTAAAGGATATTACAACTAATCGGTTGTAATGTCTGTGACATTGTCAATATTGTTTTTAAATAATGAATTAAACAATTCCATCCGACTAACATATACCCACTCCCATATTCGAGCATGGTCGTGATAATATTTATGCCATTGCAAAGCAGTTGGAAGGATTGGAGCTCCATCCACCATGAAAACATACAAATATAATCTACATTAGATGAAAGTGTAAATATAAATAAGTTTCAAAGAATAATAAATAGTTGATGAATACCTGTACAAAATGACCACCATTAACAAATCCTATGCAAATAATATGATGTTTGCGCAATGGTGGTGGTTAACCTCTAAGCGGGAAAAATGTCATCGATCCATGGATGGAAATATGAATAAGTATGACATTATACCTAGATGCAATTACATAACCCATATCAGGAATGGTCATTCATTTATCCGATGAAACCATTTTTTCATTCCCAATAAACAAAGAAGTCTTTAACTGCATGTATCTTGCTTCAGTGCCAAACAGATTCATATACCCATTACGATACTAACCAAGCTCCCGAATTAAACCAAGTCAGACTTGAACCCAAGACTTCACATCCTTTCCGAGCAATGCCACAATTTCACGATATCCACAATTTCTATAAGCTTTAACATCAGCTATGCGTTCAATATAGTTATGTAACTGAATAGGAAACAAGTCTAGCATAGACATAACCTTTTTTTTTGTGCTGACGTTTAATATCATGGACAGAGTAGAAACCATCAACATATTCAAAGAAGGATGGTTCACGTTTGGTTGATCGCTCCATCTACAATGCCTTACCTTTGATTTCATCCTTTGTTCTTACTTTATCAGGAGGTGGACACATTGAAGTTGTATTGGGAAATTCCAACTCATGAAGTTTATTCTTTAGCGTTTTCTTTCCACAAACATCAAGCTCTAAGAATCATTTCTGCAAGGCTTCAAATTCTGGTTGCAATGACAAATCACCATATGGCTCTATCATTCCTTGATCAGAAAATGCCAATCTCTTCCAATGAATATGAACTGACTCCAATGGCACAAAATTACCCATGACACTATACCTTGTTAACTCGTATGCACAAGGTAATCTATGTGTACTTCTAAGACTGTACCCATAGGCTATATTGTCAATACCAACAATTTTTACTTATTCATACTCATTAGCAATGTGGGCTAAAGCATTATTTGATACAAAGTCTTGTAGCTTGGCATAAAAACCTTTGTTGAATCTATGCTCTACAATGATCATGCTTCTTTCAAATGACGCCTTTATATCACTATGTTGCAGTATTATCATCTTATTCATTGCATCCCAATATGAACACAAGTCACCTCTACTATCTTGAAGCAAATCTCTTTAACCTTGCATGTACATTTTCAACCCTGAAAAAAGCAAGATACATGCCATGAGCCCTTTATGTCATTCAAGTATATTATGCAAAAATTTATTTTAATTATAAAGATACCTGTTGGTCGTTGTATTTCCAAGATGCATCATCCTATCAATCCAACAACTGAAAAATCTTTCCTTGTAAGGATGCAACCAAGTTTTGTTCACATAATCTAAAAAATTAGGAAATTTTAAACACTTGGCATCGAATGTAAGAAAACGCTTTTCATATTCAATTTCACTTGAAGAATCCAATAGAATAACCCATGCATCCATTACATAATCTCATTCATCTATTGGAGATACTAGTAACTTTCCCTTTGACTTCACATTTTTATAAATATGAAATTGACAAAGCAAGTGTGTTGCAGATGGAAATACTACTTCAACAGCATTCATTAAGGTGATATCTCTATCTGTCACAATCACTTGGGATATTAATTCATATCTGAGAAACAAACCTCTAGCTTTTTGTAATGCCCATGTGAAATTATCTCCTCGTTTAGACTCCAACTAAGCAAAACCCACAGGAAATGTCAACTCTGTCGAGGTTACTCCAACAATCTCAAGTAATGCAAACAATATTTGTTTGTTTTGTATGTAGTGTTAATAATCAACACAATATGGAATGCATTCAACACTATTACTACGTCATCCTCTTCCAGAAAAATTGGCATGTCAACTTTGTACAAAACATGGTTGCTCCACCTTAGTAAATCTTCCATAATTATCTCCGCATAAAAAAAAAACATCACATAATGTAAGTATTTAATTTTTCCATTTTTTTATTTCATTAAAATAAGTAACCTTTCACAAATTAGTTTGCAGAATAATAAAATTATATTTAATTTTTCCACTTTTTTATTTCATTAAAATAAGTAACCTTTCACAAATTAGTTTGCAGAAAAATAAAATTACATTTTGTAAACTAATTTGCGAAATACAACTATATCATTCCGCAAATTAGTTTACGGAATGGAATTTATTTACCATTCCGCAAACTAATTTATGGAAAGCAATAAACATATTCGTAAATTAATTTGCAGAATGCATAAGTATATTTCGTAAATTAAGTTACGGAATGTAATTTTTGGGTTCCGTAAATTAATTTACAGAAGGTTACTTTTTTATGTCCCATAAACTAATTTGCGGAACACAAAAATTACATTCCGCTAATTAATTTACCGAAGAAACTAATGAATTCCGCAAATTAATTTACGGAAAGATTTAAACGTTCCGCAAATTCGCTTGCGGAGTATAAAGTTAAGGTTGATGATCAACTCACCTTCATCTTCTCCAATGCTTTTTCGACGCTCCTTTTCTCAGTTTTTCCTCCGACCAAGAACAGGAACCCAAATTACATTCAAATAACAAAGTTGGAGAAAAAGAAACAATAATAACAAAATAGAAAGAAGAAAGGAGAATAAAAAAGGAAGAAAAAATTTGCGAAGAGAATGTATAGTTATCAGAGATGTTTTTGTCTTTTCATTTATGGAGGGATGCAAAAGAAAAATTTGAAAAATATCAAAAGTAATTCCCAATTTGTGATCTCTAACATCCTAATATAAATCCTAGTGAGCCATGGCCCATGAGACTTGGGATGCAACTTATCAAATTTTTCTACATGAAAAACAATATTCTAACAAATTTACTAACATTTCATTAAATAAAATATTAACTATTTTAATATTTATATTAATAAATTTCAAATAATTTATAAGAAAGCATTTATTTTCATAATTTTAATTTCTTTATAAAAAGATTAATCTTTTATCTAATAAAATAAAATAAGTAATAGTAATAATAAAAAAAATAATATATTAATATAATATAATATAAAAAATAAACATATCAAAATTAGTAATATATTGAAGAAAATCGGATGACATTAAATTTATGAAAATAAATATATAAATAAAAGATAATATTAGAAAAATATGTTATTGATAATAAAAAAAATATTTCAGTTAAGAGATAAAAATTTTAAAAATTATTTAAAATATTTTAAAAAAGTATAAATAATTATTTTAAAAATATTAATAAATTATAAAAATATCAATTTATGAAATAGATTAGACATATTTTAACAAATTTATCAATTAACACTTCATTCAATAAAATTCTATTTTTAAAAAAATAATTTTTTAATGTTTATATTAATAAATTTTGAATATTTTTTTTAAAAATATATTTAGTTTTATATTTTAATTTTTTATCAAATATTCAATATTTTATTTAATAAAATAAAATAAATTATATTGACATAATTTGAAATGAAATATTTTTAAAAAATGTAAAACACATACTGAAAATTAGTAATATATTTTTAAAAAATGAGATGATATTAAATTTATAAAAATAAATAATGGAATAAAAGATTGAATTGTAAAAATATATTAAAAAAAACAACAGAAAGGATGTTTTAGTTAAAAGATGAAAACTTTAAAAATTATTTAAAGTAACTATACCAAAAATGTTTATAATTCTTCCCAAAATATTAATAAATACTAAAGCTGTTAGTTTATCAAATAGAGCTCGCATATTATAAAAGATTTATTAACACTTTATTAAATAATATTTTATTTCTTTAAAGAATATTTATTTTTTAAGGATCATATTAATAAATTTTAAATAATAATTTTAAAAAAACAAACATTTTCATAATTTTAAATTTTTTATCCAAAAATTCAATATGTTGTTTAATAAAATAAAATAAATAATATAATATAATAATAATAATAAATAGCATATATTAAAATAATAACTTAAAATATAATATTTCAAGATAATATAGAAAATAAATAAATTAAAATTTATAATATATTTCGAAAAATCAGATGACATTAAATTTATAAAAATAAATAGACAAATAAAATATTAAATCATAAAAATATATCAAAAATAATAGTAGAAATAATATTTTAGTTAAAAATAAAAATATTAAAAACTATTTGCACTAAATTTTCCAAAAATATAGTAAGTATCTCCAAAATACTAATAAATACTAAAAATATTAATTTACCGAGCTCACATACTTTGACAAATACTTTAAGACTTTACTAACATATTAATTTTTTAAATATTTATTTTAAAAAATCAATTATTTTCATATTTTAATTTTTCATAAAAATAAATATTTTTATAAATAAAATAAAATTTAAAAAGAATAACATATATTAAACTATATAATTTCAATGTAATATAAAAATATACATATTAAAATCTGGTAATATATGGAAAAAAAATCAGATGATACTAAACCGATAAAAATAAATAGATGTATAAAAAATAAATTAAGGATAACCATAGAAAAATATCTTTCACCTAAGAGATGAAAACTTTAAAAACTATTTGAAATAATTAATCTAAAAAACTAGTAATTATCCTTAAAATATTAATAAGTACTAAAAATATTATTTTCCAAAGAAATTTTATATATTTTAAAAAACTTATTAAAATTTCATTAAATTAATTTTTTTAATGTTTATATTAATAAAGTTTAAGTAAAAATTTTAAAAATAAATTATTTTAATAATTTCGTTTTTATTAAAAATATCAATATTTTATTTAATAAATAAAATAAATAACATATATTAATATAGTAGTTAATATAATATAAAAAATAAATATATAAAAATTATTAATATATAAAAAAATTAAATAATATTAAACTTATAAAAAATAAATAGATAAATAAAAGATTAATTATAAAAATATATTAAAAAATAATAATAAATTTAATTAAACGATGAAAATTTTAAAAATTATTTAGAGTAATTTTTACGAAAATTACAAGTTAATCCCCCAAAATATTGACTAATACTAAAAACATTAATTTTCCACTATAACAAGTTTATTAACATTTTATTGAATGAAATTTTATTTTTTTTCAATGATATTATTTTTCAATTTTTTTTTTGTAAATTTTAAACAAGAATATGAATAAATAGATATTTTCATAATTTTAATTTTATATAAAAAAATAATAATTTACTTAATAAATAAAATAAAAATATAACAATTAAAATAAATATCATAAAAAAATATAATATTTTAATATAACGTAAAAATAGATATACAAAAGTTAGTAATATGTTTAAAAATCAGATGACATTAAGTTTATGAAAATAAATAGAAGAATAAAAAAATTAATTGTGAAATTATATTAAGGATAACAAGAAGAAAAATACTTGAATTAACCTTTTTAAAATATTAGTAATTATCTAAAAAATATTAATAAATACCAAAAATATTAATTTACTAAATAAAGCTAACATATGTTAACAAATTTATTAATAATGTATTAAATTAAATATTAACTACTTAAAGAATATTTAGTTTTAATTATTCATATCAATAAATTTTAAAGAACAATTTTTAAGAGAGCAAGTATTTTCATAATAAAATAAATGCTATATATTAAAAAAATAAGTATAAAAAATAAGTATATCAAAATTTGTAATATACTAAAACAAATTAGATGATATTAAACTTATGAAAATAAATATATGAATAAAAGATGTAACTAGAAAAATATGTTATGAATAATAAAAAAAATATTTCACTTAAGAGACGAAAACTTTAAAAATTATTTGAAGTATTTTTTTTTAAAATTTTATTAATTATTTTTAAAATATTAATAAATACAAAAATATCAATTTATTAAAGATTTGGCATATTTTAACAAATTTATCAATTAAAAATTCATTAAACAAAATTTATTTCTATAAATAACATTTTTTTATGTTCATATTAATAACTTTTGAATAAAATTTTTTAAAAGTTGATTTTTTTACAATTTTAATTTTTTATCAAAATATTTAACATTTTATTTTATAAAGTAAAATAAGTAATATAATAATTAAAATAAAAATTTAAAATAGAATATTTTAAAATATATAAAAATTATCAAAAATAGTAACATATTTTCAAAATTAGATGATATTCAACTTAAGCAAATAAATAGAAAATTAAAATATTGAATTATAAAAACATAATAAAGAAAAAATACGTTTTAGTTAAGAGATGAAAATTTAAAAAAACTACTGGGATGAAATTTTCAAAAATTTTAGAAGTTAATAGTTATCCCAAAATATTAATAAATACAAAAATTGTTATTTTACCCAATATGATTGTTATATTTTAACAAATTTTTTACCATTTTATTAAATAAAATATTTATATTTATAAATTTTGATTAACTATTTCGAAGAGGCAATTATTTTCATAGTTTTAATTGTTTTTATAAAAAATAATATTTTATTTAATAAAATAAAATAATATAATATAATATAATAATTAAAATTAATATCATTTATTAAAACAACATAATATAAAAATAAATATATAAAAATTAGTAAATAAAAAAAGTATGATGATATTAAATTTTTGAAAATAAAAGAGATGAATAAAATATTTAATTAAAAAAAATATGTTATGTATAACAATAGAAAAGATATTTCACTTAAGAGATGAAATTTTAAAAAAATATTTAGAGTGTTTTTCTAAAAATATTATTAATAAATACTAAAACTGTCAAGTGACTAAACAGAGTTGACAAATCGTAAAAATTTATCAATTAAAATTTTATTAAATAAATTTTTATTTCTTTAAAGAATTTTTATTTTTTAATGTTTTTATTAGTAAATTTTGAATAATAATTTTTAAAATATAATTATTTTCATAATTTAATTTTTATTAAAATATTCAATATTTTATTTAATAAAAAATAATAATTAAAATAAATAATATATATTAAATAATAATTTAAAATATAATATTTAAGATAATATAAAAATAAATATATCAAAATTAATAATATATTGTGAAAAATCAAATGACATTAACATATGAAAATAAAAAAATATTAAAATATTGTATTATGAAAATATTTTAAAGATACGAGTAGAAAAAACATTTCAGTTGAGAGAGAAAAAGTTGAAATTTTATTTGAATAATTCTTTTAAAAATTATAGTAATCATCCCCAAAACATTAATAAATACGAAAAGTATTAATTTATTAAATGCACCTCATATATGTTAACAAATTTATTGATTAAAATTTTACAAAATAAAATTTTATTTCTTTAACAAATATTTATTTTTTAACATTCATAGTAATAGATTTTAAATTAGAATTTTCATAAAATAGTTATTTTAATTATATTAATTTTTTTCTCAAAATATTAATATTTTTTAATAAAATATTTAAATAATAATTTAAAATATAATATTTAAAGATAAATATATCAGAATTAGTATTATAGTGTAAAAAATTATTAGACTTATGAAAATAAATATATGAATAAAAAATTGAAGTATAAAAATATGTTATGAACAACAATAAAAAAAATTATTTCAGTGAAGAGTTGAAATCTTAAAATCTATTTGGAGTATTTTTTTAAAATTCCAGTAATTATCTCCTAAATATTAATAAATACTTAAAATTTCAATTTACTAAATAAAGCAGATATATTTAACAAATTTATCGATTACTATTTCATTAAATAAATTTTTTAAGGAATATTTATTTTTTAATGTTCATAATAATAAATTTTGAATATTAATTTTAAAAAATAAATATTTTCATAATTTAAGTTTTTTTATAAAAATATTAAAGATTGAATTTAATAAAATAAAATAAATAATATAATAATTAAAATAAATAATATATTAAAACAACAATTTAAAGCATAATATTTTAAGATAATATAAAAATAAATATATCAATATCAGTAATATATTATGAACAATAAGATGACATTACAATTATAAAAGTAAATAGATGAGTAAAAATATTTTATTATAATCAATTAAGGATAGTAGTTGAACAAACATTTCAATTAAGATATGGAAATTTTAAAATTTATTTAAAATAATTTTTTCAAAAATATGGATAATTATCTCTAAAATATTAATAAATACTGAAAATATTAATTTACTAAGTAAAACTGATATATCTTAATAAATTTATCGATTAACTCTTTTTTTATATTTTGTAATACTATTACTGTACTCTAAAATATTTTTAAATAAATTACAATTATTCCTTTTGTTTATCTACTTATAATAATGTATAGGATATAATTATTATCTCTCAAATTTGAAATTTTTTTTTTCAAAAAAGCACATCCAAAATCAATGACAATGTAAGATTCATTACATCATTTTTATGGTAAAAAAATCAAATGCGAAATTCATTCATTCTCTCTACATTAAATATACTAACACATGCAATTTCAAATTTTTTGTCCGTTGGGAAAAAACAAGCATCCATTTGGATTTCAAATATTCGTAACTTCTACCTAACCACCTAGCAAATTTTTCAATGAATTTTACATCCACCAACATATTAGTTGAAATATGAAGTAATTCATATATATATATATATATAATTTTCTTTTTTTATTTTCCTTTATTTAATTATTAAAAACTTTTAAAAAACATAAAAATTTTGAAAATATAAAATGGTGATTACTTCATATACACGAGTAATTTTACCATTTTTAAGTTGAGATAAAATATAAATTGATATTTTTAAAAAAATGTGGATCTGCTTTTAAAGTATTCAAAATTTATAGAAACTTGTTTTAGAAGAATGTCGATTATTGGATCAATATCTACAAACCACTTGATAAACCATTTGAGAAATTGTAATGAGATTCCACAATGGAATCAGAAAAACCAAGAGTATGGGCTTGGAGATAAATATAATACATGATGTCATGCATTTATGTAATCATTGTAATTATAGTTCTGAGATAAAAATTGTCGGCTAAAGGATTTAATTTTGTACGTGTTCTAGTTTCATTCTTTAAGAGTGATTACTTTCATAATCTTGATTTTTGAGAATGATATTTCATGGGTAATGGGATTTTCTTGGTGGTGAAGTTCTATGGATTCTATATCTACTAATTTAAACTCATAAAAGTTTTGTACATGTTCTTGGTTTATTCGTAATTGTCGAAGTGTAGCAACGAAAGTTGTTTGTATGTTGGTCAGCCGAAGTAATGGTCCTGTAGCACAAGACTTCACTTAAAATTAATGGCCAATATTCTTATAACTTTAAGCTAGGATCCCTCCTGACAAAAAGACTTTGATCAGAGCTTTATAAAATGAGGTTATTATAAGAAAAAATAATTCAAACAGTATTTGACAAAGTAATAAGCAGAAATAAGCAAAAGTAAAACACAAAAATGATGTAGCGGAACAATATAACAGATTGTGAAAATAAAACAACGTATAATTCGTAACAAGTAATTTATATTAATGATAGAAATAAAGACATTTACAAATAGATCTTCAATAAAAGTTTGTAAGAACTTGCTTCAATCTAAAGTATTATAAGAAAAATGGAAGCTAAGACAAGAGAGTATAAAACGTTTTGAGTGAAATAAATAGTACACAAAAATTTATGATTAAATTTAAATAATTAAATTATATATAATATTTTAATTTTTAATTATATAAAATTATGATTTTGATATATTTTATTATTATTATTATTATATATTATATATTTTTAATAATATATATTATATATTTTAAAAATAATATTTAATTAATATTAGTTTAACCAAGTTACAATTACGATTAAACATTAAATCTTAAATCGGTATCTTGATCAGTTTAATGACCAGTCCCAGTTTCAACAATCTTTACTGCAAAATGTAATAACCAAAAATTATAACACGTTAAGAAGTAACGTAAACAAAAAAAAAATTACAAAAACTAAGTACACATAATGAAGAGAATTGACCAATAGAAAAACAAATAATATAGTCCAATGAATAAATCATTTTAAAATTATCATCTTTATCAATGATGATTTAAAAAATCATGAATCTAACATCTTGAAAATTTTAAAAAAAGGTACCAGCATAACTAAAATTCAACAAATAATTAGTGTAAAAATAAAAATAGAATATCAAATAATTAAAAAAGTAAAAAAATTAAGAAAAAACATAATATACTCATATAATTTGGGATTTCAGCCCATATATAATGGTTTAGACTAGGATGGATCACTTGAGCTAGCAGGTCCTCCAACAGGTCCAATATTTACTTTAAACCCTCTAGTAGATGTTGTTCTTTTCTGAATTTAAACTGTTTATTGAAAAAAAAAATAGAAATTGAAATGCTATACATAAAAATAGGTGATAAAAAATTTAAAAATGAAAAAATAGCAACAATCACTTAATATGATATTTTTCAAAAAATTTCAAATTATTGTTAATATTCATATCCTTAAATTGAAATAGTAAAAATCTGGTCCAATTTTGATTACAGATCAGTGCCATAATCGTTTATGAGGATAAAGAGTTTCTAAATATGTCTAGTATCCTATCCTCACATTGGATGTATTTTTTGAAGCAATAATGTGAATAAGAGTTACTAATACATCTTTTACCATCAGAGAAAGTATAGGAAAATGTAAGGAATTTTGCTTCCACCATATCAATATGTCAAAGTTACCATCTCATCAACATAAGGTTAAAAAATATACCTATTAAGTTCATTTCTTTATCAATGAAAATCTTTTTCCTCAAATGCTTTTTGAAAGCATCTGTCCTTACTAAGTGTATAGAAATTTGAGGAAGAAAAATATATATACAAGAATCCCTTGCATCAAATAATGAGGTAAATGAGCACTATTGTTTGTTTGTTAATACTCAACATACCAGTTATATATTTTGGTTTAAACTTTAGAGTTTAAGATTTGGGGTCAAATTCTACTTCACACTAAGTTACATTTCTTTTGAAAAATCTGTATAATCTTTGTACACATCGGTGAATGACCATTCCATATACCTCAATTTGTAACGAGAGTCAAGAATTACACAAAAGTACAAAATTTAATTAATCTGAACAATATTCTTCCAATATTTCTTATACTACTTTTTCATTCCAAGACCCACGGCAGTGAAGATAGAATTTAGATTTATAGAAGATTGTTTCAGCTTACAAAAAATTAAATATAACTAATGAAAGGTTGCATGGATGCTTACATGAATAAAATATGAAAAGGATTTTGTTTAATTATAGAATATTTTTAGAAATTTCACAAATGCTTTATCATTGTTTCAATCAAATCTAAAAGAGGAAGAAACAATCCCAAAATATGGTGAAAAACTATTACCATCAAACTCTAAATTTTCGAAGGCTACTTGAAAATTTTCACCAGCCTCCAACATTATATAATTAGAGTTCCATTTTGTGGGAACATCAACGCATACAAGTTTTTTAGAAGATATTTTGGAGAACTCAATGTATTCTTTAAATTTAGTTAGCCTTTGAGAGGAGGATCTAACAAATCTAATAGCATTTCTTATAGTTCCTATAGAGGCATGAATATCTTTTAATCTATCAATTATAGCCATATTTAGAATATGCACATTACACCTCATGGGAAAAAAATTCCCATTAAGTACCAGCTCATTAAAATTGTTCAACCTTTTCTTTAGATAAATGACTGCCACATCGTTGGATGATGCATTATCTACAGTTATTGTGAAGACATTTCTAAGCATCACTTCCTCAAAACTTCCTTAACTTTCCTACCTATTATATCTCCTTTATGATTTGGTTTAACACAAAAACTTATTATTCTTTTTTGGTAAGTCTATCATTATCAATAAAGCGGCTTGTCAAAGTTAGGTAGTTCAAGTTTTGAATCAAGTGCCAACAATCTGTTGAAACCCTAGTGTTATTTATCAAGGAATAATCTATCCTTAGAAACTATGTTTAGAAAGTATTTAAAACATTCATCATCAACTAATTTGAAAGGTTGTTTGTCTAAAATGATAAACATACAAAAAAATTTACAACAACCTTCTGCATTAAATTTTTGTCTTGTTGCAATTAGATTTTTTTTCTTTAACACTTTTAGAAAGATCAATACTAATTGCATATGTATATTTGGAGAAAATCTTAAGGTGGACCAATATGTTTCAGATCCCATGAGTCTTGATATTTCATTAATAGGATTTTTTACAATAATTAAATGTTGCTTGTGGTTCTTTACCCTAAATTACAAGTTATCTAGTAAAGTGATCCCATACAGAAGAATTTTTTTGGGAACCACTTGCGTTTGATTTCATTTTCTTAGTGGTTTGAGAAAAGAGGGGGGATGAGATTGGCTCCTACAACTTCTAGTTAAGGTGGAGATGTAGGTATAAGATCTTGATTATCTACAAAACATAATATGGATGACTGTTACCGTTGGATTTAAGAAGAGGAAAATTATTACCCAGACTGCTTTATACTGCTTAAATAAAGAAGTCATACTCAACTAACTATCTATATTTAGGTTTAAAATATTTTATTATTTATAATATTCTTTAATGCTACTTAACTTAAGATATAGGAATTGGTTTTATATTTAACTTAATAACTACTTTAAATGAAAAAAAATCATATTTAGAAATTTATTTTATATTACTTTAGTAACATATCAAAATTTAAAACTTCAAAGAATTAAAATTATTAGATTACAGAATCTGAATTATAAATAAAAAGACATGAAAATAACATTAAAAATTTAAAATATAAAATAAATAAAAATTATAATCATAGAATATTTTTAAAATTATAAGAATACAAAATCAGTTATAAAATTAATAAAAAGATGCATCATTGAATCATATTTTTAAATTTAAAAGAAATCAAATTACAAGATCACATAATGAATTTTAGAAATAAATAAGATGCAATGCATAGTATAAGAATTTAAAACTTAAAATACCATAAAATTAAAATTTATAAATATATTAGACATGCATGATCATATTAGAATATAAAAATTAAAAAAATAAAATTATAAGACCACAAAATCTGTTTTAGAAATAAAAAGATATGCATTATAAAAATGAGTTTTAAAAATTACAAGATTATAAAGTTAGAATTTAGAAATATATTAGACATGAATAATCATATAAGTTTTTAAAAATTTAAAAAGAATAAATTTATAAGATCACCAGTTCAGTTTTAGAAATAAAAAGTCGTGCATCATTGTATCAAATTTTAAAAAATTACAAGATCATTAAATCATATTTTACACTAAAATAAATAAAACATGTATCATTAGATGAAATTTTAAAACAAAATAAATAAAATTATAATATCATAGAATTAGTTATAGAAATAAAAAAGACACACATTAGCATATTATAATATAATACTTAAAAAAATAAAAATATTAAAACATAAAATTAGTTTTAAAATTAAAAAAAGCATACATCATCAAATTATATTTTAAAAATTAAAAGAAATAAGTTAAAAAAATAAATAAGATATGCATCCTCATATTAGATTTTAAAACTCAACACTTAGCACTCAAGATTAAAAATTAAGCCTAAAGAGGAATAAAATATTTAACCTAACTTGTCAAGACCTAAAAAAATGTTTCCTAAACTTTTTAAAATTGTTCTAAATGTTGCTAACTTGCTTTTTTAAACTTCAACTCTTCAAACTTGAGAGAATGAAAGTGTTGCAACCGTAATTACGATGAGACGACGAACTCGCTAAAATTTGAAAATAGAATTTTTATTGATGAAGTGGAGCCGCCACCAAATTTTATTTTAAGGGAAAACATTTGGAAAAACCCTAACTTGAGGAAAGAAATCTAGATTCGGGAGTCGGTTACGAGTAAGGAAGGTATTAGGCACCCTACTCGCCCATTCCAAAGAACGGTACCCTTAAACTGAGTGTGTGATATTTTGAAAACTGTTTGATCCCTTAAAATAGAATAGGAAATAAATAGGTTTATAGAAAATAGCCTGACAGGACTTGATCCTGCTCCTACGTATTCCCCGGTGCAATGGGAAACTCAAGGCTACGTAGTTATGGTTAAAAGGCTTAACCTCTTGAGGAAATAGAAGGGTGATGCTCGAGAAACTTGATCTTTTGAGTAAATTGATTACGTACTTGCATGACTCAAACCGTCGTAAGCCGCGAGTGAGTTTGCACGAATTAAAATACATAACAGCAGAGAAGGCTGCCTGTCCGTATTGGAATCCGTTGCACGAATTTCGGAAAGTTACAAACAGGTATTTTTTGAAACAGACGTTTTTAGCGGAATTAATAAGCAACGATTTTCTACAATTACATGCTTGCAGAATCCAAACCGTCGTAGGCCGTGTGTGGATTCGCACGAATTAAAATGCAGAACAGCAGAGAAGGCTGCCTGTTCGTATTAAAATCCATTTGCACACATTTTAGAAAATTAAGACAGATATTTTGAAAACAGATTTTTTAGAGTTAGTGAAGACAGGGGCTTCCTAACTTTGTATGCTCGCGAAATCCAGACCATTATAAGTCGTGTATGGATCCGCACGAATTAAACACAAAACAGCAGAGAAGGTTGCCTGTTTGTATTAGAATTCGTTTGCACACATTTTAGAAAGTTAAGACAGATATTTTGAAAACAGATTTTTTAGAGTTAGTGAAGACAGGGGTTTCCTAACTTTGTATGCTTGCGAAATCCAGACCATCGTAAACCGCGTATGGATCCGCACGAATTAAACACAAAACAGCAGAGAAGGTTGCCTGTTTGTATTAGAATTTGTTTGCACACATTTTAGAAAGTTAAGACAGATATTTTGAAAACAGATTTTTTAGAGTTAGTGAAGACAGGGGCTTCCTAACTTTGTATGCTTGCGAAACCCAGACCGTCGTAAGCCACGTATGGGTCCGCACAAATTAAACACAAAACAGCAGAGAAGGCTGCCTGTTTGTATTAGAATTCGTTTGCACACATTTTAGAAAGTTAAGACAGATATTTTGAAAACAGAGAAAATAAAAAATAAAAAATTGGACTTGACTCAAATTTGCCGAAGAGATTTAATTTTATTAGTATTATTATTTATCATTGTTATTGATATTTTAGAAATGAATTTTGGATTAAAGGGAATTTGGGCCTGACCCGAAAAATGGAGATTTTAACAAGCGGAAATTGTGCAAAGAAATGAAATTGGGCTTGGGCCCAAATAAATGAATTTTGAAACAAAATTGGGGCTTGACCCCAAGTTGAGGAAAAATCTTGAATTTTGGTTTTAAAATAGAGACATGAGAATTGAGTTTGATTAAAGAGCAGATAGCGAGGCCCGATTAGAAATGCCTAGTTTGAAGGATATTTAGCATAGCTCAAAATCACGTTCCTTCTGCATTGTTGTAACCTGAGGCCCTTTTTAATCACAAGGGATTAATTTTTAATTGAAGGTTGACGTGACACCTGACTCAATTAGGGACCCTCTTAGGCTTATGCATGTGATGTCCCATGGTCTATTTCGTAATCATGGCCCAAGTATGGCCTATTTCAAAGTCCAACAGCTGCCGGGCCAATGGCATTATCAAGAGAAGAATTTAGAATGGCCCTATTGAACTACCAGGTAACACTCTAATTTTCATGCATTTAAAAGAAAAGTGCACAATATGGGGATCGAATTTGTCCCTTTTCATTCAGACTTTGGGCAACCTGACTATTCAAGCTAGGCTTTGGGTTTGCAGTAATATCCGTAATTCAAGCCATTGTTGGTGAAATGACAATCAGGCTGTCAACCTTACGTGCATGCGCAAAGGTTCCTTGAACTCAGTGGGCATAGAGACCATTTCTTTGTAGCCTGAGGGGAAGCGTGGGATAGCATTTTAAAAGGAAAACCACTCGTGCATCGTCCAATTGCAACTAAAGCACTTACAATAGTATCAATTACGTGGTCTCAGCTCTTAAGATCGTTGATAATGGGCCTGTTTTGGATTATAACCAAGTAGATGTGGTCCCCTTAGCACTCAATCTGAATGTATCATAAGGGTATGGCAGTTGCTATATGAAGTAGCAGTTGTGGCAGAGGGTTCACTAGTAGAGATGTTTCCCCATCTAGACCAAGTCAGTGCAGTCTCACTAGGTTCAAGGACATCTGAGCTTCTAAGGACAAAAAGGGTGCATTGACCCCTACTTCTTAGACACAACCTGTGAACACAACTTTATGGAGTATATTAGGATAGCATTAATCCACGGGGCTTGACTTGTGAATCGAGGAATTCAGGACCTGGAGTTAAAATTGGCTGCTACCATGGATTTGTGGCTGTAATTTGGTATCTCCCATTTTGTTCTTTTCCAGAATTGTTTTGGCTTCCTAGCATCACTCCTAAGACTTATTCTTGGAATCCAGTTGATGATTAAAAACAATTTTCTGCAGAATGTATCTGATATCACTCACTCTGCCACCTCAGGTTTCAAATTCCTTATCATTTAGCTCAATTTGATGGATACCCTGAATGTACTCCTACTGGATCAACAAACAAGTGGATTAACATCACTTCTTCGAAGACTACTTCCATTGATCCTATTCTCTGAATTACTTTTCGAACCAACTAGCCTGCTGATATCAGTCCTACTTACTTTAATTTAGACTCAAGCCTCCAAAGGCTCCATATAGCCATTTTGAGTGGCCTGGATTCTCAAATACTTAACATAGATTTGACAGGGCTTTCAAGTTTGCCTTCTGTTTATCCAATAGTTAAAGGTGTATAGTCAAGTGGTGATCCTACTGTCATGATCATTCTAAGCATGGGGCGAGTCTCTCCTTAATTCTTGAGCAGTCCTCAACCTATCCTGTTTAAGTTCTTTTCAATTAACTTAGCCGTAGTTTAGCTTATAAAAGCAGACTAAAACCTGTTACAGCTGCTAGTATGTTCCACAGTTGAACAATATTGACGCAAGTTTGGCTAGGTTATGAAACTCCTTAGCTCTTACTTCTAAGGCAAATCCCCATGACAAACTCATTGCCAAGGCTACAACGGAACCTGAGATGAACCTAACAAAACTTAGATCACACTCTTGGTAGCTAAGATCAATTACAAAGTTTGACAGCATTCCCCAATTTGTGTGCCATTCTAAGGGAGTGCGGTTCAATGGGAACCTTTTATTAGTATGCAGAATCAGGGATCTACATTTGATATTACTGCGGATTCAAGTCTTACTAGATTTGAGTTTTAGACTTAATCCTTCACAGCAGTTCGTTGTGCAGAGGACCAAAAAACCTCTAAACACATTTCTCAAATCCGAGCTACAGCCAGATCTTGAGGTTTCATATCAGAGATACCAAGGATTGCTACGAAATCAACATCTCAACTTTCAAGTTTCAGATACTGTCGTAGCTTACAGCCCGCAACATGAGTTTATCATTATTTTTCCTATTTCTTCTTGCAAAGTCTGTATACATTGGCCTAGGTGTGAATCCTAGACTTACCTATTAGATGAGGGCATCAGATTCACGCTTGATCTTTTTAAACACAGATGATACTTGGCTCCTGAGTTTAATTTTGACCAAGGATTAACTGGTTTAGCCACTGCTTTGATTAGCATTTTCCTAATGGCTTTTATTGTCAACTAACTCTAACAGAATGTTGACCAGTGGTCTCATAAACTATCCATAGGCTCTCCTTACACCCTCCTAGGTTCAGAATAAGCTAGGCTTAGGTTCAATTGAACATTCACAATTATATCATTATGTGCTAATCTTCTAGTCCTGATTAAAACAGAGTAGCAGAATTTAGAGGATACTAACATGTTTGCTGATGTGAGGGATTTGAGGCCTATTCTTCCAGCAGTTATGAACCTACTGTTACGGTCTAAATGTGGTTTACAACCTGCACTGTAAGAGCATTTCTCGAGCTAAGTCTGCCGAGCTTAATAGGACCCTGTGAAAGATGAAAATTGGGGTGTAGTTGAGCCTATTTGAAGGCTACGAGGAGTACATTGACTATGCACAAAAGGGGATTAATTATAGACCAGACTCCAGCAGTTTCATTCTCTTGCCTCTACATGGATCAGAGCTACATCAGGTTATTATTGGTGTTGCTACATCCATCCGACCTTTTAAACTTGGTAGATCTACGTACTGCAACTGGTTTTGGCTGGCTAATCTATCTAGGGTTTCAGAGGATTGGGACACTTGGGAAATCCAGTGGAGATCCAGACCAGGCTTCTAGGTCCATCTCTACCTGCCAAGAAAAATTCCTAGATAGTTGTTTCAGAATCAGAGAGTCAGGCCCTTAATTTGGAGTTCCAGCTGGTAGATTGATCAATATTAGCAACCATAAATGCTGTGACACAAGATCAGTGTGAGTAATCTAGACCTCTTGCAGGCCTAGGATGTAAGTTCTGAACCTGTTACTTAACTAACAAGAAGACTGCTAGCTGCATTTGGTCCTGCCTCGGGTTAGTGTCTTAGGACTCTTAACCTAGTAAGTGGTCTGCTGCAATATCGGTTTCTAGTCAAGGGTAGCATTGTAGGACCACGTTCAGGATTTCCTTTTACTTATTCACTGCACGAGTTCCTATTCTCAGATTTGAGTCTCCACAGGTCAACCGACTCAGATTTGGCTAAGCAAGGTTGGCTAGTTGGGACCTAAGCTCCTGACCCTGACTAATACTTCTATCTCAGTAGAGTTAAGGAGTGCCTCCTACACTATTCATAGGATTCCCCTACACATCTTTGCTGACCAAGATGGAACTAGGCCTAGCTTCAGCTAAACGTTTTAAGGATGCTTTGTTAGATGCTGACTTCTTGGCTTTGAAACCGAATTCTGTCATCACTACACTAGACTAGACTGACCTTGACTGTGGGAAATCCCAGCAGCCTATCATACTGCCTTAGGTTTAACTCAATCACCACAGCAGGTAGGTAGTGCATTGTCTTGCCTCATATTCCAACCATAGAGGAATCCAGCTATAACCAGGGCATGACTACACTTAGGTATATGTCAATTAACAAGGATAGCAGCTAAAAACAAATCTGTGCCAAGTCTAAACTTGAAGTGATTGATATATCCTGAACACATCTAATCTCTCCATTCAAACTCATAGCAAACAGAGCCATATCAGACCGAATTTACATTAGATAGAGGTAGATTAAACTAAAAACTCATAATATGCAATAGTTAAATTATACTGATGGTAAACCATAATCCACTGATTTTGATTATATTTCAAATCTTCCTAGAAACTCAGCAACTCATGGTTAAATTGAACGCATATCAGATAAAGATATCAACCAGTAGTAACAGAAACCGCATTATCAATCAACATGTTCAATTCATTAATGATCTAAGCCATGTACGAAAGTATAATCCGATTGGACAAGTGAAATTAATTCAAATTTCCAGCACGCAATAAGAATCACAGGTTTTATCAGTGAATCAACACACATTTCAGATATATGATGAGAAGAACTAATGATCTCGGTGTATAGATTCATAGAAGCTCATCCAGAATGCTGACCTGGACAGGATTCAAGCTTGAGGAATACAGTGTCTCCTTCGATTCAGGTTAAGAGTGGATTCTTGCGAAGCAAACCCTTGGAAACTCAAGGCAATGAGATTGACGCAGGGCCGTTTCTGAACTCCTCCCGCGATCTGCGAGAGAATCTATATTCCAGGAAATTATTCGGACTTCCGCGAGAGAGAATACTCTTTTCCCCACTTCCTCTTCTCTGACTCTCCTCCAAAAAAAAAGGGACCCCTTCTTTTTCGAATTTTTGTTTTTTATACTCCCTTCTTAACCAAGGTTATTTATTATAAACCACGGTTATCTTTTGACCATGATTCTAACTAATTTAACTACCTTTCATCATCCTTTTCTTTCTCTCTTTTTTCTTTGATGGTTTTTTCTTGCTATTTTCTTTTATTATTATTTCTTCTTTTATTTGGTTTCTTCTCTCTTTTTTTTTTAATTTTTTTTATTATCCTCCTTGTCATTACTCATTTATTTATGTATGCCTTTTATTCCTCTCCTTCTACCTTTATTATTTATCCCTAATAATTTAAATTGATTTGTCTCAACTCAGACAAAAATTGGTGCTCACAGAAAGCATCGTCAATATTGCATCATACTAAAAGGAAAAAAATAACAAGTGAATGTATCTTTCAAAACACAAATAGAAAATATGTGAAGATGGTTTAAAAATATGCTCAAAGAATTTCATTGGAAACACTTATCATAGAGTAAGATTCAAAAGGATTTTAAAGAAATTTTTTTAAAGGAACCTCAAAATAATATCTAATTTGAATTTTAATATGGATTGACTTTCAGTCTTCATCATTATTTCAACATTTCTATGGAATTCATTTTTAAAATGACTATAAAGTCTTCTTGTGAATATACAGAGAGTGCTTTGAATCAGCAAAATAGAGAATGTACAAAGAGGGCTTTGGTTAGATACACTAGTATTATTAGAAAAGAAATATAAAATGAAAATTTCTAAAAATGACACTGAAAATCCCAAACAAATAAAAAAATATATAGAACGTTTAAGCAAATAAAAAATACAAAAACTAAAACAAAGATAAATAGTGATGTTAAAGTCCTTACCAAAAATGAGATTGATGTAAATAAGTAAAGGGTGAACAACAAAAAAAATTGGTTGTGATGAGACCAATGATAAAAAAGATGAAAACATTGATGCATGAATACAGAAAGAGAAAGGAGTGAACAACAATGATAATATAAAATATAAAATATAAAAAAAATGAAATCAGCAAACTAGACATCACAAGTAGAGATTAAAGGAGATGAATAATGATAATGCCTAACCTGGAAAACGGAAGATAAGTGATATAGGAGATTAAGGTTCCTAAAAATAATAAACCTTAGTAGAGCTGCAGTGGGAAAAAAATGAGAAAAGAGGGAAGAAATGAGAAAATAAAGCTCGATAAAATTTGAAAGAATAAGAGTGTGTAACTTAGAGTTTTTTAGTTAGCCCTACTCACACAATCACACTTTCTAGGGTCTATGGCCATGGGCATACAAGGAAGAAATCATCCCAAACTAAAAGGCCCGCTTTTATAACATGTGTATAAGCCTATGCATTTGGTTGAGTTTAGTCACTGTTAGAACGAATAATAAAACCTGCACTTGATCGTATGAACCCATTTGGACCCGTTCTATCACCTAAAATAAATGGAAGCCAACCCACTTTAACTATTGAGTGAATTTGGGCTTTTGGGTTATATAATTAGGCCTTACTTTCTGCACCCCCTTTTTCTTTTTACACCCCCCTTAATTTTTTGTAAAATTTTTATTACAAAACTGCCCTTAACACCCCCCTCCCTTACCCACTGATTATTCCGCAAAAAAGAACCTTTCTTCCGCATTTACCAGTTGACTCTTCCGCAACCAAGTCCCAGGCTCTGCTTCAGTTGTGCAAGTTAACACTCAAGCCAAACGAAACAACCGAAGCTCAAAGGTTCGACATCCATGTTAGCACCTTTCTCAACCCTAAACTCATTTGCTATTGGTAGTCCATTGGATAGGGTAAATGTAGGTTGTAGGCTAGCTAGAACGATGGTTGAACCGTAAGGTAGAAGACGACCTCATACATTCCGCAAATTAGTATGCGGAATGTATCAGACGTATTCCGTAAACTAGTTTGCAGAATGCATCTGATGCATTTCGTAAACTAGCTTGCGGAATATATCACAGACGTATTCCGTAAACTAGTTTGCGGAATGCATCAAATACATTCCGCAAACTAGTTTACAGAGTACATTAGATGCATTCCGCAAATTAGTTTACGAAATGTATCAGTTTCAAAATTAATTTTGTATATTTACCTTTTAAGTTGATTTATTTAGTTAATTTATGTTTTTAAAGGTTTAAGTATTCATTATTTAAGTTTATTTAAAAGGTTTACAAAATACAAAAAACATGTTTTATGTTAATTTGTTGATTATGTTAATTTATTGATTAATTGATTTAAGTTTACATTTTAAGTTAAAGTGAGAAAGTGTGGTTAAGTAATTAATCAACTGGATTTTATTTGGTGAATTTTAGACATGGCCAGGACTAGAGGTTCACATAGCAGAGGTGGTAGTTCGCATACTCAGGATGCACGCGTTCGACCAACTGCCTCTACTCGCAGTCGACGTGTTCGGCAAGCCATTGATGAGGAGCATGTTGATGCTGGAGCTGATATGCATCATGAAGAAGAGACATTCCCAGGTGGTCCAACGGATGTCTCTGTACTTAGATCATACAGGGAGCATGTAGCATATTACATATGGATAGGAGAGGTGAGTGTCATCATTGTATATGTATATGACATTATAAGAAATAATTTTTTATTTAATTTATTGTTTTGGTTTCTCTGAATGTTATTTTAGGATCGTCCTGCTCTAAAGGTATTGACCTATGGACGAAAGGTCACTGCTATAGATCATCCTTACATCCAGAGTATCGTACAAGAAAGTGGATTAGCCGACTTAGTACGGTGTAGTCATTTGATAGCAGACAAGGGCTTACTGTCTACTTTTGCGGAGAGATGGCATAGAGACACATGCAGTTTCCACCTGCCGATAGAAAAGATGACCATCACATTGGATGATGTGTCATCATTGCTGCATCTACCGATCACAGGGGAGCTGTGTTCTGTTCAGTCGATGTCACGAGATTCCGCTTGCCACTTACTAACAGATCTTCTTGGTGTTTCTGCTTCAGAGGAAAACACAGAGATAGATCACACTCGAGGTGCGTATGTCAGGTTCAGTTGGCTGCAGGATGTGTGTGATTTGTGCATTCGAGAGGGTCAGTTTGATGCAGCTGCTCGTGCCTACCTGCTCCGATTGGTTGGATGCACTATTTTTGCTGACAAGAGTGGCACCCTAGTCAGTGTGTCATATTTGGAGTTATTTAGGGATGTTCACATCATCGCGAGGTATGCTTGGGATGCTTGTGCAGCGTACCTCTACGATCAACTTAGTGATGCGGTTTCGCAACACTAAATGTCAGCGGTTATTTGACTTTATTACAAGTAAATGTCACTTATCGTACATCATTTAAGGGTTTTACCCCAGATAAACTGTTACTTATTTGTTTATAATATAATTGTAGGCATGGATTGTTGAGCATTTCCCACGGATTGGGGGACGTGAGCTTAAGGATGACTTTACCCCAGATATGCTCATGGTGATGCGGTTGAAGATGCTACGCGGTTCCGGGGATGTGAGACCATATAGGGCGCCTCTTGATCGCATACAGGTGGATGACATCATTTGGACACCATATGATGAGTTCAGAGGTCATCGACCATTCGCTGATGCTTGCTGGTATAGAGGTTTGATCAGATGTGGTGATTTGGTCTACCCTCATTCACCTGATAGAGTTCTGCGTCAGTTTGGGCATGTTCAGGGGATCCTCATGCCTACTGTTGATAGGTTGGGTATGGTTGGAAGTCCTCAGTCCATTGATGATAGTTTTTTAAAATATGAACTATCATTGGTGGCAGACGAGGTTAGAGGTCCTGTTGCTACCACTCTTGGGCAATGTGTTGTTGGACCCATGGAGTGGTTTTGGATCTCCACCCATTACCTTTACCCGTAGTTGTGTGGGTGAGGGTGAACTGAACCTCTATTCAGTGACAGAGGCTAGCCCATCTCATGCAGTGGAAGAAGTTTCACTTTCTACTCAAGTAATCCATTTGTTTATTTGAAAAATCATGTTATAGATGATATTGTTACTAATATAATTTATTTTTCAGGATCGTTTTGATAGAATCGTTGAACTACTAGAAGGCATCATTGCTTCAGGAAGGCTCCCGGATGATTCATCAGAAGCTGATATGGCACGCCAGACTTTGAACATAGCACGTGTTGGAGGTCGTGGTGATGTTCTTACCTACCAGCGGAGGAAGAGGAGTCATCCAAGCAGTTGATGTCATATATTAGGGATTTATGATTGATCTTTGTATATTTCACAGTTTTAAACACTATATGTATTTGAGACATGATGATTTTTATATTTTATAGTAGTTGTATATTGTTTTTTGTATATAGCTTTTGAATTGGACAAAAACTGGGAAATGATAAGCAGGTTAGTGTTCATTTGACTTGTATGATTTTGAATTGATCAAAAACTTGGAAATGATAAGCAGGTACTGTTCATTTAACTTGTATGATTTTGAATTGATCAAAACTGGAAAATGATATGCAGGTTACTGTCCATGTGATTTGTATGATTTTGAATTGATCAAAAACTTGGAAATGATAACCAGGTTACTGTTCATTTGACTTGTATGATTTTGAATTGATCGAAACTGGGAAATGATAAGCAGGTTACTGTCCATGTGATTTGTATGATTTTGAATTGAACAAAATTGTCAAATGATAAGCAGGGTCTGTTCATATCAAATAATGTAAAGTTACAACATTAGAAAGGATATTACAACTAATTGGCTGTAATGTCTGTGACATTATCAACATTGTTTTTAAATAATGAATTAAATAAATCCATCCGACTAATATATGGCCATTCCCACATCTGAGCATTGTCGTCACAATATTTATGTCATTGCAAAGCATTGGAGGACCGAGCTCCATCTACCATAAAACTACTTGCAATGATAATATACATTAGATCAATGTAAATATAAATAACGTTGATTAAACAATAATAGATAGGTGGATGAATACCTGTACAAAATGACAACCATTAACAAATCCTGCAAATAATACGATGGTTCATCAATTGTGGTGGTTCACCTCTAAAAAGCGAGAAAAATGTCATTGATCAGTGAATGGAAATATGAATAAGTATGACATTATACCTAGACGCAATTACATAACCCATGTCGAGAATCATCCATTTATCGGGTGAAACCATTTTTTTCATTCCCAACAAACAAAGAAGTCCTAAACTGTATGTATCTTTCTTCACTCACTAAACGATTCATATACATGACGATCACTGACCAAGCTCTGAATTAAATCAAGTCGAACTTGAGCCCAAGACTCTTCACCCTTTCCCAAAGAATGATCAACAATTGCACGATATCCACAATTTCCATCGAACTTCAACATCAACAATCACGTTCAATATAGTTATGTGGCGAGAGAAACAAGTCTAGCATATAGTAACCTTTTTCGCTTATTGTTGCGGCGTTTAACATCGAGATGTGATCGGTGATGAGCTATCATGGGCGAAATACAAACCATCAACATATTCAAAAGAAGGATGGTTCACGTTTGGTTGATCGTTCCATCCCGCAATGCCTTACCTTTGATTGCACCTTTGTTTTTACTTTATCGGAGGTGGACACACTGCGGAAGTTGTATCAGGGAATGCTAACTCAAGTGAAGTTTATTCTTTAGTGTTATCTTTCCACAAACATCAAGCTCGAGATCGTTTACGCAAGGCTTGAATTCTGGTTGCAACGACAAATCACCCCATTGCTCTGTCATTCCTTGATCAGCAAATGTCAATATCTTCCAATGACGATGAACTCGACTCGATGGTACAAAATTACCCATCACAATATACCTTGCTAACTCGCATGCACAAGGTAATCCATGTGTACTTCTAAGACTGCACCCACAAGTTATACTATCAATACCTACAATTTTTACCCGATCATATTTGTTAGCAATATGGGCTAAAGCATTATTTGATACAAAGCCCGTAGCTTGGCATAAAAACCTTTCTTTGAATCTATGCTCAACAATGATCATGCTTCTTTCAAATGACGCCTTTCTATCACTATGTTGCGAGTATTATCATATTATTCATTGCATCCCCAGCATGAACACAAGTCACCTCTAATTGTCTTGAAGCAACCTCTTTAACCTTGCATGTGCACTTTCAACCCTAAAAAGAAATAAGATACAAGTCATGAGCCTTTTATATCATACAAAAAATCGTTTAGAAAAATTCATTTTAATAATAAAGATACCTGTTTGTGGTTGTATTTCCAAGATGCATCACCCTACATCAATCCAAGAATCGACAAATCTTTCCTTGTAAGGATTCAACCAAGTTCTGTTCACATAATCCAAAAAAATAGGGAATTTTGAACACTTAGTTTGAATTTAAGAAAACGCTTCTTCATATTCAATTTCAGTTGACGAATCCATCGAATAACCCATGCATCCATTACACAATCCATTCATCTACTTGGAGATACTAGTAACTTGCACTTTGACTTCACATTTTTAGAAACATGAAATTGACAAAGCAAGTGTGTTGCGGATGGAAACACTTGCTTCCAACAAAGATTCATTAAGGTGATATCTCTATCTCGTCACAATCACTTAGGGTACTAATTCATCTACGAGAAACAAACCTCTAACTTTTTCTAATGCCAGGTGAAATTATCTTCTCGTTCGAGACTCCAAATAAGCAAACCCACAGAAAATGTCAATTTTGTCGAGGTTACTCCAACAATCTCAAGTAATGGCAACCGATATTTGTTTGTTTTATATGTCGTGTCAATGATCAACACAATATGGAATGCATTCAACAATTTAATGGCATCTGGATGTGTCCAAAAAGTATCTCGAACAACATTAGATGTTTCAATCCTTCTATACCAATACACATATTTGTCACGTTCCATTAATTTCATCAAGTGCTGGAGTTCTATTCGAGGACCCCTTTCTGATTTTCGATATTTATGGCGAGCATTATAGATCTGCTTGATGTTGGTCACATTATGATCATCATGACCTCTTAATGTCAAAAAAATATTCTTCGGCCTAACCATATTTTTTGTCATATCACCTAGTAAAGACTTCTCTTCACCACTTAGTCTTCCAGCATACGCATGACCTTCTAATGTTTCGGCTACATCATGGTTGTGAAACCCACATACAACATTAAGCTTCCACCTTTCACCACTTCTTAATGACCTTCCTCTTAATCTAAAGAGACACTCACATTTTCTTGTTCCACTCACCTTCCGCGCTAATTCATTCTTGTATTGTCTATATTTTCCACTTCTTTCACAACCTAATATTAACATTGTTTTCCGTCCAATTCCACCACTGTTAGATCTAATAATAACCACAACAAATCCACGAGCTTTACCCACTGCTCTAGTCCAAGTTATTAAATCATCACGTGAAGGAAAAACCTAATTATAACATACAAACAACCAAATATTACTAAATCATAGACAACATAACAACTAAACTTTTCAATCTAAAAAACATTTACCATATCAGTCAAGAATGCGTTCGTATAATCACCATTGTTCTCTATCAGAACTAACTTATTTTCTTCAACACTTAAATTATTTTGAGATAATACATACCAAAATTAAATCACGTTACACACTTTTATATAAAAAAAAAAACAATTTCTCCAAAATAATATTACTACATCATCCTCCTTTAGAGAAATTGGCATGTCCACTTCATCTGAAACATGGTTGGTCCACCTCACCAAATCTTGCATAATTATCTCTGCATAAAAAAAAAAAGAAAAAAAATATCACATACCATAAGCATTTAATTTTTCGACTTTTTTATTTACTTAATTTAATTAACCTTCCGTAAATTAGTTTGCGGAATAGAAAAATTACATTCCGCAAATTAATTTACGGAATACACTTTTGTATTCCGCAAATTAGTTTGCGGAATGTAATTTTTTTATTATTCCGTAAACTAATTTACGGAAGGAAAAAATTACATTCCGCAAATTAATTTGCGGAATACAAAATTTACATTGCGGAGAACAAAATTTGTCTTCCGTAAACTAAATTGCGGAGAACAAAATTTACATTCTGCAAAGTAATTTGTGGAATGCACTACTGAATTCCGCAAACTAATTTACGGAAGGTTTTTAACATTCCGCAAATTTATTTGCAGAACGTAAACTGCAGTTCGATGTTAGCTCACCTTCGTCTTCTCCGACGCTTCTCCGGCACTTCTCCGACGGTTTTTAGCTCACTTCCTCGTCAACAAAGAAACAGCAGCTCAACTTACACTCAATTAACAAATTTTCGTTGGAGTTTTATTCATTCAACAAGTGCAAAATGAAGAGGAAATTAAAATTGAAAAACGAAGAAGGGAATGTTGATAACATATAGTCCCAGGGGCATTTTTGACTTTTCACCAGCAGGGAGTGCAAAAAGAAATTCAGGGGTGCAAAAAGCAATGCCCTATATAATTTTAGTTGAGCCCGATCTCATTGCTCACTTTTACTCCTTCCTTTCCTTTTTATCTGTTAAAAAAAGTGAAAAATTTGTTCTTATTTATATATCTAGTTCAATTTTCAACAAAGTATTACTTATTTTTTTCATATATAGTCTTATGTTTATGAACTATAATAAATGAAGAAAGATAAAAATAAAATTTATATATAAAGGGTAAATTAAAAAAGTAAATATTTTTTAAAAAATTAATATTAATTATATTTATTAACATTTATACATCTTTTTTATCCGAATAGATAAAAGAAATGAAAAGGTAGTAATTAAAATGGTTTCATTGAGTTCTAATTAATGTAATTTGTTGTATTCTAATCAATAAAAAGAGTCACTTGATAGTGTTTAAGAATGTCTATAACAAATTTTTTTTAATTAAATATCAAATTCAATTTTTACTATTTTAATTAGAAGATGACTCTTTAATATATTCTAATCAACCTTATTAAAAAATTCAAAATGCACACTAAACCTACTTTAACATTTAACAAAAATCATTTTTCCATTAATCCTTTTTCATTTAAGATGTGTACATAAAACAATTCTTTAGTTAAACATCAAATCCATTTTTTTAATATAACAATTAAAAGAAGACTCTTCATTTTATTCTAATCAACCACAAAGAATAATTTTATAATATTTAAGAATATAAATATAAAAAAATTCTTAACCCAACATTAAAATCAGTTTCTATTATTATAATTAAAAAGTATCCTACATTGTGTTCTAATTAATCTTATTAAAAAAAACTCAAAATACATATTAAACTTTCGATGTTTATACATTGAATCTTTCGAGTTAAGAATGTGTGTATAAAAAGTTTCTTAATTAAACATCAAATTCAATTTTCAATGTCATAATTAAATGTAAGTCATCATTCTATTCTAATCAACAAAAAATTATCACTTAATGGTATTTAATCAATTAATATTTAATTATACAATATTTTTTTAACATGTTTAAAATATATATATATATATTAATAAGTTTAAATTGTACATAAATAAAATTTATTATTAAAAAATCTATTAGTCATAAAATTGTGCATTAATTTGATCAATGATTCAAAAATAAATACTATTTTATGCAATATTTTATTATACCTTCACTAGTGAAAAAATAACTTTTTATAACAAGAATTTACATCGGTTGTTCAAGAACCGATGTAAATAAAAACGCGATGGCATTTTATAAATAAATGTGAAATGTTTTATATCGGTTTTTAAAACAACCGATATAGAAAGTACTTTTTACAGTGATTATAAACCTACATCGATTCTCAAAACAACCATTATATAAAGTAGGTTTTTTATAATAATTTTTTACATCGTTTCTTAGGGAACCGATATAAAAAGTTGGTGATGACATTTTTGTAAATAAAATGACAAAGGTTCTACATCGGTTATTCCTTTAACCAATGTGGTAAGTCGTTTCTACATCGGTTCTACGAAACAACCAATGTAGAATGTTGTTCCTTTTTCCTTTATTTTCGTTTATGGTCGTCTTCAACCTTATTTTCTAAATCCTTAGTTTATCGTCTCACCATGTTCTCTTTGTTCTCGTTTACGCCTCAGTCATTATCGTCGTCGTTGTTGTTCATCGTTGCACTCCATCATTATGTCCGTTGTCGTCATTGCCGTTATGACCATTGCCTCCGCTCGAAGTCGTCGTCGCACACCCTAACGTATGAGTAACCTCCATTGTTGTTGTCATTATTTATCCATCTTCTTCTATTATTATAGTTGAAATTTACATTCATTTTGGTTGTATTCTATAATTTGTACAAGCTTTTTGTTTGGGTACTGTTGTGCCACCACTCGACCACCACTCTACCATTGTTGTGTTGACTGTGAGGTATTTTCTCTGCACCTCTACTTTGTTATTGCATATGTGAGAGTTTTCTTGTGTTATCTTGAATAAAGAAGCCTCTGCACCTTTGCTTTGTTAGGGAATGCGTATGTTAGTATCGATTTTGTTTTAAATATAGCTAATACTTGAGTACATAAACCTAGTTTTGAAACATTGAACAATCTTTATGACTTAATAATATGACCTAAATTCAGCCTATGTGGATAAATTGGTTGATCTTTCTAAGTTAAGTTGGTTTCTTTTCTTGATTTCAAATATGAGCATACCTCTAGTTTTGCGTTCAAGGTTAAATACAATGAGCATATTACTGAATAAGTAAATCATTCATTGTATTCAATCTTGAATTGTTCAAGTTAGACAGTTTGAGACTAAAGTTCTTTATTCAGGGGTTAACAATTTCTTCTTAAATCTTGTAAATTATACATGATGAATTTTTTATTTAGTTCATTTTGCATTATCTCTTAGTAAATGCTTGATTATGGTAAATGAAACCACAATCAAGTTATGTACTTGGAGACTGATGTGAAATGCTGTCGAAATTTCACCAAGTATAATATTTAAGATTTTAGAAGTCTGTTAATCAATGAATAATAAAAAATTCTTGAATAAGATAGGGTCTTACCAATAGTGAGGAAAATAAATTACCAATTATAAGTGACAAGGTTAATCCTAAATCATGTGTCTATGATTTTTGTATAGTATGGATTATAGTTGGATAAATGTTAAACAAGCGAGTGATAAGTACGAGCATGGGGTTGAGGAGTTTTTGAATTTTGTGGAAAGTAATCTACCTCGAAGTAATGGACAGTTTTACTGTCCGTGTGTTAACTGTCTAAATGAGAGATGGGTCGCTGTTGATCAAATTAGAGAGCATGTTCTTTGTGATGGGTTCTGCAAAATTTATACAAAATGGACATGGCATGGTGAATTATTAGGCATGCCATGTGTTTCATAGACGGTGGAGGTTGATATAGATATGGAAGATCGAGTAGAGGATATGATTCGTGATATAGGGCATGCATCGTTTGACTGAGCAAATATGTATGGTAACTTGTCTACTGATTCAGAGAAACCTTTGTATCTAGGATGCACTATGTTTACACTATTATCAGTAGTGTTAAGATTATTCAATTTGAAGGCAAGGAATGGGTGGAGTGATAAAAGTTTCACAGAATTACTTGAACTGTTGGTAAAGGTGCTTTCGGGAGGTATTACATTACCAAAACGTAATTATGAGGCAAAGAAGGTGTTGTGTCTTATGGGTATGCAATATAAGAAAATACATGCTTGCCCCAATGATTGCATACTATACAGAAATGAGTTTGAAGGATTACATGAATGCCCTGTATGTCAAGTTTCACTTTATAAACTGAAGAATAGTGATTCTAGTTGCGATGAAAGTGTAAAGCGGCTTCCAGCCAAAGTGTTATGGTATTTTCCAATAATTTCAAGGTTCAAACCATTTTCCAATAAACATGATACAAAGAACCTTAGATGGCATGTAGATGAAAAATAAATTAAAGGAAAACTTCGTCATCCAGCTGATGGTTTGCAATGGAAGATGGTTGATCAACTATATTCAAATTTTGGGAATGAGCCAAGAAACCTAAGGCTTGGACTTGCAACAAATGGAATGAATCCGTATGGTAATTTAAGTTGTCAGCATAGTTCATGGCCTCTTCTTTTGACAATTTACAACCTTTCTTCGGAGTTGTGCATGAAATGTAAATACATCATGTTATCTATGATGATTTCAAGTCTATAATAGCCTGCAAATGACATAGATATTTATCTTGATCCCTTGATTGAATACATGAAAAATCTATGGGAAGAAGGTGTGAATGTGTTTGATGGGTATGGTAATAAAAATTTAAAGATGCGGGCAATGCTTTTTTGCATTATTAATGACTTTTTAGCATATGGAAATTTATGCGGATATAGTGTTAAGGGGCACAAAGTATGTCCTATGTGTGAAGAAGGCACAAGTTACCATCAACTGCATCATGGAAGAAAGGCAGATTATCTTGGTCATCGAAAATTTCTCAAGACTAATCACTCTTATCGTAGATTAAGGAAAGCTTTTAATGGGTTTTCAGAAAATGATGTTGCTCCAAAAGCCTTAACTGGACAACAAGTTTATGAACGAGTTAAAAACATTAAAACTATTTTTTAAAAGACTCAAAAGAAGGTAACCGAGACAAAAATATGAAAGAAAAGATCAATATTTTTTTATCTTCCATACTGGTGTAATCTTGATGTTAGACATTGTATTGATGTGATGCATGTCGAAAAAAATATGTGTGATAGAGTCATCGAAACACTTCTCAATATACAAGGCAAGACTAAAGATGGTGTCAATTCTCAACTGGATTTGGTTCAGATGGGTATATGACATCAGTTAACGCCACAGTTTGTAGGAAAGTGGACATATTTTCCCCTAACATGTCATACATTATCAAAAAAAGAGAAAATAAGTTTATGTGAGTGCCTACATAGGATTAAAGTGACACAAGGTTATTTTTCAAATTTTAAAAGACTTGTCTCCATGAAAGATTTGAAGTTAATTGGGTTAAAGTCTCATGATTGTCATGTGTTGATGCAACAACTACTTCCAGTGGTTATTCATGACATTTTGCTTAAAAATGTTAGACATACTATAAGTAGGTTGTGTTTCTTTTGCTTAAAATTGGATGAGTTGGAACATGAAGCTTTTACTGTCTTATGCCAATTGGAAATGTATTTTCCTGCATCATTTTTTGATATTATGGTTCACTTGATTGTTAATATAGTGAGGGAGATCAGATTATGTGGTCCAATTTATCTAAGGTGGATGTATCCAATTGAACGATACATGAAAATATTAAAAGGGTATGTGAAGAATCCACATCGTCCCGAGACATTTATGATTGAAAGATGCTTTGCATAAGAGACAATTAAGTTTTGTATAGAGTATTTGCCAGAGGTGGAACCCATAGGAGTTCCTAAGTCTCGTCATGAGGGGAGACATAGAGGTAAAGGTACACGAGGCGTAACTGTGAAAAACATGGGTTGTGAGGAAGTCCTTCAAACACATTTATATATTTTGAATAATACTAATGAGGTTAAACCTTACTTATCTACTCACAATACTATTATAAGGGAAGAGAATATTTGAATGAATGAAAAATGGTTGTTAAATGAGCATAACAAAACATTCTTAAACATGGGTTGATGAAACAATTAAGAAGGATGATGGTGCCTCTGATACATTTAAGTGGCTAGCAAATGGCCCAAACTTTGAGTCATATGTTGGATTGGATATGATATCAATCATTTTTCATTTTACCCAAAGTCTCAAGATGATAAAAGTACCATGTAAAACAGTGGGGTTATGATGGTAGTAGAGTCGATGCATTTTGCAAGTTCCAAAGATAAAAATCCTGTAATGATTTCCATATCTTACTTTGAAGTGATTGAAGACATTTGAAAGATTGATTACACCAAATTTAGAATATCTGTTAATTTTAATTTATTTAATAAAATATTAATTTTTTAAAATTTTATAAAATTTTATAAGAATGATTTATATAATATTTTATTAATTTAGTAATTGGATTCATAAAATTTAATTATTTATGAAAGTTAATAAGCGGAGTAACTCTAACTAAAGTTACTAACTTGATACCTCCTCCTATTATATACTCATACAGTTTTATATTTTATATATTATTTGATAATCAATATATAAGATAAATAATTTTATATATTATTATTATAATTTTTATATTATCAATATTTATTTTACATAAAATAATATATATTATATTATAAAATTTATATAGTATAAAATTATATTATAATATAATAAATTAAATATAATTTTTATATGTCAAATATTATTTTATTTTTGTGAGTTTAGAAAATTTAGATTAATAATTATATTTTTAAAAAAATAAAAAACATAAATTTAAAAACTAAAATTTATTATTATTATTATTATGGTGATGATGGTGAAGTAATAGTAAAAATAAAAATAGTGTTCATGAGATAATAATAGTAGTATAGTGATTATAATATAAAAATATTATATAACTATATAAATTTTTATTTCATATATTATTTGATTATAAATATTTAAGATAAATAATTTTATATTATTAAATTTATTTTATATAAAAATAATGTATATTATAAATATTTATATAATATAAAATTATATTATAATATTTTAAATTTAATATAATTTGTATATTAAATAATAATATTTTTTATTTTTAAAAATTACATAAATAAAAATTAATTTTTTTAAAATAATAAAATATATTATTATTATTATTATTATTATTATTATTATTATTATTATTATTATTATTATTATTATTATTATTATAAGGTGATGATTTAGTGGTGGAGGAAATTGGATAGATTTAAAAATAAAAATTTTTGAAAACTAAAAATAATATTTAATAAACCTATTTTTTAAAATACGTTAGAAATTATTTTGACAAACAAGTTTTTGTTTTCAAAATTAATTTGAAAACAAAAAGCTGAAAACTCTCAACTACCTTAAATGAGACTTATATTTTTTAATTTTGAAAATTTAGTGAATCTAGTTATCGATTGGTTTCTTTTAAATTCTCAAAATCTCAATTTTATCTCATTTTTTAAAGAATTTTGTAATTAAATTGGAATATAAAATAATATAAAATATTTAAAATAAAAAAGTTAATGGAAACTTTAAAAATTTAAAGGATTTTATGAACGATGTCATAAGGGTTTTAAAAGAAAATAATTTAAAATTTTCTTTCTGTTTAGATAAAGTTTGATATTTTAGTGGATAAATTTGGACAATAAAATAATTTAATTGGTTTAATTTTATAAAAAATTTAAATAAAAAATAATAATTTTATAATTTTAATTAGAAAATGTTTAAATTGCAAAATATTTTTTTGTTTTCAAAATATAACTTATTTTTATTGTTTTGTTTTTAAAATTTTGTATAAACAACAATAAAAAATACTTTTAAAAAAGTTATTTAATTAATTAATAAAAACTAAGGAACTAAAATTATATTATAATTCAAATTAAAAAATTTAAAATACTAATAAGAAAAAAAACTATAATCATATATTATTACATATAAAGGATCATAGAAAAATATAAATAAGGTATAAACTCTTACCCTCTTAACATTTTGATTATTAGAGATTTTATTTTAAAAATAATAATTATTTTAAATATATTTCTGTAAAATCTTTAAAAAAATTATATTTTTCCATCAAAATATCAAAGTATTGTACGTTTGATTTCTATTTAAATTTTTTTTTGGTGTCTTCAATTTTTTCTTTATATAGTTTTATTTAGAGGTGAGCACGATTTGTTGGGTCGTTGAACTCACAAAATCTGAAAATCTAATTTGTGGAGTGGGGCGAATCGGGTCATACGCGAGTTAAACGAATCAATGGAAACAAATTAAAGGGAGTTTTGTTGGGCAGTTTTGATTAAGAGTTCAGCTACTGGAACCGACCGGATGACTATCCTATAAGGGAAGAAAATGGAGTTGGGCATGACCCAATATGCATCGAAGAAAGGGGAAGGGGTAAGGTAACTCTAAACTTACTTTCATTCTAACTTTTGCTATCCGAGTGCTGCAGCACTACTCTGCTGGGTTTTGTAGTGTTGCCTTACCAGTACCACTTCTTGTTGTTATTGTGTACATTTTCCCTTCCTCTTCCATTTCCACCAAATAAAGGTGACTTCTTTCTTTTATCTTTATTTATTGAACCTCATTCTTATTTTAAAGATTTATATTTGGCTATTTGGTACGATTTGCAATATGGGGATTAAGGTTTCATCTTATACAATCTTCTTAGTATGTAGATTTTCTAAACATTACTCCTAGATTTGTGTTCGTACTTGGTGGTAGGGTTTTTGAAATTTTTATTTATTATTTTGTTTGGTATTGTGGGTGGTTGCGTCACTACTGTGTTGATGTTGAATAACCTACTAAACAGGTAATTTGTTCTTCCTTTCTTTGGTTATGTCTTTGTGAGTTTATCATATCTTTGAAAAATTTTAAATTTTTTTACTAATTTTATTAGGGTTTCTGTAAAATGTAAAGAGTTCGTAATATTTTTTTTATTATATTCATAATTTTGTATTCAATAATATGTTTCATGAAGTTTCCCAATTTATAAATTTATGCATGTTTATTTAATCTTGTTTTATTTGTTACATGTGGTTCTGAATTGACTAAATTGAATGTTGTTCTGCATGCTTGATATCAAAGTCATAGATTATGTGGAGGGTTTGACTCTAGATTGAAGCATGCTTCAATAGCTGAATCAAGCATGTACTCAAGATTATTGCATCAGTTTACTTTTGTCAAGTTCTATGATTTAATTATGGAACGATATTGCTTTGAGTTATTTGAATGATATTCTATAAGATGAATCATTGTTGACTTGAGCTTGACTGAGATAGAATTATACTCTTGAGTTACATGTTGTCGACCTGAGATATTTGCATGCTCTCTCAAACTCTCATGTGTGATTAATAATGTATAATGGATATGTTGAGATACTTCTCTTATTCTCTGATGCTATGTGAACACCGAGTTCACTTATTTCCCTGTTACCCTTACTTGATGAAGTAGTGTTGTTGAGTTTTTGTCCCTTCCTCTCTTGTCATAAAATTTGTCCCTCCTTCTCTTGTTTGTTATTTGTGATGCTTGTTGATCTTGCTATGATAATTTTCAATGTTGTCTCTTGTTTGATATGTATGGTGGTTGGTTCTCTTCTTTGTTATTCTATGATGCTTGCTGAGATTATGTTCCACAGATTATGCTCCACGTTCTCATTTAGTTATAATACCTATGCTTGCTGAGATAATATCCTCTTCCTTTTATTTGATGCTTGTTGTTATTCCTGCTGAGACAGGTTCCTATCTTTTATGAGGCTTTATTATTTATGATGCATGTTATGTTATGCTCCAAGTTCTCTTATATATGATGCTTGTTGTGATACCTATGCTTGCTGAGATAATTTCCTCTTCCTCTTCTCTAATGCTTGTTTTGTTCCTACCTGAGATAGGTTCTATCTTTTTTATGGCTTTATTTTCGTATTGTTTTAACATTCTAGTCTGATTAGAAATGAACTATTGGAATATTATTTAAGATAAAATTATCATTCATCATGCACGTCCCTTTATAAGGTAATTTTCCCTTAGCCACTACTTCTAAATTTTTAATCTTCTTTTAGTTTCTAATTCTTTCATATGTATAATTGTTGATTATTAGTTTTATGAATTTTCAGTAATGAAAAGTGAACATTTATCCTGCTTATTGCTTGTTGTTGGACTTAGAAGTCTTTACCTAGATTTGAAGGTTGTGATCTGTTGTAATATTGTTTGTCAAATAGCATGTTGATCCTAACTTTCTTTTTTGTATTTTTGTAATTTGTATCTAAGTTTTTTCTTTTTTGAGATATGTATATTTTGTAAAGATATAATTAGTAGGAGTAGTAAGTTCAAAATGATTAATCATTTATATCTTGTAAGTTCCAAATTAGTATTTCATGTGTATTTTGTATTTATCAATCAGTTTAGTATTTCATGTATATTTTGTAATGATCAATTCTGATCCTGAGTAGGAGCATTATATTTTGTACTTAACAATTAATTGTGATCCTAATCCAACGTAACCCAACCCGTATACCCGCAACCCGCCCAACCTTATACTTGACATAATCGAGTGGACGGTTTCAAATTAATATTGATAAGCTACCATTTTGTTATGGTGCATTATGAGTTTACATAGTTAGGGTAATTTTTGCATAGATGTGCAAATTTGGTATGATCAGAGGAGGAAGCTCTAATGAAAATTCCTCAAATTTTTTCAATACATTTAAAATTCATTTTTTAAAAAAATGTAACCAATTAAAATGCTTAAATAGTTTCAATAAGCACTTTAAACCATTAAAGCTTTATTTTGGATTCTTATAAATTATTTAAAAATTATAACTTCTTATTTTAAGAGTATGAGGAAGTCTTAAACAAATACTCAAGGAAGGTGGACCTTAAAATTTAGAGAAGAAATCCATAAAGGAGAAGAATATGCAAAAATAAGTAAGAAAGGCACTGGAAAAGTTTTAAGGGAAGAATATCCTACTTGTTAAAGTTAGAAGTGATGCTTTATGAGTTTCTTGATGAAGATACACCTCCTTGGTGGTCCCACACAAAAATTTTCTCAAGAGAAAGGAAGGAGTCTTACTTACTTTTATGTTTAAGCTTAAAAACAATGAAAGCTTTAACTTAATTGTTTCATTGTTTTTGGTTTATGGAAAGGTAAAAGATGAATGCTTGAAATTAGAGGATTTGACTAAGTGTCTAGAGAGGTCTTTGTGCAGCAAAATAATGACTAAAAGTTAGCTTAAACATTTGGTCATGTATGAGTTTTAGGGATTTAATTTTTAATTAAGGACAAAATGGTGGTTTCACTTATGACTTTACCTTTTTAAAATTAATTGTAAATCACGAAACCTTATCTTCTAAGGTTAACCATAGTTAGATTAATCTAATTGTGATTATATATAACCTAACTATAGTTAGATTTTAACCTAATCAAGATTAATTTTTAACCATGATTACATAAGGTAACTTTGTGTTTGGATAGAGCATTTTAACATTTTAAGAAATTTAAATGCTTTCAATTTAAATATTTTCATTTCAAAAATATTTTGTTTGAACAAAGGAATTTAAATTTGTTATATTTAAAATTTTTTTATTTGGATGATGGATTTTAAATTCATCAAATTTTAAATTTTTGTAATTTTAAATTTTATTTAGATTAAATAATTTAATTTTCAATATATAAATTTTATATTTAAATATTCATATATTTTTCTTAATTTTTCTCCCACTATTTTTGTTCATAAAAAAGTTTAAATATATAAATATTTTTATTATGCAATATATTTAAATAGAATAATAATTCAACATATGTATATAATTAAAAGGATAACAAAATATGAATATTTCATTCGATATTGAAAATGTATCCACATATGAAAGAGAGAAACAAGAGAGAGTAACATAAAGAGATAACGAGAAAGGTCCATATATGAGTCAAAACTTACAGGCCGCCGATCCGCAAACTCTCAAGTTAGGTCAATTTGGACCAATGAAATTATTGATCCATTTAAATGTGGGCTTTTTCGACACAGTCCATTTAATTTGTGGGTTAAGTGGGTTGGACCCACAAATTAACAGATCACGGGTCAAATTTTTAAAAGATAATTTTTATTAATTTTTTATAATTATTTTAATAATTAAATAAGTTAAACATGCTAACTCGCTAATTTGCATACCAAAGTGAATCAAACACGGCCACATTTTTTTTTGCAGCATAAATGAGTCGAGTGAGTCTCTTTACTTGGTGAGAATGAGTTGAGAGATTTTGAGAAATTTTAAATTTCACCTATTTTGGAAGAATTTTAATTTCACTCACTTTAGTTTATTAAAATATCCTATCAAAATTCATAGAATTTGGAGTTCCTTAAAAAAAAATTCAAACAAGATCATTCAATTCCTAAAATTTTAAATTCTTTCAAATTTTTTTGTTGCTCCTTAAACTACCTTATCTAAACACAAGGTTAGTGTTCAATGCATGAATGACTCACCTCCCTTCATAACAACACACCTATCCCTTCATTTATCCTTTCAAAAATACATCCTTACATATATACACATTTGCTAATAATTTTTGACCAACTTGAGCAACCAAGGACATAATGGTTATTTTTAGAAAAATTTCTAATTTTTATTTCTAAAGTTTCTAGTTCTTGATTAGTTTCTCCTAATTTATTTTTAGATCATTATCTTATTTTTTTTAACAATTTAAGATATTAGAAAACTTGAATTTTTTTGTTAGTACTCTCAGTATTTCATTGTAAAATCTTTTATTATTATTTGTCACTCATTTCCTTTGATAGTGTATTATAACAACTATCGTTAAATTCTAAATTTTTTGATGATTTATAAGCTCTTGTCTTAAGGCTCCTATGCTTGATATGTTATTATTTCTAATTTAGAGATATTTTTATTATTTTTTATAAATTTTTTTAATTTTTTAAAAATTTTTAACTTTCAATTTTTATTTTCATTTCCTTCTTAAAATATTAATTTATAATTTATAAAGTTTATTAAATTTTTTTATTATATCTATATTTCACAATCCTTACCCATCAAATCTTATGTTTATTTTTAAATAGTACAAAAATTTTATGATATAAATATATATATATATAACTTATAAAAATATTTTTTTAAATAAAATAAAAATAATAAATTTAAATGATACAATGAATTAATCTAACCAAATAAGTTCAAATTAACTTGATAAAATATAATATTAAATATTTAAATTTAAAGTTTAAATTAAAAAATTCAATTCAATTAAATTCAATTTAAAAATTTAATATACCAATTTATTATATACTTAAATATTATATTAAAATTTCAAATTAAATTTAAACTTTCTTCAATCTAACTCATTAAAACATGTAACATGCATCAATTTAGTTCAATGCAATCTATATAAATTATTTTTACATTTCTATATATGCAATCAAACATAAATAAGTCTATATTTATTATTCTCATTTTTGTTTATAATAAGTGCATTGCCTTAATACATTTTTTAAATAATATATTCCTATCACTTTTCTTTTATATATGTATGTTTACCTAAAAATATATCATATTTTATCATAAATAAACATAATGTTATGTTATTTTTTTAAAAGATACGTTATATTTTAAATAATCATATTAATTTTTAAAAATTTTAAATTGTGAACACCATTCATATATGGTCATATATATAAATTATAAATAATCGCAGAATTTAAAAAAAATCATTTTTCTAATTTTGAATTTATTAAACATTGAATATTGTAGCTAAAAGTTGATAGTCGATTCTGTGCGACTCAGATCAGATCCCGTCGTGTGAGAAGAAGAACAAACACCCTTCAACTCTGATCATTGCTGGTGGTGAGACTCTTCTTTTCTATTCCTTCAATTTCCCTTCCAAAACCAAACCCTCTCCCCTTCCCACAAACCCAATTCCTCATTGCAATTTCTCCTTCCATGCTTGGAAAACCCATCGCTCGTTCCGTTCACCCGTCGATTCCCTTCTCAGGAAAATCCACCAAGTAAGAGCGAAAACTTCCCAACTCGGAAGCCAAAAAACCCAATGCTACCAGGGAGAATCTTGTTCTTCGGAGGAGGGGATTCCCGTGTGGTGGAGAACAACAGCAACAACAACAACAACTCATCATCGAAGGGTGAAGAGTTCCTTCCTCCTACACTGAAGCTTGAAACGGATAAACACGTGTATAGGCCTGGTGATCCAGTTGTTGTCACCGTTCAGATCTCAAATCTTTCAAATGGTTACTCTTTTTTAATGGAAAGACTCAGCTTTGAGATCAAAGGTATTGAGAAATTGGACATTCAATGGTTCGCCACACAGAAGCCCTTGCATGGTTCAAAGCAAAGAAGAGGTTGGTTGCTACAACAACAGTGATATTAATCACTCCTTAGAGTTTTAGTCGTTTGTGTTTTTTTGCTTTAATTTGTTAAACAGATGGAAACTTATAGTGTTTACTGTATTGTTATTATTATTATTTTTTATTGTTTAATATGCCTTTTTTTTTTTAATTTCAGGTGAACATGTTTTTCTGGAGTGCTCAGCACCAACCCTATTTGCAAACCAGATTGTTAATGCTGGCACCACCAAATCATGTATGCCAAGTTCTACATTTATGGATTCTGCTTTTTTTGAAGAACCCTTTTCCTGTTATTAGATCTCATGTTTTCTCTTCATAGACCAGACATGCTTGTGAATTTCGAATTCAATTTCTTTTTATATATTGTGGGTTTATAATTAAATGGATAATAGACAGTTGTAGAGGTCATAAAAACTGTTCTATCTACCTTTTCTTGGGGCATGTAATACTGAAAGTATGTTGCTTCACTTTTGGTTAGAGATAGCCTGTAGGCTGGTTTCTTCCTCTTTGATTTTAGTTATGCCGAGATAAAAACTTCAAGACTTTGTGATAACATGTTTATAACGTGTTCAAAGATACTCGTCTCTTCCTTTCTTCAAATGAGAAGTTGGTTTTAATTGATTATTAGACAGAATGACAGCTGATGCTATTTGCCCACAACACTTCCATAAAATATATGTTGATTGCAGCTAGCTAGTTCAGATTCCATAAGCTTTCTTTAAGTTATTTGCTTTCTGGAGTTATGATCTTTGTTTTTTAGTTGCTGATGCTGCAATTAGTTAAATGCTTATATTTAGTTTGGTTCGGTTCACAATTACAGATAGAAATTTTGAAATTTGAATTTCCTAAAAAATGAAATATTTGGTATTTAATGGGATATAACTGAAATGTGTGAATGAAATTTGTGGCTGGTAAAATAACAGACAGTAGGTATGCGATTCTTTAGGCTTGGGATATTTTTGACTGGTTTCATTTGTGAAATTATCTTAATCTCATATGGGAGGGGTCTTGTTCATATTATTAGGAGGGTCTTCTCACAATCGATATGAAAGAGCAAGTGAGAACTAGGGAGAACTGAGAACCTTTAATTAAACCATCAAAGAAAGAGTTATGCAAAGATGTGAACCATTGATGCAAAGTGGAAACCAATGTCTGGATGAATTGAATTGGACAAGCAGGTAGTTTGAGCCTGCACTATTTATTATAGACTTAAAAAATCAATGCTCTCTATTTATTATTCTCTAAAAGACAAGAAGACAGCAAACCAAATTCTTGTGAGTTGTAGTTGTACTTGCTTGGTGATTTCTAATTTGAGTGTCTCATGATTTAGTAGCTATCTTATATATTTTGATTTTAGAAGGTTGATTATGTGGAATGTTAATTGCAGATGTGGTGCGAACGCTGCTGCCTAGCATTATTCCACCTTCTTACAAGGGTTCAAACATTCGCTATTTGTACTATGTTAAAAGCATATTAACTGGAGGGTGGCTAATATTTGAAAATGGGCAATCTCGTGTGGAGCCAAAACTTGATGTTACTGATTTGGTTGGTTTTGCAATATTTGTTCTGTTTATACTGAAAAGTATGTGCATTCTGTTATATTCATGCTAAGCTTTTGGATATGTAGTATAAAAGATCATCATGAGCCTTTATCTTGCAACTTAAGCTTTTGGGAGAGTTGGTTCATGACATGGTATTAGAGCCCTTATGACTAAGGGCCCATTTGTTTGAGCTTTCGTTTAAATAACAGATAATAATTATGTAAGTGTTTTTCTTTTTGTAAAAAGATCCTTCAATAAAAGCTGTTTTAGTACTTTTCTTAAAGTCTAAAGGAAGCACCTGCAGAAAAAAAAAAAAAAACTAAAAGAGGCTGTATCACATAGTCACTCTTTTTTTTTTTTCTTTTTTAAATTTCATAAATGGTATAGAGTTCAATCCTTGTTGTCCCTGTTCTAATGAAATGTTGAAAATTATAGCATGAGGTTGGTAGACCTGTGCTTTTGATAATTATTCATGCTTCAAACTCAAAGGGCTGTTGCATGTGTTGACTATTCTTGTGCCTTTTTAGTTAAGTACATAAGGTTTTAGGGGAGTTGTATTATGACAAGCTCTAATGCTGGTATATTTTTATTTTTGTTTTCTTGTTCTAAAAATGTGCTATGTAGTTTTTTATATAAATTGTATTTTCAATTGTATTAGGGGGCTAAAAATTGAAAAAAGTGTAGCTAACAATTTAGTTTGATATGCATGGTTTGCAAGATTTTTAAGCAATTCTGTGGCAGTACTATGTCATCTAGGATACATGCATGTAAGCTGTGTCAAACAATTGTCCAGAGAAAGTGAATATGCTAGTTGTTTATTTTGTTTTATTGTGAACAAGATGGCTGGAAAGTGGTAAGGAGCATTTAAAAAAATGTATTAGGGGATCTTTCGTAGTTTGGTGGGGGCCTACTCTTGTACTATAGTACTTGCTAGGGCTGTCCCTTATATGCATTTTCCTCTCTTTTCCCTCCTTTTTGATTTCTGTAGTTGTTCTCCTGGATACATACTGTTGGTACATGGTTTACTATGGCTAACTAAATTTTCAATTGATCTGAATACTAAAATACCCATGTTCATCCATATGAAGAATAGTCATCCCAGATAAATTTTATATTGCGAGTGCAGATGAATATTTCCTTTTATCCCCCCTTTTCTTTCTCTATTAAAAAGGTCATAAAAACATGAGTCTCAAACTGCTTTCTCATTGTTGAGGATAGAATTCAATCAAGTGTCCTAGTAGCTGTACACCTAAAATGGTTTTTATCATTAGCCAGAGTAGTCAATCATAAGCTGTTACAGGAGCCCATTGGGTCATGTTTGTGTTGTGCCTATGATTATAACAGCTATGGCAGAAAAGCCATGGCCATTGCAGCTGCGGTATTGAAATGCGTGAAGATCCAGATTTGCCCCAATTTCTGAGTTTTTCAACCCATCATTTTAACATTTTCACGATTTCCCCACCTTTTTTGGCATCAGAAAACATCCTAGGGTTTTAAACCCTCCATTTCAACCTTTTAACATGTATTGATATACCTATTTTTTTTCGATTTTTTTTACTTTGTTGGCATTCATTTCTGCAGGAAGTTCGTATTCCATTACAAATATGGATAAACCAGAAAAGCAGTGGCTTTCCAATGGATGATGGTTAGTTTGGTTGCCAAGTATCTTTCTATTTTATGTCTGTTCTATTCCTGTTGTAATAGTTTCTGATTTCTGCTGTAGAGGCCTACTCAGATTTTTCTGATTATGAACAATATTAATTTTATAAAGGAGTGTGTGAAGATGTTCTTTTCTGTAAAGCAAGATTGCTTTCTGTTAGAAAAAGAAAAAATTTAAATCTGTTTTTTTTTTTAAAAATTTTTGAATGTTGATACGGAGGAAATATAGTTTATGCTATAGATGGATATGTGGCAGATTTATATTTTCTAATAGACCTTGTAGTCCTTGTTTGCTGCTATATAGGATTAGATTCTGAAATTTGTTGCTGTCAGTTATTGTTTCGTCTTTATAATTGTCAAAGTCATTGGATAATCTACTCTTTCATTTTCATGTGATTTTCCATTGACAGAGATCCTTTACTACTTACCTGCAATCAGTTAATTACATGTTTTTTTAGTATAATAATATCTTTAAAGGTATTAATTCAATGGACTGACAGGAATAATAAGAAAAGGTGTTCTTGTATGTAGGACTCATGAGAATAATTTAATGCTCCTCCAATCTGTCTGGAGGAGTCTAAGACCATAATTATCAATCCCAAATAACAGATCGGAGTGGCTAACCTTCAAACATCTATGGTGGCCTGTTGGGATAGCAGATAGCAGGATGGGCACTGTTTTGAAGATTATAAATACTTATTAAATGTTTATACTACAAATATATTAGTGCTCAAAAATAAAATAAATTATCCTAAATAGTCTTAAGCTAAATACCCAAATCAATAATAACAAATTTAAGTAAATGAGGAATCTAATAAGTTTAAGCCCAGGCTTAAAGTAAAATAATAAACTCAGAATACAAAAATAGTTAAAAATAAGCAAAAAGGGTGAGTGACACTGCAACAGACCTGAGGCCGAGAAAAGACAAGACCTGTCGGAGATTAAAATTACTTTTGTGGAAGCTGAGTTGAGCTATGAAGGACATGCAGAACAGACCAATGGGCTGCAGGGCCAGGCTGGAACTATATGGGCATGCAGTAGGTTGAAGGATTTCTGACCAAAGAAGGCTGTGAGTATGTAGAGTTTCAGACTAGGGTTTTTGAACCCATTAACTACTGATGAAAAAAGAGCGGAATCTCAAAATAGCCCTCCTTAGACAGGAATAACAACACAGAAGATGTTCTTTTGGGGTTGGGGGGGTGGGGGGTGGGGGTGAGGGAGGATGGGTTTTAACTGCTGCTCATATCTGCTCAGTCTTGTGTGACGGTGATGGTAGACATGACATCTGCAAAGCCAAAATGCTCTGTAAATGATTTTTGTAGCAGCTGAAGGCTTTGTGAAATGTCAACCCATTCTTAAGTTCTTTGAGGCTGTCTGAGTGATTTGGTTGGTCTAAATGTGATAATCTGGTTCTTTCTATGTATGATTTACTGGATGTATGTGAAATTCTGCAATGGTTTCTCACTTTCTTGGGAGCTCCTTCCGAACCCAATTACTTTTTATGAGATGCTGTCACTCAAAAGATCTACATGCATGGATAACTGGATTGTTTTTACTTATTGGGTGATCAGGTTGTGCTCATCTAGACTTGTCTATCTTGCATGACCATCTATTATCTCTTGTTTTTCTGATTTTGATGAGTTTTGGAATGTTAAAGAAAATTATGTTTGTTCTGGTTTGAGAGATAGTTCTCGTTAGTTGGGAGGTTGCCGTGGGTCTAACAATGATGGAGAGGTAGCAGCATGGCTGAGGTACCTAACCACCTAGAAAAGTGGATCAAATTGTCAGTAATCCCATTCAAATGGGTACATGAAGACCTGAATAGCCACTATGAAGAAGAAGCATTAAAATTATAAATATTTTTTGTATCAAGTTGTTGTTCGCTTTCTTCTTTGTTAATGACAACATGGGTATATTGCCATTTGTTTGAATTCAACCTTATGTTTTGCAACATAAAAATAACTATAAGTCTAGCATGGACACTTTGATGTAACTCGTTCATAAAATTTCTTTGTGTATATCAGTGGTAAATTTCTTGTTCTTTTGCTCCTTTATATTTTCTATTTCATTAGCTTCAAAAAGTTTCAGTTATCTTAACATATGGTGAATGTTTTAAGTAATATATTCATGTGTTTACATGTTTTCAGATATTGTTCCCTTAACTACTGTACAGCTGGATATATTTTGGAAAGAGATGGATGGAGATGCTGATTGGGTATGCTATTGGTGATATTTTTTTATTGGGTAAACTAAACTTATCTGTGGTTTAGCCTAAATTTGTTTGCCACCTATTGTTGTAAGAATGTCCTTTATTTATTTTTAATTATAAAATGTTCTGTCACTGCAAAATGTGAAATCACTTGAAAATTACATTTTAGAATGGACTTGTGTAGATGGGATTTTGGTTTGAAAAGGAAAAAATGAATCTGTTCACATAAGAGGAATACAGAGGAAGCTGAGAAGTGGTTAGGGACTAGCTAGGGAAATGAATTTGGGCTTTAATCCATGTTACTCTGATTTCTAGTTTCCTTATTTTTGCAATGGTAGTGCATCTCTAAATTTAATTTCTATAAGAATAATATTAATCTATATAGTATTGACCTTCTTCACTTTAATCTCCTTTACAATAAGGTCTCAACAGAAATGAAGAATTTTAACTCTGGATAAATGAAGTATTTCTTCTTTTCATTTCTTGTTAGTATCTGCATTTTAAATTATATCTTCTTTGATATCAATTTAGGAAGGCAGGCATTTCTATAGCGTATGGTTCTTCAAATACTAGTAATCATTTTCAGTCTGTCACTGAAAAACTATGGGGAGAGAGATTTAATGGTTGGTAGTTTGACATGAATTTAAAAGGAGTTTAACCATGCTTACTTTAAATTAATATGAAATCTACTAATTTTTAGAAGTTTAGATGATCTAAACAACAATGTTGAACTTATAATTGTTTAAATATTAAATTTATTTAATTTTTATGTTGAAAAAGAGAATTTGGAGTATGGGACACACTTGAGTCTCTTATTTGTTGCTTGATTAGAATCTATGAAGTATCAAGCACAAATACTAAGATTGACATGGATACGGGGACACCAAATTTTGAAACTGGTAGGACATGAACATGATGCACAAATGCACACATAAATAGAGCATACTGGGTGAGAGTATGAGAAGAGTTAATCTTGATCATACCTGGATGTCTGAAATTAAATTTAAATAAAACTAATCTTGACAGTTCATATATAATTGCATGGTCAAGATTAGCTCCTTCACCTCTTATGCTCTCACTTGACATGCCTCCATGTGTGTATGCATGTTTGGCATGCATGAAATTTTAAGAAAAAAATTAATAATTTTATTTACATTATCATATTATAAGATTCCCAATATCATGACTTATGTCATATGCACCACAACAAAATGAAAAGGTTGGGGAAATGAAATTTCTATATGACAAAAGCTCCTCTTCCTTAGTTTATTTTATTATCATTAAAAGCTTCTTAAAGTTTAAAGAAACCCAACCTCTGATTTTTTGTTTTGAAATTTTAAATGGTTATATCCAACCATGTGTCTGAAATTAAATTTTATTTATCTTGAAATTGTGTTTTGTATTTTATGAGTTTAAAGGCTTATGTTCTTTTATTCTTTCAATTTGTTGCTTGGCTTTTTGAATGGGTTAATTGCATTTTTATTTTAGATTAGCCAATAGGCACGCTCATAAAACTTTGAGAAGCTGTTTTGGACTAATTTAACAGTTTTCAGAAGGAAAATTATTTGTCTGGACTGGATGCACAAATGCAAATCTCTTTTTGCCCCTTTGAAAAAAATTCTCTGATTAAACTGTACAATACTATTTCAAGTTCTTTTTGAGGAATTATGTATTTTCTCATTTCTGGTAGCATGTTAAGCTCTCATTTGGTATGCTCTTTTAAGCAATATAAAATAGAACCATATCTTTACAGGCCAGAGCAAATGATATTTATGATGGTGTTGACGAGGGATATGACAGCTCAAGAGATGATATCTCATCTGTTTCTTCTTATAACCCTATAAAAGAGAGTCTACACAGAGGTTTTGGAAGTTCACTGTCATTGCGATCTGCAAGATCATTGACTGGGAATGCTTCTACTGTAGAAGGTTTCCGAACAAGTTTATCTTCAAATATGGCACTTCCTCGGCTATCTGTTGCTGAAGTGTTATCTGATTCTGGTGCTGGTGAGTTAGTTAAACCATACCTCAATGTTGGTTTATGTATGAAACTACTCATTTTTTTCTTGTAGAAATTTACTTCGAAATATCAAGTTTTGGTGGTTTTTTGTGTTGATTGATAGGAGCCATCATTTACTTTTTGTTTTGAATTCAAGTACTTGCTATGCTAATACATTTAGAAAACAGAGGTCTTATCAACCCAGAAGTCATATGCCATTGTCTCCCCAAGGGAGGCAACAGAACCCCGAAAGACATTTTCTGCAAAAGATGATGCAGGAGTATCCTCGTCACATGAAGCTGGGGCTGTAGAATCTTTATCATGTAAATCGATGCATTTTCTTCACTTCTAAACTGATATTATGTGTGTTGGAAACAAAAAATATTGTACTTCAAATATTTTCATGCTCTGCGTAAACTAATTTTATGAAGACATTTTCTGCAGCAGAAGGCTTTATTAGGGGAAGGTCTTATAACATCAGACTTGATGATCAAGTTTTGCTTAAATTTTCCCCTAAAAATTCTGACTCAACTTATTACTTCAGTGATGTGGTAAGGATAATCAAGTAGAGTTTGATACATGGTGTACATAAGAAAGTCTATTCACCAACTTTCTTGTTTCAGATAGGTGGTACTCTTACTTTCTTTCATGAAGGAACTAGGAGATGCCTTGAGGTGACTACCCTTTTATCAGCTGTTGTTGTTAAACTAATAATTAACAAATCATTTATCGCTGTTGATGCACTGATAATTATTATTTTCAGATCTCAATAACATTGGAAACCTCAGAAACTATAAATCGACGATTTGTACACCCGTCTAGAAGGAATTCTCCAACGATCACAAAGGTATTTGCTGTTGCTTTTAGCTCTCACTGCTCAAGCTTCTTTTAAATTGTTACTGATTGGTTGAATCAACAACCAAATATTCATTAAATCCATTTTAGATTAAGGTCTTTGTATGTTTCTCCTGAAGTTATCTTTGGCTTTCCTCTACCTCCTTTAATCAAATTCGCTTTTCACTGGAGCTTCTACTGGTCTATTCATCCACCTCAAAATTCTATCTGCCATGCATATTTGCTTTTGCTCCTGTTGGCACTTTACTTCCCAACTTTCACTACCTTAGAGCATTGTTGGTTTAGCTGTTGATAGAATTTTCCTCCAAGTTCAATAGGTACTTTGTGGCTTCAAATTATGCTTGAAGCATTTCTCAATTTCATCCATACATATTGATTTATCAAGTGCAATGTTTCAAAATAGCGACATTAAGCTATGCACCACTCGATATATAGCCCTAAAAACCCCTTGTCGCTACTCATTAGTGTGTTATTTAGTATCAATGACGTTGATTCAGTTAGCTAGTTCCTTTTGATAGAGTAAATGCTTGATTATTCAAAGGGTGAATCTCTTGAATTTTGAAAGACTTGCTTATTTAGAAAATATGAAGGAAGAATATTATTTTTGCTATTTGTTTGAATTGAAATTTAGAAAGAAAATAATTTGAGGTGGATCCCATAGAAAAAATTCCCTCCCCCTTTACCCATGAAAATTTGAGGGGGGGGTTGGGAAGTTTAGGGTGGAGAAATTTTTCTATTTTTTAATTATTAATTTTTTATTGAAAAATTATAAATAATTTCATATTAATAAAAATAATATAATAAAAAAATATTTTTTTAAAGTTTATATTAATTTTTTTTATTAATATAACAAGTTTTAATTTCACTCATGAAAGTAAGGGAAAAGAAATATTTTCTTCTTATTTCTATCCATCCAAATAATACATCTTTTCTATTCTATTCTCTTTTAAAATCCTTCATATTTCTTTCTTCCCTATTTCACTCATTATTCAAAAATACCATTAATGTTTGTCTGCATTGGAGTGAAATACCATTTTGGTTCCTAAAGATTTGGGGTTGATCACCTTCGTTCTTAATGCATTGAAGAAAGAATATTATTTTGCTGTCTGTTTGAATTGAAATCTAGGAAGGAAATAATGTGAGGTGAGACCCATAGGAAAAAATCCCCTCCCCCCTTACCCATGAAAATTGGAGGAGGGGGACAAGGTTTTCTATTTTAAATTATTAATTATTTTTGTATTATAAAATTACAAATAATTTTCTATTATAAAAATAGTATAATAAAAAAATTAATTTTTTAAAGCTTATATTAATTTTTTTATTAATATAGCACTTACTACCAACTTAATTTTTTTTCATTCATCCAAATAAAGAGTAAAAGATGGAAATTTCCATTTATTATTTCTGAAAAATGAAAATGTTGATGAATTTAGTCCTCTTCATAAACTATATTGTTGTTAAAAAATTATTAAATTGAATGACTTTGCCTCTTTCAGAATAAAAATGATAATTTATATCTTTCAGGACCGGTGTGATCGATCCAAATCTTTCAAGGATCTAAATAGTAACTTGTGTGGATTGTGTTGTGTCCTGTGTATTGTTTGCCTATGCACTGCCTTTATGTAATATTCAAAGGAGAAAAAGCAATGGGATCATTTTCTAACTAGTGAAAATCCATGAGCATGTATATATTTCAATATAATATTGGCTTCTGATTCTGACATTATAGTCTGATCTGTGCTTTTAGGTTCAGAGTGATCATCATGAGGTTGTTGCAGATTTGGTACAGACAGGCTTTCTTTTTTCTATCCCTATGGATGGTCCAATGTCTTTCTCCACTCAACATGTATCTGTGCAGTGGGTTCTACGCTTTGAATTTTTCACAACTCCAAAGCATGTAGATTGGAAAAAGTACGAGTTCCACTCTTGACCTCTTCTAACTGTATTCACTCCTTACACATGCCATCTTTGGCTGCATCCTACATATTTTCATTCATAATCCAACTATTATTTACTTTTAACTTTTAAGTATTTTTTTTACAATTTTTTATTCTTACACTCTATCTATGACATACATGCACTTATCCTCTTTCACAGGGAACATTTTTGTCATTTTTTTACTTCATATGCATGTAGTATAGGGTTCTTAATTCTGTTTTTTAATATTTGAACCATATAATTATTACAGGTATGCCCAAAGACCAACGATTAGTTTTCATTGACGTTTTCTTCAAATGAAAAAAATAGGTTTTGTAAGAATTCTTAGTGGCCTTGATCATTTACATTTATTTGGTTTTTGAACCACAGGTATGAGCATCCTCTTCTGATTGAGGGAAGGGAAAAAACTGAATGGGTTCTTCCAATTACCGTACATGCTCCACCTCCTAGAGCTCCTGCTTCCAGTGCAAGAAACGAGAAACTTTTCTCTTTGGACCCATTGTGGGTACACAATTGAAGGTATTATGAATCTTTGATGTACATTGAACTAACTCCAATATTAAATGCACGTGGTAATTAGTGTTTGAATACATGAAAATATCATATAGATGGTTATCTGAATTGAGATTCCAATTGTGTATCGGAAGATTTATTATTTGAATTGTATCATGAATCGCAAGATACATGATGATTAATTAACAATAACATACATACATATATATATATATATATATATATTCACATAAAAAATATTAAAAACATAAATATATTAGCATTTTTATGTTGAAGAGTTGAATAAACCATTGCATAAACTTGACATATCGTAAATGAACTTTAAAATAATCCAACTATTGAAGATCAAAGTTATAAAGATAAGTTCAACCACTAAAAAGACACTGGCTGCACTGGCCAAAAAAAGTGGCTAACTAACTACATCACTACACAAAAAACAAGTTCAGCCCTTCCACACACCACGGGGTGTGGAACAGAGTAATAATACTATAGTGGGGAATGGTGACCAACACTGGGAGAATAGAAAAAGGAAAAAACCCTGTTGGAGAGTGGAGACTGGAGGAACCGAGGCAGAGAAGGGAACAGACGAGTCACAGAAGTGATTTAAAATACTTATTTCAAACATGCCTATTTGAAACATTAAGAGGCGGGAACAGAACAAACGGAAGTAATTTTCAGCCCATTCCAACAGAGGTTCCTAAACAAATGAAAAAAAAACCCATAAATTTAGGGCTTTTTAAAATTGGGTTGCATCCAACCTGATCTGTTTTGATGCACAACCTGGTGTCCTGGGCAGCCCATCTATTTCGTGCAATACTGGAGGAATTGCGATAACAAGTGATTCGATGTGATTCAGACGTGATTCAAGGTTGAATACATACACTGGATGATTTGCGTCCATGGGCAACGATTCTGCATCATATCATGCGAATTGTGCAATATTGATTTGATAACCTTGATCGTATATCATATAGTATCTTAGATTCTCCGTTAGGATTAATTTCTGTATTTCTAATTATCTCTTAGGATTGGCTACCATATTTCCTTATCTCAGGATTTGGTTTCCTATTTAATTAATATTATGATAATTATAAATAAGGGTTAATGCTATAAATTTATGCACATGTCAGTACATGACATCATTTTCAAGTCAGCATCAATCTCTTAAATTCTTTATTCTCCTTTTCCTTTCATCTGTAGATTCTATACCTAAAACTTCATAATTTCAGCTATTAGCATTGATGTTATGGCAATTGTTCAATTCTTGAGTTCCAGCTTCCAGGTCCCCAATTTCCATTAAACATCATCCTATATGCTTTTTTTTTTTAATTTTTATGTTTTATGATTTGGCTATCACTTGGTCGCCGTTTTATGATTTAACTCGACTAGTTTTGATGTTATTTGTTTTTCTGCAGTTCAATTAAACTGAAGCTGAAATGTGCGTGGTATCTTAGCCACTTTAGTATACCTCAAGCCTCAATTCCTTCATGTACAAAATATTCGCAAAACAGCATCCAGTGAAATGTCATAATGGTCATTGTAGCATACCAGAATTTGGACAATTTGTCGTGATCGGTTAACTCTGAAACTTGGTGGAGATCTTTGAGTACAGCATTTCTTCTCGGTTCTTGTTTTTCTTATTTGCCTTTAGTGCTGGGATGATTCATGGCCCATAGTTCATCGAGTTAATTGATTTTGTTTTATTTATATATTTATTTTTGTATAACTCAGGTTTTTACAGTAGATAATATGGATCTCGGTTTCTATTATTAAATCATTAATTAGAGATAGAGGCGTATACGTTGGTGCCTTTGACATCTTGGATCAACAATGTTAACGTTGCTGTTGTATACTTCTTTCATTTCTTTTACGTCTTTTTGCATTCTTTTGTGACGTTAATGTAATTAATACTACTCAACAATCTTCCTCTAGATCCGTCAATGCTTCTTGAACTGTAAAAAATTTGTCTTTAGACTCAGACTATAATCTGTGGCTGCTATTGTTATGATACCAAATGTTGCTTTATTTTGATACCGTCCTTGTTGAATCATTTGTCAATTGTTAGATAGTTAGAGGGTTGCATTGTGGAAAGAGTAGTTTATGTTTATAGGGTTAGCTGATACTAAACGAAAAGGGATTGTCCTTTTATAATGAGAGGTGTACTTTACATATCAAAATCTAGAATTTTAATAACTGCTGATGAGTTTTAGAGAGTAACATAAAATTATAATCATTAATTGAAAAATTAGGTGGGTGACTTTCAAGTTTAAACAATTTTATAATTTATTGTGTGTATATATATTATTGTAAGTTTCTTTTCTTAAAACATTAATAACAAAAATAAATAAACAAATTTACGCATCCTCCATTTTAATACATACATATGTTTATAAATTATGAAACTGGTAAAATGTTAATTGTTGATGTTTTAACCAATAATTATTATTGTATTTATCCTTTAATGTATACTTCCCTCATTTTAGAGTTACACACCATAGATTTAAATTTCAAATTATCAAGTGTGTGTTTATTTATTGTTTTTACTTCAACTAATATGTTTTTATCAATATTTATAAAAGGTTATTATTTTTTTCTATTAAATTCTTACAAAAATGTAAAATTAATATGAAATTCTGTAATTGCGCATGTAAAAACATATAGACTAAAACCAAAATTTTGGCATATTATTATTTAATTTTTAGTGAATATATTTTATTAATAATTATAAACAATTTATTATTTCTCCTTTCGGAATTCTTTTGAAAGACGTTGCATTTTTATAATTAAGAATAAAAAGACATAAACTAAAAACAAAAACAAACTAGAAACAAAAACCCTAACTTTTCTACCTTTATTATGTAGTTATTTTGGTCAATGGTGTAAATTCTAGTTTAATCTAATTAAAAGTTTAAATTTAAGTTAGTTAAAATTGTAAATTATTATCTAAAAAAATTATTGAAACATTTAAGCTCTATTTAGTAAAATATTTTTAGTAATTACAGGAATTTTTGAATTATTTATTAATATTTTTTAAAAAATTATTTCAAATGATTTTAAATTTTTTAGCTTCTAATTATGTTTTTTTATCCTTAACATATTTTCTCATTCTCATTTTTTTATTTATCCAATTATTTTTATAAGTTTAATATTATTTTTTTCAGTAATAGTATTAATTTTGATATACTTATTTTTATACTATAATGATATTATTTTAATATATACTATTTATATTAATTATTATATTTTTTATTTTAAAATAAAATATTACTAATTACTCTTTTTGAAAATTTTTATTTAAAATTTATTTATATGAAAATTAAAAATATTTTTTATTTTTTAAAAAATAAAATAATATTTAATTAAATTTTGATATAATTTTTATTTAAAAGAAAAAATATATCCAGATTTCTCATATTACCATTTCTGTTGTGGCGCATTCTTCATGAACAGATATGGATCACTTTCAAACAAGGAAATCGAGTTGGATCAAATTGAGAGAAAGAAATTGCTTAGAACTCTTCCCTACCCCTTCCTTTTTGGCTTAGTAGGGATGGAAGTAAACCTGAGTTAAGCTAGACTTTGAGTGTTTAAATTTGGTCTGTTTACAAATTTTGAGACATGAGCCTAGACCTTTTGTCAAAGGTTTTTTTTTTTTTTTCTGTCAAGGTCTTACTTGGTTTAAAGCCTACAAGACCTGTAAGCCTGTTTAAAAACCTACATTACAAAAAATTTAATAAATAAATTTAAAGCCTACAAGATAAAAAACTATTAAATAGGCCTAAAACATATATATATATATATATATATATATATTAATATCATATAAATAAAATATAAAATAAATATTATATAAATATAATATATTAAAATAAATATAAATATATAATATATAAATATAAATAGGTTCTGAATAGGTTAAAAAAGGTTTTTTTATAAGCCTAGACCTGACTTGTTTATCTAAAAAGGCTTTTTAACAAGTCTGAACCTATCTATTTATTAAACGAACCGAGCTTAACTAAGCTTTAAACAAGTCGAGACGGTTGAACAACCTTTTTCACTTTCATTATCAAGGCTTAATAGCTAACCTAATTAATGCTATCATACATCTTAATGTGTCTAATAAAATAAATAAATAAAATTAATAATAAAATTTTGTTAAAGATTGTAACATTTAATATTATCAACCCATAAAATTTTATGATTCATAAAAATTTTCTATATTTTATATTTATTAAATACAAAACTATATATATAACTCTTTGATTTGAAAAACCATATAATCATAATCAGTATTTTATTCTCATAAAAATCATTAGATCGATGATCTTTTATGTGTATATTATTATTATTATTATTATTAACTAAATAAAAAATAATGTTATATATGCAATGTATTATTATCTTATGCATACATCATTTTTAAACATTTATTAGATAATTTTCTATAAAAACTATCTTTGAATTTAAAACTTTGTGTAAATACATAAAAGATTGACCTGACTTATTTACTCTGAATAAATATATTATAATAAATGTAATTGAAACTTTAAGGAAGGGTGAACATCTCATGCCTAGGGACCCTAAAGAAGGTTACAAGTAGCACACACTATAAATTCTTAAATGTTGTTTTGTTCTATAGGAATGTTTCTTTTTCTAGTATAACTTAAACTACGAAAACCAATGGGAATTTGATGTGTATTACCATGAGTTGTAGTCTAAGTAACAAGTAGGTTGATTTTTCTTTAATAAGATTTTGAATTTAAATTTTCGAAGTTTTAAAAAATAAATATTAAAAAAAAATAGTTAAACTATTTATTCGGTTCTTACATGTGTTATTTAATTTTACTTTGATTACTATGCTAAAAAGCTTTGTAATTAAGTTTCTATATGAAAAATATATGTGATTTTTGATATTACACTTTATTATAACATCGTTTATTATTTTTATTGATATGGTTGACGATTGTTAATATGATAATTATATATATTTTTATTTAATTTAAATTCTGTATTTAAAAGTTTTATAATTAATTCATTATATTTAAAAAAATTATTTGATTTTTCATGTCATGTATTTTTTAATTATATTTTTATATGTAATTTTTTTAATTTAATCCTTATATTTTTAAAAAATTAATTATAAATTGAACAAAAATATTTAAAACTTGATAAATTAATTTTAATATGTATATAATATATATTATTATTAATTATGATAATAAATTTGTATAAGATACATATTCAAAACTTGACTATATATATATATATATTTTTTATGCGATGGTTTATCTTTAATTTTTATTAAATTAAATCTATTTAATCATTTAATATGTAAATTAATTGAAGGAAAATTGATTCAGTAATTCAGTTTAATTAAAGATTTTAAGTGTAAGATTTTATTATCATTCACAGCAATTAAGAAAAATTATTTAAATAAAATATATATAAAATAAACATATATCTTGATTTTATATATAAAAAATATAAGCATATATAATAGAGTAATATATATATATATATATATATATATATATATATATATAATTCAACAGTTTAAATTTAAAATAAAAAATATATAATGATCCATGTGCAGATTCAAATTTATATAGTTATGTTTTCATAATTGCGGTTAGAGATGAAAGTGAGATCGTTAGATACGATTACATTTAATTTGTTTAAAACCTAATTTAACTCGACTTGTTTAATAAGCTGATAGACTCAAACTTATTAAAAAGTCATTTTAAATAAATAAATTAGATCTAAGCTTATAAAAAAAATCTATTTCTTCTATTTAAAAGTCTATTTATATTTATTTTAATATATTATATTTATATAATATTTATTTTATATTTTATTTACTTAATATTAATATATATATTTTAAATTTATTTAATGATCTTTTTATTCTGTAAACTTTAAGTTTATAAACTTTTTAATTAATTAATTATTTATATAGATTTTAAATATATTTATTAATTTTTTTATAATATAAACTTTTAATTTTATAAACTTTAAATCACATCAGATATTGATAAAATTTTTTTTTAACAAATAATAGACCTAGATTTATATTTTAAAATTAAAAAAAAAATAAATTTAAATATTTAAAATTTAATTCAACTACACCTATTCCCATCCTAATTGCGGGGTTCTAGATATTCTGCTCCTGATTATAGCATACACAACAGTGTATCATCTGTTCATATTTATTTCTGTTAAAGAGAGTAAAACGACCCAATTATACACTGTTCAATGTTTAGAGTAAAACGACCAATTAGGTAATTTGGCTTAGATAGAAGATTAATTTAGATGACATTCATGTCTGGGATTAGATACCATCCAAATAGAATTTTACTGTTTAATTTTTTAATCAAATAAATTTGAAGAGAAAAATAAATATTTTAAAAATATAATTTATATTTTTTTAATTTAATTATTTAAAATTAAATTATTAAAATTTGATTAAATAAACTATAATTATACAAAATAAATTTGATGCATTCAAAAATTTCTTTTCAATCAAATAGTACATAATGTATTTTAATCTTAATGAATCAGAATAATCTCAAACTAATTTATCTTTTTTCTTTTATATCATTTTAAATTTTTTATGATATATGTATATAATATGAAATCTAATATATATATTTTTTAATATTTTTATGATATTTTAAATTATAAAAACATATTATCTCTTGAAAATTCATCTAATTCAACTTATATTATATTAGTGAATTTTTTATTTGATAAATTAAACGCAATTTAATTCAATTAATTTTAATTGAATCAAATTTTTTTTTTAAAATTCAATTCAACCTAAATATTAAACATTCTTAAATTTTCACACCACATAAAATTAAGGCAAAAATATATCAAAGAGAAAAGAAAAGAAAAAGAATTTTTATTAAGCAAAAGATCATCACATCTACCACAGTGGAGACCGACAAAATGGAGTAACTGTGCATTATGGCAATTATGGGAGCAGTGGAATTCCTTTATTATTTGTTTGCCTATCACGTGATGAAGAACACCTTTCTAAGCTTTTTGACATATTGAAGGTTATTATTAAAATTAATTACGTAATTTTTTTTTAATTATTTAAAAATATGTTTAAGATATAATCAATAACTGTTATTATTAAATGTGAAGGTGGGTCATATATTTATGTATAAAATAAGATTATGATGTGTTATAGTTAGAGTGACAAGATGAAGGTATTCATATAGAGTGTAAGATAACTTGAAAATGTGTTTTAGTACCACTTTGGATATGAATCAACTGCATGAAGAAGGATCACATTCAATGATGTATAATATGGGAAGATGCCATAACAATCGTGGAATCACATCTACCATGCATCATAAATAAAATAATATATATAGTTTAGGATATCAATATTAAATTAAATTTAAACATGATAATGTTTAATCAAATTTAATCATAAATATAATTTACAAATTATTAATATTATATAAAATTATAATAAAATAAAAAATATATTTAAATATAATAACATTTAATCAAATTTAAATATTAATGTTTAAAATATAATATTCTATAAACTTTAATTAAATATATTATAATAATGATTTATGAACATAAATAATGATTTTTAAATGATTAAAGTAATTAAATAATAATTAATTTCAAAAATAAATTTAAAATTTAAATAACAATTACTAATAATTATTTATAAAATATGTAAATAATAAAAAATAAAAACATTTTTGAAATTTGTAAATAATTTTTAATAAATTATCAAATTTTAAATTTATATTAAATTTTAAAATAATTAAAATAATTTGTATTTAAAATAATTTGTATTTAAAATAATCATACATTGAAAGAAAAACAATAATTTAAAAAAGAACTGGCTCAACTTTATAAGCATAAGATCACTTTTTTATTAACTTGTTTAGAAACTCATCATATATTTTAATATTATCATTATATATGTAGTTATTATTATTATAATTATTATTTATTTATTTTTAATAAATTTATAATAAAAAATAAAATAATTTTTTAATAATTTTTTTAAAATTAAATTAAATTAAATTTTTAAAAATTAAAAAATCACTTCAAATAAAATCTAAACTATTATTATTAGTACTGTAAATTTATACTAGATCTTATTAAAGGAAATTCGTCTCTTGTATATCTTTTCCTGTTATTCTTTTTTATTTATACATCAATCACTCCCCCTTTTATATTTTTGGTAATATTTTGACTATTCGACTTTCTTTACATGATTCTCTGTGAATTAATGGTTCGTCCTCGGTAGGTGTAGATAGTTATGGGAGGTATAATTAATGACTTTTTTTTTTTTTTTTTCTAACACACGCGTGACTCGCTCTCAATGGCTTGTACACTCTAGTAGGTGTAGATAATTATGAGTTAGATATGTACAGAAAAATATTTCTTATATTTTTAAATTGACGGTTCATTTTCTACTTTTTTTTTATAAATTCAAACGATCTATATCCAGATGTACATTACCATTTATATAAATATGCTCATTAAATCTGAGATAATTATAAAAAATATGTTTGGTTATTTTTGCGGTTTTGATGAAGAAACATATAATAATGTCTTACATCTAAATAGATACAGATATAAATTGTTTGATTTTTTTAAAAATCTCAACCGTGATTTATGAATGTAAGAAAGTGTTTTTTATTATTTGCATGTACGGAAATTATACCTATTATTCTTCAGAGTTAATTAATTGTACATAAAATGTGGATTGTGTGTGAGCTTCATGAGTAGATTCATTATATACTTCAGAGAAACAATTGTGGGTATTAATAGTGCATAAAACGTGGACTATGTGTGAGATTTAGGAGTAGATTCTCTTTATACTTAAGAGATAAAAAAAAAAAAAACGTGGATTATGTGTGAGATTCAAGAGTTTGAACTTAAAACGAAATTAATTTCGTGGCATGACTAGCTCATCTATATAAACAAAGGCACATGCAGTGCCTCGAAGCACTTTTGATCTCAACATAGAAAGCTTAGTTGTTCAAAAGTATAGTGCAAACATGGCTTCAAGGCCTGGAATCCTCACTGATTGGCCATGGAAGCCTCTTGGAAGCTTTAAGGTTCCATACCTTTCCCTTACTTACTTACTTACTTACTTATTACCTCTAATTAAATTCTTCCCATAAAATAATTATAATTTCTTGTTCAGTCATGCACTTATCCATACCTTGTTCATTGAAATTGTGATAACATACATATGCATGTATCATAAACTATAAACTTATTTAAATTTTAATTAATGATTATAATGTTTTTGTCCTTCATTATGCACTTTCCTCATTTTGGAGGTATAAGCTTTTGATTTAATTTGAAATCCAACGAAATTTGTTTCGTTTATCTATTGTTTTTACTATATTTGTAGAAATATTTATACAATGTAAAACAATAAACATTTATAAGTGATAAGTTTTTAGTAAAAGAGAAAGTATATATATTACACTGTTTTTTGGACAGCAATTCAAGGCACTATATTAATATTGAGTACAGAGCACAGTACATTATTCAAGGTACTATATATTACACTACTATGTTTTTAAAATAATAAATAGATCCATTTTTAATAAAAATATAGTATTTTTAGATATTTAAAACCATCCCCAAGAGTTTGGGTTAACAGTTTTTATAAAATCTTTGCTAACCTTAATTATCAGACTTGATTTTAAGCATAAAAAGTGAAACTTTTATTTAAAAAGAAAGCATATACTATATTTTTTATTTTTAATATAATAAATATTTATTTTTCAAATAAAATCTACTATTTTAAATATTTACCTTTAATTCTTTCTTATTGAAAGAAATACAAGGAGAACTTGTTTATTAATAAATATAAACAATTTCAATATCTCCTTTATGATTTGTTTATTTTTAAAAAAGGGTTTCATTTTTATAATTACAAACGAAAGATATTAACTAAAAAAATAATGACACACAAACAATACCTAACTTTTTTACCCTTTAATTTTTAGTTACTTTTTTTATTTTGCTGTGTTACTTACATTATAAAAATGTTAATGGTGTAATTTTGCAGTATGTGATACTAGCTCCTTGGGTGGTTCACAGCTCTTATTGTATGTTGGCGAAGGATGAGGATAAAAGGGATATGATAAAAGTTCTTATATTTCCATTTTTGTTATTGCGTATGCTTCATAATCAGATATGGATCACTCTTTCTCGTTACCGCACTGCCAAAGGCAGAACTAGAATTGTGGACAAGGGAATTGAATTTGATCAAGTTGATAGAGAAAGAAATTGGTTAGTTTGTAAAACGTTAATATTTCAACAATTGTCTTTTTTTTTTTCCGTGTTTGGATAAAGAATTTTAATATTTTAAAAAATAAAATATTTTAAAATTTAAATATTTTTATTTAAAAATATATTGTTTGTATAAATAATTTTAAATTTATTATATTTACAATTCTTTATTTAGATGGTAAATTTTAAGTTTATTAAATTTTAAATATTTTATTTAAATTGAATAATTTAATTTTAATTATATATAAAATTTTATATTTAAATATTTATAGATTTTTTTAATTGTTTTTATTTATAAAAAATTTAGATATATAAATATATTTTTTTTATTGTATATATCATATTTAATAAGAATAATAATCCAATAAATATGTATAATTAAAAAAATAAAAAAATATAATTATATTATTTAATATTAAATATATTATATTTAAAGATAAAAGAAATAAAATATATAAAAAAAAATAATAAAACAACAATAAAAAAATAACAGAAAAATTGAGAATGAATTGAAAGATTTAAAAAAAATTTAAATTACATCTAATTTTAAAAAAATTTAAATTTTTTCATTTTAATGAATTAAAATATTCTAGTAAAATTTATATAAAATTTAAAATTTCTTATAAATTAATATTCAAACATAATGTTTTAATTATTAAAATTTTAAATTTTTTAAAATTAATTTTCTTCTTTAAAATACCTCGTTCAAAAGTTAGTTTTAACGAAGAAATGTTTGCTCCACCTAAGATCAAACATGTTTGCTCCACCTAAGATCAAACATGTTTGCTCCACCTAAGATCAAACATGTTTGTTACACATACAATTGGTCTCAGATGTATACCATAATTGATCTATTTTTTTTTTTTAAATTGTAGCTGTGGAAATAAATATAATTAAATGGTAGAGCTGTTTGATGGAAGGAAAATAAATATAAAAACTTTTTGTAGCTAAGAAAATCGACTGTTGGATGACTAAGTAACTGTTTTTTTTTTATAAAAAATAATTAAGTTATATATCTAGCGAAGTTCCATCTATCGACATCTAGCTAATCAATGATTCATAGTTCATTTAGTTTTCAACAAACCAAAAAAATAAAATATAAATTAATGGATAAAACTATTGTACATCAATATTTTCCTTTACGTAAATATTTAACTATTTTATTATTATTATTATTATTATTATTATTATTATTAGTGCTGCGTCAATTCTACCTAATAAAAAAATAATGATATGTATCTTTCATATATATATATATATATAAAATATAATATAATATAATATAATATATATTTAAGTTTTCTATTATATTATCTGGATACAAAAAATATCAACATGATTTATTTATCTTAAATAGATATATTATATTAATTCATAATAATATATTATTATGATGATTATATACGTAAAGTTTGACATATTTTAGATGTTCATAATATATTATTGTTTAAGGTACTGTAATTTATTCAATTATTTATTGATTATGCAGGGATGACCAAATTTTGTTAACTGGGTTAATATTCTACTTGGTATGCTATACATTTGCTGGGGCATCACATCTTCCACTTTGGAGAACAAATGGAGGGATTATGGCAATGTTGCTTCATATGGGACCAGTGGAGTTTCTTTATTATTGGTTACACAGAGCACTTCATCATCACTTTCTCTATTCTAGATACCATTCTCACCATCATTCTTCCATTGCCACTGAACCCATTACTTGTGAGTCACATCAATTGAAGACGCTGCATGCATGCTTGTGATTTTTCTTTTACACTCTTGAATGCAAGAGGAGTATAAGATTAAATCATTTATATGACTTTATTATAATATTAAAAGCTTATCTGCAAATTAGGACCACCTGCAAGAGTTAAGATGAAAATTGGATTTATTCACTCGCATTTTGCAGATATCAAACATAAATTACAAAGAATATCAATATCCTCTCAAATTCTAAGATAATAAAGAAAAAATCTTTAAAGTTTTGTTATCAAAGCAACACTTTCCGCATTAGCTTAATTTTCAGAATTAGTTTATAAGTTTAATAACCGCAAAGTTATGTTGGTGCAGCTGTGATCCATCCATTTGCTGAGCACATATCGTATTTCCTTCTCTTTGCAATTCCTTTGTTAATCCCTCTGTTTACAAATACAGCCTCAATGATGGGCTTGTTTGGGTATGTGACTTACGTTGATTTTATGAATAACATGGGTCATTGCAACTTTGAAATCATTCCAAAATCGCTCTTCAACTTCTTCCCTCTTCTCAAGTATCTCGTCTACACCCCATCGTAAGTATTTACACCTTTTATACACATCTACATCCATTTATTAATTTTTTCCAGTTTGCTAACACTTTAATTTTTTATTCTATAATTTTTACATATTAGTTCTTTACTTAATTTTTTTATTAAACTTATATCATTGTATTTTAAATTTATATTATTTAAGTAAGTAAATGGACTCATTTGTATGATTTTTAAAAATAAAGAATAAATTTATATTATAGTAAAAATTAGAGATGAACTTATAAAAATTAAGTAAGTTGGGAACCAGAATACTTGTCAATTTTTATTTCTTTTAATCAAACTTTTTAATATAGGATTGATCATAATATTAAAATTTCATTAAAAATATAAAATACACATTTTTTAACGTAAAATTAATCCTATAAACGTTTTAAGCATCTTTCCTTATATACGATAGTTTTCATACCAAATAGCATATCTATATTTATTTGAAAATAATTCTACAATATATGTACAGTATTTACACTTTACAAAATATCCTTAGTCGATTAATCGATTAAAAGTATTTTAATGTTGTTAATGTTTAATATAAATAGTAAATAAAAACATAATAATTTTTATTAATAAAATACTATTAATTGATTACTAATATGACCAATTGATTATGTGTGTGAGTAATTAATTATTTATATGGTTAATTGATTAAATATTTTAAATAATTTAGATAAAAAATTTAAAAATTTTAATTAAAAGAAAATCAATAAAAGAATAAATTTGCTAAATTTTGAGAATAGAAGGATCAAATTTGTTTGAAAAAAACTTAAAAATCAAAACTACACCTAAGATAAAATAGAGGGCTAAAAAATAAAGATAATTTTTTGCAACATGGAGGAACTTTCAATGAGAAAATCACGGTAGGGTTTATTGGACTTTTTGGTACTCTATCATGTAAGGATACATAGGAATAATGTTGTTTTTAGAGGGGAAAATGTAAATGTCCAATGTATATGGGTATTTTTCTCTTAAATTCATGGCTGTGGTTGAGGGAAAAGGTGAAAGGTTTCTTCTTCTCCTATTATGACCAGATTACTAATCCTAAATTTTGTTTTAACTTTATATAACTTCATTCCCGTTGTCTACTTTGGGTGGATACCTCTTGTATCCCTTTAATTTTATCTTTTCATTCTGCTGATAAAAAACATAAAAAATAAAATTAACCCAAAAATTTATTAAATATTTAAATATGTTGCTCGACAGTATGAGCATCTTGTCCCCATATCTTCAAAAAATAAAAATAAAATTAAGCCTAATATTTAATTTTATCCTTTTTTTGTGTACGAATTTACTGATTTTATTTCTGAACATCCTCAATATATAACTCTTTTTAATTGATATACTTTATCATATATGGGTTTTGATTTTTATATATTTGTATATTTATCTCTTTTTAATTTTTCTTTTGTATCTATTTCTTTATTGTATATTTTTTATATTGTAGAATAAATTGAATAAATAGAATTGCTCTTTGTAATATCTCACAGGTTTCACTCTTTGCACCATACCCAGTTTAGGACAAATTACTCCTTGTTTATGCCATTTTATGACTACATCTATGGCACAATGGACAAGGATTCAGATCAACTACATGAATCAGCATTAAAAAGAGAGGAAGAGACCCCAAATGTTGTGCACCTAACCCATCTCACTACTCCTGAATCCATCTATCATCTCAGGCTAGGATTTGCTTACTTGGCTTCTAAGCCTTATACACCAAAATGGTACCTTTGGTTAATGTGGCCTGTGACAGCCTGGTCCATGATCCTCACATGGCTTTATGGTAGCACATTTGTTGTGGAGAGTAACCGATTTGACAAACTCAAGCTTCAAACTTGGGCAATACCCAAATACAATCTTCAAGTAATATAAAGATTTTCATCCTTCATAATTACATATATTTGTTTGTCTTGTAAATTTCATATGGCATTTGTTCAAAAATATTTAATTAATTAATATTTAAAATGAAATTTCATGCATTGGAAATTTATTTGTTTGGTAATATATTTATAAAACCCTATTCAATATTAATGCATGGAGTTATTAAGCCTTAAACTATTGATCAAATAAATGGTTGATTTTTACATTTTTTATTTGTATCGTTATTTAAGGGATTAATTACTTTAGCAAACCTTATAATTGCATGTAATTTTTTTTATTATATGGTAATGTATCAAACAATAATCCTTATACCTGAATTTTTTTCACAGTACTTTATACAATCACAACAAATAACTATCAACAACATGATAGAGGAAGCAATATTGGATGCAGACAGAAAGGACATACAAGTGGTGAGTTTAGGCCTAATGAATCAAGGAGAGGAACTTAACATGTATGGAGGTTTATATGTTAGTAGACATCCAAAGCTAAAGGTTAAGGTTGTAGATGGTAGTAGCCTTGTAGTTGCTCTTCTTCTTAATACCATTCCCAAAGGAACAACTCAGGTGTTAATTAGGGGTAAAATCACCAAGGTTGCTTATGCTATCGCCTTCAGTTTAAACCAACGAGGCGTTCAGGTCATCATCTTCTTTCATTTGTATACATTTTTAAGTTCTTAATAGATATCCATATGGATAAGAAAGCTTATTTTAAACTGTACTTAATCCTTATTAATTTTGATCACATGATTAATTATACTTATTTCAGCTTGCTACTATGCGTGAGGATGATTATGTGAGACTCAAAAAGTCATTCAATAACTTTGAAATCAATTTGGTCATTACCAAAAGCTACACTCAAACGGTAACATAACTATTTTCTAGTTATTTTGAGAATTTATTCTACAATAGAAACAAACATCAAGTTGAAATATTAAGGTACTTATTTTTATATATGACAAAATTAATTCTAGCACAATTTTCTTTTCTTCTTCTTTATGTAAAAAAAATAATAATTTCACGAATGGAAATTATGTAAAAAATAATTTCTAATTTTTTGTCCTAATTTTTAAACAATTGTCTTTATCAGTAATGATGCATAATTTTTTCTCTTCTTTCATCTTTGGTTTTGAGATAGACTTGGTTAGTGGGAGATGGATTGACTAAAGAAGAACAATTAAAGGCACCCAAAGGAACATTATTTATTCCATACTCACAATTCCCACCAAAGAAATATCGCAAGGACTGTTCTTACCATTGCACCCCAGCAATGTTAGCTCCATCTTCTATTGAAAATGTTCATTCTTGTGAGGTTTGTTCAAATTATCTTTTTAATTGTGGATTTTTTTATTCAAATTCTTAGTCATTGTATTCAATTTATACTCGGATAATTTAGAAATAATTTATTTGTTTAGCATTCAAAATGATAAAATTTTAACTTGATATACATTATTGTAGGATTGGTTGCCAAGGAGGGTAATGAGTGCATGGCGCATAGCTGGGATTGTTCACTCTTTGGAAGGATGGAATGAACATGAGTGTGGCTACACAATGCATGACATAAACAAAGTTTGGCATTCAACTCTTCAACATGGGTTCCAACCTCTTGCAGTGCCAACCAAAGAGTTAGCTCATTATTAATAAGAAACTAAGTGAAATTAAACAATGCATTTCGGTGCTTTGTTGTAGCTCTTTGGCGGGTACTAATTCTTCTTAGTTATGCTTATCATTTCCACAAAATAAATCTGCTCGTTTGGTTATGACACTAGACAAGTGTGAAAATGAATGTATCCATATATATTCTGGAATTAACACATCATACATATTGTACTATATTTTATATATCTTATATTTTATTTAGTTTATTGTTAAATTTGATTATTAAATTGTTTTAATTACGCTGGTTTCATTTAATCTGTGTTGCTACATTTTTTTTAATAAGCAATGTTTAATTTATTTATTGGATGGAGTAGTAAGAATACCTAACCATTCAACATATAGGAATGAATGTGTTTAATTCACATATGAGATCCTTTGTTGGCAGCCTATCCCTCTTGTAGTTGGTCCTCCTCCCTCCTTCCAGCTAAATAGGTTCCTTTTGAATGACTAATTCTTGTTTTGCCATTACCTAGCTCTCTTGACATGTTGATGTTGATTCTATTATAATATATTGTTGCATTTACTGTTGTTATTTATAGTTATATATACTTCATCTATATAGGTGTTTGGTAATTAAAAAAAAGCTAAAAGAAATAAGAAAATTTTACCAAAATTTCTATAGATTTTTTTAACATAAAAGATATTTTTTTATTATTTATATTATTTTATGTATATAAAATTATTAACATATTTAAAATTAAATATTAATAGTTAATATTGTTATATAATTTAATTATTAATAATCAATAGTAAATTATAAATAATTAATCAACAATTTACAAAAATGATATTTCAAAAAATAAAATACCATCCTGTAAAATATCATAACATTTTTCTAGGGATTTTGCTAAAAAACTTAGAGAAAGGTGATAAATTTGATTAGAAGAATGGTAAAAAATCGTTCTCCATATTACATCTCATGTGATACTAAGGGTTGTGTGAAACTGCTTCTTAAGAAATTCTAGCTTTATAAAGTAAAATTTAAAAGGAACGATTTGACAAGAAATTGTTAACCACACTTTAAAGAATTTTCCGATGCAGTGAAACTTATGATATTTAAAAGAATCAAATAGATAAGTATATAAGACATTTAAAAAACATAATAAATAAATTACTTTTAAACGTGAGAATTTTTTTTTAGGAACGAAAACTATAACTTTCTAAAATGAGAGATCAAATAATAAAATTATATTTAAATTTTGCAGAAACTAAAAAAATATATAAAGCAACAAATTAATTTACAACTTACCTTAAATATTGGCATTTTATAAATTTATTTTTAAGAAAATATAGGATACCTAACCCTTTTGTGAGTAGTTTGAACATTCATAATTATTTATAAAAGAAATAAGTATAAATAAGATGTAATATAAGTTTGATTCCCTTAATATTCAAAAGTAGCATTGGAGATAAGTTAAGTTGAAATTATTATCAAATAAATTATGTTTATAAAATTTTATATAAAATAAAAATTGATAATATTTTATTATATTATTTTATTTTAATATGTAATATATTATTTAAATATATTTAAATATTAATTTTTAAATAATATATTGTAAATATTAATTATTTAATATTTAATATATAATTATAAAGATATTATTATAAAAATTTTATATTTTATAAAAAATTATTAAATTAATAAAAATGTTAAGTTTGATATTTAATTAATATATATATATATATTATATTTATTTAAAATTTAACATATATAATTACTATATTAATATAATATTACTTAAAATTTAATATATATAATTATTAAATTTTAAAAATATAATTTTAAAATTTAAAATTATAAAATATATAAATATTTTAAATTTTAAGAAATTTCTTTTATAATTTTAAAAATATTTATACAAGTATAATTTTGAGGATGATATATTTTATACATTCATGGATTAATAATTTTTAAAAATTTAAAAAATGGGATACTCAAGAAAAAAAAATAGCATGTAGAAAGTAAAAGTCCATTTTTTTAACCCATATTTTAATATTTTTCTTTGTTTGAGCCATTACCCATGCTTAAAATCAAGTGAAGAGTCACATGTTTAACCTTCCAACTTGGATCCAATGAGCTGAATTCAAACGTTGTGGGCTTGCATGTTTTGTAGATGTCAATACTTTTTCACCTTATTATTTATTTATTTTTATATATTTTTTAAATTTTTATAATTTTAAATTTATTATTATTTTTAATATACATTTTATATATTAGTTGTAAAATATAAAAATATAAATTTTATATATTAATTTACGAAATATAAAAATATATATTTTAAATTATTTTATAAAATAATTTTTATATTTTATAAAATAAATTACAAAATATATTTAAATTATTTTAAATTTCATATGTCTATTTCACAAACTAATTTATGAAATATAAAATTATATATTTTATAAATTATTTTATAAAATATAAAAATATATTATATAAATTAGTTTGATAAATATATTTATAAAAGAATAAAATTAAAAAATAGAGAAAATGTAAAAAAAAAAATTGCGAAACAAATTCTCTTTTTAAACACAAGTTCTTTACGCCACCTCAAAGGACACATGATCTAAGTTTTAGTATAGGTTTTAACGACTCCATTTATATAAGAAAAATAAAGTAAATAACAATAGAAATATAAAAATATAAATATTATAATAATAATAAAAATAGTAAAAATAAAAAATATAAACCTTTTATTTCATTAAGGATTAAAAAATATTTTATTTAATGCATGCTTATTTAATGTTTATATGTATTTTTTAAATTTTATTTTATTATATTATGTATCATTTGACATAAATATATTTTTTAACTTTTTTTTTATTTGAACTTAAAACATTAATACATGTTATATTACTAGTGATTATTTTTAAGATTTTTGTATAATTCAACTATCTTAACATTTTAATATATTTTTTTACAACCTAGTTTGACTATTTTAAGTTTCAAAACTGTTTTCTAAATTCAAATATATTTTTAAATAAATATTTTAAAAATTATTAATAATTGTATATGGTATTTACTTTTAATTTAATATATTAATAATTCAATCGAATTTAGTTTTTACTTTTGTATAATTAAATTTTCACATTAAAACTTATTTTCTAAAAAGTAGTTTTTAAAAATAAATGATTTTTTAATTTTAAATATGACTGGTACAATGTTTTTAGTTTTTCATCATAACTTTAAACTTATATCGATCATCGAAAGTATTGTGTGAGCAATAAATGTTGTAATTATTTTTAAGTAGTAATGGGTATTTTTGTAGAGAATTTAACCAATCATTCATCTTTCCAACGATGGAAAAAAGAAATAATTGTAATATGATAGTGACTTGTGTAATTCCATTTATATTTATGATATTTGTAAATCTTAGAAACCTTTTAATAGAGAGATATGAATCCCTTCCAGATTAAAGCGAGTTCTGAATCATGTTAATCAATTCAAAGTTGGGAATACTTTCAAGTGTTAGGACAGATATACTATTTCTTAAACCCTCATTAGTAAGGGTCATGTAATCCAGAAATGTTCTTTTCCCTTACATAGTCATCTTCTTTATTTTGATTTTTTATCTTAACCTCCTAACTGTTTTCTCTATCTCAGGATTAAATTGTAGTTGAGTAGTTTGAGAACAACTTAACATAAATAAACAAAAAGACCACATAAGGATATTATAAACTTTTAACTTACTTTAATAAATTTAGTTTATTTTCCCTTTTAAATAAAAAGTATATATTTTAAGCAATCAAGATTTAAACTTCTAGTATGGTTCCTATAAATACTATGTCAATAATCCTTAAAAGAAAATTTGATTCTTAACTTTTAAGCTCATAAAAAATATTTAAAATAGAAATGAAAGTAGAAGAGCAAAACTAGAAAATGTACATAAGAAGACATAAATACGAATTTAATTATAGATAGGATGAGACTTTGAATCCTCTCATGACTTTAACTAATTTCATCTCCAAACTTTCCTATGAATGATTGAAAATGTCAATTGCTAACCATTCATTTTAATTTTATTATTACCTAATGATATGTAATAGTAATATTATTTTTTCTAAGTATTACCCACAATGATCATGCAAGGTATATAAATAAGACAAGCATAAATAACATTCAAACTTATTAACGTAATAACCAATTTGAAGCCTAGGATTCTGATTCATCCTCCAAAGTTATTAGACTCCGTTTACCTTATATTTTTGCTAATTAAGAAATGATCTGATCATCTATCTCTCAACCAACTTAGAAATCAACAAAAGTGATTAATTTCCATTAATGAATTAAGTACAATAAAGTAAACATAATTGAATGAAAGAACCCATCATCATTTATAAGAAAGAATAGAAGTTCAAAAGGTTATATCATACGTTTTGCCAAAGTTCCATGATTTGGATATTAGTTACACATGATAGATGAAAGAAAATAAAAAACATGTTAATCCAACAAAATAATTCATAATCCTAATTTAAGAAAAAAAAATCGTAGTACTAGCAGGGTTAGGAAAAGACTCCATAACTCACATTGTGGAAGAGGTTCTTGCATACAAGATCCTATAGGAGGATGCTAGAAGAAGGAATATAAATGGAAATGGAAAATGGGAAAGTGAGAAATGAAATGAAGAGATGTGTCTTCAAGATAATATGTAACACGCTCATCGTAAACATCCAAAAATAATTTCTAGATTTTCCCCAACTATAATATAATATAAGGTACAATTTAGGTTATCTCCCAAAGACCACTTAAGATTCTAAAGAATATTAGAAGAAAGTTAAAATTAGGAGATTTTATAAAGATTTAATATTAAATTTTGAATATAAAATAAAGAATGAAATTAATTTGACTTAATGATAATCAATTCAAGAAATTCAGAGATTATTTTCTTAATTAATCATTGACCACTAAAATCATGCATTATATTTATCAACCCAGGATTATACGGAACCCTTGAAATGATCTTTGAATTCTTTACCGAGAAATCTCTCAGGATTCAATTGATTATGATTAACAAGATCAAGTAACCACTTAATCTTTTATTAAATGTAAACCAATTTCATAATAAGAATTCAATTGAAGTAAGTAATAAAATGAAAACCTTCAATTCAATTATTTAATTTCTACTCTTCAATTTTTTTGAAAAATGATTAACCAATTAAAAATTAATACGCATTAATTAAAATACGTCAACCGAACAAACTTCAATTAAAAGAATAAATTTGAAGAATATAGTAAAACTAAGTAGAAATAATCTAATAAGCATATAAATAAAGATCAAAACCTCAAAGTTAAAATGCAAATAAACTTGAATCCTTGAATTAAAATTACAAACTTAGCCTTCCATGAAAGAGACAAAACTAACAACAAAGAAAGAAAGTTGGAAAATGGTATTGGAGTTAATATCCAAGGGTGCATGTAAACCCTTAGGATTTTTGATACATTATATTTAGAAGATCTCCAATCATTTTTGAATTTTTCTATCCTTTTATTGCTTGCATGTGCATTTTGATGAAAAAGCAAAACACATTTGACTTTTGTCACCAACTAGCACACAAATTTTGATGTTGATTGCAACACATTTTTGAATATTCATGTGTCCTAATTAGAGCTTAGAAAAAAATTTGTATCCTTGGATGTTAGCTTTCCACCGGATCTAATTTTATCTCAATATGACTTTTGTATCTCAAGATATGACAAGATCTTTGCACATTGTTCAGGTTCAGCGACAAACAACACTATCTTGTCTTTTGAGATAATTTTGGACTCTTATACATCCCATTTGATCTCTGATCTTACCTTGAAACTGTGGATACTTCTTTCAAGATGAATTTCATGATTTTTGGATGCTTAAAACTCTTATTATGCTCAAAATACTATAATAGTGCCATTTTAATCGGTTAAGCAAAAAAATTCAATTAAACTCTATATGAATCCAAACTCATAAAATATGACAAAGACCATTTAATTAAACATATAAGAAGTCTTAATGAGATATATATGAGAGATAATTATTTATGAAAGTTATGCTTATTATTATGTTTCTTTGAAGGTGTAGCCTTTTTTTTTATTAGGTGTAAATTTGGGCTTCCTTTCATGCAAATTAGGTTGACCTAAGTCGTCTCCTATGCCATTAAGGTTATCTGAATCTTCTGTTGTGTCATTAGGGCTAACTAGGGTGATTTTGTGTCATTATTTATGGTTGAATTGGATCATTTTCTACACTATGTAGGGTTGGAACAACCATGCTCAGGTTTATATGGTTGTATCAATAAATTTAGGATGTTGTAAGGTTATGCTTTAGGTTAGCATGATTGTGATCATCATCCAACACGATCTTGCTTATGCCTGCAGAGTTGTGTCAAAAAACTTCAACTACTATGATGGTGTACTTGAATCCAGCATAATCACGTTGGCTCATTCCAAGGATATTTTGGTACATCCAATGTTTCTTAGTCTTTTTAAGCCATTTCCCCCTTATTTTAGCTCAAAATATGTTTTGTTTCCGACTCTCTACTTCTGTAACAATTTCTAAAAGAAATAATGTAAAATAAGTGAAGTTACAATCAAATAATCATGCATTACATTGTAATGATAATTAATTTTCTTAAATTAATAGAATAATGGTTTATAAGAACACTCACTCAGCCTTTGGATAGCAACATCATCTCCTTCCACACACATATCAGCGACATCCATTCATAGCTCCTATCTCTCTTTCTCATTCGGGATGTACTTTATTCTTCATCCCATAACAAACCAAGAAGCCCCAACATCTCATGGACCTCACTCTCCAAATTGCTAGGAAAACACATCACCTGCTATGTCTCAAACCGACACCTCCATTTTCCTTCCCTCTCCATACACACATGTAAACATGGTCCAACTAGCACTCAAGTAGTAAGATACATAAACAAGAGAGAAGAAGACAATGGGAAGGGAAGATGCATTTATTTCCTTCATTCGGAGTTACATTTATAGAGTTAGGAATAACAGAAAAATCAGCTAGTAACAAACTACAAACAAACTAGCAATAAGATAACAACAACCGTAACAATTTATTTGACCGGGACTTAGTCAAATTTGAAAAAAAATAGAAAAGAAAAATAATGGATAGTTTTAAAAGCAGTTTCAACATTCCTCCTTACTTTAAAAATTGCAAACTTCAAGTTTTTCCCTATTAAGTTTGAATTTGGTAATTGATAAAGACTTTGTAAATATATCAGCCAGCTTCAAAAGGAGTTTTATTTTTCATTGCCTTTATGGGAAACCTGTTTTGAAGGAAGACAAATGTACTTACTGCTTTTGCCCAAAATTTCTTTGGTAGATCCTTCTTATGCAACATGCATATAGTTATCTCAATAATAAATCTATTCCTTCTCTCACTAACTCCATTTTGCTCTAAAGTATAATGAGTTATTAATTCACGTTCAATTCCTGCTTCTTCACAAAAATGAATTGAATTGATGTGAGGTATACTCCATGCCATTATCAAACCTTAAGGTCTGAATTTTATAGCCACTTTCATTTTCCACCTTTATTTTGAACTTCCAAAAAATGCTTCCAACCAGTTATTTGAGTTTCAGAAAATAAATCCAACACATTCAGGTTAGATCATCTTTAAAGATAACATAGTAATGACTATCTTTAAGTGAATGAGTCCTTTGAGGACCTCCTATATCAGTGTGAATCAACTGCAACTTTTTTGTTGCTCTCCAAGTGACTGTTGGGAATGAAAGTTTGCTTTGCTTCCCATATTGGCAAACATGGCAATTTGTAGAGATCAACTCAAAACCAGACAAGTCTTTTACCATTGTAGATTTTTGAATTTTTAGAAACCCTTGATAGTGATAATGTTTAAGTCTCTTATGTCATAAATTAGCAACATTTTCTTTTACTGAAAGAACTAATGCTCCTCCTAAGCTGAATCTAGTGAGAAGATTTTTCCTCTCATCTTTACTTGAAATAAATCTTGTCTTTGTAGCATATTTGATCAAGCAATAATTATTCTAAAAAAACACTTTGAACCCTTTTTCTACCAGTTGACCAACACGTAACAAGTTTTGGTCGAAGTTAGGTACATATAACACATCAAAAATTGTTTTAGTATCTGAGTGTGTATCAATGGAAATGGTTCCTATTCTTTTATAAGAATATAACTGCCATGGCCTATCCTAACCCTTGAGAATTTAGAGAGCTTTAGTTCCTTGAAGAGCTCCTTGTCCATGAGTCATGTGATTGATGCATCCATTATCAATTAATTAAAGATTCATTTGAAACATTGCTGGAAAAGTAGGTTAGCGATCTTTCCCCTTTTCATTAGCAACCTATTATTGTTGTAATTGTTATTCTTACTATTGTTATTTATTATTATTTTATTGTTTTTAGTTTATTTTTATTATTGTTGTGATTGTTATTCTTACTATTATTATTCATTCTGAATTAACGTTATGTTTATCGAGTTTGTTATTTTTAATTTTTTAATAAATTTTAACTTTTACCTTAAAATAAAATAAAATAAATATATCAAATATATGTTGCAATTCCAATTTTTTTTATAGATAATTTAATTTTATGATAAAAAATAATAATTTAAAATAAATGTTGTTAATTTTATTTTTAATTAAGAATATTTAAGTTGTGATAGTTTGATAAATTTTAATAAATTTTTTTATAAATAATTTAACTTAATTTTATATTAAAATATAATTTAAATAAAACATTTTATTAATTCTATTTTTTTTAATATAATATATAATTAACATTCTTAAAGTGTAAACATTTCATACCTAGTAACCCCTAAAAAAGGTTACAAGTAGTACACCCTGTGGATTCTTAAATGCTATTATGTTCTATAGGGATGATTTCTTTTTCTAGTGTAACTTAAAGTACGAAATCCCCTGAAAAATATGATGTGTATTTCCCATGTTGTAGTTTAAATAACAAGTAGATTGATTTTTCTTTAATAAGATTTTGAATGTAAATTTTAGAAATTTTAAAAAGTAAATTTTAAAAAAATTATCTCTTAAATATGTATGATATTGACTTTATATTTTTATAATCTTGTAAACTTTACTAAATTAATCCACTTAATCATTTAACATGTAGATTAATTGGAAAATTTTATCCAGTTTAATTAAAAGTTTTAGATGTACAAAAAAATGGTTATTCACAATAGTTGAGCAAAATTATTTTAAAACATAGATATATGAACAGAACACATGTCTTGATTCTAGATATTTTGTTCCTGTTATCATAGTATGTGGGTATTCAAATAAAGGGACCAATTATGCCAACAGCACCTATCAGGAATAAAGTACAAATATATGGTTGAAAACTATACTATTTTAAAGAGAGCAAAACAACCCAATCTGATTTATATGACTAGATCCAAATGAAAAAGTATAGGTAAGATGTACTTTCATAATGTATTTTCATAATTGATCACGAAAATTTCTAATATATCTTCTTAAGTTAAATTTTAATATTATATTAAAAATTATGTTTAAATCTAATTATAAAAAATAATTTTTTATCACGGTTATTTTTAAACATTATACAAATTGAAAAAAATATATTTTAATTTTAACAGTTATTTTATTCAAATTTTTATTAAAATATTTTTTATCGATAGTTGTAGATTAAAATAATTTTTTTCTTATTAATTTTAAAAATTAACTTATAACATAAAGATTGTTTTTACTTTTTATATATATAGTTAATCATAATTTTAGAAAATGTAAAATTCTAATACCAAGCCTAATTTATAATATTGCAAACTATTTTATTTTTTATAAATTTATATATGTCTGTATAATATAAAATTTAATTTATGTATTTTTTAATATTATTTTGATGTTTTAAAATTATAAAAATGTATCGAACGTTGATCTAATCTTATTCCACTTAAGGACGGAAGTGAATAAGGCCGTCCGATAAGGGTCTACGACTCGACTCGTTTAAAGCCTAGTTAAGCTCGGCTCGTTTGGTAAATAGATAGGTTCGTTGAAAAACTTATAAACAAGCCAGACTTAAACTTATAAAAAAATCTATTTAACTTATTCAGGAGCCTATTTATATTTATATATTATATTTTATATAATATTTATTTTATATTTTATTTACATAATATTAATATATATATATATATATATATATATATATATATATTAGGGCTATCTTTTTATCTTATAAGCTTTAAGTTTGTAAATTTTTTTAATTATTTATTTATATAAGTTTTAAGTTTATTTATTAGTTTTTTTGTAATGTAGGCTTTTAAACAGACTTGTAGGCTTTAAATTAGGCCAGACTTTGATAGAAAAAAAAAAACCTTAACAGGTAACATGTCCACGCTCAAAGTTTAGCTCGGTTCGGTATACTTCTGTCACTAATTCCACTCAAAGATTTATATCATCATATTAGTAATTTTTTGGACAAATTCAGCTGAATAAAATTTAACTGAATCAGATTTTAATTTTTTTAAATTCGATTCAACCTAACTCGTAAACACTCTTAAATTCTCAATAAAATTATTGAAAAAATATATCAAAGAATTTTTTATTTATTTTTATCTGGTATGATATATTCTGCCAGATAAGGTATACATTGTCCGAGGCATCACATCTACCACTGTGGAGACAAAAAGAATTTTGTAATTTTTATTATTTTAGGATAGTTTAATTTTTGTTAAATTTTTTAATTAATAATTTTTCTTTATCCAATTTTTATAAATTCATAATACAAGAATAAGATTAATTAGTTAATTCACTTTTAAAACAACATTTTTAAAAAATAAAAAATTTAAAATTATAATTATAATGAAATTAAATTTTTTAAAAATTAAAAATCATCTCAAAGAAAATTTAATTTATTATTATGAATATTATAAATTTTTACCATATATCATCCTAAAGGACAATTCGTCTCTTGTATATCGTTTTCTATTATTTTCTTTTATTTATACACCAATCTTTTTCTCTTTCCTTTTTTTGTAATGTTTTTATTTTTTGCCTTTCAAGTTTATTTTACATTCGTATAGTACCTTCAAATCTACGCACATTTCATGATTAGCCATCTGATCTTTCTTTGAAAAATGGAAAAAATTATAATCATTGATTTTAAGATATATACATATATAAATTATTATACCTTCTATCTACACACATTTTATGATTAGTGATCTGATCTTCCTTTAAAAAATGAAAAATTGATAATCATAAAATTTAAGATATATAAATTATAGTAACGATCTACGAATAGATAATGGTGTATATAGTTAATGAAGGTATAATTAATGAACTTTTTTACACCAGGCCACTTGAATGGTTGGCATTCAGTAGTAGGTGTTAGATAATTATGGCAATGTGAAATGTGTTTGGCTATTATTGGGAGTTAATAGTGCGTGGCATGACTAGCTCATCTATATAAACAAACAAAGGCACATGCAGTGCCTCGAAGCACTTTTGATCTCAACATAGAAAGCTTAGTTGTTCAAAAGTATAGTGCAAACATGGCTTCAAGGCCTGGAATCCTCACTGATTGGCCATGGAAGCCTCTTGGAAGCTTTAAGGTTCCATACCTTTCCCTTACTTACTTACTTACTTACTTATTACCTCTAATTAAATTCTTCCCATAAAATAATTATAATTTCTTGTTCAGTCATGCACTTATCCATACCTTGTTCATTGAAATTGTGATAACATACATATGCATGTATCATAAACTATAAACTTATTTAAATTTTAATTAATGATTATAATGTTTTTGTCCTTCATTATGCACTTTCCTCATTTTGGAGGTATAAGCTTTTGATTTAATTTGAAATCCAACGAAATTTGTTTCGTTTATCTATTGTTTTTACTATATTTGTAGAAATATTTATACAATGTAAAACAATAAACATTTATAAGTGATAAGTTTTTAGTAAAAGAGAAAGTATATATATTACACTTTTTTTTGGACAGCAATTCAAGGCACTATATTAATATTGAGTACAGAGCACAATACATTATTCAAGGTACTATATATTACACTACTATGTTTTTAAAATAATAAATAGATCCATTTTTAATAAAAATATAGTATTTTTAGATATTTAAAACCATCCCCAAGAGTTTGGGTTAACAGTTTTTATAAAATCTTTGCTAACCTTAATTATCAGAGTTTATTTTAAGCATAAAAAGTGAAACTTTTATTTAAAAAGAAAGCATATACTATATTTTTTATTTTTAATATAACAAATATTTATTTTTCAAATAAAATCTACTATTTTAAATATTTACCTCTAATTCTTTCTTATTGAAAGAAATACAAGGAGAAGTTGTTTATAAATAAATATAAACTATTTCAATATCTCCTTTATGATTTTTTTTAAAAAGGTTGCATTTTTATAATTACAAACGAAAGATATCAACTAAAAAATAATCACATACATACAATACCTAACTTTTTTACCCTTTAATTTTTAGTTACTTTTTTTATTTTATTTTGCTGTGTTACTTGCATTATAAAAATGTTAATGGTGTAATTTTGCAGTATGTGATACTAGCTCCGTGGGTGGTTCACAGCTCTTATTGCATGTTGGAGAAGGATGAGAAGAAAAGGGATATGACAAAATTTCTGATATTTCCATTTTTGTTATGGCGTATGCTTCATAATCAGATATGGATCACTCTTTCTCGTCACCGCACTGCCAAAGGCAGAACTAGAATTGTGGACAAGGGAATTGAATTTGATCAAGTTGACAGAGAAATAAATTGGTTAGTTTGTGAAACGTCAATATTTCCACAACCACCTCCTTTCTTTTTTGGCTTTTTTTTCTTTTTGTTTTTAGGGCCAAGCAACAACTATTGTTGTCGCTTCTACAACTTTTAATATTATCATTGCCATTATTAGTAAGGTTATTATCATTATTATTTAATAAAAAAATAATATTATAGATATATTTATTATATATTTTATTTATATTATATATATATAAGAAAAAAGAATTTTTTATTATTAAATGTTAAATTTAATACATATATTAATTTAATAAATTTTTATAAAATATAAAATTTATTAATTTAACTATTTAATAATGTTTTAATATTTTTATAATTATGTATATTAAAATTTAAATAATTTAAATATTTTTGAATATACTATTTAATTATTAATATTTATATATATATTTAAATAATATACTAGATGTTAAAATTAAATAATATAAAAAATTATTTATAATTTTTATTTTGTATAAAAAATTTTAGATATAATTTATTTGATAAGAATTTTAATATTAATAGTTTGATTGATTGAATTGATAAATTTTAGATTTTAAAAAAATATTAAATTAATGTAAATGTTTAAATTTAAATTTAAATATGAACAAATTTTGACTTATATATATTTAAAATGAATAAATTATGTTAATATATATATAATATTAATATAATTTATTTATCTTAAATATATATATTATTCATTATATATTATCACGATGATTATATAGGTAAAGTTTTACATATTTTAAATGTTCACAATATATTATTGTTTAGGGTACTTAATTTATTCAATTATTTATTGATTATACAGGGATGACCAAATATTGTTGAATGGGTTACTATATTACGTGGCATGCTATACATTACATGGGGCATCACATCTTCCACTATGGAGAACAGATGGAATAGTGATGACAATAATGCTTCATATGGGACCAGTGGAGTTTCTTTATTATTGGTTGCACAGAGCACTTCATCATCATTTCCTCTATTCTAGATACCACTCTCATCATCATTCTTCCATTGTCACTGAACCCATAACTTGTGAGTCACATTAATTGAAGACGCTGCATGCATGCTTGTGATTTTTCTTTTACACTCTTGAATGCAAGAGGAGTATAAGATTAAATCATTTATATGACTTTATTGTAATATTAAAAGCTTACCTGCAAATTAGGACCACCTGCAAGAGTTCAGGTGAAAATTGGTTCAAATTGAAAGATACATATTTAACTTCACTCAAAAAAGATTTAAAATATTTTAGGTCCTCTAAATAATTATAAACAAAAAATATATAAAATATCTCATATTTTGTATTTTAATTTTGAATAAGATATAATTAATTAAAACATGTTAGCCACCTAAAAAAATTGTTTGTTTCATTTTTTATTTTAAATAGTTCATGCCACTTTATGTTTCAGTAAAGAAATAATTTATTTACACACATCACACAAAATTGTCATAAACTAGGCATTGAATTAACTTCTATCATGAAATAATAGAAAACTAAATTATCAGTATTGATATTGTGGGTTTATATTTTCAGAATATATCATACTAATAGGAAATTTTTTGGTATAAAAAAATAAATATATGAAACATTAGTGTAACATTTTTATTAAAAAAATTAGTGTTTAGAATAATTTGTCTAACAAATATTAAATTATTAATATATTAACTTTAAAAATTTATACGAACAGATAATACATTATATTAATGTTCGATATATTGCTAGTATATATTAATATTTTATATTAATAAAATTATTTATTAGTATAAATTTACAGCATTTACATTAAATTTAATTTTTGTTAGAAAAATTTATATGAACAAAGAATAATTTAATGTTAAATTTTTTAGTAAATAACAATTTTTATAATATATATAATTTAAATAAAGTTGTAGTATTTACACTAACAATTTATTTTATTAGAAAATACTATATAATTAAAGGCAATTCTAATGTTTAATAATTTTTCGGTTAATAAATTGTATTTTTTTTGTAGTATCTATTCAGGAGCACATTACATTTGAGAAGATTTTAAAGGTAAAATTTAGGATAAAATATATTTTACTCCCTTATAGATTTCTCAAAGAACCCTCTTGTCCTTTATCTAGGTATTAAACATTCCTGTATTTTTTGTGTCACTCTATAACCTCCTTCTAGTACCTTTATTTTTTTGTTTTTCGGTTTGTTTCTTTTATCACTTGATCCTTTATAAGAGTTAAATGATAGAAAACAAGTATAATAGGATATTTTGAGAAAGTGTAAAACTATATAAAAAAAGTATAGTACATCAGTGAACCATGGTTATGTGCACATGAGAGGAGAGAGTTTTCCATTATTTCTTATGTAGAGGCTGCACACTTTCTTCTTTACAAATACATTAATTAGAGTACGCATTATATAATTTCAAATTCTAGCGAAGAGATAAAAATTGTGACACTAACAAAGAGATATTAACAGAGGAGAAAATGGATTAATTCAGTCACATTTTACAGATATCAAACACAAATTGAAAAGAATATCAATATCCTCTCAAATCATAAGATACTAAAGAAAAAATCTTTAAAATTTTGTTATCAAAGAAACACTTTCCGCATTAGCTTAATTTTCAGAATTTGTTTACAATTGTAATAACCACAAAATTGTGTTGGTGCAGCTGTGATCCATCCATTTGCTGAGCACATATCATATTTCCTTCTCTTCGCAATTCCTTTGTTAATCCCTGTGCTTACAAAAACAGGCTCTATGGTTGGCGTGTTTGGGTATGTGACTTACATTGATTTTATGAACAATATGGGTCATTGCAACTTTGAATTCATTCCAACATCAATCTTTAACTTCTTCCCTCCTCTCAAGTATATCGTTTACACCCCATCGTAAGTATTTACACTCTTCATATACACCTACATCCACTTATTCAATTTTCTTTTATTTTTTACTTTAATTTTTAATTATTTAAATTTTACACATTAATTTTTTTATTAGTTCTTAATTTCTATCATGTTTTTTAAATTTATTCTTAAAACTATCTATGAAAAAATTAGCTTATATTATTTAAATAAATTAATTAATTTACATAATTTTCAAAAATAAAAGATAAATTTATATTATTTAAAAATTAAGAATAAATTTATAAAAATTAAATAAATTAGGGATAAAAATGCTAGTTAACTTTATTTTTTAATGAAATTTTCTAATATAGGATTGATCTTAATATTGTCATTTCATTAAAAATATAAAATAAATATTTTTACAGTAAAATTAATCTTAAAAATGTTGTGAACATTTTTTCTTTTACACAAAAGTTTTCGTGCCAAATAGCATCTTTATATTTTTTTGAAAATGATTTTCCCAGCAGTATTCATATCAAACAAACTATTTTTCAGTAATCAATTCACAATTTTATAATTTATTACACAATTGATTATTATGAAAAAGATACAGTTAACCGTATAGAAAAATATAATTAACTGCTTAATATAAATTATGAAAAAAATGTAATCGTTTTTTATTAATAAAATATGATTAATTAATTATATATAAGAAATTAATTATTTATATAATAAATTAATTACTTATATGATTAATTATGTAAAAAATAAATAATTAATTAATTATTGATATGGTTAATTTAATAATTACAAAGAAAGATTAATTAACTAATGGCTAAAATTTAATCAGGTATAGTTATTGTGCATATGTTAAAATGTCAACGCTCATGTTTATTACATGGATGAGTCAGATATTTCACTAATCAATAGTGGGGAATATGTAAGTTACGATAGCAGGGAATCGTCATTAGTTCAAAATCGAGATTTGGATGGGATTTATTTAAATTTTTTATTTAATAAATAGATAAATTTAAATTTTTAAAATTTTTTTAAATATATAAATAAAATTTATATTTATAAAAAATTTATTTAACTTAAAAGTATATTTATCTTTATGTATTATATATTTATATTTATTATATTTATTTTTATATATTATTTTATAGAACATTAATATATTTATATAATTCATAAAAATTAAAATTTTTAAATTTTAATTTTAAACAAAAAAATTTTAAACATATTTATCATTATCTTCAAAATAAAATTTTACTTTATTTTTTACTATCTTAAAATTTTCAAAACTTCATTTTATACATTTTAATTTTTTCAAATGATTTATCTTTATTCAATTCTTAAATTTTAAGATAATTTTATAAAATATAAATATATATATATTATATAGAATATATTATCTACCTAAAATTTTAAATTAAATAGTTATAAAATTATTTTTATTATCAAATTGTTCCAAAATTTATTATAAGTATTATCAACATTATTTTAATTTTAAAATTTTTTTTATATTTTATATTAATTTTTACGTATAACTAAATTTGTTTATATATATATTATAAACTTTTATATGTTACTATATTTTATTATAATTAATATTTAATATACATATTTATATTTTAAATATTTTCATCTGAGCAACAGAGCTATTATTTTTTTATTTTTTACAAATTGTAATATTAAAAACTGGTTTGACAAGTTCTATAATTTAAAAAAATATTATTAAAATATATTTTTATAAAATATTTTAATATTATAAGCTTTTAAAATCATTTATATATATATATAGTCTTTATCTTTATTTTTTTTAATCTTTTTATTTTGATGATAAAAAAAAATAAAAAATAAAATAACCCAAACATTTATTAAATATGTTGCTCCAAATTATGAGTATCTTGTCCTTTTATCTTAAAATAAATAAATAAATAAAACCTAATATTTAATTTTCTTTTTTTTTTTACAAATTTACTAACATTATTTTTGAACATCCTTAATATATAAATCTTTTTAATTGATATACTCGATCATATATGGGTTTTGATTTTCATATATTTGTAAATTTATCTCTTTTTATTTTTTTTAATTTTTCTTTTATATCTATTTCTTTATTGTATATTTTATATATAGTAGAATAAAATTGAACAAATAGAATTGCTCTTTGTAATATCTCACAGGTTTCACTCTTTGCACCATACCCAGTTTAGGACAAATTACTCCTTGTTTATGCCATTTTATGACTACATCTATGGCACAATGGACAAGGCTTCAGATCAACTACATGAATCAGCATTAAAAAGAGAGGAAGAGACCCCAAATGTTGTGCACCTAACCCATCTCACTACTCCTGAATCCATCTATCATCTCAGGCTAGGATTTGCTTACTTGGCTTCTAAGCCTTATACACCAAAATGGTACCTTTGGTTAATGTGGCCTGTGACAGCTTGGTCCATGATCCTCACATGGCTTTATGGTAGCACATTTGTTGTGGAGAGTAACCGATTTGACAAACTCAAGCTTCAAACTTGGGCACTACCCAAATACAATCTTCAAGTAATATAAAGATTTTCATCCTTCATAATTACATATATTTGTTTATCTTGTAAATTTCATATGGCATTTGTTCAAAAATATTTAATTAATTAATATCTAAAATGAAATTGCATGCATTGGAAATTTATTTGTTTGGTAATATATTTATAAAACCCTATTCAATATTAATGCATGGAGTTATTAAGCCTACATAACTATTGATCAAATAAATGGTTGATTTTCCACATTTTTTTATTTGTATCGTTATTTAAGGGATTAATTACTTTAGGAAACCTTATAATTGCATGTGATTTTTTTTATTATATGGTAATGTATAAAACAATAATCCTTATACCTGAATTTTTTTCACAGTACTTTATACAATCACAAAAAATAACTATCAACAACATTATAGAGGAAGCAATATTGGATGCAGACAGGAAAGGCATAAAAGTGGTAAGTTTAGGCCTAATGAATCAAGGAGAGGAACTTAACATGTATGGAGGTTTATATGTTAGTAGACATCCAAAGCTAAAGGTTAATGTTGTAGATGGTAGTAGCCTTGTAGTTGCTCTTCTTCTTAATACCATTCCCAAAGGAACAACTCAGGTGTTAATTAGGGGCAAAATCACGAAGGTTGCTTATGCTATCGCCTTCACTTTATACCAACAAGGCGTTCAGGTCATCATCTTCTTTCATTTGTATACATTTTTAAGTTCTTAATAGATATCCATATGGATAAGAAATCTTATTTTAAACTTTACTCAATCCTTATTAATTTTGATCACATGATTAACTATACTTATTTCAGCTTGCTACTATGCGTGAGGATGATTATGTGAGACTCAAAAAGTCATTCAATAACTTTGAAATCAATTTGGTCATTACCAAAAGCTACATTCAAACGGTAACATAACTATTTTCTAGTTTTATTTTGAGAATTTACTCTACAATAGAAACAAACATAAAGTTGAAATATTAAGGTACTTGTTTTTATATATGACAAAATTAATTCTAGCACAATTTTCTTTTCTTCTTTATGTAAAAATAATAATAATTTCATGAATGGAAATTATGTAAAATATTATATAAAGAATAATTTCTAATTTTTTGTCCTAATTTTTAAACAATTGTCTTTATCAGTAATGATGCATAATTTTCTCTCTTCTTTCATCTTTGGTTTTGAGATAGACTTGGTTAGTGGGAGATGGATTGACTAAAGAAGAACAATTAAAGGCACCCAAAGGAACATTATTTATTCCATACTCACAATTCCCACCAAAGAAATATCGCAAGGACTGTTCTTACCATTGCACCCCAGCAATGTTAGCTCCATCTTCTATTGAAAATGTTCATTCTTGTGAGGTTTGTTCAAATTATCTTTTTAACTGTGGATTTTTTTATTCAAATTCTTAGTCATTGTATTCAATTTCTACTCGAATAATTTATTTGTTTAGCATTCAAAATGATAAAATTTTAAACTTGATATACATTATTGTAGGATTGGTTGCCAAGGAGGGTAATGAGTGCATGGCGCATAGCTGGGATTGTTCACTCTTTGGAAGGATGGAATGAACATGAGTGTGGCTACACAATGCATGACATAAACAAAGTTTGGCATTCAACTCTTCAACATGGGTTCCAACCTCTTGCAGTGCCAACCAAAGAGTTAGCTCATTATTAATAACAAACTAAGTGAAATTAAACAATGCATTTCGAAGCTTTGTTGTAGCTCTTTGGCGGGTACTAATTCTTCTTAGTTATGCTTATCATTTCCCAAAATAAATCTGCTCGTTTGGTTATGACACTAGACAAGTGTGAAAATGAATGTATCCATATATATTCTAGATCTAGAACGTCATGCATGTTTATACTTTATTTACATATCTTATACCTTATTTAATTTATTATTAAATTTTATTATTGAATTAGTTTAATTATGTTGATTTCATTCAATGTGTTGTTACATGTTTTATTAATAGGCAAGGATTGGTTTATTTATTTGATGGAGTAGTAAGGTTACTCAACCCTTCAACATATAGGAATACCAATCCACATGAATAACTAGTTGGTTGATTTCTCTTAGAACTTGAATCAGGTAGTCTGTTGGACCTCACATTGTTGGAACCTAAAGTAGGACAGGATGACGAATTTATAAAAGAAATATTTAGATTTAAAAATGATAAGAATGTAAAATCATTGTCAAGTTTTATTTTTTAAAAAAAATATTTGGAAAAGATTTCAAAAGTTCTAGGTTTAAATAGTTACAAATAAAAAAGATGAAAGTATTCTCTTCATCTATTTCGAAAATATGCAATTTCAAATAATTTTAAATGATTTTTTTATATAAAAATTAAATATTTAAATTATTTATATACATAAAAGGATAATATAAGAATTAAATAATTAAATGATATATTTATATATATGTGAAAGAAATAAAATAATATGTAAAAAGAATAATTTAATAAAAAAATTTATCCTGTTATATGTATTTTTTAGTATAACGAAAAATTTAAAGTAATATAGTTCTAATTGTCTAATTTGTTAAGAAAATTAACTAAGAAAATAAATTAAAAATATTTTGATATAATTTTTTTTAGAATTAAATTTTGAAAACAAATTTTGAAAAGGAGTATTTTTTAGAATGAATTTTATTTTTTTTATAATTTGAGAATGAATTTTTTGTAAGACGATAAATTTGAGTTTTGGTTATTTAAAAAAGTATTTTATACAAAATTAATTTTAAAGAGATTTTATTTAAAAGTAAATTGTAAAAACAATATTTTGATGATTTTTATTAAAAAAATATGTTGTATTTTTAATGTTTTCATATTTTAATTTTTTAATATTTATTATTCTAAATCTACATATAACTTTTAAGTCAATATATATGATTACATTGTAAATCCTTACAATTTTTAAAAATATATGATCGCAGATAATGTTATATACAAATTTAAAATTTGATGTGTAAGATTTAGAACTAAAATTCTTTGATTAAATTTTTAACTTTTAAATTTTATAAAATATTTTAGATTCATATATGCAAAGTTTAAAATAACATATAATTATACTATAAATGTTTACGATTCAAAAAATATATGTTAATAGAGGAGGTTACATTTACAAATTTAAGATATGAGATTTAAAATTAAAAATGTTTATTTAGTTTGTTAGTGAATGGATAAATTTGTAATACTGTGAGAGAAAGAAGGACTAGGAGTGAGAGTCCTATCCATTGCCTCCAAGTCTGAGGGAGATCCCCAGCCTAAACGTGAGAAATAATTTGTGTACATGAGAGGGCACGAGAGTATATGCTGGGCATTTGTGCAAGACAGTGAGAGAAATCTATCTCTTTGTTTGTTATCCCATCCCAATCAGCCCTTAGGTGCTGCTGTGTGAGGGTGGGATCCTGAATATAGGATAGAGAAAAAGTGATGGAAATTTATTGTTGTTTCACTGAATCCAATTATATATGGGTGTGATGAACCTTTCTTTGTCCTTTGCATATGTATAGTGGTGCTCCATGTAATATTTTAAGATAATTATTTTATGCTTAAGTTCTATTTTAAATTTACTATTAGTTTATTATTTCATGATGTAAAACTTTTTTATACAATTTTTTATTAAAAATATAGTATAATTTTTATTTTAAGTCATGAAAACTTTTTTATACAATTTTTTATTAAAAATATAGTATAATTTTTATTTTAAAAAGTAAATATTTGTTGAAAATGTAAATCTTGTCAAAGTAAATTAATGTAATAATAATTAAACGTTTCAAATATCATCATTCACGATAAGTTTGAAAACTTAGATTATTTACTAGTCATAATATACATTCATTCACACAACAATATTTACATTATTATTCATACATGTAATATAGCATATAAGTAATAGTAAGTTAAAGATTCCTGATGAGTCCTTTAAACAAAGTAAGGGCATTATTAGTTCCCTTCAAAAGTTACAATTATCCAAAGCAAAGCATATAAAATTACACAAAATAGAAGAAGATCCTCTTCAGCTTTTCCTACATTCCGTGTGTGAGCATTAAAACTCCAGTGCACTCATTCTTATTAAGTTTCTCTCAACCTTTCTATTTCTCAAAGGTTTTGTTGATATTTTCTCAACAGTATGATTATGTTGGTAAAATGGCTTTTTGCCTCTTGAGGGGAGTTTTTATTCACCTAAATCATTTAGTCACTTTGTTTCTTAAGATCCATTTTTAAGATAGATGGATAATTAAATTTTAATCCTTGATTCTTAAACCCTAAACATTAAAATTTATCAACTCATAAATTTTTTTTAGAGAACTACATCGACTTTGAATTCTTCATTACACTGGAAGATACGTATGAGTGAGAATTAAACCGTCAAGCCAAAATTATTTTCTATAACGTTTACCATCATTTTAATTTTAACCATTAATTAAATAAATTTTCTATTTATTAATTAACTTATTTATCTAATTATTTATTTATTTTATTATTTATTTATTTTTATTCCCAAATAAATTTTTTATTCGTATTTTTTTAAAGGAGTAAAATAAATAGTTTTAGAATTGTTACTAATTTGCATAATTTGATTCAAGATAACCCACCTTAGGGTGGATGTATTAGGGGTGCTGTAGGATTAATTTTTTATCTTTTCCTATGCATAAATTGAATCCTAAACAACTACTGGTTTCATACACTGTTTTTATCATTTACTTTAAATAATAGGTTTTCCAATTTTTTCTAATTTAAAATAAAATTGGCAGCGGCTCCATCTTTCCTTTTCTTTCCAAATTATCCTCATTTTAATTTGTCCACCTCTTAGTTGTAATCTAAGTTGTTATAGTTGGCGACTCCATTGAGAATTGTTAGAAAGTCAAGCCTGTTATATTCAATTGTGCGAATTATGTAATAATATTTATTTATTTTTCTATTCCTTTTAATTTTTTATTTGTATTAATAATTCTATAATGTATAAGTTTGTAAATATATTCGTTTCGTCTATTATTTATTTTCTTATTTCAATCTTACAATAAATGAACAATATATTGCAATATTCTTTGTTTTGTTTATTGTTGCAGCTTTGGAATAGTTTTTAGGTTACACCCTTACAGGTTTATATGCTCCCTTCACACACTACACTTTCACTTATCACGCACTTTGAGTAAGGCCTTATACCCAGGCTAAGTATAATTTAAGTTAGGTAAGAGGTTTAATAGTGATGGTTATTTTGGATGTACATCTTGTTTAGTTATTGAGAGAACCGCATCTAGAACATGACATTTTTTGTGAATGTTCCACATCTAATAGTTCACCTATTGTTGTGGTCAATGTTCCTAAATGTAATTTAGCTTTGGAGGCCAAAGACCTTTAGAATAGGCCATTACCTATGGAAGATCACTATTTAGAAAAGTCATAGACCATTAGGTAGCAATCTTCCATATTTAAGTAAACCTATGTAGGAAAAAAGAGAGCGTACTTCTCGTCTTTCCTCTCCCTCCTTTAATTTTATGAAATTTTAGGATCAATCATACCTTTTAGTTATAAGAAAATAAAAAATGATAGAGAGAAAAAAGAATGAAGTAAAATTGAAAGAAATAAAGGAAGAAAAAAGATATAGAGAGAAAGAAAGAAAGAAAAGAAGAGAAAAATGAATAAAATATAGCATGATTTATTTTTGCATTATTGCATGCATGTTCATAGTATAAATAAAAAAAAGAAGTCAAAATGAGAGGTCCATGCAAATAGTTATCTTAAGTCATACATTAATATCTTGCAATTTTATTTTTTTTACCCATTTCATTCATTTACTTTCACTTTAGGTAGAGTTTGTTAGAAAATAGTGTTGGAATATATTGTGAGTATCTTTGGTAAAAAGTAAATAGAACCATAATGTGAGGGAAGATTTTTGTCGGTGATGAAGAAAACTTTACAGTTTAGTATCAACAAACTTTATGTTGGAAGTCTAATAAATTTGGGTCAAAAGATGAACAAGATACAACGGATGACGTTTGTCAAAAAATATGGAAATATCCTTGATCTTTTTGATGTAGGTGTGCAAGTAGAAGCAATTACTTCATTTTCCTAAAATTATGATCTACCTTTGAAATGCTTCACATTTCGAGACTTTCAACTAACCCCCACTTTGGAGGAGTTTGAGATCATCATGAGTTTGTCTTTGAAAAAAGAGCCACCATATAAGTTTCTAGGTCATTACCCCTTGCTGCAAACCATTGCTAAAGTACTCAAAGTTTAAATGAAGATTTTGATGAGCAACAAGAAGACCAAAGGTTCGATGGAGGGATTTCCAAGAAAGTATTTAAAAGAGCAAGCTCATTTCTTGGCCGAGACAAATGATTGGGAAGGATTCATGGATGTATTGGCCTTAGTAATCTACAGGGTAGTTTTATTTTCTAACAATGATTAGTTTGTTTGGTAGCCATTGATGTTTTTATGGCTCGCAAATTTCGAAAAGAAAACCATATGCCAACAATCCTTGCAGATGTGTATTATACCCTGAGTTTTTTCTATAAGAAAAAAAGGAGGGAGGATTATATATTGTCTACCTATGTTGTATATCTAGCTCACCGCAAATGTGTGTGTTAGGAGCATTAAAAATGCAAATTCCTTTGTTCATTTTTGTCAACTGTAATTGAAACCTAAGAATGGTCAAGAATGGTGCCAACTGCTAGAAAATCATATTGAAGAGACTATTTGATGGTATCCACAGTGGGAGGAAATAAAAGTGATTTGTCAATGTAAAAACTTTCTTAATGTTCCACTCATGGAAAGTAAAGGATGCATTAACTACAACTCTCTACTAGCTCTTAAACAACTTGCTTATCCTATAAAGAAATTTCCAAGCTATGACAACTCAATACCATTCGTTCTTTATACCATGAACCCAACTCAAACCTAACAATTAGGACAAGTATGACAGGCATGGAACAAGATCATCTAAAGAAGCAAGGAGTTAGGACAAAGAAGTTATGAGGTCAGAGAAGGTTACTGGGTATGGGTCCAAAATAGAGCTTTGAAAGTCAAACTACCATTTCAATCCACCATTCCTCTAGATAAAGGAATATTGATGGTGGTCCCTGAGGATACCAAAATCACTTTCGTGATCAGGGAAGAGTTGAAAGGAGTGAAAACAAATGTAACAAAGGTAGAGGAAGAGAAGCAAATGTTAGAGGTAGAATTAAAAGAAGTGCATAAGACACCCAAGACTTTGTAATTAAAGAATGCTAAAAAGGATGAATCCTTAGATAAAGGCAATAAAAAAGTAAGAACTAAGGAAAAACACAAAAATAATACCAAGTAATGCTTAGAAATGTGAACATCAAATTATATCCAAGACTCCCTTTTAATAACTACGACTATTATAAAATAAATTAAGGAATAAAAAGTAAAAGTTAATTTGGACCTAAAGCCAAGCTAAGAAAATTAAAAAAGGAGTTTTGTAACTTTTCTGATAACTTGATGGACCACAAAATAGCTGGTCCAAAGCAGAAAAAGAGAAAAATGAAGGTGAAGTATTATTCTAGAATCTAATATTTTGTTAGGAGTTAATTAATGTAATTATGAATATGTTAAATCAGTTGCAAACATGGTTAAAAATTGGTTGTGATCAAGTAAGCAAACCCAAGGTTGAGTTAGCTAACTTCAAATCTATAAATTGCAATTTGCAAACAAAAATAGACACTTGTTTTAAAAGAAAAACATTCTATCTTAGAAGATCTCTCTCTTTCTCTCTTTTTCTCTCTCGGAAACTTTTTGGAGATTTGGTCAAAAGATTCGTTTGGTCTGGAAGGAAAGCTCTTTTTTTTCTCTTCCTCTCTCAGAGACTTTTTGGGGATGTTTCCCACCTCTTTCTCTCTTTCTTTTTTGTTAAAAAAGACTCGCAAATCTTTGCTGTAATGACCTAGATCGCAACGGAAGCAAAATAAATTAAAACGAGGTTAATTCAAAAGATAACGAAGATGAAGTTGCCACCAATTTTATTTTAAATTAATAACCATTGAAAAATCTCTTATTTTAAGCAAATGATATAAAAAGGTCTACGGAACTAGGATTAGTTCGAAAATCTAACTTAATCCCACAACACCTCTAATACATCTGCACTAAGCTGATAATTAGTGATAAACTTAAACCTTAACTCAATTTGTGTAAATTAATGATATTCTTAAAATTATTTATTTTACTCCTTCAACGAAGAAACCATTTATTTTGGAACGAATGAATAGATAATCAATCAAAGAAATAATTAATTGGATAAATATGAAGTTAATAAATAGAAATTTTATCTAATTAATGGTTACAATTAAAATGAGAGTAAATATTATGAAAGTTAATTTTGATTTGACGGTTTAATTTCCGCTCCTACGTATCCTTGGCTGAATGAGAAACTTAAATTCACATAGTTTTTCTTTAAAAAAAATAAATAATTACGGATTATTTAATTTTATCGAAATATTTTTTTAATTACGTGAATTTGAAAACACCAAATAGATGCAATTCGAGTGTCCCAAGTTAAAAAATAACAAGATTAACAAAACATTTTATCTAAATTAACTCTTTTTAATTCAAATTATGGTAAATTATTTGAAAAAGAAAATTTAATTTAAGGATTATCAAATTATTGCAACTCAATCCTTAATTAAAACATAAGGTTAATAAGATGTTTCCTCTAAATTATCCCTTTTATATGAAATTAAATCATTTGTAAAAGATGAAACTGAAGTTGATTTAAAAAAATAAAATGAAATGATGAACATAACAATGATAAATAACAATGATAATAAATACCAAAAATAAATAATTAAAATGATAATAAAAATAAAGTACAAGATAAAAAAAATACTCATAAGCAACTAACTAAATAAATAAACAAATAAAATTCATACTAAAATATTAACAATAAAATCATAAAAAATAAAAAATAAAAAATAAATAAATAATAATAATACTAATAATAATTAATAAAATGATAATGATCAATACTAATAATGATAAGTGAGATATTGATAATAATACCAATGATAAAAACATAGATAATAATAATAAAATTGATAATAAATAAAAAAAATTAATAAATAATAATAATAACACAGATAGCAATCATAACAATTTATAATAATTATGATAACCAATTAAAATTATATTGAACAATAAAAATATATATATTACTACTAAGAAGCACTTAAATAAATTAAATAAAAGATATGATATTTTAAACTAAATAAAATAAGAAATTAATAGAAATTAATACAAATTAAATTATGATAAATAAAGAAAGAATTAAATAATAATAATTGATAAAATAAAATAATTTACAAGAATTATAATAAATTAATTAAAATAAGATTGTAATGATAGATAATAAAAAATATATCAATGATAACAAACAATTGAATAAATAAGTAAATAAAGAAATGAGATTTTAGAAAAAAGTAAAATAATGAAGATTAATAAGCTAATTAAATACTAATGATAAAATAATTATATAAAATATTTAAGAAAGTATAGCAATTTATGATAATATAAAAATTTAATAATTAAGAAATAATTAATAATAAATAATAAAAAAATACACCATAAATACTTAAATAAATAAAAAAAATTTAGTAAATAAATCATATAAAATAAATAAATTAAAATAGGTCAAATTATTTTCAATAACTATAACCATATTTTATTTAAATTTTATATTTTCTATATTTATAAATCTAATATTAAAAAACTAATTATAATACTATTTGAATTGTCTATTTAAATAATACTTTTATACTAACTAACAAACGAATTATTTAAATATGTATATATAAAAAAAGATCAAAGTTCATTTTTTTAAATATATTCTATCCTAAAAAGAAAAAACAAAAAATTAAAAAAGAAGCTATCTTTAAATAAATAAGTAAATAGAGAAAGATAAATAATATTTTACAAATACATCATATAATAAAATATTAAAAAAATAATGATTAATTAAATAACATAAAGAAAGAAAAATAATTAAATAAAAATAATAAAATTTATAGTAATATATATAACAAATAATTAAGATAACATTAATAATCTATAATTATAAATAATAGAAAAACCTATATAAAAACAGTAAAATTGACCAAAATAATAGCAATAACCATATGTTCTATTTAAATCTTATATATATATATATATATATATATATTTACATCTATGAATCTAATATCCTGAAAAAAAAAAAAAATCTACTATATTATTTGGAGGCTTTAAAATTATTCATTAAAGTTGTATTTACACATTTTTCAATACTAAAACAACAACAAATTTTTTGAATACACGTATAAGAAAAGATAAAATCTCATTCTTTAAAGATTTTAACCTAAACAAAGAGAAAGAGAAAAGTCTAAGTTCTTGGATCTGGGTGCTTTCGACACATGCTAAAAAAGAGAAAGGGAAGAAATAAAACTAGAAGGTGAAAGTTGAGACCAAACGGTGTAAACCTCTTCAATAGTTGAGTTATGAAGAGGATCATTGAGTTGATTTAAGCTTGAGCACTACCTTAAAGGTTGATTTGTGGCTTTATTTGCTAAAAAAATCAAAAGGATAAAAGTGATGAATCATGTCTAGATGATGGAACGAGAGGACAAAATAGAAAGCTTTCTAAAATAATTTATTTGTCTATCTATATTATTTATTTTATATTTTTTATTAATAGACTATGTGGGATGCATGAGTCATTGGTTAATGATTTTTTTCCCAAGTCAACGTTCTATTTGTGTATGTTCATTAGTGCACATGATATACAAATGACTTACGAGTGCAAATAATTTTTCTTTTCGTTCTCTAAATAGTTCCTCCACTTAAAATTGGTTCCTTTTTTCTTCTTTATTTTTTTTCTAAAATTCTCGATTTTCTCTAAGTTACTTTCATCTTTTTTTAGTGCCTTTTTCTTCTATTTCTTATACTTTTATTACTTATCAAATCATCCAAATCTTTCATTCCTTGGTTATTGAAAGATTTTTTCATTCATTGGTAATTGAGAGATTTTTTCAGCTTTAATTTTTGGTTCATAAAATTATCCAATAGATTAGTAAATGTTATTATTAAAATTATTTATATTTTTCCACCCAATCCCATTTTTAGTATTTTTTTTCTCTTAATAAATTATCATAACAACATTGTACACTTGATTTTTGTAAGCAGAAATTATGCCTTGTCTAGTGTTGAGATTTTTTTTTTTCAAGTTTGATCTTTATAAAATTTTTTTTTAGAGCTTGAACCTTCTTAGCCTAGGATTTTCTTACCTTATCAACAAAAAGAGAGAGACAAACTGAATAAAAAAAATTAATTAATAATAATAATAATAACAAAAATAATAATAAAGAAATAAACATATGTAATAAAATGATAATAATACATGATAAATAATGATGCATATAATAAAATGGGAATAATAATAATAATAATAATAATAATAATAATAATAATAAATAATAATAATAAATGTTTGAAAAATAAAAAATAAAATGTATAAAAATAAGTAAATTTGTGAATTATAAAAATAATAAGTAAATAAATAAAAATAAATTAATTAAAAGAGATAAAATTTAGTGTTTCAATTTTTCTATATTTGCTATTTTCTTTTTAATATTTCATAAATAAAAAACATTAAATAAAGAAAAATAAAAGGTTTAAAAATAGTAAAAATAAAATAAATGAGTGAAAACTTAAATATGCAATATGATATATAAGTTTTAAGTATTTAACTCTCCTTTTATTATTTAATTGTTTGTCTCTGTAAAATTTTAATTTTTTTTTCTATTTATTAATATTTTATAAAATTAACATGAAATAAAATAAAACTAGATACAAATTAATGAATTATAATGATAACAAGAATGATAACTAAAAAATAAAAGATAAGTAATTATATTGAGAATTTTTTTAAAATATAAAATAGGATATGTAAAACTTTTTAATTAAATATTTTTCATCTTTTTTGGTTAATTAATTTTTATTTTGATTTTTATTATTTATTAAAATAAAAAATATTTAATATTAAATAATTGAAATAGAAATAAATATTAATCTAATTATATATATATATAATAAAAATACAAGTGAATAGATATAAAACATGATATTCTAAACTTATTAAAAGAGAAAAAAATGGTGGTTTAAATAAAATAAATATTCATAAAATGAAAAAATATTTAAGTAATAAAAAATAAAAATAGATAATAAAATATGTTATAAAACAAAAATTTATCTTAAATTTGTTTATCCTTATATCTAATTTCTATCTTTCAAATTTTATTTTGTATATAAATATTAAAATAAATAAATAAATAAAATAAAACAAAAATTATTGTTTGAATAACGTAAAATTAATAATGATATTAATGATAATATAATTGATAATAATGGTAATAATTATAATAATGAAGAAATGAAAAGTTGTTACCAAAAATAATATTTATATCATAATAAAGTAAAAATAATAAATAGCATATGTGGAAAATAAATTTATATTTGATTTTTATATAAATTTTTAAGATTTTAATTTGTTATTATGATAATGACAATCAAATTATAATAAAATATAACAATAAAGTATTAATAAAAATTAAGGATTGAATAGGCCAAACCAAATTAGATTTTGAATGTTTATAAATTTATAAACGTGATTTGTTTATAAATTTTGAATTCCCTGAATTTGAACCTATTATTTGTTAAAAAAAAAAATTTTATGAAACTTTATTTAAAATCTGCATAGCCTAAATTTCTATTTAAAAATTTATATTTAAAAAAAAACTAATGAATAAACTTAAAACATATATAAATGATAGATTGAAAAGGTTTGAAAGTTTAAAAACTTATAAGATAAAAAAATTATTAAATAGATTTAAAAAATATGCATATTATGTAAATAAAATATATTAAAATAAATACTATATAAATATAATATATTAAAATAATTATAATAAATATAAATATATAATATATAAAAATAAATAGATTTCAGATTAAATAGTTTTTTTATGAATATATGATTTATTTATCTAAAAGATTTTTTTAATAAGTTTGAGTCTATTTATTTATTTATTAAACAAGTTAAGATAAACCACGTTCTTAAGAAAAATTTAAAATTATATTAATAATTAAAAAATACTAATACTAATAATAAAAAAAAAATTAAAATAAAATAAAAGAAGTATAACAAAGATAACTACAGATTTAAATTTGAATTTATGATTGAGATTAATAATTAAATAAATTTATAAAAATAATAATAATAATAATAATAAAACAAAGATTAAATACAAAAATAGATAAAAATTTAAAATAAAATTAATAATTTAAAAGGATATAAGTAAATAAAATAAAATCTATCAAGTTAAAAACAGTTAAAAAAATATCGACATAATAGGAAATTAGTGTGATAAACATAGTTTAATGTTTTAATCTTTTTCCTTTTTATCTAGATTTTTAAGATTCTAATTTTATATCATTTATAAAATATTTTAAATAAAATAAAAAAATGAAATGAAATAACAGATAATAAAAAAATAAAAATAAATAAATAAAATTATGTTAAAAATAATAAAAATAATAATAAAAGTACTAAATATAAATAAATATATATTTTTTACTTATTTATTTTTTAAATAAAAATAAAATAAAATGTTATATGCAAAATCTAATATTCACATTTGCTTAATTAACTTGAGTTCTTTCAAAATCGCAGGTACATTCCCAAAATCTTTTTAACATTTCGTTGCTAAAATTTCATCTGCCTTTGTTTTATTTGTTTTAATCATCTCTCTTACTAGATTTCCATCGATAAATTCATAGTTGTAATGATCTACTAGATTCTATTCGTGCCCTGTTAAATTTAAACATGGTTTAGTGATGATTCTCAATTCAAATTGCTTGGCGTCAAATTATATGGACACATTGGAAATGTTAATTGTTATTCTAATAGATAAATTTTCTTAATTTTCAACTACGGCTAGATTAGGAGTCCATTGTTCATCCACTGCTTCTCCTTTGCTAAGATATGGTGCATTGGGCGTACACTCAGGTTCTCCTATACCCTGCCTTTGACCCCGAATCACCATTAGAAATGCCAAATACAGAAAACCCAAAATTAAAGGAGGAAAAGAGTAGTTAATTTTGTAGTTAAGTGCCTTGCGGAAGGATTGTCATATTTTTACCATCGGCCATGACCACTTCCGTGAACCGTCTTGGCTTTCCACTGTGACCACATTTCCAACAATTGCTCCTCTTTTCCTCGATTCAGGTTCAGGCAAGCTCACAGGGCATTATAACTTGTCCCCGACTATCTTCTCCAAGCTCCTCATCATCTTCATACATTCCAATTACCCAACCCTTTAGACAACCATGCAAGGCTCACTCTGCCGCTACTTTGAATGCTAAAAATGGGCATGCAGGAGGTAAAATGGGAATGAAAAAACAACTCCCATAAACCCCACACTGTTAACATTTGGGCCTGGAAAGCAATATGCCCAATTCAAGGGCTAAAAAAGGGAGATGGTAAATTGTTCCAAAGAAAAGGAGTTTCTTTTTCCACTTCCATTTTTACTTTTTATGTTTATTTTATTTTTAATAAAATTAAATATTAAAATTAAAAAATAATTTCTAAAAATATTTTTTTAGAATAAATTTAAAGATTTTAAAAATGTTTATTTAAAAAGTAATTAAATCTATTTTAAATAGATCTTTTGAATAAAACAAATTATTCAAAATCCATTTTAATTTTTTTTAAAGTCATCCAAAAATTTATATTTTTATTTTAAATATATTTTTTAAATTTAAACGTAGTCAAAATTCATTTCAATCCTTTTTCGAAGTCCAAGTGAACTCTCAAGGGTATATATGGTAGTGGGCCACATTATTGGATCCAAGCCAATTAAGTTGGCACCTCACAAGCAAGACATATATCTTCCAATTTATAGCAGCATTTTAAGGATATTGCTTTGGTCCATGCAGCTTATAATAGATAGGAACGTTGATGAATTTTAATTTACACTAATTTGTAATTATACCGTTTATATAAGCCCACAGGCCAATCCTCTGTGACACTTCAAACTATACAATTTGGAATTTCAATAAATTTATTTTGGATAGAAAATATACACGATAACTGTCGATATCTAATTATGTTCGAGATTTTTTTATTAATTTAATCTTCCATAGATTATAATAAAAAATTAAAAACCTAATTATATCCGAGATTTTTTATCAATTTAATTTTTCATGTCTTCATTATAAAACTAATTCGAGGGATTCCTTTGTTCTCGCTAACAGAAACCACGCTCAAGGGGACACGTATCTTTCATCCTAACCAATTCCCATGAAAAAGGGGACCTCTCATTCACGGAGGAGACCCTGTGACGCTCTCACTCTCAACACAGATTCTCTCATTGGCTCCCAAGAAACACAGAACCAAAGACTCTCCAAAAAAGGCACACAACACTTCTCTCTTGGACTGGTTCAGCCTAGCTCCATCTCCTTCGCACACAAAAAGGACTCCACCCATTCACTCATTCTCAAAGGGTCTAATCCATCATTTTCTCCCAGCTCCCTCTCTACGCAGGTTCTATATTCCTTCTTCACCAACAAGATCTATCAGAGGATACGTCACCAACATTTCCAGATAAAACGAAGGTGGACAGCGAATGATTTTCGATTCAACGTGAATGTGCGACGTTATCATCCTCTAACATAATGTATATAGCAATATATTAGTAATTATCACATCAACTTCAGCTTTCCTTCAATCGCCTGTGAATAGTTGACACTGTTAACATTTACCCTTTATATATATCTATATATATAAAATGAATATGGCACGAATAACGAAATTAATAATAATAATAGAAAAATATGACATAAAATGTTACTATAAAATATAGTAAAATATTTTTTGTTAAAATTACTATTATTATAATATAATATGTAATGTATCATATTATTTTATGATTTGTATATTTTATTATATATTATTATTGTGTAATATAATAAGTTACATTATTTTATATATATATATATATATATATATATATATATATATATATAGATTTTAAATTTTTTTAATACAGATGAGTTACATATGGATTATGCATACGTAAGTTTAATAAATTATTTAAATATTATAATTAATTTAATCTTCAAAAAATTTTTATTAAAATTTAAAATAATAATATGTTAAAATTTTTAAATTTTATTTAACAGGCAAACAGTATATTCTATCGACGTAATCTTCGGTTGGCTTTAATTTCATGCATACGTGAATTTATGATATTAATTAAAAATATAACTTTTTATTAATATTAAATTTAAAAATATCTTTTGATAAAAATAATTTTATTTTAATTTTTTTAAAATTTAATCTCAAACAAATTTCGTCAAAAGTATGTATACCTTAAATTTGTACATATAAAAATACGTAGGAACGGGTCAAAATTCTTTTATGTCTATTAATAACTTGAAAAGTAGGGAGTTTGGTTTAAATCTTATGCATACGTGAGTTTAGAAAAATTAATTAAATATTATATTTAATTATTTTTTTTAAAAATAAAGTCTCATTTAAACTTATTTTAAAATAATATTTTAAATTTTTTAAATATCATGCCATGAGTTTTTAATACGAACTGATAGCATCTATATTTTAAAAATCTTATGAGTTCTAGTGTAACTTTCGCTTGATTTAAATCATGTTCAAATGTGGGTTTACAAAAATTAATTAAATATCATATTTAATTTAAATTTTCTAAGTCTCACACAACGGGTAGCATTTTCTACTGTTTTGTATTTTAAAAGTTTTATGGGTTTTGGGACAACCTTTACTTAACTTGAACCTTATTCGCATGTGGGTTTAGAAAAAATTAATTAAATATTATATTTAATTTTTTTAAACTAATAATAATAGAGTCTCATTTAAACTTATTTCCAAATTCAAAAATTATGTTTTAAAAAATTTCACGCAACAAGCTTTTAATACAACCAAGTAGAATATTTGAAGAGTCGTATGGATCCTGGTGTAACATTCGCTAAGCTTAGATCTTGTGTATATGTGGATTTAAAGCTCTAATATATTTTCAAATCTCTATATACTTTATTTTTCAAAGATCAAGTCTCTTAAGCAGAACTACGTAGCTTTGAGTTTTCCATTGCATCAGAAAATACGTAAGAACGGGATCAAATCTTGTTAGGTTATTTTCTATAACCTATTCATTTTTATTTTATTTAAGATTAGATAATTTTTAAAAATATTAAAATTACACACCCAAACCTAAAACTTTTCCTTCGGTAGGTTTTTTCCAAATATTTTCCCTTTAAAGTAAAATTTGATGACGATAATCGATACAAAACCTCCACAATCCATCATTTGATCTCCCTTGAACTTGAACCTTATACTCGAGGTGTACATTAGGATAATGGTGTCGTGGAACAGTCATATCATTCCTTTCCTCTTCAAAGTTGCACCTTGCCCTTAATGTATAATTTGGAATAATGGTGTTGTATAATGATCTCATTATTCCTTTCTCTTTGAAGTTGCATCTTGTTCTTAAGGCATATGTCAAGATAATCCTCAAGATGTATGTTGGGATAATAATGTTGTAAAATGATTTCATCTTTTCTTTTCCCATGAAGCCACACATTATCTTTAATGTATAATTTGGAATAATGGTGTTGCATAATGATCTCATCATTCCTCCTTCTTGAAGCTGCATCTTGTCCTCAAGGTATATGTTAGGATATTGGTGTTGAATAACAGTTCCATCATTCTTCTCCCCTGCATCTTATCCTTACATAAAGTCCATAAAGGACGTGAGATTGTAGTCAACTTGTCAACAATCTCATCCAAATTTAATTTGATTGACAAATATTGTGATACTGTATAAGTTGTATTATGGGTGATTCCTTGTTCAAACAAGTTACAAGGGATGTTCTCATTTCTTTAATATGATTTATTAATTGTCTCATTTTCATCGTTGCACTCGATTGTTCCAAAGTATAAACTGGTCACAGCCACATATGAATTTAATTTGATTGACAAACGTGGTGATAATGTATTTTATGATTATGGGTGATTCCTTGTTTAAGCAAGTGATGAGGGATCTTCTTGTCTATTTGATGTGGTTTACTAATTGTTTCATTTTCATCTTCATACTTGGTTGTTCCAAAACGCACTAATAACCCTTCTACGAACAAATTTCATGTGATATTTCTTTTCTTGTTTGCATGTGAGAACTGATGTCACAACTGTTTGGCTTCACCACCAAGGAAGAATTAGGCTAAAAATACCTTTCTCAAGCCATGGATGTCGTGGAAAACAAAATACTATTGTACCTGATTAACCAAATCTAAGGGTTTTCTCCAAGAAACTTGGGGAATTTCAACCAATAAGGGTTCTTGGATTAATTCTTCTTTTCTTCTCCATTCAATTTTATCAATTTACTCTTGATTGACGAATCTAAATTCAAGCTTTTACTCCTATTATTAGAATTTATAGATCTTAATGATGTTGATGTTGATGATGATGAGTGATGTCTATACTTTGATTTAGTGGGCATCCTCTTAAGAATCGTGTTGATGGACTTGTGCAATTCTTTCATAGACTCATGTATTCCCCCCACAAAGGTTTGAAAGGTAACAAGTTGGTTGACATATTGATGAGTGAAATGTTGATGTGATCGTAACCTAGCTCAAGCAAAGTGTTGGTGTGATCGCAACTTGGCTTTGGATACCAATTGATACAATCTCATGGTATAGAGATAATTCGCACAAAATAAACGTAAGACTTTAAAAAAAAATATTAGTCGATACCCTCAAATGTTGTATATTCATTCCTTAAATAATATCATTCCTAATTCTTAAAGATAATAAATAAAACTAACTGATAAAAGAAGTTATCAACTTTGAGAAAATAACAAACTAAAATCTAAGAGATAAAACTAACAATCAACTTTGAGAAAAAGCTAATTGATAGATAAAGATAAAATTAGTAGATAGAGATAAACTATTCAAACTATCAACATAATCCTTTCTAATGTCCATTGATGTGTGTTATGCATCACATGTATCATGGATTTGACTATGCTAACTTTTGTGCTACGTTGTAGGATCCTATCACATTACCAAAACTTATTTTTACAAATTAATTTATTAAATGAATATAGGTTATTGATTCATCTTTCTATTTAAAAGGACATGTTGTATTCAGAGAAGAGAGGAGAGAATGACACACAGCTTTATTGGAAAAAAAAATTACTAGAAAGATTATAACTAATATCAATATATATATGAGACTTATATGGAACTATACTAGACTAGATTAATAGAATAACAAACTAGGCTAACTAACTAACTTAATAAATAGATAATTTCTAGTTATATTAGTTTTATATAAATAAGTAACACACCATTAAGCTACAATGTGAAGATCTAACATTCCCAGCTTGAAAAGAATGATTGAAAAATTCCACAAGTAAGAGGTTTGGTCAAAATATCTACAACTTGGTCCTTAGAAGAGATGGGGAGAAGTTAAACCAAGCCCAACTTAACTTTCTTGAAAATTATGTGATAATTAATCTCAATATATTCCTTTCACTCATGATTATCACAAAATAGTTAAATCGAAAGAATATTGTTTAGTTTAAAATCCTAGAGAAGATAAACTAGTCATTATGTCTCACAAGTGGCATGTGTTAGAGCCCTATACTCAATTTCAGATGATGATTTGAACACAATACTTTGTATTTTGCTTCTCCATGACACAAGGGACCTTCTAAGGAAGAAACAAAAACTTGTGATAGACCTTGGAGTATCAAGACAAGCTCCCCAATTTGAATCACTAAATTCGCTTAATTGAAGTTATGATTTGGAGGGAAAAAATAATCCTTTTCTTGGACTTTTTTTTTTATGTATTTGAGAATCCTAAGAGCATTTTTGTGATGATTAATGGTTGGATTATCTAGATACTAGCTAAATCTACTTAGTACATATGAGATATATGGTCTTGTATGTGTTAAGTATATCAATTTTTCAATGAGTCTTTTATAGGAAAAACATTAGAATAAGAAGCTCCTGAATGTTGACGAATTCTGGTAACATAATCTGTGGGACAATTGCAAGGTTTTAATCCAAGTTGATCAATACCTTGAAGAAGATCTAAAGCATATTTTCTTTGAAGATCTTCCTATTTGCAAAGCCAAAAACTATCTTTATGTATGGTAGATAATAAATCTGAAATTAAATATTAAAATTTTTAAACATATTCTAAAAGTGTAATGTAGTCCAAGTTAGTATGGTTGATTTAAGGATGAAAGATTTGATATTAGAGTGGTTTTATATAAATATTTAAAGTTTAAATTTAATTATTTTTTATGAAAAAAAATAGAATCTAATTTTATGTATTTTTGTTTTTAAATTTAAAATATATATAAAAGAAAAAATTAAAAATATTTAATTCTAAAATATAAATATGTTACATAACTAGTTTTATATAAAAGAGTATAGTTAAATCTTAAAGCACCTGTGATTTCAAACTTAGAATGTTTATTTGTTGAAAAATATAAAGCAAACATAATTTTAATGCTGATTGATCATTATAGTTAGGGATAAAAATAGATTAAGTAGAATTAAATTTTGATTGTTTAAATTTATTTTATTTTAAATTTTTAAATTTTTTTAAATATGATCTAATTTAAAGCTTATAAAATCTATAATTTTGTTTAAAAATCTATGTTTTAAAAAAAGTTAATAAATAAATTTAAAGTTTATATAAATGATTAATCAACAATATTTACAAGGTTAACGTTTACAAGATAAAAATACCATTAAATAGACCTAAAATAAATAAATAAATATATATATATTATATAAATAAAATATATTAAAATAAATACTATATAAATATAATATATTAAAATAAATAGAATAAATATAAATATATAATATATGAAGATAAATAGATTTTTTTACAAATTTAAGTCTAATATGTTTATCTAAATTTTTTTTAATAAAATTGATTCTATCTATTTATTAACTAAGTTGAATAAAAAAATTATAAACCTTATAGAATAATTTTATTCATTTTTATCCTTAATAAAAACTTTAAGGTTGTATAATTTTTTTTTAATTATTTACTTATTTTTAATTAAATTCTTTTTATAAAATAATTATTATTTCCTATTCACTCATGCGCTTAGTATCCTTTGTTTATTGAAATTATAATAATAATAGATATATATATATTATAAATTATAAATTTATTTAAATTTTAACTATATATTTATTTTTAAATTAATGATTATAATGTTTTTTTCTTCATTATCCAATCTCCTATTTTGGAGGTATAAGCTTTTGATTTAATTTGAAATACAAAGAAGAGTATAGTTTATGTATTGTTTTTACTATATTTATACAATAATGTAAAACCAATATGCATTTTTTAATTGCATGTAAAAAATATATGCTAAAACTAAAATTTTGGTGCATTTAATCTATTTTTTAACTTTTAGTAAATACTCCCTCCGGTCTCTTATAAGAAAAAATTAATTAATTTATCAAGATTAATAAAAAATAAAAATAAAAAATATGATATAAATTTAAATTTTATTTTTAAAATATCTATGTTATTAAATATTTAAATTGTTAGCATGAAAAATAAATGAGCATCTCGTTAAAAAAAATATAATAAAATAAAAATTAAAAAATTAATAATTAATTCATCTAAAAATTGATTATGTTTCTTATAAAAATTTTGTTAATATTTTCAGCTTTTAAAATTGATTTTAAAAATTTATAATTGATAAGATTTTATTCAAAAAAGTTTATATGTTACATTTATATATTTTTAAAATAATAAATATATACATTTTCAATAAAAAATATATAATGTTTTTAGATATTTAAAATCATCTCTGAATGAGAAATTTAAGAATTTTAAAAAATTTTAAGTAAAAATGAGTAATTATTAAAAGAAGAATGATATATAAAAAAATTATAAATAATAATTTAAAAAAAAAAGAATAATAGAAAGTTTTAGAAATTCTTTCTAGATTATAGTTATTTGAAATTTTTTCTATTTAAAATTTTTTTATTATTTAAATACATAAAATTTAATAATTCTAAATTATTTTATTTAAATATAAAGTTTTGGTTAACAAGTTTTATAAAATTTTTGTTAACCTTAATTATGAGAGTTGATTTTAAGCATAAAAAGTGATATTTTTTTATTTAAAAAGAAAGCATATATTAAATTTTTATTTTTAATATAATAAATAATTTTCAAATAATAAAATCTACCATTTTAAATATTTAGCTTTAACTCTTTCTTATAGAAAGAAATGCAAGGAGAAATTTTTTATTAATAAATATAAACAATTTCAATATCTCCATTATGATTTGTTTTTTTTTTTTTAAAATGGTTGCATTTTTATAATTACAAACTAAATATATCAACTAAAAAATAATCACACACCAAAAATACCTTTTTTACTTTTAGTTACTTTCTTTAATTTGCTGTGTTAATTACTTACATATAAAAATGTTAATGGTGTAATTTTGCAGTGACACTAGCTCCTTGGGTCATTCACGGCTCTTATTATATGTTAGCGAAGGATGAGAATAAAAGGGATATGACAAAGTTTCTCGTATTTCCACTTTTATTGTGGCGTATGTTTCATAACCAGATATGGATCACCCTTTCTTGTTACCAAGGCAGAACTAGAATTGTTGACAAGGGAATTGAATTTGATCAAGTTGATAGAGAAAGAAACTCGTTAGTTTGTGCAACATCAATATTTCAACAATCGTCTTCTTTTTCTTTTGATTTTAACGACTAAAATGTTTGTCATACATATAAATAATAATTTATATCCAAATACATATGGAAGTACGATGTTGATCTGTTTTTTTCTTAAATGGCAATCGTTTGATTAGAGATAGAAATGGATATAGAAAATTTTTCATATTTAAGACAATTGAGGCTGCTTGACGACTTAATGATTATTTTTTACCCAAAAAATGATTAAACTATATATCTATGGTAGCTACACTCATCTATATTTGGCTAATCAGTTGTCATAGTTCATTTCGTTTTTAGCAAACAAAAAAGTATGAACTACAGCTGTTGATTAATCGGATGTAGATTGATGGAACTAATGTAGATACGTAGTTTAATATTTTTTATACATATATATTTAATTATATTATTATTATTATTATTGCTACTGCTGTATCACACCTACTTAATAAAAAAATAATGTTATATGTATTGTATTTATCACACATTCTTTATGTATTTTATATGTGTCTTTATAATATATAATATAATATAAATTAAAGTCTCCTATTATATTGGCTAGATACATAAAATATTAACAGGATTTATTTATCTTATATAGATATATTATATTGATTCATAATAACATATTATTATGAGGATTATACACGTAAAGTTTTACATATTTTAAATGCTCATAATATATTATTGTTTAGGGTACTTTAATTTATTCAATTATTTATTCATTATGCAGGGAAGCATCACATCTTCCAAACAAATGGAGCGATTATGGCAATGTTGCTTCATGGGGACCAGTGGAGTTTCTTTATTATTGGTTACACAGAGCACTTCATCATCACTTTCTCTATTCTAGATACCATTCTCACCATCATTTTTCCATTGTCACTGAACCCATAACTTGTGAGTCACATTAATTGAAGACGCTGCATGCATGCTTGTGATTTTTCTTTTATACTCCTGCATGCAAGAGGAGTATAAAATTAAATCATTTATAAGACTTTATTGTAATATTAAAAGCTTACCTTCAAATTAGGACCACCTGCAAGAGTTCAGGTGAAAATTGGTTCGAATTGAAAGATAAATATTTAACTTCACTCGAAACAGATTTCAAATATTTTAGGTCCTCTTTATAATTAGACACTTAAAAAATATATAAAATATCTCATATTTTGTATTCTAATTTTGACTAAGATATAACTAAATAAAACTTGTTAATCACCTAAAATAATTGTTTAATTTGTTTCATTTTTTTATTTTAAACAGTTGATGCCACTTTATGTTTCAGTAAATAAATAATTTATTTACACACATCAATTGTCATAAACTAACGCTTGAGTTGAAAAATTCCTATTAACAAAGAATAATTTAATATTAAATCTTTTTAGTAATTAAAAATCTTTTATAATATATATAATTAAAATAACTTTGTAATATTTATGCTAACAATTTATTTTATTAGACAAGACTATATAATTAAATGCAATCCTAATGTTTAATATTTTTTCTGTAAATAAATCATATATTTTTGCAGTGTTTATTTTGAGGAGATTTAAGGTAACATTTAGGATAAAATATATTTTACTCCTCTTATCGATTTCTCAGAGAACCCTCTTGTCCTTTTTTTAGACACTAAACATTCATGTATTTATTTTTTTTTATCACTCTATGACCTCCTTCTAGCACCTTTTTTTGTTTTGTTTTGTTTCCTTTGTAAGAGTTAAATGATATAAAACAAGTATAATAGGATATTTTGAGAAAATGTAAAACTATATAAAAAGTATAGTACATTATCTTAAAATTAATTTCCTAAGTAGTCTTACTTAACCTGCACAGAATTTCTCTTGTTATATAATTTGGAAATGAAAAGGGATAAAGGTAGGATTTGATCTTTCATTACGCAAGGAATTATATTTTTGAGATATTAAAATTGTGTCATTTTTATTAAATTATTTTTACATATATATATATATATATCTAAATAGTAATATGTATTTATTTACATTTAAAAGTAAGCTGTTGAATTTATTTTATTTTATTTTTTAAAAATATTTATTAATTATTAAAAAGAGATATAAATGAATGATAGTATATGAAAGAATATTAATCTTTTCATTAATCGGTCACAGTTGATACATGGTGCAACAAAGAAAAAGAGAAAAGTTGGTGTGTCGCCTAAAATTAATGACATACTCTACTCTACCGTATTATACATAGAACATATAGTAAATTAGTTGGGTAAAATACTGAAATATAATTAGTCGTAGTAACATGTGGGTTATTTAAAATTCATTTTTTTTTCGATTTTGTAACATTTGGATAGGTATTGATGTCTCTTCAATAAATGCCTGACATCTTAAATATTAATAAAAGAGATGGAGAATAAACATTATTCAGCTATATTATATGTAATATTTGAAAGGGATAAAAATTGTCATACTAATGAAGATATTAACAGAGGAGAAAATGGATGAATTCACTCACATTTTACAGAGATATCAAACATAAATTAAAAAGAATATCAATATCATCTTAAATTCTAAGATAGTAAAGAAAAAATCTTTAAAATTTTGTTACTTTTATCTTCCATGCTCAAAGCAACACTTTCTGCATTAGCTGGTTGCATCTTTTGTTGTGATGAAATCTAAATCCTTAATTTTGAGAACTAGTTTATAAATGTAATAACCACCCTCAATGGTGGGCGTGTTTGGGTATGTGACTTACATTGGTTTTATGAACAATATGGGTCATTGCAACTTTGAAATCATTCCAACATCGTTCTTTATACCCTTCATAAACACCTTCACCCACTTATTCGGTTTTATTTTATTTTTTTAGTTTCCTAGCATTTTAATTTTTGATTATTTAATTTTTATAAATTAAAATTTTATTTAATTTTTTATTAATCCTTAGTTTGTATCATTATTTTTTAAATTTTTTTCTTAAAACTAATTTACATTATTAAAATAAAAACATTGACTAATTTACATGATTTTGAAAGTAAAGCACAAATATGCATTATATTAAAAGTTAAGATGAATATGTAAAAATTAAATAAGTTGGAGATCAAAGTATTAGTAAACTTTTATTTTATTTTATTTAAATTTATTAATGTAGAATTGATCTTAATATTAAAGTTTCATTAAAAATATAAAATAAATATTTTTAACAGTAAAATAAATCTTAAAAACGTTGTGAATACCTTTCCTTTTATACAAAAGATTTTTACCCAATAGCATCTTTATATTTATTTAAAAATACTTTTTTTATATATGTACAAGATCTATATCGGGCAAAATATCCTTTAGTAATTTATAATTTTGTAAGTAATATGTAATTGATTATTATAAAAAATATGATTAATGGTATAAAAAATTGTGATTAATTACTTAATATAGATTATGAATAAAACTTAATTATTTTCAATTAACGAAATATAGTTAATCAAATTATTTATATGACTAATCGATTATATATACGAATAATCAATTAATAATTATTAATAATTATCAACATGAATGGTTCACATATTTCATCACTCTGAATCCGTAAGTTCCAATAGAAGACACCATCATCAGTTAGTATCGAGACCAATTTTATTACATGCCGCTTTTGACTTGAGAGACTAATTAAATAATGTTTATAAAATATTTAATTTTATAACTAAAAGTCTCCCAACTATTTAGATAATTATTATTTTTGAATTTAAAATTTATAGTTAAAATATTTTACCTATCATTTTTTCTTTAAATTTAATTGAAACATAATATTAAAATGAAAAAAAATTAATTTGAATTTTTGTGAAAATTATCATATAAATTTTTAGATATCTCAATTTAAGTTTTAGATTTAATTGCAACTCTTTTCATCTTGGTCTTAATTTTTTCAAGCAATTTTAGTCTTTCATCACTTTCAAATTTTAGTAAATTTGGTTTAACCCAATTTTATGTGACCTAAAATTGTACAATTCTCAATTTTCTATTCAAAATATCTACAATTGAATTGATTAAATTATCTTTTATTTTCAATCAAAATATGAAATTCCACACAAAATAAAAGAAAATATCAATTTTTTTCCTATAAAACTCTAATATCACATCTAATAATATTTTTCAAATTTCTTTCCTTTAAATTTTTAAAATTATTTCATATTCTAGTACCATTATAAATACTTTAAACAATTTAGATAAAAAATATAATTGGAGAATTTTAATTAGAAGAAAACCAATAGAACAATAAATTTGCTAAATTTTGAGAATATAAGGATCAAACTTCTTTGAAAGAAACATAAAAAAATCAAAACTACACCTAAACTAAATTAGAGGGATAAAAAATAAAGATCATTTCTTGCAATATGGAGGAACTTTCAATGAGAAAATATAGGTGAGGGTTTGCTAGACTTTGGTAATTTTTCATGTGGACTTTATGATTTGTTCGATTAGGAGGAAGGAAGAAAAAGTAGATGTAAAAAGTTTTTCCATTACTTGTTTGTACATGAAAATAGAAATAACGTTATTTTTTGAGGAGAAAATGTAAAATGTCTCATTGGTAAGAGTATTTTTCTCTTAAATTCATGGCTGTGGTTGAGGGAAAAGGTGAAAGGTTTCTTCTCCTATTATGACTAGATTATTAATCCTAAATCTTTTGTTTTAATTCTATGTAACTTGACTCCCGTCGTCTACTTTGGGTGGATACCTCTTGTATCCCTTTAATTTATCTTTTCATTCTGCTGATAAAAAATAAAAATAAAAAATAATCCAAACATTTATTAAATATGTTGCTCGACACTATGAGCATCTTGTCCCCATATCTTCACAAAAAATAAAATAAAGCCTAATATTTAATATTTTTTCTTTTTTTGTACGAATTTATTAACTTTATTTCTAAACATCCTTAATATATAAATCTTTTTAATTGATATACTTTATCGTATATGGGTTTTGATTTTTATATATTTGTATAGTAAATTTATCTCTTTTTAATTTTTAAAATTTTTCTTTTGTATCTATTTCTTCATTGTATATTTTAAATATGGTGGAATAAAATTGAATAAATAGAATTGCTCTTTGTAATATCTCACAGGTTTCACTCTTTGCACCATACCCAGTTTAGGACAAATTACTCCTTGTTTATGCCATTTTATGACTACATCTATGGCACAATGGACAAGGATTCAGATCAACTACATGAATCAGCATTAAAAAGAGAGGAAGAGACCCCAAATGTTGTGCACCTAACCCATCTCACTACTCCTGAATCCATCTATCATCTCAGGCTAGGATTTGCTTACTTGGCTTCTAAGCCTTATACACCAAAATGGTACCTTTGGTTAATGTGGCCTGTGACAGCTTGGTCCATGGTCCTCACATGGCTTTATGGTAGCACATTTGTTGAGGAGGGTAACCGTTTTGACAAAAACTCAAGCTTCAAACTTGGGCAATACCCAAATACAATCATCAAGTAAATATAAAGATTTATTTTAATCCTTTATAATTACATATATTTGTTTGTTTTGTAAATTTTATAGGCACTTGTTCAAAAATATTTAATTAATTAGTATGTAAAACGAAATTGCATGCATTGGAATTTTTTTTTCTGGTAATATATTTATAAAATCCTAATAAATACTAATGCATGAAGTTATTGAGCCTACATAACTATTTGATCAAAGAAATGGTCGATTTTTCTCATTTTTTATTTGTATCGTTATTTAAGGGATTAATTACTTTAGCAAACCTTCTAATTGCATGTAATCTTTTTTTATTATATGGTAATGTATAAAACGATAGTCCTTATAACTAGGTTTTTTTCACGGTACTTTATATACAATCACAAAAAATGGCTATCACCAGCATGATAGAGGAAGCATCATTGGATGCATAAAGAAAAGGCATAAAAGTGGTGAGTTTAGGCCTAATGAATTAAGGAGAGGAACTTAACATGTATGGAAGAGGCTGAGCAGACATTCAAAGTTAAAAGTTAAGGTTTGTAAATGGTAGTAGTCTTGAAGTTGCTCTTTTTCTTAATATCATTCCTAAAGGAACAACTCATGTGTTAATTAGGGAAAAAATTATTAAGGTTGTTTATGCTATCGCCTTCACTTTATACCAACAAGTGTTTACGTCATTATTTTCTTAAATTTTTAATAGATATTTATATGGATAAATTTGCAATCAAAATTATGAGAAAATATGAAAATAAAAAAATTAATTTTATACGATTGGTAAAAATATAAAATCTTTATCAAATTTTATTTTTAAATGTAAAATTTTAAAAAAATCCTAAAAAATCTAGGTCCAAAATTAGTTATAAATTGAAAAGATATAAATATCTTATTTGTATCTAAAGTTAAATTTGTAATAAAAAACATTTGATCCTTTATAGTATAAAAATTAAATATTTAAATTATTAATAATTATGAATAAAATGAACGAAATATGTAAAAAAATAATAATTTAACAGAATTTTAATTCTTTTTTTACGTATTTTTTTTGCATAGAAAATTTAAGATCAGTACTTTTATTCATTAACTTTCAAAAAAGTTGTTAAGATAGTTTGAAGAAATTTGATTTGAACTTAAATTTTTGAAAAAAATATTAAAATAAAATTATTTTTATTTAAATATATTTTTGGAGTTAATTACAAAATAATTTTGATTTTTGATATTTACATTTTCATATATTTTTAATTAATTTTCTAAATCCACATGTTTTCAAGATTCAAGTAATGTGAAGGTTGTGTTAAGATCTATACTATTCTTAGAATATTAAATGATAAAATATGCTACTTTTGTATATTAAAAATTTATTGTGTGAGATTTAAAAATAATTTTTTAATAATATCGAAATAAAATTAATTCAGATTTTTACTAAAATTAAATCAATCATTTAAATTATATAATTTTTCAAATTCACATATGCATAAGGTTCAAGTGAAGCGAAAGTTGCACCAAAATCTATACGATTTTTAAAATATGAGATAGTAGAATATGCTACTCATTTATATTAAAAGTTTGTTGTGTTGAAAATTTTAAAATATTAATTTTTCGTAATATCAAAATAAAATTAAGTGAAACTTTCATTAAAAAACAAATTTATAGAATTTATACTAAAATTTAAAACACTTAAAATAAGAAGAATTAATAGAAATTATTTACCTCTTAAAGATACCTTGAAAATATTGTCTTTCTCCATATCGATATGTATATGTAAGAAACAGAATCTTCCACCTATGCTCTTTCTGTATCATAATCTAACTTTGATGGAACTATGAATGGTAGTCAGAGTGTGCATAAAAATAAATGAGGATCATGTCCTCTTATAAGATATAAATGTAACCTAATCTTATTCCGTTATGGATATTAGGCCCACTAACTCGTACATAAAATTCTCGTCACACTTGTTAGTTGGATTTAAACCCAATAAATACATATACATGGTATTTTTTCAAATCCACAAATAAATCACGTATAATTATATGAGCTTACGAAAAAAATATCAGATTATCCATTCAATCTGTTTTTATAAAATCAAAATCACCAAGTAATAGAAGTTCAACTTATAATAAAAATTTCAACATTCTCTCACTTAGACAATATTGATTGAATTTTATTTTATTTTAAAAATAATTCTAAAATAAAACAATTATGGTAACAAAAATAACTTATACATAATCACCACAGAAAACATGATCATCTCAATCAACAAAACCATTAGTTCATCTTTGTAATTATTATCACCCAATTAGATCTAAAACCATAATTTTACCAATAAAAATTATTGAAAAGAAAAATAAAAAATTTCAAAAAATAATAACATAATTAAATAAGTTTAAATATATTTAGTTACTTTTTTCTATTTTATTAAAAAAATCTAAAAATATTAAAAATAAAATTTAGTCTTTCTTTTTAATTATTTCTTACTCATTCTTAATTTAATCTTTAATAACAAAGTTATTTTACCACACATAAAAACACATCTTCTACCTCTCTATTAAAAAGAGATAAAGGATACACATCCTCACCATTTTCAGTTGTATGATTTGCACTTCCTCTTTTCTCACCAAGACTCTCATTGTGGAGCTTACAATAGAAAAAGGCAAGATACTTAACTCCGAGGAGATTCTCCTTCCCCGACGGCTCTCATAAATAATAATCTCTCTCACACGTCTCCACTCTTTACACTCCCACCGTCCCAGATTTGTTCCTGGACACATGCTCGCCTACCTTTCACTCATCCAACCCACACATTCTCACATACACTAATATTGATCCTCTTCTCTTCAATCAACATTTCTGGACATGGCACACAATCTATAGATGTAAGATTGAACACATAGCACCCTTATCTGTCCCGCCATGAACATCAGATCATTTACATAGCCTGACTCCATTCCAAGGCCAATGGATGGTGATGACGTGTAGCATGGAAGCATGATTCTGGCCCAAAAACAATAACCTCTTCTCCTGGTCAATCATTTTCCTTTCCTAATACTTTGCTTTGTCTTATTCGGTTTTGGCTTACTATAATTGCATGTTTAGTTGGCTGGGAAAATCTTTCCGAAAGCAATGACAATGATCCCAGTAATGTTTATCGTAAATATAAAACTCCCATTTCCTCTCTCCTCCCATTTTAGTTATTAGATTAGTTCATGGTAAATATGATTTGTTGGCTGCTTGTTTTATTAGAATAACGTAGGCCATGCAATTTTCAGCAAATGAGATATAGGCTTAAAAGTGTGTGGGTCATAGTTCGGCAAAAATAAATACTTGGTAGTGTAATTAAAAATAGATATATATAACTAATTATTTACATAATCTCCACACTAAATTATCATGAAATCATAAAAGAGTATAGTTTTAATTGTGATTAGGATGCAGGTAGTTACAGCTTTTTTTCCCATTCGAATGTAAATATATAAACACCTATATAATAACATAATGAATAAGGAAATTTTATTTTCATATAAGTTACTGTATATTTCAATTGCAAAATTTAAGTTATATGTGTTTATTTTTTTACAAAATTTAAGATTATGTCTCAAATAAGTATTAAATAAATTTTAGATTTCACTTAACAAACCCTAAATTAATATGTATAACATTCTTTATTGATGTATATTTATGAGATTATTTTAAGATTTATAATAAAATTATTCGTTATCTTAAATCTCATGTACATGTAGATTCGAAATAATTTTAATTCAAGATCTCATATAACAAATATTTAATTTTTAGGTTAACATTATCCGTGAATGCATATTTTAGGAATCATAAGAATTTATATTGCAATCGACTATTATTTTAAATCTAACGCATATGTAAACTTATAATATTAATTAAAAATAAAAAAAAAAGTATTAAGAAAAATTATTTTATAATTTATTTCTTATAAATTTTATTTATTAAAAAATTAAATTACTTGCCCATTTTTTCTCAAAATCTAATCAATTAATTTTTTACTAAATTCTTTCCAACAAATTATAAACAAAATTTATTTTTAAAATTATTTATTTACAAAATTCTTCATTTTATTGTGAAATTAAATAGATAAAACTATGTACACCTTCAAATTTTTTATCGCATCAAGGAGAACATAGGGATCAAATATATTTTGTTTCTTTAAATTTTATCTTATCTTTTTATAAATAATTCAAATATTTAACTTTTATATTGGAATAGATTAAATAAGTTTTTCTTCAAAATTATTTTAGAATTGCACATTTAACTTTGAATACCGTTCTTGGAAATGGGTTAATAGGATGTCTTGCATCTTTCCTATTTGTAACTAACTCCCAAACCTACCTAAAGCTCTCTAGGATTTTCCAAAATTTATCCTTAAAAGTAAGATTTGGTAGCAACTCCACATTTTTATCTATTCAATAAATAAGATAAACTCACATGTAAAAGCTATTAGAACTTGCAAATTAATACTTAGTAATGATTTTGTTGTAATTTTAGAAAAAACCTTTAATATTCCTAGTTTTTCTAGAAATTTAATTTCTATTTGAAGGCTTATTCCTGTAGGATATAACTCTAATTTTATGAACGCCGGTTTCAGTTTATATTTTAAAATTGAACATGTTGGTAATGTTGTTTTGTGCCATGGTATTTATTTCCTTAATTTGCAAAATAGCGTCACTCATGATATTTTGCATGTTCAAACTAGTACCAAATGGTGTGTTACAAATAATGATTCTTCTACATTATGGAATGGAAGATTAGGACATATCTCCATTGAGAGAATTAAGCAATTAGTGAACGATGGAGTACTTAGTACTTTAGATTTTACTAATTTTAAAACTTGTGTAGATTGCATAAAGGGAAAGAAAACTATCAAGTTTAAAAAAGATGCCAAAAAAGTTCAATTGTATTAGAAATCATCCATTCCAATATTTGTTATCTAGATATGGACGCTCAAGGATAAAAGTACTTCATCACTTTTTATAAATGAGTACTCACAATATATGTATCTCTACATGTTTCATAACAAAAATAAGCATTAGAAGCCTTTAAGGTTTTCAACACAAAAGTAGAGGAACAATGTGATAAGCAAATTAAGACTGTAAGAATTGATAGAGATGATGCGTATTATGGTAGATATACTAAGGATGGATAAACACCACATTTATTTACGAATTTTCTTCAAGAAAATGGAACAGTGTTTAATACACCTGTCAAGTTCTCCTTATAAGAATAATGTAGCAGAAAGAAAAAACTAAACTTTGATGGACATAGTTTGTAGTATGATTAAAAGTTCTAAACTGGCAAAGTCATTATGGATTGAAGCTCTCAAAATAACTGTGTATATATTAAATCGGATTGCAACTAAGGTTGTCTTTAAGACACCATTTGAGTTGTTTAAAGGTCGAAACTAAGTTTACAACATCTGCATATATGAGATTCCCATTTGAGGTGAGATTTTACAACTCATAAGAAAAGAAGATAAATCTAAGGACCATTAGTGGACATTTCATTGTATATGTTGAAGTTTAAAAGGTATAGGTTTTATTCTCAATCTAATAGTACTAAAATTGTGAAGACAAGAAATGTTAAACTTCTTGAAAATGATTTGATGTGAATACTGAATTATGTCCGAGGGTAGATTTAAAGTTCAAAATAAATCATTTTGTTTTGTTTTCTTTTTAGACTAAAATAAAAAAAAAACGAAAAGTCCTGAAAAAAAAAGGAAAAGAAACAACAGAAAAATAATAAAAAATAGAACAAAAAAAAATAAAAAATAATAATAATAGATAAAAACAAATAACAAAAATAAATAAAAAGAAAGAAGAAGGAAAAAATAACAAAAAATGGTGAAAAATGTGAAGAAAAAGAAATTGTTAGGAAGTAGTTAGGAAGTTAGTTAAAGGTTAGTTAGAAAAAAAACAGAAAAATAAAAAAGCAAAATAAATAATAAAATTAAAAAATATAAAAGTGATAAGAAAAAATAGAAAAATCCAGAAAAAGAAAAAAAGAAAAAGAAAAAATAAAAGAAATATAAAAATAAAAAAATTCTAAAAAATCCAAAAAAATAAAATAAATGGTTATTTAAAAAATGAAAAACGAAAAAAATAAAAAATAAAAAACAGAATTAAAAAAAAAAAGAGAAGCATGACTTTTGGCGGGAGATTTAAAAAAGGAGGAGAAAGCAAAACAGGGGGCTTTTTCTGATTTTGGGTAAGAATCGCTCTGTAATTCCTTTTTTTTTTTTCGAAAAGCTTCTCACAATCCAAGGGGATTCCTTCTTTCTCTTTTCTTTTTGGAGGTTTTCTTCTAAAAGAGACTACATTCTGGTTCAAAGAAAGGCTGACTCTTTGGATTTTTTCCTTCACTCGCATAGCTAAAAGAGATCCATAACCATAAGAACTCTAAAGAGACGTTCTTCTCTGCGCATCACAAGAACTCAAGATAAAGAGAAGATCAGGTTCCATTGGTTCTAGCACTACTTTGAATTCTGTTGGTGTGTTGCAGGTTAGTCAAATCTTGTTGATTTTGAATGATTTTGCTTTAAGTTACTACATTAGTTTATGTGATTCTGCATAAAACTCGTTTAAATGCAAATCTTGATTCATATTTCTTAATTAAAAATTGCATAAGCTTGGGTGATTCGCTATGTTAGAATAAGGATGAGAATTCTGTAGAATCAGCCTGAATGTAACCAGATTAGTCCTGCATGTATGCTTGCTGTTTCGGCATTTAAATCATGGTCCATAATTCTGTTTGCATCAATCTCTCATCCTTGGATCTTACATTCGTTTTCTCAATATGGATTTAGAATCTGTAAATAGGTCCAAGCTGTTCTTCTTCATGTCTTATGTGCAAGCTTATAGTCGTTCCTAGCCATTGTATAGCTTCACCTAGTCGCACAAATTGTCCGAGTCGCTGCCTCAATAAGCATAAGAAATGACCTACAATATCCTTACCTGTTCAGGCACAATGTGAGCTATATGGCAAAAATTCATAGTCTTATCTGTTGCTCCATGGAATCTGCCTATAAAATGCTTAAGGTCTGAACGTCACTATTCATATAGCAAAAGAAGTAGGCAGTGTATGGGCATGCATTTCTGTTCTTGCTTAGAGCTTAGGATCTTCAAGTGTTTGTATGCATAACAGAAATGTCTAAAAGCAATTTAAATTTTTGCTTAACATTGGTGCATGTTTTCAATTAAAATTCATAATGCATTAGGATAAGTAAAAGGTGTTCATGTTCTATATAAGTGAAAGTAGCGGCCTGTGCATAGGGAGCACTTAAACAAGACCATAAATGGTCAAAATCAACAACAAGCAAAACCATCCCTGTCCTAGTTTAGTTAAGTTATCTTTAGAAATGTGGAGTCTAAGTTATAGCTGGGTGAGGAATGGTGACTCATTTGGTGGAGCTCGTCATGTTCCAGCAGCAGAAGTAAGTGGGCCTTGAAATCGTTGAGCCATATAAGCATGTTATATGAGTCTAATCAGAAGCTTGTGTCATTTGGAACCTGCTTCGTTTTGCATTGGCACAGTAGCCCAATTCAGCTACCAAAACTCCTTTGTATACAAGTCGGATAAGAGGCCATTTATTAGCCTTTGGGTCAAGCATGAAGTCTACATTTTGGCCATTAACAGAGGACTACAAATTTGCACCTAGTCATATACTCCGTCTTGATATGAAAGCTCTTTAGAGATGTACGGATCATTAAGGCTTCAGACTTTAATTCACGTACATTATAACGTCATGCTTCAAAAGTTGCAGGGGTGTATGCCCAGGCTTACTTAAAATTTAATTTGGAACATTGGATGTTCAACCAGGCGCTTGACTTAGTGGTTGATGCGCTATCCATATTCCCCAAGGCCTAGGTTCGATTCCAGTACACAGCACTTTTATTTTTAAAGCAACCCATGAATCACTAACTCTTGTATTTAATAATATCCCATTCCTTCTAACTGGGCTATGGTTGGACCATTTTTTAACTGGGCTATGGTTAGGCCATTCACAAATCAGATCAAGTATAATAATGTAAGTCTTTTCTCTATAATAAATCAAGCCAAAATTTTCAAGGGAAATAATAATAAATCAAGGCCAACATTTTCAAAAAATATAATAATAAATATCAATAAAGTTGAATCTCATCTTTTTTTGCGATTAATTTGGGATTAAGCCAATGCTTTCTTGAAATCAAATTTATTTTAATTTGGGTCAAGAATAATCTTTTTTTTACTAAAAAAATTTTAATCAAATCCAATACTTTCTATTTTGGATCAAGCTGCGATTAATTTGGGATTAAGCCCAATGCTTTCTTGAAATCAAATTTATTTTAATTTGGGTCAAGACTAATCTTTTTTTTACTAAAAAAAAATCAAATCAAATCCAATTCTTCATTTTTCTCAATTCTTTTTATTTTGGGTCTAGCTCAATTTTTTTTTAATTTTGAAATCAAAATTCAATTTTTATTTCAAATCAAGCCCAATCTTTTTCTTGAATCTTAAATTAACTCTTCTTATGTTGGGTCAAGTCCAATCGTTTTTGAAATTTAAAACCAATTTTTCTTAAGTTGGATAAGCCCAATTCTCTAATTATTAAATTAAGTTCATTTTTTATTGTATTTTGCGGTCAAGCCCAATTTCCTTTTATTCATTGTCTTTACTAATTTTGTTAAAAACGTCTGTTTTAAAATGACTATTTTAATTTTCTAAAATTCGTGCAACGGATTCTAATATGAACACACAACATTCTCTACTGTTTCGTGTTTTAATTCATGCATATTCAAATGTAGCTTACGACGATTTGGATTTTGCAAGCACACAATTCTAGAAAATCACTGTTTATACTTAACTTCGTCCAAAAAATCAATTTTTACCTAAAATTTTCCAAGGGATCAAGTCTCTTAAAAAACCAAAACTACGTAACCTTGAGTTTTCCATTACACCAGGAAATACGTAAGAGCAGGATCAAGTCCTGTCAGACTATTTTCATACAAACCTATTTATTTCTATTTTATTTAAAGGGATCAAACAGCTTTCAAAAAATACTAAAGTCACACACTCAGTTTAAGGGTACCGTTCTTCGGAATGGGCGAGTAGGGTGCCTAATACCTTCCCTATTCGTAACCGACTCCCGAACCAAGAATTTCTTCCTCAAGTTAGGGTTTTTCCTAATGTTTTTCCCTTAAAATAAAATTTGGTGGCGGCTCCACAAATGAAAATAATTTCTTTTAAATTTTTAGAGAGTTCGTTGTCTCGTTGTAATTACAGTTATGATATTTGATTGGTGGGAGCATTGGATCATAAAGTGAAAGATCTAAGTTAGAACATCTAACGTACAACCTTTCATATTGATTCATAGTCAAACTATAGTTATTCATCACACTCTTTCAATTCGAGTGCATGTTGAACAACCTATTCCTAAAGCTTCACAAGTTGTTGATAATGATTCAGTAGATCTTATTACATAAACATTAGAAATTAATGAACATTCAGCTGAACAACATGTTCCTTAGTAAGATATTGATACAACATTAAGAAGATTTACTAGAGTAAGGAAATTAATCATTTCAAATGACTATGTATTGTATATGAAAGAATGTGAAATTAATCATTTCAAATGACTATGTAGTGTATCTGAAAGAATGTGAGTATAATATTGGAGTTGAAAATGATTTTGAATATTTTTCACAAGCCATGAGTTGTAAAGAGTTAGAATTGTGGTACGATACCATGAAGGAAGAGATGAACTCCATGAAGAATAACAATGTTTGGGATCTTGTCTTGTTGTCTGAAGGTGTAAAAATCATTGGATATAAATGGGTCTACAAAACCAAAAAGACTCATTAGAAAACATAGAAAGGTACAAGGCTAGAATTGTTGCAAAAGAATTCACTCAGCAAGAAGGAATTGACTATATAAAGACTTCTAGTCTTGCATCGAAGAAAGATTCCTCATGCATCTTGTTAGCATTAGTAGTTCATTTTAATCTTGAGTTGCAACAAATGTATATGAAAATAATTTTCCTAAATGGTAATTTAGAGAAAATTTTTATATAAAATATTCCTAAAGGATTATCCTCTAGTAATAGTGAGCAATTGATATGTAAGCTAAAGAAATGCGTATATAGCCTAAAACAAGCATCCCATATGGTATTTTAGATTCAATAATGTTATATCTTTGTTTAGTTTTACCGAGAATATCATGGATCAATGTATAAGCCAAAAGGTTAGTGAGAGGAAAATTTTTTTCCTTATTATGTACGCGGATGACATCTTACATGCAACAAATGACACAAACATGTTGCACGAGGCGAAATAGTTTCCTTCTAAAAATTTTAATATGAAGGATATGGATGATGCATCTTATTTCATTGGTATTAAGATTCATCATGATAGACATAGAGTTATTTTAGGTCTATCTCAAAAAACCTATATTAATAAAGTCTTAGAAAAGTTTTAGATGAAGGATTATTCACCAAGTGTAGCACTTGTTGTAAAAGGTGATAGATTCAATTTGAATTAATGCCTTAAAAATGGCCTTTGGCAAGAACAAATGAAAAATATTCTATATACTTCTACTGTTAGGAATCTAATGTATGTTCAGGTCTACACAAGGTCTCACATTGCATTTATTGTGAAAATGATAGGAAGATATCAAAGTAATCCAAGTATTGATCACTGGAGAGCTGCATAGAAATTCATGAAATATCTTCAAGGAACAAAGAACTACATGCTTATGTATAAATGTTTAAATTTTTTGGAAGTGATTAGATTCTATGATTCTAACTTCACTAACTACATTGATTCACGAAAATAAACATATGATTACATTTTCATATTAGCTGATAGAGTCATATCTTGAAGGAGTGTCAAACAAACTTTTACTACTACCTTTACAATGAAGGCTAAGTTTGTTTCATATTTTGAGGATTCCTCACATGAAATATGGTTGAAGAGTTTTATTTTTAGGCTTAGACTTATGGATTCCATTTCTTGGCCAATAAATATATATTATAACAATCAACTGCAGTGTTTATGGCTAAAAATAATAAAAGCAGAAGCTTAAGTAAACATATCGATATTAAGTACTTAGTCATTAGAGAACATGTTAAGGACATGAAAGTGATTATTGAACAAATTAACACAAAGCTAATGTTAGCTAATCCTTTGACCTAAGCATGCTACTATACAAATTTAAGTCATACAGTCACTCTAAGACTTAATTTTACTTTGTATTTTGTTGTTGTTAGAACAAATGTTAATAAAACTCTACTTTCATTTCTCATATCTAATATTTGTGTATACACAATTATTTGTTTGGAAAATGTTATTACAATATGAACTTAAAATAAATATTACATTTATTCATTCAATAAATTTAGATAAGATTTAAAAACAAGATATACTGTAATATATAGAAGATACTACTTAATTTAGAAGAAAACATTTCCATGATTCATTTATTATATTTCTAAAATACATAAATTTATGAATTTTCTATTAAAAGCATGTCGATCAAATGTGAGATTTTTAGTCATTCGTGCAATGTGCACATTCATGGAACTTCTCATTAAAAGTTATGGAACAATTCCATTTTATTATAGTAGTCCATAACTTTTCTCTATATATCTATGATTCTATCTATTATCATTGGAGATTTTTTTCTATAAATTTTTTTTATAAATACTCATTTATAAGAAATCTCTTAACATAAAAATAGTTACATAATATTCTATCTAAAATAAATTTTCAGTGCTTAAAATACATTTGAAAATGATCTAGTCTTCATTAAAAAAAATTAATTTATATAATAATGATAAAAAATATTTTAATCCTATTCTACCATTTTTAAATTTTTTTAAATATATATTTATTTTACAAATTAATATATTTTTTTAAAATTTTCACTACAACAAAGTAAGTTATTTTTAGCGGTTAAAAAAGTAATTTTTGGCGGTTTAACACCACCACAAAAATTATTACCAGCATTTTGAAAAATCGCTAGTTTCACCGATGCCACAAATTATTTGTGACTATTTTTTCTTAACCGCGGGCAGGACCGCCAAAAATATAAGATTTACTTTCTAGAGGTTAAAAACCGCCACAAACATTTTGTACTATAAATAAAAAAATATTAAATTTATTGTTGAAGGTGCAGTCCATTTTATATCAAACCTCCAACAATTAAAAAACAGTAAAATAATTTGGAGAAAACAACTCAAATTAAGAAAAAAGAAATATAACAATATAGTACAAACTTACATAAAGTATAAATGTATCTATATGTTATTATTTACCTCTATAACAGAAATGGAGTAAACAACAAAGGTTCTTGAGCCACTCTTTACAATATTTGCACCTAAGACCTGCAATAGTGATTAGCTTACTCTATTTCATATACAAAAAAAATTAGAATATAAAGTTATTCACCATTAATTAAAGAAGCTACATATCACCATTATAAATAAAGCAGGTCAGGATGCAATGCTCTTACCAGGTTAATCAGCCCTGACTCAAATCCTACATATATCCTAACTTCTGAATCAATACTTATAAATTACACAGGATATGTTCAATCCACCAAATTCATAAAACTGGAATTTGAAACATTGCAATAGAAGGCATAGATTTAAATACAACAAACTAGAAACTACTAACTAGTGAAGGAAACAAAAGATGTTTATAAAAAATAAAACATTATTCTTTCTTTTAAAAAAAATCTAACCTTTTCCAAATATTCTCTAAATATAAGGTGATTCAGTCCATCGTGGTTACATCAAGAAATGAGATGAAATTAAATGTAGTATACATCACAACTTTGGAAAACAAAAGAATCAAGTCATCCCTTAATGCTGCTTTTGAAGACAAAGTTGCAAGCCTTAGGTGACTAATACAACTTTTTGAAAAGTTGGAGTTTTTTTTTTTTATGAAAAGATAATTAACTCTAGTAAATTTAATTTAATTTTTTTAATTAGACTTTGTGTAATGTATTAAGCACTGCATTCTTGCAATCTGGTAAGATGCTCACAGACCATGCAGACAAGTGACATGAATTTGAACCAGTTATTACCTTTAGATTTGAACCAATAGATGTAATATTTGGATCAGTAACTATCAATACTTCTTCACAAAGCTTTACCAGCAAAAGAAATTGTGGAAGGAATGATATGATTCATAATTTTTAAAATGAAAAGAATATTAATGTAAGTGTTCTCAAATTAAACAATATCCATTAAAAACAAAAATATCATAGAATGAAGTCACAAATTTGTATAATCTTGTATAGTTAAAATGAATTAACCTCAAATAATTATATACAGAAAATAAAAATAACTCAATACCTTTTCATGGAAGATAGAAGCAAACATAAAATAGTTTCAAAATCAAACAAAAATGAAATTAGGCACAACAGAGTAACAGAAGATGGAATCAAAAGCAAAACCATAAGTGAAGAGGGGATTAGAAGTGCGGTTGGCAAAGTAGAAACCTAAATAAAAAACTCTAAAAAGAAAAATAAGAAACGTGAAAAACTAAAAAAATATATCGTACCTCTGTTAAATAGAGAAGAACGGAGAAGTGAGAAGAATGAAGAACAACTGGGAGCACGAAGAAGACAACTAGACGCATACCTATTAAATTTTGATCACTTATTTCAAAAGCTAAGGTAAATGTGATGCTTTGATCTATTGGAAATAGAATGAACATTACCAGTAGTGTTCCATAACCCCAGATTAATAATACTTCCATTGACAACCACATTTTGCACTAAAATTGTCAAAAACAGTCGGCATATGATCCTGTTTCCACACAAAGAACAGAGTGAAAAAGCAGTAATAATAATGAAAATGCCTCTTCTCTAGAAAATATACTATACAAATACAATTTCCTGCATATTGTTAACCCAACAGTACAAAAAGTTCAGTCTATAATCTCACAACATATATGTACATCGGTTTCTTCTTCTTCTCCTCCTCCTCCACCAGCTCTGTCTCAATTACACATCTGCAAATAATCCACATAACAGAGAACAATGAAAAACACAAGAGAATAACAAAAAAAAAAAACAGAAAAAAAAAATGGTGAAACAAATCCTAATTGCGAAAATGCAGAAAGAGATTGCGAGTGAAAAGGAAGAAATACGAAAATCCTAACAAACCCAGCATGATAGCATTAACGGAGAAGGAGAAGAGAAGAGAAGAGATGACAAAGAAAAAGAGATGAACCTTTTTAGTTTCTCATTCATTTTCTCTTTTCATTAGTATTACTATTATAACGCAAAATAAGGACTAAAAATCCAATATAGAATCTTAATACGTGTTAGAACCTAAAACTAATGATGTTTCGGTAAACAACCCGCATGTTAAAAATTAATAATAAAATAAACAAAATAAATAAATACGTGAGTTATTATTACCGCCAGAAAAAAAATTGCCAAAAATTACTTATTTTTTTTTGTAGTGTTTTGTGTAACTCAACTACCTTAATGTTGTAATATGTTTTTTTATAAAGAAGGCTTATAGATAACTCTCTTGTTTAAAGTTTTAAATATTTTTTAAAATTTAAATAAGTTTTAAAATTTAAATATATTTTATAAAATAAATTATGCATAATTAATCTATCTTATGATTATTATTTTTTAATTTTTTTTAGAAAAAGGCTTATAGGCAACTCTGTTGTTTAAATTTTTAAATATTTATCCTAAATTTAAATAGACTTTAAAATTTAAATATACTTTTATAAAGAAAATTATGCATAATTAAGCTATCTTATGATTAATATTTTAAAGATTTATGTACCGTTTAACTTTCTTACATTTCAAATTTTTATTTTTAAATTTAAATACATTTTAAAATTTAAATATGTTATTACAAAATAGGCTTATATGTAGTTAGGCTACCATGTAAACTAATTTTTTTGAACTTATGCAATTATAACAAAAAATTCATGTGGAACTATTATAACCTAGTTTTCTAAGCCTGTGCATAGTTAGACTATTATAAGCTCCAAAGTTGTTATCTAAATTCAAATATATTTTATTTTAAAATAGTCTTATTTATAGTTAACCTTCCAGGTGACCTAAATTTTTATGATTTATGTATATTTTGACTGTCTTAAGCTTCAATGCTTCTTTTTACTATAAAACTTTATTTTTTTAAAAAATACTTTAAGTTTCTTTGAATTTCCTATTGTACTAAAAGATATGTCAAAATAAAATAAAAACTTCATGTTGAAATAATATATATTTCACAAAACGTTATTTTAATAATTTTATTTTATTTACTTATATATAAATATTTTTGTTACCTTAATTTATTTTACTGTGTAAACAAACATTTTTAAAATTATCCTAATAATTGTATAAGATATCCTTTTTTAAAATTGATGTACTAATAATCCAGTAGGGCTTAGTTTCATTTTTCCTTATACACAAGTCAAACTTCTACTTTTAAAAGATAAATTTTAAAAATAAATTATTTTCAACTTTAAGCGAAATTGGTTGTATCTTCATGTTTTTCATCATAAATTTTCAACACTCTTTCATCAGAGATTCACGGGCATATGTGACAGTAGTTATACATCTTATGGATGAATATATATATATATATATATATATATATATATATATATATATATATATATATATATATATATATATATATATATATAATAAAACATGGGAAGAGAAGAGATAAGTAAAAAATAGCATAGATAATATGAATTAACAGGAGGAGAAAGATTTAAAAATAAATAAATATAGTGTTTGTAAAACAAAATTTTATATATGAAAGTGAATTTTCAGACGGATGACTTATGCGTTATATAAACATACTTTCTATTACATAGCAAATAATGCGAGACACGAAGTCTAGTACAGAGGTTTGGGGATGAAATATATATAATGTTACAAGAGTTATATAATATAGTTTGATAGAAGCATATATAGTATCATATAAATATCTATCATAACCTAGTACATATATTGATTGAGATATATATATATATTTCACATAGTGATCTAGAATTAAAATCCTAATTAATTAATTTAAAATTGAAGCCAAGGGATTAATCTTCAAAGGCCTAAACCCATGGTGAAGACTTGCTTGCCATATTTTCTCAACACTAAACATTGCATTGCCGCACTCATTAACGTTCCAACCTTCTAAAGCATGCAATATTCCAGCGATGCGCCATGCACTCATCACTCTTCTTGGCAGCCAGTTCTGTTGCATTTTTTTTTATTAGCAAAAAAGAATTAAAATCAGAGAGATAAACATTTTGAAAAATAAAAATTAATTTTTTTAAAAGAACTTTGCTATATTCTCTTATTTCCTCAATCCTCCTACATATCTTGCTTTTATTTTATAAAGTATGTGATAAATAAAAAGGTTCATATATTTATTACCTTAAATATAAATATAAATTAAAATTATTTTATATTTTATTTATTTAGTAAAAAGGATTTATAAAAATAAATAAAAATTAAAAGAATTTAAAATTATTTTTAAAAATAAAAATGATGGTCAATTTAATCTTTTCAAAGTTAAAGTCCCATTAAAAATAAATAAATTGAATTCTTTTTATATATTACATAAAAGAAATGATAATTTTTATTTTTCTAAAAACTAACTCGATCGATCCAAATCTTTGATATTATTTATATGAAATTAATTTTAGCATAAAAAATTTAGAATAATGGGTAGAGAGTTAAATAGAAGTGTATCAATTTACCTCACAAGAGTGCACATTGACCAAAGAAGGGGGAGCTATCATAGCTGGTGGGCTATGGTAGAAGCAGTCTTTGCGCAGTTTCTTTGGAGGGACTTGTGAATAAGGTATGAACAATGATCCTTTTGGTGCCTTTTTCTGTTCAGCTTCATCACATAGTTCTCCTACTACCCATATCTGCCAATTCAAATGAATCCATGATTGTACCCAAAAAAAATAATAAAATGAAGCCATAGTTTTGACAATTAATATATTTTTTCCTTCTTCTTTTGTCCGGAAAATATGATCGTTAGAATCATCGTCTTTATTTTTATTAAATTTAAATATATTATTCCGATAAATATTAAATTTAATCTTAATTCTTTAATTTTTTTTATTAATTAGCTTTGATTTTTATAAAAGTTTTAAAAATATATTATTATTAGTGATAATGTAACTTGTGTAATCATATTAGATCAACAACTATTTTACGATAATAAATAACGTAATATATTTAAATGAATATATATATATATATATATATATATATATATATTGCATGAGAAGGACACTTGGAAACATACCTTTCTTCCACCGTCAATTTTTCTTCTACTGAAATTGTAGTGTCTCTTTTCTATACTTGGATAATGACATTTTGAAAATTCGTTAATGAATTTTGAAAATTTCTTTCAGGAACTCTCAGACGTGCTTATGCAAGTGCAATTAGCAAGAAAGGAATACTGTGACCAGACTCGTTAACATATGGAACGAGAGGAAGGCTTTTAGTACATGGGATCAAGGTCTTAAGGATGAATTCATGGAACAGAATCCCCTTCCATTCCATGAAAATAAAACAAGTCATGAGGTGTTTTCCAAAACAAAAAAATCTTGCAGCGTTTCAATTTGTTTTTTTTGTTTTTTTTTTTTTATGAAAATCTTGATGAAGAAGCTGCCTTAAACAACTGCTATGCATGGTGGGAGTAAAACATTGGAATATGTTTTTAAAAAAAATATAAATTTGCTCAAAAATCCAATCACCTTACATCCTTAACTTCAGAGATTTAAGTAAGTAGAAATAATTTTAAAACATCTTTAATTTTAAATAAAATTTTATTTATTATTTATAAATTTAAAATTATATTTATTTATTTAATTAAATTAGTTAGTTGATAATTAATAATTTAATTCTTTAGAAATATAAGTAAAAAATTAAGATTAGATTTAAAAATTATTTAAATTAATTATAAAATAGTATATTAAAAAAATACTATACTAAAATTCTGAATTTACACTTTCTAGATCTACATCTTATTTATAGGTGGAATTTTATATCTAAAAATTTAGGTGTTTGATAAAATATATTGTTGCACTATATTCATAACATTTTCTAGACAATAAAAATTTTATAATATTTTTACAAACTTTTAAAACTATAGTTTTTAAATTTAGAATTTTTAGAAATTTTTTTTAAAAAGAACATCATTTAATCATTTTTAAATTATGTAAATATATTTTTATATAATAGGCATAAAATATATTTAATTAAAAAATTTGATAAAAAAAACTAAATTAATTTTTATTTTATAAAGACATGTAAAATATAAAAATTATTTTTTTTCTAACCTTTAATAATATTTTAAATAAATATATATATAATTGATATTTAATTGACCTACTTATAAAAAAGTGTAATATTTAAAATTTAATGTGCAAGGATAAGGTATGAAAAAGTTAGAAAAATATAATGTTAATATTTATTTCATAACATTTTTATAAATTAATTTATTAAGTGATCCTATATAATAATTTAAATTTTTATTTTTATAATTAACTTTTTAAAAATTTGAAAAATAGTAAAATTTATCAAGTAGTTATACATGCTTTAAATATGGTCCTATTAGATGATGAAGATAAAGATAAAGATATGCATGGTTGAAAATTACGAATGTGTAAAACATAAAGAATATGATCGTGTAAAAGAGTTTATATGAGGATGCAAAAGTAGGATTATAAGACCATACAAAAAACTACATGACCGTTAAACATTGTACAATTTATTAATGAATAGTGTATTGTTAATTAAATAAAATTGATGATTATAAATTAAGTATCTTAGTAGTTGTTTGAATGATATATATATATATATATATATAATAATAATAAAATAATAATGAGATTATGAAAGGAAGATTGATGTCTCGTATGAGAAAGTAGTAACTTAAATTGCATCCTACTAAAAATTGAATAAAATTCACATGATAGTTAGAAAAAGGGCGATAAGATCATAAGAATTGAATAGAATGTGAAGGTTTTGTTTGAAAAATGAAGAATAAAGAAAGTAATTGAAAGATTAATTATCATGCATCGTATGTATAAAAATGTTATTTTAAAAATCTTTAATATGGAAGATTGTCTACCGGCCCCTTTCCCAAAAGGAGTAGAAAATCAACTTATATCTTAAAAGAGTTAAAATCTATGTAGATGATTTAAAAGGTTGTTACAATGTTATTAATATATTTTAAAGTTTTAAATTTATAAAAATTAAATTTAATAATATTTTTTTAAAAATTAATTTAATTTAATCATATATAAAATAAAAAATATTTTCTTTATTATTATTATTATTAAAATAAAAATTGTGATAGAAGCAAAGATGAACAGCTAAATGGTTAGAGGGATTTATTTACCTTGGTTGTATAGGATCCCGGGAAAACCAAATTCGTTTTGAAATCAGTTTGGAGCCTTAATTGAAGATTTTCATAATCTTTCTTGTACATTGTTGTAACCTGAAAATATTCCATTTATCAGATATTGTATTTAGATATATTGTATGGAATTGCAATAATGGATTTTTGTACTTTGCCCATCATTCTCGTCTTACTTTACTAGAGAAATTTCATATATTGCATAAATATTTTTTGAATTAAGCAAACTTTTAAAAAGTAAAAAAATTAAAGACAATATTTAAATTTAATAATAAACATGCATAATTAATCAGTTCATATAAAATTTAAAATAATTTAAAACAGACAAAATTCAAGATTATGAAAAAATATATAATTAATTTAAATATTTAAACTTTAGAAAAAATAATAAGGATGTCATATGTCATTCTTGATGGAGGAAAAATACTAAATTTCTATTTATCTTATTTTTATATTTAAAGAAAACTCACTTCAAATAAAAAAAAATATAACTAAAATCAATTTTTGTAATTATTTACGATTTAAAATTGATTCTATCAAAATCAATTATTCTTAACACCAAAACAAATAGCCATGCATTTTCCAAAGAGCATAATTTTATTCAATTTATAATAGTAGATTTAAAAATAACTTATTTGAAAGTATAAACAACTAATATTTGAAGACAAAGGGAAAATTTTAATAAAAAAAGAAAAAAATGGAATAAATAAATAAATCTAGAGCAGAGGTAGCTGATTTTGTGAATTATATGAAATTGTAACATAAAGAATTGAAGGTAATTTGAGAGCTTTTAGGAAACGTAAAGTAGGTATATTTTTTTTCCTCCTTTTTTTAATATGAGGCTTTGTGTCTTAAATATAAAGAAATGATAAGGATAGAGTAAATTATTTTTATGCGGAATTTGGACAAATTTTGAGGATTTTCAAATTTGAAATAATGAGATAAATAACAACTTAATTCTCTTACCATTTTAATCTGCAAAAGTGCTGGTAGATCCAAGTCCAACTATTCTACTTCGGCGATACCACAGTTAAACTTATTGAATAGGCTTATTTATTTTATGATATTTCAATAAATGAAATAAAAGATTACTTAATTTGTCATAAGCTAGTTAAATATAAATATTATTTTTGGTTAATCTAAAGTTAACAAATGCTTAAAGACATACCTTAGTACCCCTATCACATAAAGCATTCGCAATGACATATGAAATCTTGTTAAGTTTACCACAAAGAAGCACTTGGCTTGCTTCTCTGGGAATACTCTTAAGAACAATACCCACAGCTAAGCTGCTACCATCCACAATCTTTATCTTAAGCTCAGGATATTTTCTGATGTAAAATTCACCATATTTATTGAGCGAATTTCCCTGCATCCATTGAAGTTTTTTTTTTAAAAAAATAAAAATATATGTGAGAATAAAATAAATGAATAACTACTGATTATTAAAATGATCAAAATGAAATCATATAAATCATGTAAGATTTTAAAAATTCATGTAATTAACTTTTGAAAATGATCACGTGAGTTTTAAAAAATATTTAATTAAAATTATTTATATATAATTGTTAAAATTAAAATTTTCTTTTCTCAATCATGTAAAAATGATTTTTTTCACTATAAATACATCATTTATTAAAAATAATTATATTGATAAAAGGGGACTTGCCTGGTTTAAAAGACCAAGGCTTAAAACCTTAACTTTGCTGGACTCGGCCTGAAGTATTGCATCTTCTATAAGTTTGTTTAATGTTTCTCTTTGCCATTTGAAAAGATACTGAAAAAGAGAAATAATATTATTCATAGGATTAATATTCAATTTTCCTCCTTGAAAAAAAACTAAATATTACCCAAAAAATCTTACCTGTACATGGAATCTTGGTATGACCCATGATTGTAAATTAAGCGTTTTGAAAGCATTCCTCTCCAGAACAAATGTTTGACCATATAACCAAGTCAAAAGAACAGACCAAAGAGTGAATGGCCACATCAAATAGAGGTACCAATCAGAAGATTGGGGTCTTGATGCTAAGGAAGCAAATCCCAACCTTAGATGATAAATGGACTCTGGGGTTGTAAGGTGTGTTAGATGTACCACATCTGCTGAACTTTCTTCTCTCTTCAGTGAAGTTTCATATGTGGTGTCTGTAGTTTTGTCCATGGTTCCATAAATGTAATCATAAATGGGCATGAAAAGTGAGTAATTGGTCCTGAATTGGGTATGGTGCAGTGAGTGGAACCTGTCACAAACCAAATTTATTAAACCCTTCTTTATATATATAATATATAATCTAACAATATTTTATTAGAGTAAAAAAATAAAATAATAAATATAAATTATTAATTTTATTTATTTTTAGTTAATGTATATATATATTGCTTATGCTTCAAGAATTAGTATGCAAAAGAAATAAATTTAAATCCAATTTTTTGGGTGTTTTTTTTACACTATTGTTTAAGCATGTATTGTCAAATTATACACGATTTGTTTTAACTCTTGTAATTATGTTAGACATAATTAGGTAATGGTGTAAAATATTTTATATTGACAATAATCAAATATAAAATTTCAACATGCAATGAACTTAAGCTCAAATTAATAAAACTATTGCATTTTCTGTAGGTGTAGTTTCATTTATCTATAAATGTAGAAAATTTCACATTGATAAAGGTTTGAACTTACCTTTACAAATCTCAATTCTTCGGTGTGTTCTTAATCACGTCATCCTAATGCATCAAAAGTTATTGTCTACCTAACATTCTCACATACTTTTTAAGAAATAGAAACTTCATGATAATTGTATCTATCGAAGTGGTTCTGTTGTGGTCCTTATTATTGGCACTATCACATTAGTTTTGTGAATTTTCTTTTCTTCTTTCTTTTTGTTTTTCTTTTCTTTTCTAAGGTACCATCTATGAATAGTAAGTATACTACATGGATAAACATCCTTTTTAGCAACTCTAATTATTTAATTATTTATATTATAATAAATTATTAATATATAAAATATTGAATGGATTAAATAATGTACAGTTAATTTAAATTATATTTTACTACTACATAAAAGAACTGAGATATATATTAAATCGTCAACAACTATCGCCAAGAAAAAATAGTTAGCAGTTGCAAGAATTGGAATATGCAACATTAATTAATCTTTAATGTTTTGAATTCGCATAGGTTTTAAGATCTCATTATCTGAAACTATGACATTAAGGAGATTGCTAACTGGGTTGTCCTTAGTGATACGTCATGGATTGCTAGTGGCTTCAACTCATTGGTAACACTTACCAGTTTAAAGTAGAAAACTAATTTAATGCAATGACTTTATAAAGCTAACACTTTCCAAACATTGACATATACCCAACTAACGAGACACGTGGATCATATCATATACTCTAGCAAAGCAAAGCTATCATTTATTCAATCTTTTTTATTTATATATTCAATAAAAAATTTATATAATAAAATTTATTAAAAGTTATAAAATTTAATATATTGATAATATTAAATGTTTAATTTTAATAAAAATTTTATTATTTATTAAATTTTTATTATGTATCCTTAAATATATATTAAAAATTATTGTTTATATAAGTGGAATGTTTATTATTTATAGTTTCACACACTATGATACCTATTGCTTCAATCACTCTAATTCCAAAACGATAATTTTTTTTATCTCTAAAGCGGGAAAATTGTATAAGATGAGTTTTTTTAATAAAAATAAATGCTTCAAATCAGTTTGGCATATATTTTTTATTAATTTTAAATAATTTAACGGATATTTTGCAGAGCCTTGTTTTTAAATTAAATAAATAAGACGTACCCCATTTTTAAAATTTAATAAAAATAAAACCTCTGACCAGTTCAATTGAATTTAGAATAGTATTTTAATGGATGTTAATGTAAAGATCTTTACTTATGGAGGAATGAAGAGTAGGAAGAAGAAACTTACGATGGTGTATACATAAGATACTTTAGAAAGGGAAAGGTAGAGAAGATGGCCTTAGGAATGCATTCAAAATTGCAATGACCCATATTGTTCATGAAGTCAATGTATCCGAGATAACCAGCAAAGGATGCTATGGATGCTGTTCTGGTGATCACTGTTGTGTATAATGGAATTGCAAATAGCACAAAATAGGCTATGTGCTCTGCAAATGGATGAATCACAGCTGCCAAATTCAAGAACACAATAATTAAGTGCATGTCTTGTCATTAACAAAATAAATATCCTTTACTAATTATTTAAATTTTTATATTGTCTTTTAGTAGTATAGGTTTTCTTTTAAAAATTAAATTTATCTAATAATATATATATTAATAAAAAAATTTGTTAGTATAAAAGATTAATATATATTGCCAATTTGAACAACACAATAATTTAGTGCATATCTTGTGATTAACAAAAAGAATATCATTTACCAATTATTTAACATTTGATTGTCTTAATAAGTATAGGTTTCATTTAAAAAATTAAATTATTAATATAAATAGTAAGTTTATCTAATAATGTAATATATTAAACTAATAAGTAATTATGTAAGTATAAAGTGTAAATATATACTGTCCAATACAATAAATATTGGTAAAATGAATTATATATTAATTTAAATTAGTTGTCCTTTAAAATATATATTTTTGTTTGTTAATATTTGACAATTTTTTTAGAGTGTAAAATATTTGTATTTTTTTTCTCATCTTGATGTTATGTTATTTGACGAGAATAATGTTCCCTTCATAAATTGAAGTGATATGCCTTCTTAATAGGAGATACATTATCATTATGTGGTCCATGTCTTAAAATCAATAAATATCTTGCAAAAAGGTAGTATATCATCAAAACAAGATATTTTTAGCATAATTATATTATAAAATAAATTGAGTAAAATTTATTAAATGAAAAATCGACTCAAATTATTCAATTAGAGTTACATAAAATTTACTTGATAATAAATTATATCTCAAAAAGTTATATTATTTAGGTGTTGTCTGATTTGAAAAAAATATTTTTTTTTTATTTTTATTTATAAAAGTATTATCTTATTTTTATTCTATTTTTTATTTTCAAAATTTTGTACTGAAAAATAAAAAATAATTATTTTTTATTTTCACTATTTTCTGTCCAAATTATTAAAAATAAAAAATATTTTATAAAGCCAAACATCATCTTCCCTTTCTTGTTAATTATAGAATAAGAAAATTTTAATTTTTTCACAACATTATATATTTTGTTAAATAGAAGGTAAATACTAATAATAATAATAATAATAATAATAATAATAATAATAATAATAATAATAATAATAATAATAATAATAATAATAATAATAATAATAATAATAATAATAATAATAATAAGTTTTAGAACATTTCCTTCCTTTTCAAACAACCAATTAAGCAAAGAGATTGATTAAACATGAAATAAATAATTTAAAAAATAAATTAAAAAAAGAAAAAGAAATGCATACATGTAATGGGTTCAGTGACAATGGAAGAATGATGATGAGAATGGTATCTAGAATAGAGGAAGTGATGATGAAGTGCTCTGTGTAACCAATAATAAAGAAACTCCACTGGTCCAGCATGTAAAAGAACAGTGATAACCACACCATTTGTTTTCCACAAGGGCATGTAATTACTCTCTGGAACTGACATATAACCAATATAAAACACGATCCCATTGAACAGGATCTGGTCATCCCTGCAAAATTATAATCATTTTCATAAGGGGCAGAGAAAAATTAAGTAACAAGACAAATAGCTTCATAAATACCAAAGTTATATTAACACATTTAGAAGACTCAAATACTTATATATATAAAAAAATTATAAAATTATTATGATGAAATCATCATTAAGATATTCATTAAGTACTAATTACCAATTGCTTTCTCGATCAACTTGTTCAAACTCAATGCCCTTATCAACGATTCTGTTTTTTCCTTTGGCTGTTATGTAACGAGAAAGAGTGATCCAAATTTGATCGTGAAGCATTCTCACCATCATATATGGGAAGATGAGGAAGTAACCAAGGTCTCTCTCCTTTGGATCATTCACAAGGAAAGAGTAGGTGCTATGTGCAATCCATGGTGTCAAAATCACCCACTTCCACCAATTTTATGCATACCAATAGCAAACAAAAAGTCAGTTATTAATTATAATGCATGATTAATTGTTCAAGTAATGAGTGAGATTATGGTAAGTATTTGTTGTATTGTTATATCAAGCTTTTAAATCACAATCTATGAATATAGTTAATATATTGTAGCCATATAATATTTAAGGTTTCGGATATATATCCTTACAATGGTTTAATCTTACTAGATATTTTACACAATATTAAAGTTTAAATATTATAGGTCTCACAATTAGCATAATGAGTGAAAGAAAGATAATTCACATCACTTTTTGAAGTAACAAAAAAGAAGGGATGAGAAATTAAACAACATAGAGATACAACAAGTAGCTTAGATAGATATATAAAATCTTTAAAAATAATTGAAAATAAAAATAAAACCTTGAAACTCCCTAAAGGCTTCCATGGCCAATTAGTTAGTATGCCAGGTTTGGATGCCATATGTTTGTTTGTGCCACAACTTAGAGTGAGAAGAGGAGACAGAAAGATTTGTGTGCTGATTTTTTGGAAGAAGGTGACTCCATATTTATAGAGGCTAGAAAGTAGAAACTAAAAGTTAGCTCCATTTATGAGCCTTGATTGAGCTAACTGCACATAGCCGCGTAGGGTGTAGATAAAAGAGATATCATAATTCTAAAAAAATAAAAAAAGATGGGACAGAGATAGAAATACAAAATTTAAAATTTAAAATAAATGAAAAAGTATTTTTTTACATTTTAAAATTTGTGAAATAATTTAAAATTGTGAGATAGAAAAAATACCATATAAATAATGATGTAATAGAAGAAAAAAATATGAAAAATGGAATATATTAGAATAAAAATATAATTAGTATGTTGGATAAGAAGTTAAGATTTAGGTGTACGAAACCTTGAGTCTGTCAGGCACTGGGATCTCAACAGCAAAATAAATTCTACAAACATAATCTAAACAAGAAAATAAATTTTGGAACCAACAAATGGAGTTAGGTAAATGGGGACGGAAAATTTATTTTCGATCGATCCAAAATACTATTTAGAGATTATAACTTGAGAAGGTGAGATCAGGGCATAAAATGACAAAAGCCCAATTTTATTATTCAGGAAAATGATAGCTTTTGGTCATTAACTTATTTTCGACAAAAGTTTTCTTTTAGTATCGTCAATTATCAGCCTTAAAAAGTTTGATTTTAAATGTTTAAAGTAATATAATTTAATTATGAAACAAAATATGATTTTGTTAACATCAATGTTTATCATTAATTTTAAGTATATAAAAATAATAAGTTTTTATTTAAAAAAATACTTATTAATAATAATAATAATAATAATAATAATAATAATAATAATAATAATAATAATAATAATAATAATAATAATAATAATAACTCTTAAAAAATATTTTGCATTATATAGAAACGAAACATTATTGTGAAACCTTTTTAACAAGATAATATAAAATAATATTACCTTAAAATGCTAAGTCAAATGTTTCAATAAAAGTGCATTGATTGATTGAAATAAAATAAAGTGATATTCTAAAAAAAATTATTGAAATTTAAGTAATTTTAAGAAAAATTTATATATATATATATTATGAAAAAAATTATGATGTTATAAGTTGAAAAAAAATTTAATTATAAAAAAAATATATAATAATTGCATGATATTTATAATATGTATAAAAGTTGTATTAAAATTATAAATATAGGATAATATGTAAAATCTTTTAAGTAAGGTAGTTAAAAATTTAAAAATCAAATCATGATATGTCAGTCTGACTCTGACTGTAGAAAATTTCAAACTTAAAGGATATATGTGCAAGATTTGAATCTTTTTATAACTTGAAATTATTTCTTATAATCAAGATTACTTTAATTAGACTTAATCATCTCGATGATATTTCAAAAATTATAATTACCAGTATAATTAATATATTTTTATATAATTTTTATAAATTTTAATTTAAAAAATCTTGAACTATCCATTCAATGATTTCGGATTCACGTTAAGTATAAAAGAAAAGTAAAATTTTTATAAATTTTATATATATTTTATTTTGAAGAAGGAATATCTCAAAAATCATTCATTGAAGCTAATTAGGATTTATAAATGCTTATGGAGATTTAATAGAAAATGTACTAGAAAAATTCTGAAAAATTTTCTATAGCTTATAAATAATTTTATATTAATTAAAATATCTTTTTCTAAAATTTATCTCATAGTATTTCATTTTTTTTCAAAAATAAAGGGTTTAATTGGATTCGAAATGCACAAAGACTTTGTTTTCGCCAGATTATTTTCAAATAAATTTTATTAGAAATTATCTTTTCTAAATAATTTTTTGACATTTTAAAGTGGTCCAAAACTTTTCTATTTTCTCAAACACATAAATTTGATCGAACCGAACCTGAAAAGGTTAAAATAATAATAAAATAATATTATATATATATATATATAATAAAATACAATATATTAAAAAATAGAAGGAACTTCTTCCTTCTTCTTTTCAGTATATTAAAATGCAATAATGCAGTGAGAGATTGCATAAAAATTCAGGATTTTGACAACTTCTCAGGGTATTAGGCACGGGCCACATTCATAACATTTTGACTTAATGATAATTACCATGAACTTGAACTCTCTACGAACATGAAGTCTAACATGTTCATTCATGCATGACATAAACATTGCATTGACCTTTGTATCTATTAATTATTAAATGAACTCTACTCTTGATGATGTTATAGATACTTTAACTTTGTATTATACTATTCATGTATATAAATGTTTAAGAATTCTCAATCTCTATGTTTGTTTTGTTGATCTATGTAGCAGTTTTCCACACCGAAGAACATGAATCGACTTCCATTCCATCATCAGGTAGATCCATGCGTTGAGTGATCGAAGAATTTTTGGAACAAAAAATAATCTCTTGTTGTATAGAATTTAAATAATAAGTTTGTGTATATACATACACTTGATCTGATAATGACCCTCAGTAGCCAGTCAGGTTTCTAGGGTTCTTTATCCTTTTAAAAAAAAACTTCAGAATTATATATATATATATATATATTTGTGTGCACTATTAGTATTTTATTTTGCTTGTTTTATGAAAAATATGGTATCTCTCATTATGATTGAGAGATACAAACTAAGTATGAATATATGGATGATTATATGACAAAAAGGTATTAAAAGAACAACAATATGTTTTTGTATCGATGATACATATAACCACTTTATACAATTAATAGTAAGGGATGTCACACGGCATCATAGATCGTCAACGCCTAGACATTAAGATAGATGCAAACAAAGAGAATGAAGAATGTGTTCAACATCCATTAACCACAAGTAGCTACTATTGCAATGTCTTTAAAGGCAAAACTACTATATGGATGATAAATGTTTCTTATCAAATACATCTTTCCCCACAAGTTCTGATGATCATGCCTATGGATGTCACTATACTAATTCCTTGACAAGTTTACCAATGAAGATCTATCCTTCTTTCTTTTGCCTTTACCTCTTCTACGGACACCCTGCACTATCAGAGGTCTCTTGCTCCTATAGTAGACTTTCCAAAGATCCATGTGCACCACCTACACATGCTTCTTAGGGAGTAGAACTCGTTATAGAAAAAGTGTGAAGAAGTTAACATTACGATAACTTTCTCAAATTGTTTCTAACTATGTGGGAATAAGACCTTCTTACATATATTAGACTCATCAAAGGAGAGAGGATGACAGTGAAAAGAGGAAAGTAAAGAAAGAGAAGATTGCAATGATGAAGAGAAAGATGATAAAAAAGATCCTAACTATAAACTCCTACCATTATCATTAGGAGGAATGAAAAATTAGTTTATTTTTACTCCTTACTACTTAGGGTGAAAAATTAAATAAATAAACTTTTGTAGTATAAGAATTATACCTATACTAATATAATTTTACTTACCGTTTGAATATTTTGTATTTTTTCAGGTATCATTTTTAATTTATAAGGATCGATGTTAATATTTTTTAAAAAATATTTATTACACTGAACATATATAAGTAATAAATATATTTTTTAATTACTATTTTTGTTGTTTAAAATTAGTTCAAATTATTGATATTAACAAATTTCTTTAATTATTAATTTTGATTAATAAATATTCATTCATGTAATACATATTAAGTAAGGAATGGACTTCTAACCATGTGTACAGAAGAAGCTTTGACTAATTAAGTAGTTCTACCGCATAATAAATGTTCTCAACTCCAAGGCAATTATTTCCCGTAGAATATACTTATATTTCTACAGTAAATATTTAATTATTAATATTTTTTTTATCATATTTTTCACTTACAATTTTAAAGTTGATTAATTTTGATGACTTGGCAAAATATAGGACAAAGAAGTCTTTCCCTTCCTCGTATGAAATTTTTTCTCTGTTAATCTAAAGATTTTATGTAATTTTAAGTTTGCATAGATTACCTTTCTCATGGAAATTAGCTTACTAGCCGAGCATGCATATGGATTTGTAGTAACATTAATGGGTATTTTTGTGCACATACGGTTGCAAAGCACTTTTTTAATTGTTTTTATATGGAAAATATTAAAGCAAAAGAAGACTCTTCATTTCAAAATTAGAACAAAATATTAACGTGACAATGATATAATTAGAATATAAACTACATATTATAAACAGTTACTAATTCAAACGCAAGTTATATAATTATTATAAGCTTTATGTTGGTTCAAAAATTAAATGCATTTGTTCCTAACTTTTACCTTCAGCATATGACAAAGTGAAATTTTACATAAATAGAAAAAGAGTGTTTGAAATGAGTTTACTAGAAAGAATACTAGTTAATACTCGCATTTAGTGACGCTGCGATTATGGTTTGAAGTTGTGATATGGTGACCCTCATAATTATAGTTATGGACCACGTACAATTTGAAACTATGATCATATGAAAAGTAATATGTGCATCATGTTAGGTGAAATAGCTTTAAAAAATTTTATAGAAAAATACATATTGAGATCTAAGTTTATGTTGGTGATATTTTAAAAGAGATCAAGTTTCACATTATTTGGTAAAAGGTTTTTTTTTAGGTTTTATATATGGGAGCACATTGGATTTGTAGACAAACAAGTAAGAGAGACATACCTGCGCTTTTTAATGATATTAATGGTTCACGTACTACGTCACGTTAACTTTTTTAGTACATTATAAAATTTTTTATTTTACGAATTATTAAAATAATTTGTATATTAGTAATTATTTTAAATTATTTATATTATCCTTTTTAAAATAAAAATTAATAAATAAATTAAAATAAATAAAAATATTATAGAAATTAATTTTAATTAGATGGATTAATTTATGCTATGAGGTAATTTTTAATATAATAAAAAATTTAAAATTACATAATTTTTATAAAATAATTATATGTTAACTTATTTTAACATTAAAATTTTTTTTACTATTATTAAAAAAAGAGAATTCTTACTCATTCAAAATATTAAAATAACATGAATATACTTAATAAAATTTTAAATAATAATAAATAAAATATTCACTATTCAATCATCATTATTGATCATTATTATATGTGTTATATTTTATATGTATTATTTATTTTTTCAAAACAAGTTAACATGATAAAAAAGTTAAAATTAAATTTTTTAAAATAAATTATCTCATAAAAATCTAAGTTAATATAAAATTATTAAATAAACTTATGCAATCTAAAAGATTCACTATTTAATAATTTTTTTTATAAAATTTTTATAATATTTACAGTACTAATATGTAATAAGGAGCATCATGATTATCTTTTAAAAATATTCTTGAGTTATGATTATTTAATATATTATTTCTTTTTGTGTTATCTCAATATTTTAGAATTAGTAATAATTTTTTCAAGGTCAAAATTGATCAAAGTTAAGTAATCGCATAAGCTATGATCTTTAAAAATGAACTTTCCAACATTTAAAATCATTAATCATATTACACTTATCTAAATTAAGATGGAGGAGAAAAGAAACTCAAAAAGTTCAAAGCATCCTGTAGCCCTCTTTCGTCATCTTTATATATATTTAATGAAAAAATTTGATAAGTAATGGATGAATGCACTATGCATGAATAGAAGGAAAGAAGTATATACAACATAACAAATCACATGCCAATACACAACACACGATGTGATTTGTTGTAATCACTTTTATTCAATAAGACACACACATGAACAATAATATTAAACTCTCCTTTTGTATATATAATGAGCCCAATTGCTTATAATGGTTGAGAGGAAAGTAATAAAATCAATCTTCTCCCTTTTATAATTCCTTTGGGACCACTTTCTTTATGGTATCAAAGTTTTGTCATGCTTCTATCATGACATATAATATCAGATCTTCCAACAACAATGTCCATCAAAGTATAGACTTATCACAAAATCAAGCTAGTCCATGTTTTTCACACCCTAATGAGAACTCATCCATAACAATGGTGCAAACCCCACTCAGAGTCAGCAATTACCACATCTGGGCTTAAGGAATGAAGTAAGCTCTGGTTTCAAAGAAAAAATTCAAGTTTGTTGACGATATTATCTCCATGTCTGATCCATTTCATCCTTCATATGAACATTGAGAGGTGTAACAATCTAGTTTACTCATAGATTATGAATTCAGTATATGAATTCATTACTCAAAGTATTGTTTATATGGAGAATGCATTCAATGTTTGGAATGACTTGCAAGAATAATTTTCACAAAGAGATTTGATATGAATCTCCAAGCTTTAATAAGAGATTTACAACTTAGGGCAAGATGAATCCTCAGTCACTAATTTTTTTATAGAATTGAAAGTCTTGTGGGAGGAGCTCAAAAACTATTAACTCATGTCATAATGCTCATATCTGCATCCTTATACGAGCACTGCTATAAAAAATGGTATGGAATACCATAACCAAACCATGTGATACACTTTCTTATCAGACTGAACAAAGATTTTGGAATGGTAAGATCTCAGGTCCTCTTGATTGATCTATTTCCTACACTTAATAAAATTTTGTCTATGATATTACACTTTTAGAGACAAATTAACGAGCATAAATGATGAGTCAAAAATAGTTGTTAACATAAAGGATAGGAATCGAAAATATTCCTAGACATAAAAGATGCAATGCAGTAGAAGGTTATATGAAATATTACACATGATGTGAAAGGATAAGCCATACAATTAAGGTTTGTTACAAGAAAAATGGATACATATAAGCTTCTAGAAATACCAACTCGAGCACTGCTACAATGTTGTTCCTAATATGGAGAATTACAAAGTTGATGACCCTACGATTGAAAAGGACGAAAGAGACAAGAGATCACTATTTTCCTTCACACTTGATTAATGTCGAGCTTTACTTTCTTTAATTAAGAAACATGACCCTGAAGATGGCAAAACTCATAGGACTAGCCAAGTGGTCCTTCAACCTAGAGCCAAAAAATCAAAACTCAGTAAGATAACTATATTATGTTGCATTAATAATATTGGTTTTATGATTGAACGTTTGATCCAAGAGACATTGACCATATTTGCTCCAATGAACAATGGTTCTTAACTTATGAAAAAATAAGTTTACTTTATGTGAAATTACCAAATAGTATTAAGGTAACAACTAATTATGATGGTATATCTTCCTATTTAATAATTGAGAATGCTTTTGTATCCCATATTTCCATTTTAATTGTCTTGTAACATCAAAGTTATGTCAACACTAACATTGTTCTCTCATTTTCAATGAGAATGGGTGTGATATTTAGGGTAAGAGGATCAGGAAAAGGATTCGTTCAGGTGAGTTACGCCGCGGCCATTATTATTTCAGGTTGAGTCTAGCCACATAACCCACCTTAAAAGACATATCCATGAACAAAACTATAACCACTTTTCCTTCTTCTACGGTATAGCATTTTCAACTTAGATATATATCCAAAGATATATTGTCAATTATGAAGAATAAACTGCCTTATGTATAAGGAGATAATTGTTGTCCTAATTCCTGTTAGAAAAGATCAACATACAAAAGGAGGGTTGAATGTGGTGTCATAGGAAAACTATAGATTTTTCTGAAACAGCTTTACTGTAAGACACTTTGAGTTGTTTTAAGACACTTATCAAAGCAGAAAATAAGGAGAGAGATGTTCACACCTAAATTTATATTGATTCATCCCTATCAACCCAATGGCTACTTCCAGTCCCTGTTATCATCCAACAGGAATTTCCACTATTATAAAACATTATAGTCTTCCAAAAATATAATCCCTAATATTTTTTCATAAGCATCTCCAAGCTTAATATATCCAAGGAATATAGACTAAAAACCTCGTATCTAGCTCTTTTCTGACTCTAAAAATATAGCTTGAATACAATATACAAATATAAAACTTACAATGTCGTATAAATAGATAAAATGCCTAGACAAGTAGACAATTTTGGTTCATCTTGGTTATGTCTATTGTCTCTTGTTCATAAGCTTCTCCTTTTATATATAGATGAAAAATATAACCGTTGAAATGGTGAGAGGGGTTTCCAATTTCTCCTATACATATATTAAATGTATAATTTTGGTTTAAGTGAAAAACTGCTACTGTGAGACAAAAGCTACTCTTGCTACTGCTGTGAGTCGGATAAACAACTATTGTAACAAAGTACTTTTCACTTTTGTATTTTTCTTTCGTAAAACAAATTAGCTCTTCATTAATTGTTTGATAGTTTCTTTTTATCTTGCACCAATATTGAAAAAATCTTATCCTTTCCCAAGGCTAATAGAAGAGCTTATTGAGTACTCCTTCCAAAATAAAACGCTAAGGCACTTCGATGAATGAACAGACTGAAAATGCTTTTCTTTTTTCACTTGTCTAAATATATGATTCTGGATATATATTTTTTATTATTAAAAAATTGGATAAATTAAACCTTTTAATAAATTATTAATTAAATTGTAGGTTCCAATAGTTCCGAACAAAAACAATTATCTTTTTCCATTAGTGATTCAATGGCACAAGATATATTTTACTTGGTGTATATAGACATTTGATGCCCATTCCATGTTAATTCTATTCATGGTGATTATTATTTTTTACTATTGTAAATGATTATAGTCATTATATATAGGTGATTTTAATAAAGAAAAAAAATCTAAAACTAGAGGCAACATTGAAAATTTATAAAAATGGAAGTCCAACACTAACAGAAATTCATTGTTATACATTTGGACAATTGAGAAAAGTTCTTGATGCTAGATTTCTATGCTTGAAATGGCATTGAATATTAGATCAATTGCATAGACACCCCTTCAACAAAATGGAAGAGTTGAAAGGAAGTATCAACATATACTAGTGGTTGGGAGACGCCTTATGATTCAATCACGACTCCGAAAGTGATACTGGAGCTATGCCATTAAGCATGCAATTTTCTTAATTAATAGAACACAATCTTGAGCTCTGAACAAAGCTACTCCATATGAGAAATTACAAGGGAAAATGGAACACATAAAGGATTTAAAGGTGTTTGGATCCTTAGGAAATGCTAGTACTCAACCATTTCACTAAGATAAACTTGATCCACGAGCCAAGAAATATGTTTTCATAGGTTATAAAACTGGGGTCAAGGGATATATAATGTTGGAAACAAAGAGCAAGGTCATATGTCACAGTGATGCATGCAAACATGAGCATAAAATTATGTATCAAATTTTATCCGTGAGCAAATATACCTATTGATGTAGAAAAAAGTTATTTTAGACCTAAAATGTTGATCTTACAAAGACTATGTCAATAATCTATGGAAGAAGTTTAAATTATAATTTTTGAGCTCACCAAAAAAATGAGTTTTGTTGTATGAGTGTAAGAGATAAGAATAAGAAAATAAGAAACAGAGAACACACGTGCAAAGTTATGGATAACTATAAGACTTTGGATTCCTTTATAAATTTACCTATTTTTCTCCCAAATTCTTTTTCAAACAATTTAAACATTAATTACTAACCACCTACCTAATTCTATCACTACCTAATGGTTATGCAATAGTAATAATATTTCCCCTAAGCACTACCTCTAATGATCATGTAAGGTAAATAAGTAAGAAAAACATAAAGAAGTTTGAATTTGTTAATTACGGTTAAGTGAAATTGGTTAGAAATCTAGGATTCCAATTGATTTTATAAAACCCATAGACCTAGTTTCCTTATAATTTCGTCAATTGAAGGATGTTATGATCGCCTACTCCCAACCAACTTAGAGATCAATAAAATAACTAATTCTTATTAATGGATTAAGCATAATAAAGCAATAAGATTATATAAGAAACCATGCACTTATTCATAATGAAAGCATAAAATCATTCATAAAGAAAAATGAGATTCACATAGTTAAATCACAAGGTTCACCAAAGTCCTATAATGTCAAGCTTAGTTACACATAGAAAAAGATGAACAATAAGAAAAAATCATTCCAACAAAATCTATAATCCTAATCTTAAGGTAAGAAATACAAAATTATAATGCTAGTAAGGCTAAAAAATTTATGTGTAACTTGTACTATGTAGGGATTCCTTCCACCAAGATTGTAAACACCCAATTCCGTCTGAGGTTCTAGGCCACTAAAGTCAATTAACCCTTATTTAAATAATGTAAATTACAAAAGAAAAAACTTTAATTTAAAAAATAAAAAATTAAACAAAAACAAAAAAGAATAAAAAAGCAAAAAAAACCAAAAGAAGAAAAAATCAATAAATTTTTTTTTCTTTTTCAAAGAATGAAAAATCAAAATTGAATCTTGGGAAATCAAAATTAAGGAAGAATTCTGGAAATTTAAAGAAAAACAAAATTCTGGAAATTTGAAGACTTTAAGAAGAATAAAATCATAAAAATTTAAGGGAAGACAAGATTGAAAGTCTGAAAGAAAAACTAAAATAAGATTAGAAACAAAAAGTCAAAATCAAAATAGAAAATTTAAAAAATCAAATAAGGAACTTTAAAGAAAAATAAAATTAAAAATTGAAAGGAAAAACTAAAAAATTAAAAGAAAACTAAAATCAAAAAACAAAAAGAAATAAAAATAATCATAATAAAAATCATACATGAGGTGAAATAATTTTTTATTAAAATAAAAAAAAAGATAGAAAAATGATTTCTGAAAATTAAATAAAAATTTGAAAAATTTGAGAAATGGTGGAAAAATTAGAAAATCAGAGAAAAAAAAAACAAAATTCTAAAAATCGGAAAATTAGAAAAAACCAAATTTTGAAAAATTAAATGAAATTTGAAAAATTTTGAAAAAATTGAAAAATTAGGAAAATTGAAAAATTAAATTCTGAAAAATTCGAAAATAATTCATGGAAAAAATTAAATAAATTAAAAAAAAAATCAGAAAAAACAAAAATAAAAATTCTGAAAAATTAGAGAATCCAAAAAATTGAAAATTAAAAAATGAAGAAAAAATCAAAAACTCGGAAAATTTGAAAATTAATTAAGTTAGAAAAATTGGAAAATCTGGAAAATAAAAGATTAAAATCGTGAAAAAGAATAATAAAAAAATTGAAAAAAGAGAATGAAAAATTATTAAATTAGGAAAAGTTAAAAGAAATTCAGAAAGATTATTAAATTCTGGAAAGTTAAAAATATTATGGAAAAAAGAAAACTAAGAAAAACTAAATTTTGAAAATTAAAAGAAAATTACAATCTTGGGAAAATTAAATGAAATGGAAAAATTAAAAAAGAAAAATTTGAAAAATTAAAATATGAAAAAAGTTAAAATCTCAAAAATAAATAATGGAATAAATAAAAGAAATCCTGGGAAAATTAAAGGAAATTACGAAATCGAAAAACTAAAAAATTAAAATTAAAATTCTCGGGAAATTGGCTGTAAAAGAAGAAGAAACGAAGATTTGAGAACTTTTTTGGTGGGTTTTTTTTTGAAGGACTGAGAGAGCTTCCAGAGGTGCTTCCAGATGCTCTAGGATTAAAGATAAGAATAGGAGCAGAAAAAATAACATTAGGAGTTTTTCAAAGGGAAAGCAAACCGAAATGTGACAAACGTATGGTGTTAGCCATACGTTTCCTTATATGTACTTGCGAATTAAGCGTCCACATCATGATAATCTTCTAGTTATACTCACTAAAGAAATCGTGAAATAAACCGGAAATTAGCTTCTGAAATCTCGCATTTAGATTTGAATTTCAGGATCTGGATGTTAATGGATATTTGAATTTGCCTCATAGAGAAATTAGTGTCTAAAATTAGATAGAATTAGAATCGCTCTCCGATCTGTTTACTCGTGTTATAAGTCGATTGACAAAAAGAGGAAATTCAAGGTGATTCGCCGTGTGCCTTTAAGGGAACTCATCCATGTAGAGATGTAGATATCGAAATGCGAATCCCATCGAATATCCTACGTCCGTCTCGTAAAGTGATTTGAGGTCATACACAAACGGATCCATCCATCGGCTCGAGATGCCGTCACCGCCGGGCTCTGCTCGGCATTCTCAAATATGACTCCGGAACATCTCAACCGTGACATCCGAAATGGTGCAGACGCGAGCTGCAGAAGAAGCAACGCACTCTTCCGGCCGCCGGTTCTGCTCCTCACGTGAGAGGCTGGGCCTACAGGCACCCGTGATAAACCGGAACGTCTTTGAGAGGCGGCGATCACGTGGAGCTCATCGTAGTGATCGAACGCCGAGCTGAAAGGCGCTGAGGTGATCTGACGTCCTACGCACCCGCGATGCTCACGAACGCCTGGACAGTTAGATGGCCTGGGTGGGAGTAAGATGAAGCGGGGATAGGATCCTCAGAAGAAGGTTTGTCATGGTAGGGATGACCTCTTAGAACCCTATTAATCGCAGCAGGCCCCTTATTTTTCATACAATCGCTAAACTATCCCTCATTGGTCTGTGGTAAATTATTTAAATGTCTCGATAGTCTAGAAATTTCGCTTTTGTCCTTACATATGAAAGACCATTTTGCCTTCTTACAAATTCTAAAATCCCCATTTCATCCTCACCAGGTGTTACAGAATGCCTTTGACAATTCTCGAGAAATTTTATTTCATCTCAAATTTCATGTAAATTACTTTAAATGCCCTTTGGACAATTTGTACCTTCGCCGTCTTGATACGTAAAATAATCATTTTTGTTTTCTACAATTCCAAAATCCCCAACCAGTCCCCGGCGTAACAAAAAAAGACTAAACCTACTTCCTTCCTCTTTTCATAAAATTCCAAACTACCCTCTCTTTTTCAAAAAATTTTCAAAAACTCCATAATTAATAATAATATCAAAAATTCTAAAAATTTCTAAAATTAATAAAAATCTCAAAAATTCAAAATTCATAAAAATTAATAAAAACTCTAAAAATTTCAAAAACATCATAAAATCTAAAAATCTGAAAAATTTACAAAATTCAAAAACTAATAAGAAAATTTAAAAATTCCCAAAAATTCATAAAATTACTGAAATTGCTTTAAAATTCATATGGTAATTCATAAAAATTAATAAAAATTTCAAAATTCTAAAATCTCATAAAATTTTCGATATTAATAAAAAATTCAAAATCTCTAAAAAGGTCTTTATATCCTTAAATAATTCATGAAAAATCCGTATCCCTGAATAGTTTATGAACATAACATCCCTTAATGATAAATTTCCAAATTTTAAAAAACTATTTACTTAGATTTTAGTAATTTTTATCATTTTCTGAAAAATAAAATCTGTTTTTGCAATGAATTTCACGCTTAATACTTTAAGCGCGAATCCGGTAGCTTTTTCATTTCTGTCATTGCTGAGATTCAGATAGGTCCGGCGCAACAGATAGTCGTTTGCCTTGTGCATATGTGGATTAGGTTGTCTTTCCTTTTACGCCAAAAACCTTGCTCTATTTTATTCATCAATTTTCAAAAAATAAAATTGCTTTTTACAATTTTATCTCACGCTGATTTGAGCTCTAAGCGCCAATCGTGTTTTTTCTCATTGCCGTTGTTTGAGATTCAGATAGGTCCCAAAGGTACCGTAGGTTGTTCGAGCCTTGTGTAATATGTGGATTAGGTTGGCTTCCTCCTTTTTACCAAAAACTCTCGCCATTTTACCTACTCCATTTTCAAAATAAAGATTTGCTCTACATTTAATTCACGCGACGAGTTTCCTAAACACGAATCGTAGCTTTTTTTCTTCCTGCCTACCGTAGCGCGTGTCAGATGGGTCCACAAGTGCAAACCGTGAAGGTCTCTGTATCCAGGCATACGGGATGGTAACTGCCTTTCTTCAAAATAATCAAGCCGCTGTAATGATACTTTCCAGCCTCAAGGTCAAGTTTCAAGCTTTTTCAAACATTCTCAAACACTTTTTGAAGGCCAAGCTTGCCATCAAACCGTAATCACGTGAGCCTTGAGCTCTCTATTGCACTTCTAGAATACAGAGCAGATCGTCCTGCCGCTAACCCCATCATGGCTGGCTTTCACTTACTAAAGTGATCAAACTATTTTCAAAATGTAATCACACATTCACCCTAAGGGCACTGTTTAACAGCAGTAAGTTTAACACCTTTCCCCACTGCAACCGACTCCCAACCTAAATCTCATCTGTGGTTTTTTCCAAATTCTTTTTCCTTAAACAAAATTTGTATACCCACATCATCAAAATCAATCCTTTTTAAAATTTTAGCGAGTTCACGTCTCGTCGAAATTACTATAATATGCTTTACCCACCTAGATATAGTTAGAGAGCCTAATTTTATCATTTGAGGTGTTGCTTTTTTGATCCCTTTCCCTTTTTATTTGCATGTTTATTTATTCCTGCTTGCCATTCTTGATTTATTAAGTTGCTTATTTCTTTTGTACAAACTTAGATAATTTAATATTAAATTGTTCTATAGTAGTTTGCACAAGTTCTTACTGTGGTACCTAAAAAATAAAAGCCTCTCCAATGATTATATACGATTTTGTCACGAGCGGGGCCCCGGCACCCGGTCCGAGTGTTGCTTGTGACTGAGACTCAGCGGTGTCGCCTAGTTTACGTCCCGTTTGACTATCGCTAAATCCCATGGAGTGCGTCCTATTTGTAATGCCCTACAACCGGTAGCTTTTTCTCGTCAAGCAGCAAGCATCATGACTGAACTTGCCTAATGATTCCTTTTATACCTTAGACTACAACCACCTTTTGAGAGGTTCATGCATTAATGGCCTTAGACTTAGGACAAAGTTACCCAAATAGGATAAAGGAGGGCACGCTCCGCAAATTCAGGTTCATCTTTTAAATTCACTTATGATGGGATGATTAAAGAATAAAGGAGAAAAATTAAAGAGAGAGAGTTAAGAAAAGAAAAAGAAAAAGTCTAAATAAGAGATGAACAAAAATGAAAGAGAGAAAGAAAAAGAGAAGAAAAATTAAAGAAAAAAGAAAAAGAAAATAAAATAGAGAAAAAAAGGGGAGAAATCATGAAAAAAAGAAGAAGTCAAAAAAGGAACAACAAAGAAGAAAAGAAAAGGAGAGATTGAGAGCCAGACACGTATGTTATGATCGGGTATTTTATGATCTATCATGCATCATCCCACTCTCGATAAAATCTAAGACATTATCCAGTGTTTATTTTTTCTTTATCTTTGGAGGGACTCAGCTCTAGTGACATCTGGTGCTAAGCAGGAATAAATTAATGCTGTTTGAGTAGTTAAGAAGAGAAAGGTTGGGGCTGCTGACGATTTTGTAATAGCTGGAGGATTTCTGGGAATAAATTGACAAGTATTCAGCTTAATCATTCATCAAAAGTATGGAAACGTACTGGAATCGTTGAAAGTCAAGTGCAAGAGTGGGCCCCGCGGTGATGCAATACTATGATCCCCCTCCGATGCTTTACCTTTCATGACTCTCAAGCCGGCGCCTACTTTGGAAGAATTGATGCGGATTTTCGGATCTGCCCTAGAAGTAAACTCCGACCATACAACCATTTGGAACACCACACTTCATTCCGAACTCGCTCGAGGCTCAGGGTCTCACAGCGGGCATCGGTTGGTCGATTACCAAGGGAAGAATCGGCCAAAGGGGTTCACCCGAGGGTTCCTGGAAACCCATAGGTGCATCTAGCCGATAGCAGCCAATGGGACACCTACATGGATGTACTAGCCCTTACCATCTATGGACTGGTCCTCTTTCCAGGCATAGGAGGATTTTGTTGATCTAAACGCAAAGCGATATATTCTGGCTCCTAAAAAATAAAGCCGAAAAACCCCTGCTACCGCCCCGTCGGCCGACGTCTACTGACACCCCGAACCTCCTCGTCACGAGGGGAGAGGAAAGCAGTCCGGCCACTGCGGTCCGCCGATGCTCGTATAGGCATGGATAACCGCTTCTTCACACGCCTTCAAAAAGGAGCATGAAAGTAGCAATGCCCTATATCCCGACTCTATCGTGGCTATCAAACAAAGCCGATGAATAATGAAGAATGGCGCAAACATTTCGCGGCGAAAAGTTAAGAACAGGTCCGATGGCAACCCACATCGCGCAACAGAGAATCCGAAGGTCGCCTACCGACCGTGAAAGTGGTTCCCAAATGTACCCCTCATGGGAACCCGGTTGCGATACAAACTACAACCCAATATCAGCAAGGTGAACCGGCTCGACTCCACGAAGGCACCTCCATCGAATGAATCTATGACGCCTTTCCTTTTGAAATACGAGGGAGAGCTTCCGCTGAGCCCCTCCGCAGAGCTACGAGAAGCTAATGTGGTAAAGGTTACTCTGGAAGGAAAAGAAATCGGGGTCCGAAGCCGTGGAGCCCAAAGAAGAATACCGGGACAAAGGTCAGAAATCGCGTGCAACAGCATTAAACCGGCCGCTCAAAACCTGATCGACCGCCCCATCTCGAAAACCAACCATCGCCACTGATATTTGAAGATGAGATCTGCCAAAAGCTCAGAAGGAAAAGCTAGAAGCCATGACCTGTAAGAAACGCCCGATCGGGTTAAGAGCTGCACCGTAAAAAGAACGACGCAGAGACTGCCGCATTGGAGAAGTGGGAAGACGCAAGTCGAACAAAGCTCCCGTTAGGCCATCCATCAGTGGATCGAAGAAAAGGCGAACGAGATGCGAGCTTCGGTGCACACGAACTTGCAAGCAACCAACAAAGAGCTTGGACCAAGAGCGCAAGAGAGATGCCGCACTCCAAGAAAAACCGCCAACTGGCGGGGCGCCTAGCGCGATGAAGGCCAAGATCCACACCATTCGAGAAGAGAGGAGCGCATCTTAGCCGCAAATGGCAAGGTTCGAATGGAGGCAAACCATGTGATGAAAGTTAGAGGAAACCAGAGCTGCCACAACGAATGTGGCTGGGCACGAAAAAGGCAGATCGAAGGCCTATTAAGCGGCCTGGCAAGAACGAGCGTACCGAGGAAAACGGAATGTCATCGAGCGTAATTCGCACGCAGCAAAAGGCGAGCATCAAGGACATCCAAAACGAGTAGATGGTACAAAGACACTGGCCGACCACCGACCAGATGCTCGGAGACTGCCAGTTTAGCAAACACGACAATCGGGGTTAAGCACTGCCCACTCCTCGCTAAGGCCGTTCTCCTTACATCCGCTACATACTCCTCCCAAGGGAAGATTTTACTTTGGCTTTTGTAAAAATCTAATACTAAGGATGAACAAATATATTTGTTAGCCAGCAGAAGAGCAAAATGTAAAAATGAACTAGCCTGTCAATAAAGTTGATTTCACTCCGTTTCACTAAGCCGCATTAATTTCCATTTCATGCTTCAAGACGATCAAAGCGCACACTATTAATAGATGGTCACCAAGGAACTGTCCCTTTAATTCTTATTTCCACGACCTAAAAGATTATTCTCAATTAACAATTAATTAATGTGATGTTTAAAAAACGTATAACAAAATACGACTCATGACTCCCTGGAGATTCATACAACACTAGATCGAAAGCCAAAATCACGAGTGAGCTGGAAATGCAAGAAGAGGAGTTTGGAAAGAAATGGTGTAGCTTCTGAGCAGATCAGGTTAAGCTCATGAAGCTACTCTTGAAAAAGGCACAGAGGGACCTACTATGAATCCAGGCAACAGGGTCGCCGTTACTAATGCCCTTACAAGCTGCCACCGAGCAAGACACATGACGGTTATCGCCTCGCATGAAAGCACATCCATATGGACCAAAGCCTTCAGGATCACCGCCGGGTAAACCCAATAATCGCCACCCACATTCCCACCTCTCGCCACCAATACCACCCACCCCCACCGGGCTTCCACACAACAACCATACCACCCAGATCCTCACTGACCTTAACCCACCAACATATCTCCCCCAGCTAGCACCACCGGCTATCCACCACACCCATAATACTCAACGCAAATGAACCCACCACCCTACCCTTACAACCTAAACACTTCTCCGCTTTCCACATATAACCCCAACCTCTCCTTCCTCACACCACCAGCCAAACATATATCCACCACACCAACCCCGACTACACCCACATGAACACGATCAAGGCTCAGACCCCACATACTCTCTGCACTCTGCCGCCACCCATCCTACAAACCCTCACCAATCACACTCCCGCTTGGTTACGCCGTAAAGAACCGAGGACCCTATACCGCACCTCACCACATTGGCCAGCGTTAAATGAACCAGTGCCAGCACACTGCCACAGTTCCCCAACTCTGGAGGAGGTGGCAAGAGAAGAAACCACAACATCGGGCGGGGGCTGGGATATGGAACGACAGAGGCCTTCACCTCCGCCAGGCCGACGCCATCATTCCCCCCCCAAACGGTATCCCCAGCTCAAAGTTGAGGCATGACCGGCTTGCCCGAAGAGTCATCTAACCATGTGGCTGCACGAAAAATGGCCTCGCACACTCCCATCAATCGATAAGCCCGCTCTGTCCAACTGCTGTGATGCGTCTCGGCTTGAGCATGCGCTAGCTGGTACACGCCGCTGCAGAGGCTCACACATTCTGCCGGCCGAAGGATCGGCCGACGCCTTCCTCAAGCAATACAAATACAACACGGAGATGGCCCCAGACTGCACTCACTGGCAAAACATGATAAAGAGGGAAAATGAGTCCTTTAAGGAGATAAGCCTGCAACGTGTGGAGAGAATCTTGCCGCTCAAGTCCAACCACCTCTCGTTGGACCAGCTGCAATGATCAAGACTTTCAATGAGACTCTCCGCTAGCCTCTTTATGGCGTACAGACGGGGTAGCAGAAACCGTCAATTTCTCCTGATATGTGGTGCTCGATCTTGAGAACGTATTGGAGAGCCTACGCCGTTGGAAAGATTGATTCTCACAACACCGCCAGCGGCACCCAACGCGGAAAAGCCAGGGCCAATGGTCCATGGAAGAAAAAAGAGGGTCGAAACCCACCATATATTTCACATGATCCAACCGAAGCAGCCATGCCCAACCGCGACATACCAACCTACCATCTATTCTCTCCCAACTACCAAATACCATGGCTCCAACACAAGTCCGGCAAACACTTCCACATAAGCATAGCCGACAGACCTGAACAACCTTCATACAACCCGTCCTACTTCATTCCAACCAAACCCTCCACACATGACTGCACCTCCATCAAACATTTCCTCAAACAATCCCCTTTCCTCCACAACCTACATTCCACCAGACCCCCTGCATCTGATGGACACCATATACCACACCCCAACCCCACCTCCACAAAAACACAACAACCCGAGAAAATGGTGCAACTCACCCAATTCCGACGGAGTTATTCTGAGTCACGCCCCGTCTAACGCGAAACTCCGGCTAACTGCACCGGTCCCCATGAAGTCTACTAGAACCCCTGTGACCTGGAAAGTGGTATAATCCGGAAGCTAAATGCGATTATCATGCCGAATCCGGGTAAGCACTTCTACTGGAGAACTCCGCTCGTGCCCTCAAAACAGCAGGTCCGTGAGCTAATCAACGCCAAGCGGCTAAATCTTCGAAAAAGACGCACCAAGCTGTGGGGTTAGATCAACCCGCTGTCAAACCACGGAGGAGCGGGACCGGTCGTGAATTGCACTGAAGTGGAGTGAAGAAGTCCACATGCGTCAATATGAATCCCCTTTGGGGCATCCCAAGTCTCCGGTCATTCGGTATACCGAAGCACCTGCAAACTTCAAGAAATACCTCGGGGTGGATTGAGACTCGGTGGTGATAAAGCGTCTCTGGCCTTTTCCATACCAAAGTAACCAAGCTGTGCCTTCGTGGAAGTGACGACGTGGAGGTCTCGGTGGGAAAGTAGAAGGAGGGAAACCAAGGCCTAAGGCTGCAACGATTTAGCTCCACAACCGACGCGGTGAACATAGCCTGCGCATCTGGAGGCGACCATGACTGTGCTGGCCAGGATCTATTGCCCTACCGAGAAAAGAGCAGAACCGCCTCGTGAGAGGCGATATCAAGTGCCCAGAGCTCCTGAAACTAGCAGATCGACGAAGGACAGAGCAATTAAAGAGCCCGCCTCCCAAGAGGATGCCCGTGCACTCCCGAAAAATAAGGCAAAGCGAGGTGCGCCAAGCAGAATTGGAGCGTACTTCAATCGTATACCCGCTAAAAATCTCACCGGCCGGCCCTTATGATGAATTCTCGAGCCACACCGGAAAGTGGCCATCGAAGGTACTTAACGAGGCTCACGTAGTCCACAACATCTCTGGTGGGCAAACCTGAGGGGATTGCTAGCAATATCACTGCACAATATCCCTCACTTTTCGTCGACAAGAGATCTCCATATAGGAGCTGACAACAATAAGGCATTGAGCATATATCCGTGCGCATGGCACCATATTCTAGCCAGGGTCTCCGACAGACAATGGTTCCTCACTAAATGTAATGCCTCAATCTGACGCTTATCAAAGTTACTGCACGACGGATCCTCATAAGGCCGAGCTCAACAAAGGTAAGCGGCCTTTGACGTATCTAGTAAGAGAGGTCATAAGGGCGTAGGTGGACTCGCCAACTCGCAGACGGACCAGTTGATTTTCAACACCACTTTCCAAATCACGTGGACATACAACCGCCTATAGTTGCTTACTCGGGGAGGCCTTGATTCACTCGCTGCGCAAGTACCATCCACTTCGCACCGGGAGCTCGAGACTGGTCACATGACCATGTAGCCGATTATCGTCTCTGCGAGGAAGACTACTCCGGGCCGCAAGCTCCACCAATCCTCCCTACATCGAGGCGGCCGAAGAGGCTTTGGAAACACACTTCCAAGCCTTGGAAGTCGCCAATGTCACTCACTATCAAGGAGTGAGGAGGTGGTCGGATCCTAAAGAGCCGCACTCTAAAGGCCCTCGTTGGGCTGATGATGGCTCTGAGCGGATGTTACAAAACGGTTCAGGTCCCTGCTGATAAACCTGGGGGCAAAACAATGATGGCTTTTATCTCAGCCTTTCGTCATTGAACAAGAACCAGAGACGAGTAGTGGGCTAGGATACGGAGCCCACTCCGAGGAAGACAGAATGTTGAGGCCCCTGCAAGGAAGGTCCTCTCAGGCCATATCTCTCAAAGCTCTCCAGTGTCGCTCAGGAGCTCAGTCGATTATCGTGCCATTGATGGAGAAAGGCCAATCAACATTGAAGACTGTGACAGCCTGCCCGCCTCCTGACATAAGAACTCATCTAATTGGGAAATTTTTTGACCTCTGCCTCCCGACACCTTTAGCTCCGCCAAATGTAACTCTCAGTAATTGTTTGCTACCAAAATTTTATTTTCAAAACATAAACATTTTGTATATATCTCTGCTTTTGATAAATGAAATACAAGCCAGCATTAGTCCAAAAAATCTTCTTTCCCCCAATTTACTCCTCTACGCTAAATATACCTATCTTGTTCCAATCGTCTTATCCCAATACGTTCAGATCCAACCACCTTGCAAACGCACAGTTGCTAGTGTTGTATTAGGCGATTTCGACCAGATCACGACTCGGGCCGATCGGCGACTCGTACTCCGAGAAGCGAACCCACCTACCTAAACGTTGAGATTGGTGGAGTCGCGGAATCTAAAATTATTGAGCCTCATCAGTGAACCGGTGGATTTGATAAATTTGGGGATCCTGAGGAAAAATGGGAGAGAAGTCAAGATAGGCACGCTTATTGCCGGAGATAATCGGTGGAGCCGGTTGATTCCCACTTCTTACATAACTATGCTGATATCTTCGCTCGGTCTTATCAACACACGCTCAGTGCCCAGATACTTCTGAGCAGGAGCACAAGCTGCTCTGGTGAGAGTTCCCATGGACGCTACACAAATCAAGCTAAGGAGGATGTGAAACCGGAAATGTCTCGCAAGATCCGAAGTTAAGTAAGGAACAGCTTTGACGCCTGGCTGTCGTCGCGTGCAAATTACTCCCGAAAGCTGGGTCGTGCCAACATAGTACCTGGTCCCTCAAGAAAGATGGCAAGGTCCGGATTGCGTGAGACTACATGAGATCTCAATCGAGCCACCCCAAAGGACGACTTCCCACTGCCTCACATCGACGTGCCGGCTGATAATCGCAAGGCAGCTTCTCCTTACTTTTCCTTCATGGCGGGACTCGCTTTCTCGAAGCCAGCAATCGATCAAGACGGTCGAAGATGACAGAGAAAGACCACCTTTATTACGGCCCGGGGAACCTTTTGCTACAAAGTCATGCCCTTTCGACTGAAAAAATGTCGGGGCAAACTCTATCAAAAAGCGCCATGGTAACACTGCTCCACAGACATGAGTCCACAAGCGAGATAGAAGCGTCTACGGGGAGTTGACATGACTGCCAACCTGACTGTAAGACGACCATCTCGCAGCATCCGAAAAAGCTGTTCGGCAGGCTCGGTGAAATGGCACGCTGCCGTGGTCGAGTCCCGGCGAAATGCACCTTCGGAGTCGTGCCGTGAAAGCCGGCTAGGTTTTATTGTCAACGAGAAAGGCATCGAAGCCGACCCTCTGACAAAGCCTGCGTGAATTATAGTACACGCCACCTCCACAGAACTGGAAAAGAGATCCGAGGGGTTCCTAGGAAGCACTCAACTATATCTCTTGCTCTATTTTTCAGTTGACAGCTACATGCTGTAGCCGATCTTTGGCTGTTGCGCATAGAATCAACCCATGAGTCAGATGACGATTGTCAAGAAGCTTTTGAAAAGATCAAATCATACCTCGCGTAACCCACCAAACTACGAACCGCCGGGGTTGGCTGGGAGCACTCCCCGATCTTTATATCTAATGCAAGACTGCACTGGCCGACGGGCTGTGTGCTCGTTTGGTCAACACGACGAACTGGGAGAAAGGAGCAGGCAATATACTACCTAAGCAAGCAGTTCACAAGCCGGAGAAGCCAGATACTCTCTCGTAGAACGCAACTTGGCTCGCGCCTGCACTGGCGGCACACCGCCTAAGACAAAGAGGTGCTAAGTCTACTCCACGTGGCCGATATCCGTGACGGGATCCCATCAAGTATGGCATTACTGAGAGAAGCTCCGCATTATCGTGACGGGATTGCCAAATGGCAAATGGTGCAAAGCATGGAATATGATATCCCAGACAAGGGACGTAGAAATCCGTCAGCCAGTGCCGTGACTCGCAGTGCATATTTAGCCCAACAACCGCTGGGAAGACTACTTCTGTGCCACGCAGCCGAATTCTCCCCGACGAGGATCTCGATGGCGTATCTCCTGCAGAAGAAGAAAAGATAGAGGGAGAGAAATGGACGATGTTGTTCTGACGGCCAAGGTCCGACACGATGGGCCACGGTATAGGAGTTATACTCGATTTCTCCAGAAGACAAGTATATACCTATCACCGCCTCCTCGATCTAGCCTTCGCTCGATCAACGTATCGGGGCCGATATGGCGACATACGGCTTGTATCCTAGGGATTCAAGCCGCAATCGGAGCTAAAGTGAAACGCCTAGAAGTCTTTGGTGACTGCCACCTTGGGTCATCCACCAGGTCGTGTGGGAGAATGGAGACCAAAGAGGCAAAGCTAGTACCGCACAGCCCGTCATCAAGAACTATTAGAATACATCTTTGGAAAGAGATCACCTTCTCAAGACAAAATACCACTGGGAAGATAATCAACTAATGCGACGCCTTCTTAGCCACCTTGTCCTCTATGTTTGAAATTGGACAAGAAGAAGATATGCCTCTCATACACATCCAAAGCATCGCTCTTAATCGCATTTTGACAAACAAGAGAGGTGGAACCTGACGGAAAGCTCATGGTATCAAGACATCCCAAGCAGCTTCGAGGAACAAAGAATACCCCGCAACGATGCATCCGAAACGACAAGAGGACTCACGAAGGTTAAGGCCACAGTGTTTCTTTCCTCAATGGAGAAGTCCTATACAAAAGAAATCACGACATGGTTCTGCCAATGGTGTAGACGCAACGGAAGCCGACAAGATTCCCTAAAAGAAGTGCATGAAGGTCCTTTGGTACTCATGCCAACTGACATGCCATGGCAAGAAAAATCCTCGTGGCTGGATATTATTGGTTGACCATGGAAGCCGATCAAGCGAATATGTCAAAACCTGCCACAAATGTCGTATACGTGCATTAATATCCATACACGTCAACATCATCGAACGTATCTCTTCGCCATGTCATGCCGCTATGCGGGAATAGATGTCATTGGCCCGATAGAGCCCAGCGCATCCAACGGACATCCGCTCATATTACTTGCCATCGACTATTTTTCACAAAATGGGTCGAGTCTGCCTCATATGCTCATGTGTGACTCAGCAATGCGGTAGTCGTATTCGTGGAAGAGAGAGCCGATCTCGCGACATGGATTACCCGGGCAAGCTCATCACATAATGGCTTAAATCTTAACAATAAGATGATGTCGGAATTACGTGACCAGCTCAAGATCCAACATCACAACTCATCCCTATGCATAACCAAAGATGAATGGAGCGGTCAAGCCGCCAACAAGAACATCAAGAAGATAATCCGTAAAATGGTTCTCTCATATGAGAATGGCATGAAATGCTCCCATATGCATTACATGCATACTCGACCTCTCGTCCGTACATCTACCGGGACAACGCCATTCTCACTAGTATATGGAATGGAGGCTGTACTCCCAATCGAGGTCAAGATTCCCCATTGAGAGTCCCGATGGATGCTAAATTGGCGTAGTCGAATGGGTCCGTGCCTCGGATGGATCGGCTAAACCTAATTGAAGAGAAGAGGTTGGCGGCGAGTATGCCATGGCCAATTAGACCAAAGACGAATGAAGAGAGCATTCGGAGGCAGTGTTCATCCTCAGAGTTCCAGGAAGGAGATTCGGTGATCGAAGATCGCTACCATGCAGTAAAGCGCACAAGGGAAGTGGTCTCCAACTACCACGGACCATATATAGTCAAGAATGGCCTTCTCCGGAGGCGCCTACTTCCCGGGCTGACATGGACTGGAAAGACCCGCCTAATCCCATCAATTCGCATGTTGTTAAGAAGTATTACTAGAAGAAACGCCCAACTAGGTCGAAACTCCGCGAGAGACTCTAGGCAAAAATTCAGGCATCCAAGGAAAGAGCTCTCGCTAGGCTCGAAAACTCGCAAGGGCGGTCAGGCAAAAATTTAGGCAATTCAAGAGAGTCTGCCGCTAGGGCTGAAAAACAACCGTCAAGGGAGACCGTAGGCAAAAATTAGACAATTCAAGGAAAGAGTCCGCTAGGTCGAAACCCGTAAGGGCGACTTAGGCAAAAGTTAGGCAATTTAGCAAAAGAGCCCGCTAGGTCAAAAAACTCGCACAGAGAGGCTCAGGCAAAGTTAGGCAAGCCCGCGGGTCAACCATCATCAAATCGACCTAGGCAAAAATTAAGGCCATTTAAGCAAAATCCCGCTTAGGTCAAAACCTGCAGGCAGACCTAGGCAAGAGTTAAGGCGATTCAAGGAGGAAATCCTCCTAAACCGAAACCCGAAAAGTGCGGTCTAGGATGAAAACGACATCGACAAAACAGATAAAGGAAGGTTTGTTCTTTCCAATTAAGGAGGTTGAGAAAGGGCATAAGCACTCTCCATCTATACCGGGCAAATCCAGACCAAATCACGATCTCGTGTCTTATATTGGGGCAAAAATTGGCGAGATATCCACTGCTAGCAAGAGGATTCAAGACCGGTCCTGGGGCAAGCTAAATAAACTGGGCAAAATTTTGGATTTTCGGTTCGGGTTGGCAAAGGCATGAAGAGGTCGCCAAAGTACAATACTAGCACTAATCGCTCAAGGCATCACCGCCAACCAAACCATGTCACCAGACGTCTAGTCACAAAAGCACCCCATGTCCTTTTTGACTATCTTGTTAATTCCCATTATATCAAATCTGTATTTTCTTTTGACAAAATGGATACGTAGGATGTAATTACTTCTTATGACAATCGCGATACTAACACCGTGCTGGAGGCAAGAGTTATGTCGAAACTTTCTAATGGCAAGTTCTTTCAGGACCCAAAATCTTATCAAAACAGCTCATGCAACAGATTGTTTCTCAAAGCAATAAAGGAAACAAACAACCTTATAGAATCTAGCTCACTCGAAGGTATGATCGCGCTAGAAGAAAGCCAGGAGTCGAGTCCACTAACAAATCGCAAGGTTTCTTCTCCGCTAAGCCTGCAAGTAGGTCGCTTTACACTCTGCTTCATCGGCTTTATGTTGTCGTGCCATAGCATCGCATCTTTACACTCTTGCTCACCGCCTATGTTGTCAGCCATAACATTGCATCCCCACACTCTCTTCGCGCTCCATGTTGTTAGGCCATAACATTGATCTTTACACTCCCGCTTCATGCCTATGCTGTCGTGCCATCCATCCAGCCTAGTTTGCTCGTCGTGCCTATGTTGTCGCCACCCTTAGTTTAGATTTATTGCCGTGCCTATGTTGTCGTGCCACCATCTAGTTTAATTTATCGCCAGGCCTGTGTTGTCGTGCCGCCATCTAGTTTAGTTTATCGTCAGAGCCTATGTTTGTCAAAGCCGCCATCTAGCTTTAGCGTGCTCGTCTGCAGGCCTATGATGACGTCAGCCACTCCAGATTAGTTTACTACTTTTAGGCCCTATCGTTGTCGCCGCCAACTGGTCCAGTTTACTACTGTCAGCCTTCATGTTTGTCGTGCCGCCACCTTACTTTAGTTTAATGCTGCCGGCTCTATGTTGTCGAAGCCACCACATAGTCTAGATTTAATGCTGTCAGCCTGTGTCACAGCACCACATAGTTTAGTTTAATCGCTTTCAGGCTCTATGTTGTCGTGCCACCACTCTAGTTCTAGATTGATCGAAGCCGCGCCGATGCTGTCGTGCCACCACATACTCTAGAAGCGAGCCGCTGTTTCAGGCCTATGCTGTCAAAGCCACCACATAGTCTAGATTTATCGTCGTGCCTATGTTGTCGTCCACATAGTTTAGTTTATCGCTTGCCCATGTTGTCGTGCCACCACCTAGTCAGATTTACCGTTCGTGCTCATGAGTCAGTGCCTATGTTGTCGTGCCACCACATAGTCTAGATTTATCGCTTTCGGCTCATGTCAATGTGCACCACATAGTCTAGATCTAACGTTTAAGCCTATGTTCGCCGCCATCTAGGTTAGTTTACGTTTTGTGCCTATGTTGTCGCCACCACCTAGTCTAGTCTATCCCTTTCACTCAGTGTTGTCGCACCAATTGTTCAGATTTCGACTGCTGTGCCACGTTGCCATGCCACCACAGTTCACGCCATCAGCCAGTCCTATGTTGTCGTGCCAGCCACCTAATCTAAATTTATCGCTTCGCCTATGTTGCCGCGCCACCATCTAGTTTATTTACTGCTTTTCAGGTTCTATGTTGTCGTCCGCCATCTACTTTAGATTTATCGCCTCGAGGCCTATGTTGTCAAATGCCGCCATCTAGTTTAGTTTCCGGCCGTGCCCTGTTGTTGGGACCACCTAGTTTATTTTCCCGCCCGCTCGACCAGGTCAGCCGAGTCATTGCCTAGTTAAAATTGTCGACGGTGGCCTATGATGTCGCCTCACCCCAACTCACCTTCCTACATCTCTCGCAGCTCCCCACGGCATGTGTCAGTCGATGCCTCTTTTCATTTCGCCTCCTTGTCCAATTAAACAAGGTCCGCCAAGACTCTCTCATCACTCCTGCACACCCGCTTTCACACCGTCTCATCTCGCACGCCTGCAGGTTGTCCACAACCTAGTCAAGCCACGTACACAATCCATGGCTTCCGGTCACCTTGACGCAATAAGCCACGTTCTTACTCATTCTCCGTCCCGACACTCCAGAGCTCATCCCTCACATTATCAAGCAGAGAAATAAGTAAAGAGGGGCAAACCGTAAACACCCAATCTCCGTCCGAGGTTCTAGGCCACTAAAGCTCAATTAACCCTTATTTAAATAATAAATTACAAAAGAAAAACTTTAATTTTAAAAATAAAAATTAAACAAAAACACAAAAGAATAAAAGCAAAAAAAAACCAAAAGAAGAAAAATCATAAATTTTTTTTTCTTTTCTTCAAAGAATGAAAAAATCAAAATTGAATTCCGTGGGAAATCAAAATTAAGGAAGAATTCTCGAAATTTAAAGAAAAACAAAATTCTTGAAATTTGAAGACTTTAAAGAAGAATAAAATCATAAAAATTAGCAGAAGACAAAGACTTGTCTGAAAACAAAAAGTCAAAAAATCAAAATAGAAAATTTAAAAAATCAAATAAAGAAAGAAAAAATGAAAACCTGAAAAATAAAAGAAAATTAACAAAAAATCTGAAAAAATAGAAAATTTAAAAATCAAATAAGGAACTTTAAAGAAAAAATAAAATTCTGAAAATTAAAGGGAAAACTAAAAGATTAAAGAAAATCCAAAATCAAAAAACAAAAAAAATAAAAAATAATCATAA